>CM040631.1:2635233-3279513 GCA_022818045.1 Neotoxoptera formosana | reverse complement strand
AACTTTTAAACTTTGGAGGCCGATTGATTCAAAGAAATTGATCGGAGTATTAAGTTTTTTTCTTTCCTTTTCAATTGCTATGCATTATGTATTGTTTTACTGATAATTTAACATCGTGCGATGTACATAAATTAGTCAGTAAGTTTCTTGATTCGGGATTCCAACTCGAAGTCATTAAAACATTTGTAACGATGTCAGTTATTAATTATTATAAAGTTTATAATAAAAAAAAAAGAAACAGATTGGAAATCACTGGTAAAGGAGATTTAAGTTTAAACCTGACTAATTTCAAACAAAATATTGAACATTTAATATCAAAGCATAAGATTCACCCTTCCTATTAAAATTATAATTTTTTTTCATGTTATAAGATTTATTTTGCATTTTTTGTCGTTTAAATAATTAAAAAATTAAATAAATATGGTCATTATTAAAGAAATACAGGTATGAATAAAAACAAACTCAACACGATATGTATTTTGAAAATGTTCACTCCATAGTAAACTCTATGCCTCTATTCCATTGAGTAGCTCCGTGTAAGCTATCCAACACACATCTCGAATAATTTGTAAAAATATAATATTATAGGGGTCTACGAAAATTGACAAAATTAGTTCCTGGTCTAAGGGGTAAAAAAAGTTTAAGAACCTCTGTTATAAACCATAACGATATACCTAAGAGTTTGTCTCGTCGTGTTGGTCCTTATACAAGCCAATCCAAAATATTACTATTTTTGTATGCTTTATACTTATTTTATATAAATTGTAAGACGAGATCTTAAGCTATCTCAAGTAACTAAATAACAACAATATAATTACATTTTTTTTTTTATTTAGGTTAAAAAATTCTTAAAATTAATAATAAATAATAAAATTAGGAAATAAATGAGAAAAAAATAACGGAGATAAATATGGTGAGATATCGTCATCGTATAAAAATAATCAGTAATTTTTTTGATTGAATAATTTATAAGAATAATAACAAATTATAATATAATATCAAATCAAACCTATTTTTTTTAAAAAATTTTCAATAGCTTATAAAATATAATTATTCGCCACAAACGTAACCAAACTAACAATATTTCACTAATATTTGTTTGTATCTTGGAAAATATTTCAACGTCTTATGAATGCTTTATATACTGGGTCATATGCTCAGGTCATATGATTCGTATTGTTGCTTATACTGTGTTGGACAATTTGATCAGTGATTTACATTGAATAACGCTATGACGCTGACACAATTTCACCTATAACGTAATAGAAATATATTTATTAGTCATTTTTCATCGATTCGTAAATAATTTGTTTTTTATATATTATAACACATTTTAAAATTATAAATAAAAAAATACCGATTTGTTAAATACTGATTAGTTTAAATAGTTGTAAAAAAAAATCTGTAAAATACAGGAAGAAGTCACTCTGATATACATTAAATTTCGAGTATACTGCCTATCGTCACACACTGTGACCTAATCACCTACTGTGGTAGGTCACTAATTAAAGTACTAAAATGGATGTATTAAATGATAAATCATTGCTTACGAAAACAGAATCTGAGCAGAGAAGGTGGATCGCCTCTATTTCTAAGTTTATTTTGTAATTTATTTTAATAAATAAATATTCAATTTTTTAAATATTTTTATAATTTATATTTATAATTTTATAAATACAATATTATACATAAAACCATCTTTAAAGTTGTAGGTTTCAGCATATTCAGTGCTTCTATAAAGCTTATAGGTGACGTAAAACTCAAGTCTAAACACATCGTAAAATCAATACTTTCATGGCTCTGCTTAGAATATAAAAAAATTCATTAAATCTATAAATAGTTTTAAATTACTATCTTTTGAACAATTTACTAGAAGTTACATATTTAATAGTTTCGTTATATTTGTATTAGTGGTTATCTTAATTTTTTTTTTGTTTTTTGAAAAATGTAGAATTTATACGTTTATGACGTATATTTATGCCTAGGATTCATAATATTTAGAGTTCTAATTTAGTTTATATTTTGTTTCATTTCTAAAGTTATTTTGAGTTAAATTAAATATAAAGGACTTATAAATATAGGAAATTAAGAACGTTATGTCTCAACGTCGAAGGTTTATTTAATATAATGAACTCCATTGATTTTTTGCCAAATAAGCGAATTAGACTTGTATTAAAAATACATTTTGCGGTTGAAAGATACCGCCCTTTTGATGTTTGGAGAGCAGATTTTTTTTGATTTTTTTTTTTGTCTGTTTATTGGTTTTAACTTAGCTACTTTCTTTTCACCTTTTTTTTCATTAGTGCATTTATATATAACAAAAACTTTTTCCCTTGATTTTCGTTTATCTCATACCCTTAATCAATAGGAAATTCAAGTTCTTCATTATGGATTATATGTACATGTTTTATAAATTGAATAATACATCTAATACATTTCGAATAATTATTCTAATACCACATTATAAACTGTACATTTAAAAATTCAACAGACACAAAAACTAGTCACATAAATCCGGATTTAAAAGTATTCAGATATGCATAGTCAAAATTATAACTTTAAATCTATCCTCCTTATACCTACTATATAATATTATAAAGTATTTTAGACAAAGAATTTCGCTAGTGATTAATTTTATTTTTTGTAACATTTTTCATCTTTATTTAGCTATATTTTGTTTGAAGAGTAAATAAAATATATCCACAAATATATCTACCTCGTAATATGACTAAACGAGTAAAATAATTTTGGTTCCAAATCCTGTAACTCTAAGCTCATAAGTATATGTCGTTTAACCATATCTCGAAAACCACATACACAACTATGGAAGAAAATACAATTTTACAGTTCAATAATTGTTGAAACAATTTTACATAAGATGTTATTATTTTCACATTTGCTTTGCTCGGCCTTCAAAACAAAACTGGCAATGTAATACACGTGGCAACACATTGTACAAATCCACATTAAAACCTATTTGAGCCTATGAAATTCAAGTTATAGATTTTCAACGCCAAAATTCGTATACCTTACGAGCTAGCTTTCATTATTTTCTAACACTATCCATATTATTCTTTTGCCCCGCGGTATGTACCCGATTGCAAACTTCAAAATGGCCTTAAAATCAAATTAGTAAATCAATTAGCTACAAAACACAACAATTGCAATTTCATTCGAAATCATAGTCTCATTCAAAACTTCTAATATCTCAACTTGCCTCCAAAATACCGAAAATCCCTCATTTCGACTTTAAAGAAAATAGTCTAGATAATTAAATTAAAAATTAATTAATAAGAAAAATCCACATGGGCTTTATTGCTTGAATGATCTCCATGAATATATATATTCTATGTATAATTTACTTATTGTGCCACGAATCACAGATTGTAAATATTAAAAAATGTGCTATGATTGACTGATTTCATATCATTTTCATGTAAGTAATCAAAAAATAATAAATGAACAATTCTTTTAAAACGAAAAATAAAAAAGATTTAATACTACTTAAGCACTTTGTAGGAACATGCGATTACACGAGTTAATCAATAATTGTACTGTTTTTCTTTTATTACATTCGAGATTATGTGTTAATGATTTTAAGACTAACTTTTAATACCTACCTACCATGTTAATTTTTCTACGTTCGAACTGAATTTGAATACCACAGCGTTTACGTCTCAATTATTTTTTAGTGATTCCTGATTATCTACCTAATAATATTTTTATGACCATTTAAAACTTTTAAATAAAAGTGCATTAAAAAAAAAAAAAAATTGATTTTGTTATTTTAATATTTTTATGTAGGTTCTGCTATATTTCATAGCTGATGTTAGAATACATAATTTATCTATTACCAGTATTGTTTTAGTGGTACCTACAACTTATGAGATATCTTATTTGATTGGAAAATATGATTACAAACTACAAAGTTATTTTTAGCCTTTACTGTATATCATTTTCACTAATTAATAATTATAATTCAACGAATGTAGCAAAAAATGTACCTAATTACAATTAATTAAATATTAATATTAGAAGATATTATCTTCGTTAAATTACACATATAATATATTAACTTTTAAATATTTTTTCTTTTAGTAATGTTAAATACAAAATAATAAAATATATATTTGTATCAAATACACGTATTTATTCCTATATAAAAAACGATTGAAAATTTGTATTTTTAGTTTACCGACAACTTTTTTTTGAAGACATGTGAAATTTGACTTACTTACCTATAAATATTATGATATATTCCAATTTTTCATTTTACAGATTTAAATTCCTTCCGCATTAACCGATCTGTTTCCAAGTTGCTCTCTATAAGTAAAAAACATTAAACAAGACTTAGTCAATTATATTATTTATTTGTTGAAAAATAATTTTAACCCACTTCGCAAAACATCTTGTATCAATAGTTTTATATACTTTTTTTTTTAATGCATTAAACTGAATAAAATATAATGAATAATACGAAAAGCTTATCAACTTCAATTCTAAATACTCGGTTTAATTAACGGAATTAATGTGCATAGATGAAAATCATACTCACTACAATATGGCTCGAAAAATGCAGTTCCAGCAATAAAAACACCTCTACCTGGATATTGATCAGTATTTAAGCCTAATGGTACACATTCATTAAATTTGCATTTGTCAATATTCATCAAAAGAGGTTGAAGTTGGCCGACGGTTGCAGCACTGTGAAATACACAGCACGTTATGTCAATTTTAAAAGTAATTAGGTTGTATGCGTATGTTAAAAACAGATAAAATAGGTTAGGTACCTTGTAATAGCGGAAAATAATTTTATTTTTTGAGCCCAGAATGTACAATTGTCTTCCAGTGACTCAGTGAAATACGAAAACGATCTTCCGTGTGAGCAAGCAACCCAAGTCCCAAGAACTAAAAATCATTATACCACATAATATTAATAAATAATTTGATTAAAATAGCAATTACTTCACAAATTTTATGGTAGATAAATATTTAATTCACGAGATCTGTGATTATTTATCTTAAATGACATGTTCAAGGATTTGTATTTATCCAAAACAAAAAATATAAATAATTTACATATAAAAATAAACATAATTATTTATATTTATTAAATTATATAATAGCATAGTAATGTATTGTGATAAGTCACAATTTTTAATTTTTATATTTTAGTTGTCTTTAAAAAAAAAAAAATAATACAAATTTAATATTTTAATGGGTATTACTATATATGTTTGGGTAATCCATGTTTATATATTATGAGCTAAATTATTAATGATTATGCCTTCAGATAAATGTATTATGTCATTTCAGTCACAATAATAAACTATAAAGTAATATTTTAATTCTCTTTACGCGATCTTTATAATTTTTTTTGATTTTTGATTTATTCACTTTTGTTTTGGATTTAGCGATTATTACTTCGCAATTATTACTTTCGCTATTTTGATCAGACGCCTTTGTTGTTTATACATCTACAGAACACTGGTCACTGAATACTACATAGGTTTTTAATTTTGCATTTATTTAATTGTATTTAATTATAAGATTAAAAGATATTTAAAAAAACTTGAGAAGTAAAATGTTGAATAAATTATCTCTTATAATTATCTCGGTTGCCTATGTATCAAACATGATGGTTTAATTATGCAGTTGGGATTTTCTTTAATGTGGTGTTATATTCAGTACTTAATTAAATATCTTATATGACTAGGTTATTTTATATTAGAATTATTTTACATAAATAGTTACACATATTTACATAAATAATAAATATTATTCTTAAATGAAGATTCATGTGTCAGTTTTATTATGAAATAATTTATAAAAGTCGATCGTTACCAAACTATTTTCATCAACTTATGCAAAAGAAACTTTTTTACACACTATCATAGGTTTCATATTGTTTCGTGGAAGATATTATCTCCTAAAATATATTTATTTTTTCAATTTTTATTAAATACGATAGCACTAAACAAAATAATATATCGTGTTAGGTTTTTATATCATGTTAGAATAATATTGTCCTTGATACATGCCTATTTCACAACTATACAAATTGATTTATGTTGATTTGTCATATTTTATTTATCTGTTTATTATGTAAAAGAACGTTCAATGCTTAGCCAATAAAAATACTTAATCAAAAAAAAAATGATTACCATCAGCAGGAATAGCAGCTAAATCCGAAATACTCGTTAATTTTACTTCATTTATTGGAGGTAGAGTACATCCAGGCTGTATGAAACCACCGTTCATATAAATGTCCACGTGACCTATCAAATTAAAAACAACAATAATAATAACAATGCAAAATAATCTAAATAACATATACGAAACTCGTATAATTACCTACGGGACTGATAAGTCCAAAACCTAAAAATGGTACTGTGGGTCTACAGCTGGTGTGTATAACGTCAACAAAATGAGCGTCTGATTTATCTAATCGCACTTCCTTCGGACAACCTTCGAATCCTGGTTGAGCCGGGTCAAATGCTGTTATTCGGCTCACACCAGGGATGCCTTTGGCAAAATATGAGGATATATGAGCACCCAAGCTATGACCCATTACGTGCATTTTAAGTGGGTCCAGCTTATGATGATCAATGAGATATTTTCCAAGCCTTAAGGTAAAAAAAAAAAAGATCGATATTATATTTTAAAGTTTTTCTTTTGAATTTGTCTGTCGCACAATATTGTTGATTGTAATATGCTTTTAAAACCAAGCCGACATTAATACAATTTTAAAAATAAATAGTACCTATTATTAATGTGAATGGTTCATTAAAAACTATGTTAGTTTTAAAAATCACAAATTATTATTCTTTAGTCCGTATTTAATCATCAAACCGGTTAAAAATATGTTCAGATAAACACTATAAACAGTATTAACATAATCAAAAACCGACGATGAAGGTACACCTTTGTAGGTTTATATAATATATAAAAACCATAACCTGATTAATCTCTTAAATATTATTTTGTAATATTACCTAATCAATTCTGCACCGACAATCCTTGTGTTCGAAGCTACTTGTAAATAATTGAATTGCTTTGATCCCTTTCCCCAATCAACTAAGAAAACATTTGCATCACGCTAACAAAAATACAAAGGTAAATGAGTTATAAATTAGAATTTATTATGTAATCTTCAACTGTCTAAAAAGTAAAAATTATATTGTTCGTTCATATTATCTTATATACTTGTTTTAAATATGCATTTTTAAGATCAGCCATCCATTGATTTTCTCCGTCGCTATTGAATCCGTGTATAATAAAGACAGTGAACGGCCTCTCGGGGTCAAAGTCAGATCCTTCTAGTATAATATTCGGCCACAATTGTACAGTGTACCGAGAATTTTGTGTTCTGAAATAAATATATCGACAGTTGTACATGCATAAGCTTATTAATAAATAATCAATATTAAAAACACGACGTACTTAGTAAATGAGTAAATTCTTACTTCTACCTCTTCGGGTGTCATAGGTTGTGGGAAAGGTCTTAGGTTTGAAGTCCAAGGATATTCCATTGGGAAACAACCAAGTCCATCAAAACATCTAGATTCATTCCCAAAACCTAATAAATAAATCTCATATGGTCAGTCTAAATTTTTCTAAAGCGTAATTAACAATTTAATGAGTCATTATTATTATTGTTATTAATAAAAACGAACATAACACAAACCACAATTTGTTTATAAATATGGTTGAAAACAATTGAAAATTATACTCTGATTTATACAATTTTTAATAATATACCTAAATAAATATTCGAATTTCAATGCAATCTAACGTAAACAAATGGTTTTATAGTAAAGATTTTTTTAATTTGTTAACAGATAATTTTTGCAGCAATAAAATATTGCAAAATTTGTGTTATATTGCAAAAAATTGTGAAAATATGAAAAATATATTTGAGTAGGGTTTTATAATATTACATTCAATTGCACCACACGGCGGCACACATTACTTTAGTCGATTTGTGTGTGTGTGTGTAGAAGAGTTACATTTTGTTTTTCACTGTTTACTATATTAAAATACTTGCATGAAATATTTCTCAATAAATCAAATGGGTATTTATTGCAATAAAGTACTTATTCGGCCATTTTAGTTCTTAAAACAATAGGTGGGACGATAATTAAGTCGTTTAACATAACTTTTATGACTGCCTACTGTAAAGAGCTTTTATTTTCTTAAAATTTGTTTTATTCATTTACCAAGGCTGGGTGAAATACACTGCTGAAGTAACGAAGCTCTAAGAATGTTATCTGCATCCTTGGGTATCAGACATTTAGCTTTTTTTATTATGTCTTCGATGGATTGTAATGGGAATTTTTTAAGTGTCTCTCTGGTTGTCGTGATAGTTTTGTTCACCACGGTGGCTCCGTTTTGTAGCGATTCTTTTGTTATCGTAACAGTTTTGTTTACTACTTTGGTGCCACTTTGTTTAACACAATCACCAACCCGTTCGCATAAATCTTTGGCATTGTGCACAATTGATGTGGTCGAATGTTGAACGTCCGTCACTGCATTTTTAACGACTCCTGTTATTTTATTTACAGGATTTCCCGGCGTATTTTGTTTAACGCAATCGCCAATCTTTTCGCATACATCTTTAACATTGTTCACCATCGACGTGGTAGAGCTTTGTACGTCCGCCACTGCATTTTTAAAGGCTCCTGTTATTTTGTGCACAGGATTGTCCGGTGATTCTCCATTACCTGTCAACAATTAATTAGGCATGAACCGTTTAAAAACAACTTAATGTGACAATATTAAAATGTTCATATTTTTAAGTAACCGTTTACGATACAGATATATATATATATATATTTTATATTTCTCGATGGTCGAATAAATATTACATATTATTTTGTTCTATGCATTATTCCATTGAAATATGTGTATGCGGTCGCTTAACAAAGAAGTAAAGTTATGTATAGTTATTGCAAAGGGTATTATTTTTAAGTTGGATTACTTTTGTATCCTTTTCGGTTATGCGTAATAACTGTAATAATAATTAATTTTCAAACCTTAGCTATAGAAATTGAAAATTTTACACATTTTTAACTACAAAATAATTGGAAAATTTTCGTGATTTTGACAATTTTTGACAAAAATATTAAACCGCTCGAATGCTTACAAAAACAAAGCTTCTCTTTGTATTTTTAATATTTTTAAATAACTATAGTCACAATGTACGAGGATCCTTGTATTACATTTTCGAATTTTTTGACCAAGCAACAATTTTTTAAAATGTATCAACATTTTTTTTTAATTGGTTTAAACGTCTATAAATAACTCAAAAATAGTCAAAAGATTTATAAAAAGATAAATTATATAAAAATGCCAATATGAAAATTTTATGAACATTTCAAGTATCTACTGTTATTTGTTTTTTAGTAAACACAACATAATAAGGAAATCTGTTTTGTCAAAAATTGATTTTGCATAAATATTCCTGTTTTTCCATAAAATAATTTTACTTTTTACCAATTGTTTTGAAGTGTAGGTACTGTGAGTTTTTGTAAAGCAAAATTGGAACTTGTTTAAAAAAAAACCGCAGTATCGTTAAAATGTGATATTCAATAGTATTATTTTTTTTTACAATTTAAGCACTTCAATTTCGAAAATATTATACTATTTCTATAGTAATCTGATATCTATTTTGCTTATAATAAGGTTCTTGAATTTATTTTAAGTTTTTTATAGTAAAACAAATCAAATAATTACATTTGGATGAAAAAAGGAGATGCCTATATATTACACAGTATCTACAACACATTTACTTATTGTATATTATTACCTTACACAAACTTCTTATTAAGTAGATACCTAGATATCTATTCCTACCTACCTATATTAATAACTAGTTTATATTATAAGTAGTAATATTAAAAAATATATTAATATTTTTTTAAATAAATTACTTACAATTATTTAAAGTGTTTAGGAATATTAAAACTCCTAAGGCTAGTAACTGGAACTTTAACAACATAACGAAATAAATATGACTTGCACCTCCGTTGAACGATGATCATCGATCGACTGAACGCCAATATGCGTGTGCTGACTGTTCGAATGTACTAATCACGTTTAGAATTATTAAAAATACTCAAGTACCTATATAATGTTTCCCGACGTCTGACCTTAAGTTCAAGATTATCAAGATGTACTCTTGGAAGTAACCATCAATACAATAGTACAATATGATTCACAATTATTTAGCAATCAATTTATAAATCATTACAATGAGTAATTTATAAAAATGTTTTAATATGCCGTAGGCATTTGGTCGACGTGCAAAACATAATTATAAAGTTTTTAATTATTCTAATGTTTATTTTTATTTATTGTTATTTTTTCCTAACATTTAACAAGTACAAAATAACCGACGAAATTATCATATTTATGCTATATTTAGTTGTATAGGTACAACAGTTACAATTACTTTTTATTTTACTTTAGATAAAATTGGCCTTTTGCCAAGTCAAATACTCGGATGGAGTATAATACGCCATGGAACAAACACATGCTGTGTTTCATAATATGTCCCATGTAGTATCTTGTTTAGATCACATCATGCATTTCTAATATTTATCTATGTACCCAATCAAATTAATTACAAGTCTTGAATAACTAATTAAATAAAACAATTTGAACAAAAAATATTAACGTTAGAGAAGTGTTTTTAAATGAAGACATTTAACTATATGGGGTACAGTCGATTGGTCGTATGAAATTGGTCGTGGAAAAATTGGTCGTTTGGAAAATTGGTCGTGAAATTAAAAACATTTAAAAATATTTTAAATTATATTAGGTCATAAAATTATACTAGAAAAATTAAGTTATTGTTTATACAAATTGTATGTATATAACTTCTGAATGTTAGAACTAAAGGTCTGATAGATGCCACAGCAGATTGAGTACTGAGTTCAGTTATCTTAGAGAGTAATGTATTCTGGTTTTACTTTCTTTTTTTTTAAATTTTCAACACATTTCTATATGGTTTTTCTCACATTGACATTCGTTATTCAGTATCTGCTAGTAACATGTATAAACTTAACAGATTTTTTATTATCGAATGACTAAAACTGTTCTAATATATAATGATACACAATTTCGATTTCAAACATACTACATGTGTACCTTTTACCAAATGCAATTCAAATTCATACTGAAATACCTTGCTCTATTTGAAAATTAATAATATATTATGTAACTATTGTAACTTATAGGAACACTGAACTGTTTAAACTATTAAATATCGAGGTAATAGATATGCTAATCTTTTAAGCTATGATACAGTTAATATAAAATAAACTGGTTTTTTATCGATAAAAATAAATAAATAGCATATTTACTATTCATAAAATTAAAATCAAAGGGTAAATCTGATTTTATGCTATATTTATATCAAAATATGGTAATTGGTTTCAGCGTAGATGCGTCATTATGAGTATACCTGTAAGGCAGTAACATATTTTATCTAAAAAGTAGATATTACGATTATCAGTATTTTATAATATTATAGCTTTTAATTAACCGACCTAATCCGAGTCTTATCATAAATTTGCTTATAAAACTTGGGCACCTCAACATATTTGGGTGGCTACTTGTTGCGTCTCTCGGTAAATGTCATCTGAAATGCGGCCCACGATTTTTTTTAGCGTAGGTATGCATACGAATTGCGGTTCGTGCTATTTTTGGTACATACTAATTAAAAATAAATATTACTTATTATGGAACTTAATTTTCCTTCCCAGTTTTATAGAGAGTAAAGGCTGTCTGTAGCATTATTAGTTATTACTACTGGTCGCCAGTGGTAGGTTAAAGCACCGATGGCCTTTTTATGGGACATATTATCAGGTGCCCAGGGCGACCCGCTAACCCCACCCTAAATACGCACTGTCGACCCTGTGGGTGTTATAGTAAATAAATCCGAAAATCAGAGAAAATTGAAATTAATGTAGAAAGACGTTGTACTATACTGTGCAATAGGTAGCTGATAAATTTAATATTTATGTATCTAAACTTAAGCTTAAACATTACACCTAGATTAAGTAGAACTTAGCCATGGTTTTGCGTATGTATTTCAATCAGATTTATTAAGAGTTATGGTACTAGTTGAGTCAAAAATAAGGTTATCCGGTGGAAAAGCAATTAAGTAAGGTTTAACTACTGAAATAATATATGATAATACTTGTATAAGTATGTTATAGAGACTAGGAACCAAGTGTGTGAAACTATTTTCGATCTGTGTGCTATAGTAGTATACAAATAGTAAGTATAGTTGTTATATTTTTGGTTTGTATTATTTTATGTTTTGTTTTGTTAGTCGTGTTATTATTATATTTTGATCAATAGGTCCAAAGCTCAAGTTATGTAGGTATCAGGGCTACAACACGATTGTAAACGTTTTACCTTTTTTATAACACAATTACAAACGAATGTTGCTTATCAAAGAATTTTTTTTTTCAGCCGAAAAGCGAACGCTTTTTGAGGCTACGTTGCCAAGTTTATATAGAGTATATTTTTTCTGAATATGTTTTATTTTATTCATGGATTTCGTTAAAACATTTTTTTAAATAAAAATATTGTGTATAAAATATAAATGCTGCATAATATAAAAATCGTTACAAAATGAAAAAAAAATAATAATATTAATAATAGAAAAAAAATAGTTTTTAAATTTTTAAATTTTTACCTTGGTAAAAATGTCCAGTTTTTTGTAAATATAAAATTGAATTTTTATATATTTGATAATCATAATAATTTTTTACTGTTGATGAAATTTTAAATTGAACTTTTTGGATCATGCACGTTGTTCTTGACAGAATTCATTATTATTATTATTTATTATATAATTTGATTATTTGAAAATAAAACGAAATTTGGACATATAATATTTAATCCGTTAATATTGTATAAATATAATTCACAAACACCAAATTTGGCAACGCCACACGAAAAGACGCAGGTAAAAACGTTCGCAATCGTATATCACCTGAGTATCAGCTGGGTAGTGGGTACCTTATCTATTAGACATAATAATAATAATAGTATTATTTATTTATTATTATTATTATAATGATTTTATCATTCATTAGATTTAATCCGTGAATTATTGTTGACGAGCACTGTTAAGTTTGTTTTGATTAATATTATTAAGTTTTCAAATAAAAGTGATTGATTAAGGTTGTATACCCGAGACACTATTTTAATTTAATAATAATGCTGCTTTCAAAATGTTCAAGTATAATATTAAAATTATTAAATTTCATCTCATCCATTATATCATCAACAATTTGAAATTTATTAAAAAAAACTTTCATTCATTACGTCATGTTTAATTATTTGCCCAACAGTCTAAATTACTTTTCTAACATTAAAATGTATACAAATATTGTGTTATGGAACCGTTCATAAAATAAACCTATCATTTTGACATTTATATATCTAAAACTAGTATTTTTTATAATTATAAAAATAACTCATTCAAACTATAATACAAAATTAACTTTTTAAAATCAGATGCCAATTAAAATGTTTTTATTTGTGAAATTGCCAATGAACTTAATTAATTTAATTAATACAATAATATCTCAATTACTGAGATTCATCCCATATACATTTTATGTATTTTAAAAGTTTTTACTGTAACATCTGTAAATATATTAAATACAAAAAGTTATCAGTAGGTAAAATACTTTTCTGATTAAATTAATTTGTTATTAACTCAGTTCTGTTGAATAAATAATGCCACTAAACATTGAAGTCGAATCAAAATAAATTTTAATAATACTATAATTCAATAGGTATACACAACCATTGTACCTGAATATTATTGATATAAAATTATAAAATTTATCATTTACTCGTGTATATTATAGCTTTCATATTTACGAATGAAAGTTGTGCAAATATCAGAGTAATAAGTACTCAGGTAATAGTTATTGCACATGAGTAAAATGTAGCAATGTTAGATTCTGAGTAGAAGGATGAATGTTTTGGTTTTACGATAGTGTGTGTTTTTTTTTTTTTTTACTTGTAATAATTATTTTTTATTAACAAGACTCAGAACTTAATGCATTTTCATATTTCTTAGGGAGCTGCATAATATTAAAAATCTGATTCGATACAAATTCGTAACATAGTCGATTTAAAAAATTTAAAAATAAAGAGCCACCACACATCATCTTTATTCTGAATTATACTATACCGAAATCCCGATGTACCTAATCTCTATAGTACTGAGAACTCGTAATATTATGGTGACAGCCGACCATCCCGTGTTAATTTTTATCCAAATTTACCACTGCATTAATATTTTGTGCCATGGTCTATGATACCGCATAAACCGACTACCGCACTAAAACGCGATGACAGACACACAAAAAAAAAAAAAACACACAACATTGTAATATCAAAATCTAAAATCTGCTCAGAATCTAAAATAGAATATCGGTTATTTATAAATTGAAAATTCATTGTGGTTATACCAACTAACAAAATGGTGAAAAATCAGTTATTATAGTATAGATAATTGCACGTCAATTACAGGTCGTATGAAATTGTTCGTTTGGTAAATTGGTCGAGTATATTTTCGTCGCGACACGTGAATACTAGTTTAAGGACATTATGTAGGTACAAATGGACGATTGTTAAAATATATTTTGCTTACTAATCAAAATAGTTATACCTATATATAATAACGTGGTACTCCGATATTACAGAATGAATAAAAGATGACACGGGCGTCTGTGATATATGTATAATATTATACATACGTGATATCATAATTAATTGGTGTTCTGCACCATTACGTCTACATATTTTAAACGGGTTCAATAAAATTAACCAAAATGTACGTACTAATTTGTTAATTATTGTCATAAAATAAATCAGTATTATTAGTATTATTTTTAGAACTATTTATGTTAATATGTTAGACTAATTAAGTATACAACGTTTTGTTTACATTTTGAATGATTCTAATCACTAAAATCAATTTTCAACGACCCACATTTTTAATTACCTATATAGTTGGAGTTTACGTCAATTGGTCGTCGGAAATTGGTCGTTTGGTAGATTGTTCATAGTATATTTTGTTATATTATGTTGAATACTAGTTTAAGAACGTTATATAGATACAAATGGACAATTATCATTATTAAATATTATAATATGTACCTACACGTTTTACGATGATAAATATTATCGGATGTCATTTATATGGAATCCAAAATAAATTTCCTCTTTAGTTTATACTGTATTTCAATTGACTGTAATAAACGGTGTGGTTTAGTGCTAATTTTATAGTTAATACAAAAAATAATAATTAATATGCCTCTACATTTTATAAAAAGTGAAAGAGGAAGAAATATGCTCGTGCATGATGGTTATTTATATCGTTTTGAAAGTCAAAATAATGAAAAAACCATATGGAAATGTAAAGCCAGAATATATTCAGATAAATATTCCATTTTAATAGTAACCTAACCGAAATATCACATATATTCATTTGACCGATATTGTCAAAACCGAAGCTAAAGATCAATGGGAAATTTAAAGGAGCTTACTAAGAAAACTGAAGTCAGTACTCAATCTGTTGTAGCAACTATTATTTCAGAGGTAATATTATATACAATTAGTTTAAACAATAATGCCATTTTTCTAGTATAATATTATAACTTAATATAATTTTAAATATTTATAATTTTACGACCAATTTACCAATTGACTAATTTCAAACGACCAATTTTACCACGACCAATTGACTGTACTCCAATTGCTCTGCTGTACAATAGATGAAAGTATACCTGTCATTGATTAGGTCACTTTAGTTAATTAGTATTATTGTAATTTTCATAATTTTTTACGAAAGCCAAAAAATTGTTATTATCAATTAAAAAAAAACTTAAGAGAATATCCAATTTTGTCGAAATGTTAACTTCAGACACTCATAAAAAATATTTGTGGAATTAAACTCTGATCTAGTAATAAACTAATATAGTCTAAACAAAACTATAATATCTTTAAATATGTAAATATAACAAAAAATGCTTGAACATACAAAATCAAATTTATGTATCAACACGACAGTGTTTTAAAAATTATAATACTGTTCAGTATTCTCGTGTGTTGGTAACTGAACTACCTACTGATGGGAATATAATAAAAAAAATATGCAAGCTCCGATGATCATCTACCCTAATATTTATCGACTACCTCATCTATACATTCGTGTATATATTAGCTTAAAACGATTCCAGTTGCCTTCCCTCCCCCCCCCCCTGAATGATGTATGGGTTGAAGAAGTACGCCCCTGTACTGCATAAAAAAAAACCAAAGAGCAAAAACCATGCTAGGCAACCTTGGTATCTGATTAGTAATATATATATTAGCTTCCACATTGTTTAAAAAAAATTCAATGTCTTTTTTTAACCATAATAAATCTTAATATTTAAAGAACAATACCAATCAATTTGGATTTATTTTTAATCTTAATATTTATCTCACTTGAAGATTCTGACTATATCTACATAGTAGTATGTATATATATATATATATATATATATGTATATTACATACATTATGACACAAAATACAATTGCGTATTGTATGCATACATAATAATATAGGTATTGTAAATTAATGTAAATTGATATCGTATATATCATTCTTTGTGGGTGCTGATTTTGCAATTTATATTATATTATTGGTTAGATATGATCAACCATTATATTTTAACCACAGCTATCCTTTATTTCTTTGTACCTGTACTTGTAATAATTATATACACTTGCCTCATCTATAAAAACATAACTAACTTTGGATTATGAAATTTTAAACTTCAGATGTAATTTGATTTTAAATTCAAGAAGAAGGACATCGTTTTAATAAAAGTAAGTTTAAAGTTAATATTTGAATAATGATTTATTAAATACACTATTTTTAAAGTTTAGATTAGAAAAAGAGTACTTATACTTTAAAACTGTTTTAGTTCTGTAATAAAACTTTTATTCTGTACGCTGAATCAGGTTAATATATTCTTTACATGTTAGTAATGTACCTATAATACTATTAGACAGTAATTTATGATTGTGATATTATACATTTATTACGTAACCTACCTACCTACCTACTTACTTAGAAGTTTCCAGGAAATTATTGGGTAGAATATTTGAAATTAAAACTATAATTTTGAAAATGTCTAAGCGTTATTATATCTATATTATAGCTTACGGGTAATATGGTAATTTATAGGTACCTCTACCATCTTCTCATTATAGTGATAAAATAATATATAATGCTATGCGGAGTCCACACAAAAGCAATGTACGACTGAGTTCATTATACTGAATTAACTATTATAGGTACTAATCACGACTTAGAAAACCGGGGAAGTCACTCTACTGTATAGAAGGTGCCGAGTGTACCTTGTCATTTAGAAGGACAGTAGATGACTGTTGTAATAATGGATGTGTTAAATTTTAATTCAATGGTAATAATTAATGTATGCGGATACGAAAAACTATTCGGAGCAGAGACGGTATATTAGCCTATATTTTTAAGGATATTTTATTATTTATTTATATTATTATTATTATTATTATTATTATTAGTATTGTTATTATTATTAATTGGGTATAAGTTAAACTTATTTTTGACAGCAAAATCTTACATTATAATGTATGTAATCATTTTAACGATGTATAAGTCAATTCAGACGTACTGTAGAACGGTATAAGTTAACCCAAACATTTTGAAAATGTAATTGTGTATAATAAATAATAATTAACATAGTGGCGAAAAGTTTCAAGTACATACGAATAATATTTCTGAACTACAATAAAATAACTAAAATCGTAATTTTTCGTTTAAATATCCAGTTTTGACAAAATTTAAACTTCAAACTAAAAAAAAGTTGTGTTTATATATTTTTGAAATTTTTTTAGTTGCTGTTAAAGCAGATTATGTGTGATATATTATTACATTTTCAATTTTTTTTTATTCACAAAGAAAAATATTATAGTACATAAATCAAAAAAAAGTCAAAATTTTCAAATGCCTACAAAAAAGACAAAATATTTTGAAATTGATTTCATGTCTAGAAAATGCTGAAATAATTAAGTATTTGGTGAACAATTCTAGTGTCTACAGTAATTCACTTTTGAATTTTAACAAAAAACGATCCTTAGTCTTTGGCTCAAGTACCAACTAGACAATAATATACTTGCTACCAGACACCGCACTCAAAGTTGATTATCGGAGCATTTTTTTCTACTATAAAAAGTATCTTCAGACACACTTCAACGTAACAGTGTAAAACCAATACTTCTTCATTCCACTCTGCGGAATCCAAAATACGAGATAGGAAATTACAAAAAGTACCTAAAAATAGACAAAACGACTTCGATTTTATTAATCGTACAAAAAACGGGAGATTTAACGGCGAGGGTAACACTGTATTGGAAACGCTAAATTTAAACGTCGGCGCGTAACGCGGTTTCATCAACGTTAGTGCGACGATTTAAAATAATATTATCTTAAATCGTGTTTTAATGCGATCGGTGTGTACAAAAAATACTAAATAGGAAATGATTCGTATCGTATTATCTGCAACTGATTGTGACCTCTAATTTCACGAGCGTTATAATAATATTATATACTTGCATACCTACACCTATTCAACGCACCGACACCGATTATTGGTTAAAGACCGCACAGAGATGAAAGACTATAATAGTAAACTCGTATAGTAAACGCGGTAAAAGAATTTCTGAGAACATCTAAAATAATGGCGAATAAATAATATTGATACAATTTTTCTTATAAATAATATGTATACGTCATTATACTATTATATAGTTCTAATGGTAAACACAAGGTTATGCGGACCCCCTCCACGAAAACGTGAAATCATAAAATATTTTGAAAATTAAATCACATCTATAGTAGATTCCAGTATAAATTTTCGGTGAAAATGTCACGTCTCTACATTTTTCAGTTCCAACACAAAAAGAAAATCTGTATTTTCAAAAACTGGTTTCGAGTAAAAAATCCCAATTTCCTTCATTTTATTTTATTTTTTTACTTATGACCTCCCAAAGTATCAACTAGAGCAAATTTTCAATCAGAAACCACCCTCCAAATTTAGAATTCAAAGGTGATAATAAAGACATACAAAAAAACATACACATCATTGTGAAATAAATACATTTATCGTTCCGCTCAGAATATAAATAAAAATATGAACGCTTACTCGTATTACATTTTTTAATTTTGAATAGTTTCTAAATGTATTTAACTAAATATTCATCTATGAAATGTAAATTTTTGTTTCGTCGCGTATTATTTTTTTTTAAAT
The DNA here is from genome assembly GCA_022818045.1 of Neotoxoptera formosana. Lineage (NCBI taxonomy): Eukaryota > Metazoa > Arthropoda > Insecta > Hemiptera > Aphididae > Neotoxoptera > Neotoxoptera formosana. Next base: position 3,260,138 of record CM040631.1, on the reverse strand, counting down.
TATAAAAGATGTATTTTTATTCATCATAATTTATTCATATACCTATGTAGAATGTATTTAATACCTAGGTACCTAATAATCTGAAATATAAATAGGTAATAATTAATCTATATATATTTTTACCAAGGATTTGTCATTAATCAATGGTTCTAGTTTTTGATGTTTGTAATGTTCTAAATTAAGTGGTAAATTAAATTGCTCATCATCCTCGTGAATTTATTAAGCATTATACACAACATAATAATACAAATAATTGTAAGTGTATTGCTATTAATTTAATCAATAAATAAACGGTTTTATAAAAACATTATAACTATACGGGTATATAGGTAGTTTTTTAATGATGAAGTTATTGTGCAACTATTCCCAAACTATGAAAGCAAGTTGATAATATATTATCTGATAAACTATTATTAAACATAATACTATTGTTATGAATTATTATTATGATATTGTTTAAATGTATTTACTAAAATATTGTGATTAGGTACGCACTTATATTAAAAATAATAATATTATTTTCATATTAGCTACATCCGTTGTTATAGCGAAATAAAATCATAAAATTAATTTTCATCGCTCTGACCATCGATACAAGTCAATAAAAAATAATATGCGTTGTACTCATTGTTCTATCTTTAAGTATACCCACTTAAATGTATACGTGTTCCCGAACTCAAAGTATAATGACTAAAGTATAACGTACCTATATTTACTATCAAACGTAATCTATTACTTTATAATTAGGAATTTAATATAGTAGGTAACAGCTAATATTTAAATGGCAATAACAGAATACATTTTATATGTAATGTATTAAGTATGGTAACTGGTATTAGCACGGTATAGGTATAAACTGTTAACTAAATCAGAGTTTGGAATCGGTAGAGGGGATTTTTCTCGATAAACCAGAATATTATTATGCATGTCCGAGGTAAACATTAAAACTACATCAAGATACAAACATAATATTAGTTACGGACACGATTTGAGCGGTTATAGACAGTAAAATATTCGTTTATTTCACCTTGTCATTGACATTAGATATTATGACATTCTATTTTTTATCGTTAATACTGTTGAGTTCCAGCTTATGTGTGACAACAGGTAAATAAATAAAGTGTACAGTAAAGTTGTAGATTAAATCAACTCGATTGAAAACTCAATGGTTTGATATTGTAACTTTTTTTCTATCGGTTTTAGCTCAGCAAAGATCGAATTATAAATTCATAGGATGTTTTCTGGAAGACAATCTTTTGACTCTTGGAGAAGAGAGCCGCGTATTGAAGCCAATATCGCCTCAATCTTGTTCAGAGTTTTGCTCTGGGAAAAAATATTTATTTTTCATCCTCAAAAACGAGTAAGATTTTGTTTTTATGTTACATAATTGTCAAACTGCAGCTAGTATGGGCGTAACAACAACAAAGACGACAACGTTAAGCGAATGCGTTGTCCGCGAATCGCGTAAAAAGTTACCTACAGTGTGCTGTTTTTCCAGGAACTGCTATTGTAGCAAAAGTTATGTATCTAGACTAATGAAACAGTTTGATAATGAGTGTACGACTAAATGCACAGGAGACGATTCGGCTTCGTGCGGTGGAAAACCAAATTTTTTGTCTTCGTATACAACGGATAGTTCAAGTAAGTGAACGCAATATTATTTACTTCACGCGTTTAAATATATTTTTAGATTTTTAGATTCTGAGCGGAGCGATGAATGTATTGATTTTACAGTGATGTGTGTGTGTGTTTTTTTTCTGTGCAAACAATATATAGGTAGTCAAAATAATGCTTCGATTTTCAACGCCAGTATAACTTTTCTGGTGTAAAAGTGAATCTAGTTGGTGTATAGGTCATTTTTAAAAATACCCAATAGTTTTCAAAAGAGTCGAGAAAAACAAAAAAAAAAAAATTAAGGAAAAATGGGAATTTTTACGGAAAACTAATTTTTTGTTTTTTTGTGTAACACAAACAATAATAATTGTAAATACAAACAATTTTCACCGAATATTTATATTAACATTATCTATGCACGATAAAATCGTCAATAAATGTTGACTCTTTTTGAGTTATTTGTAAACATAAGAAATTTTTTTTATTGTTATTGTTGATAGATAGTTTTTTACTCAGTCAAAAAACTTGAAAATGTAATATAAAGATGTACATAAGTTATGAAACTAAAAAAAAAACTGTGCGTAAATTCACAATACTTTTTTATGAGCGTCTGAAGTTAAAATTTTAACAAAATACACCAAAATCACGAAAATTTGCAAATTTTTTTTTTATTTAAAAATGCATAAACATTTTCTGTTTGAACAAAAGATTTGAAAATTTAACACAATACATTCACAAATAATGCATGTGTAACCAAAAAATAAATACTTTTACACCGTTTTTTATTATTATTATGGCCATTTTATTTCAAATTTGGACAAAATTAGATATTTAAACAAAGAATATTGTTATAACAATGTATTTGTTTCGTTGTAATTTATAAATATTATTTGGGAGTACTTGAAACTTTTAAAGTAACTATATTATTATATATTATACACAAAATGACATTTTCAAATGAAATATTTCCGGCAAAAATTAATTCAACCTTCTGTATTATTAATAGTAAAATGAAAATTACTTTTAACACATCTATCACAGTGACCCACTCAGAGCAGTACCTACCCACTAGCCGACCTTTTTCTTTTATGCCTAAAAATATTTTCTTATTTACTCTTACAATATATATATATATATATATATATATAACATATCATTGTCTTATGCTAATTTTTTTTTTATTATTATTTACAGTATCAAACAACTATATTGAACACGGTAGTTTTCCAATACCAATTTATTTAGGATGCTTCTCGGAAACTCCAAATGATGACGAAAATCGTTTATTAAAAGGCCCAGCGGGACCTTATAATAATAATACACCTCAAAGATGCTTGGAAATATGTTTCAGGATGGGATATTTATATTTTGGAAATACATATGGGTAGGCAATAGATATATTATACACAATAAACGAAGATACTATAGATAGACGAGACTGCGGATACGATTTCGTTAACGTTTGCGATAACGTTGTCTATGATGTTATAATATTTGTTTCTTGTGCAAGGTTTAACGTTTTGCGTTTGATCATGCTTTTGAATTTTGATAACTATAAAATGAACATCGTATCATCGTAACATTGCAACAGTGTACTTGACCAGTGCTTAAATCTGTTTTACTAATTTCCATCTATGACTACATTTTATAAACATAAAAAGTTAAATAAAAATATAAAATACGTGATATCACTAAATAATTAAATGGATATTGTTTATAAAAGAGTAGAACAACTGAAATATTTTATTTCAAAACGTTGTGCAGGTAGAAATTTTAAACGTTACAATTCCGCAGGTACCTGCCCTTAATATTAAAAACTATAACTCTAAGGTTATTATTTGAGAACCATTTTCAATCATTCGTTAGAATTAAAATTAGTTTCAATTAATGTTAATAAAAACCTTAAAGTTACAATATCATGGATAGATAACAAATTATCTGTGTTTAAAAATATCTATTAATTAATTTAAGTTATAGTGATGATTATTCATTATAATTAAAATAATGAGATCATTAACTAGCATTAAACTTTTGGCAAAAGAAGAATACATCAATATTAACACGGGTAGGTATAAAATATTGTTATGATACATATCTATTGTTTATTTGTAGATCAGAATGTTGGTGTGGAAATCAAAAACCATCAAAATCGTTAAAAGTAGAAGACATTAATTGCGATTCTACTTGTAGTGGCAATAGTAATCAGTTCTGTGGTGGTGGATGGAAAATGGGAATTTATTCGACTGGAATTACGGGTTATTATTATTATTATTTTTAAATATTTTTAGTACCTAATAACATGTAATTATGTAAAAACGATCAAAAATAAAATATTTACAGACTATGCAGCAAAAAATTATGTTGGGTGCTACGATGATAATGATGACGATGAAAACAAAACCAGAGAAAAGCGTTTAACGTTTCAGATGGGTACAAATAATAGCCCTAAACGGTGCATGAATATTTGCAATACTCAACGATTTAAATATGCTGCCGTTAAGGGGTAGGCATCATATTCCCTTTTTTATTATTTAACTACCTATCAAATATTATTAATGCGTATGTAATTATTTATAGTAACGTCTGCGAATGTATGAATCGCGAACCAAATTTTAGTTTAAAAAGAAGTTATAGTGATTGTCATACTCTATGCACGGAAAACCCGTCGGAATATTGTGGTGGTAGAAATACATTTAGTATTTACAAAACATTACATTTAGGTATGAGAAAAATACAAATTATGTAATAATTAATAATATAAACTCATATTATATTTATTGAAAATGATAAAAATGTAGACCCTCAGGGGAAAGTGGCCGTGAATAATATTGGATGCTTTAAAAATCTTAAAAGACATCCAATAATAAATGGCTGGGGAATAATATCTTCTGACCTAACTCCCAAAAGTTGTGTATACAGCTGTTATGCGAGAAGGTTTCCGTACGCAGCGCTTGTATCTTCGTAAGTAAATTGATTTAGTTAGTAAAATTATAACTCAAATAGTTTCCGAAATATTTTGATAAATTATTTTTATTCAAAAATTAAACACCACCTTTCCGAAAAATTGTAGCCTCTATCATTTTGTCAATATTTATCAGTGCTAAATATAATTTTTTTCAACATACATAAGTATTATGTATGTTGAATAGTATTACATAGGTTTATAGGTTTAATACTTAATTAATAGTCAAAAAAATTAATTCACTACAAAGTTTTACTTGACAATAGCTGATTTAATACATTATAATTTAGAATATCAAGTTTAATATTCGAGGCTTGGGTTTACAATCGTTTTAAGAATTATTCCGTGAAAATGTTATAACTCAATTAAAAAATATAATTGCTGTCTATGTTTTATGCATTTTTATCTTATGCTATTTTGTCAGGTTTTGGTTTAATATGCAAGTATTTTCGATGTAATAGAAAAAATGATTGTGATCATTCATTATAATTGTGTGTAATACCTACTACATATCTCATATTATTTCACTAATATTTTTTCCAAACTTACAAAAACTTTAAAATATTTGAATAGTTATACTTTTGAGCCATGAGTCATGCTTCAAGCGAACTTATATTGTTATTTGCATATTATTCAAAGCATGATTGTATTCATTCCAAATGTTGATGGGCTTTTTTTAGAGATACGTATATAGCCTATATTTTTCCCAAAGCAACCTTTCACGTTATATATATTTATTATTTATACATAAATTCTACTGAGGTTAAAAATCTATTATTCTGTCACTTGCTCTCTAATGTATGTTTTCAAATGTTTTTACATAATATCTTTTAGCCAAATTAAAAACTAGGATATGGTTTTTTACATTAAACTTCTGATCGCTAAATCACCATATGATGACCAAATATCTCTACAATGTGTTTGAGTACCTACAAATTTTCAATAATCGCTAACAGAATTTTATAAAGTTGATTTTATTGATAAACTTTCCAAGTTTTAAAATGTATCTTATTATAAATCATGTTTCAATCTTAATTCTCATTTTTTAAAATAACTTTGTGATTAAAAATAAACTTCCCTAAAAAAACTGATTTATATAACCCAGGGTTCAATAAGGCTATTCGTCTTCTAATAACACGACTAATATAGTTAAACATAATTTTTTATTATATAAGTAAAATTCAAGCAAATTTACTATTTTGGAATAAATAAATAAACCATGTTTAGAATATTCTACAATTTGACTTAAAATATAAAATTATTATATGTACAATAAGTAATAAAAAAAAAATACACGAAAACATTTTTTTACTTAAAGTTATTTTCTAGGAAAGAATGTTTATGCAGTTTTACCAAACCTTCGAATGAAGGTATGACTGAAGATAGTATGTGTACGACTCTTTGTTCTGGTTCATCTAAACATACATGTGGTGGTCTAAATGCGATAAATGTATACAATACTGGATTAGAATGGCGGACGAATACAATTGGAAATTATTATTTGGGTTGTTTCGAGGAAAGTCAAAATAACAGAATATTGAACGGTTACTCGCGGTCTTTTTCCGTGAATACCCCAGAATTTTGTTCGAGCCTTTGTTACAAATTCGGGTATGTTTACTCAGGTGTAACATATAAATCTGAATGTTTTTGTGGGAGCCAATCTCCAAACGAGCCTAAGTTTGCCAAATTGGAAGATAAACAATGCAACACCAAGTGTTCGGGCGATGCTAATCAATTCTGTGGTGGTGGCTGGAGAATGGGAGTATTTTCTACTGGATTATATGGTAATTTTTAACAATGACTATTTATTATAAGCACGGCTGGTGATTACAAACACTTATTGATTATTTTATTACTTGTTTTTAAACAAGAGAAATTTGGTTCGAACTAACTTCAAGACCTACATTAACAGTATTAATAGATACATTTTGTTCATAATATATGAGTATATATAAAAAAAAAATGGTATTGCTCCAACTGTAATTTTTTTCGTATTTATATTTTATTTATTGTAATAACACTATATCTGCTTATTTGTGCAGACATATTATAATGTATCAACTGAATATTATTTATCTATAATATTATAAAATGTATGCATCACGAACTGTTATAACTTATAACCAAAAAAAGGTTTTATTATTTTATTTGTATTCATACAGATTTTCCAATCGAAGATCGATATCTTGGTTGTTTCGTACAAGAAGAAAATTCATTGAGCAACACAAAATTTGAACTTATCAACACTAATGTGCCTAGTAAATGTTCAGCAATTTGTAATAATGCTAGATATAAATTTGCTGGAGTTATGGGGTGATCAATATTTTTTTTAATATTTTCTTTTTATAGTACAATCATTATTGGCATTTTATATTTGTTTTTAGGTTACTATACCGTAGGGACCATTCCGCGCAGCATATCATATTCCAGTCTTCTCGATTGTCCACTAGATCCTTTCAGCTGTGATTCTTTTCTTCCAAACTTACGAACTCTGAAAAATACTTCTTAATCCCATCGAAATCATAGTCGGAGATCTTTTACGCCTCGTGGTATTTCTTAGTGTGATTTTTTAATCATGGAATCACACTAACCTTTTTCTTTTAATTTCGTTCGCCGTGCCAGGCCACTTGAACAATCCTCTAATTCCGGATTATGTTACTATTAGCATTGTAAATGTTTTTTAATTATCTTTAATTTGTAATGATTATTATTGTTTCAGTATCAATTGTTTGTGTAGTAATAATGCACCAGAAAATAACCAGAAAGTAGACGATGCTAATTGTGATACAACTTGTGTTGGCGATTCAAGTAAAACGTGTGGTGGTGAAGATAGAATACAAATATACGATCTCTTGAGTAAACATTGCCATCACAAATATACCTGGTAACTTGGTTGTTTTGATAAAATTAATAAATTTTGATATAATTTAAAGGACAGATAAATGAAACTGAAACTTATTCAACAATTGATTCAATGAATTATGATGACACTTTCGAATACCTAAACTTAAACTCAGCTTGGAGTCGAGATGTTTATATTGCGCAAGAACCAGTATGTAATCAATAATTATTACAATATAAAATCAGAAAAATGTTTAATTAAAAAATATATTAAGTAGGCATAATATTATTATTGAGTTAAAGTAAGAATATAGGATAGAGTAAAAATCATTTGTAATAGTCAAATAATTCTTATAAAGTTATTATAAACATTTATAACACAGAGATTTTTGAACATAATATATGTTAATCATACAAAATATGATGCATATTATATGCTGAATTAAAAATTAATCGTGTACCTAGCGGATAGGGTTAACCAGCAAAATATGTTCTGAGTTTTAACAATATATTTTGAAATTCATACCATGTATAGAAAATTCTAATACAAACAATTGGTGTAAGTATCAAGTATGTGCAGTTATTAATTTGAATTACAACAACAAAACAAACAAAACGAGACAAGAATAAAAAAAATTAAAATATTCTCAAGCTTAAAAATAGTTTGAAAAAACAAATGATAAAAATGTTGAGAATTTTATTTTGCGCGGAAAATGGTCGAATAAGCAATTTTTAAAAATTTTAAATATCTAAGGTGATTTGTTTTTGAATTATATACCAAAAAAAACAAAATCAATTTCGTCGAAAAATTCTTTTGCGTAAAAACACGTATTTTTCCTTAATTCTTTTTTTGTTTTTCCCAATGCTTTTGAAAACTACATGGAATTTTTTACTTTTGACCCCCCGCAGTACCAGTATTAGATTCACTTTCTTACCATAAAATACGCTGAATCGAGGTATTTTTCGAGGTCCCAAAAGATGATGACAGACAAAAAAACACACATCATTGTAAAATCAATACATTTTTTGCTACACTCAGAATCTAATAGCTCTATACCCGTGTCAAATTTAATTTACTTGCCCTTGGCCTTTCTCCCCCACCCCTACCTTAAACCCACCCATAAAGCTGCTGATCACCAATGGACAATTTAAGCAACTTAGCAACACAACCATTGGGTCTCATACTACCGTATAAATACGAAAATACCTATATAATACATAATAATATTTAAGTCTCTAAAAAATCAACTAAAATATTTCAATCGATTAAAAAGATGACATTTTATAAGGGCACCCAACATACATACTACAAAAAAAAAAATCAAACTAATAATGAATAATATAATATGTATATAGTCTATAGTATGCATTATACCTACATCATGTGTGATATTGATATACAATATACCTACAGGAAATCATAAGTTATTAATTCCAATGAGTATTATATCGTTGCCCTCAAATTAATTATGCTATAGTATGAATATTCAACAATGATTAATATTGAATAATATTCGAAATATAATAATACATTTTACCTATATTTAATTATATTTTGATAACTGCAGGATTATGAATTCGTTGTTTACAACAGTTCTGAACAGAACTCATTCGTGAAAAACGGAGAGCTAGTAATAAAACCTACTATTCAATCCAATAGTTTTATCAGAAGTGGTGAATTATCATTGAACGGGTATTATATATTATATGAACATTTTTTTTTTTTTTTAAATAGTTACCTAATCGATTGAAGGTGTCCTTTAATAAAACCAACACGTATTTAAATCTTTGTAATATTGTTGTTGTTCTGTTTTTAGTTGTACGAAACCTGAAGGATCTGTTGGTTGTGAGATGATTGCATCGTCCTATAATATAATACCTCCTATAGTTTCAGCGAGACTTACCACAAAAAATAATTTGCAATTCCTTTATGGACAAGTGGAAGTCATTGCTAAATTGCCGATAGGAGATTGGATAGTTTCAGGTAGGTAAATGATAATATAGACTAATATTAATATATTTAGGTGTTCAAATAATTTCTAAAATTGTATTAAATTTATGTTTTATGAATATTATTAGAAATAGCTTTAGTTAGTAAAAACAATGGAAAAAACAGATTGGTATTGGCTAAGTCATTTGGAAATACCGATTTGAAATGTAACGGAGAAGATGAAGGCACGTCTGTCTTAAAATATGGATTGGAAATTGATGAATTATATCACGTCCAATCGAATATGGTAAAATTAACATCAAAAAATACCTGGCACAATGGCTATCATTCGTTCAAACTGTCTTGGTCTCCTGACAATATCGTATTTAAAATAGACGAAGAGAGTCACCATTTGGAGACAACGAATTTGCCATTAGATTTTATATTTGATTCCGAGGTAGATTATAAACCTACCTAAAAGTTTGAATTATTATTATTTATTTTATAATTATTTGAAATTCTACTATTATTTAAATTATAGTATTACATGTCTATTGGAGTGTCAGTGGGTGGCATGAATAATTTTCGTGATGGATGTTTAAGTAACGGGCATTTAAAACCATGGAGAAACTTTGATACTAAGGTCGATAGTTGAAATAATTATCTATATTTCTGTTTTAAATATAGTACCTACGTATCAATAACAATCTAAATTACAGGTTTTATATCTATACTTTTTTTTTTTAACATTGTAGGCTATGTTAAATTTTTGGAAGGACAAGAATTACTGGTCATCAACATGGAATGAAAACAAATCAACATTACGAGTTAAAAAGGTGAAATTAACGTCGTTGGATAGTTAGAATTAATTCATTTTAAATATTAAATAATGACATATTAACTATGTATATTATATAGTTTTGGTAAAAAAAATATATAATAAAAATCGTCAACAACAATGTGTTTGCAATAATATATCTTGTTTTTATGATTGTGACATTCTTAAATTCTGAGCAATGAATATATCAATTTTACAACTATGTGTTTTTTTTTTAAATTTTTAATTGTTGTGTCAGTCTTCACTTTTTGGAATGGTAAAAATGATTTGATTTTCGACTTAATAATATAGAAAATCAGATTTTTCGGGGTCAAAATTAAAAAATTCCAAAAAACTTTCAAAATAACCTAGAAAAGCATAAGAAAAGATTTTATTTTTGAATAATCTTAGCTCGCAGGTATCGCTTTTTATGCTATTATTGTATAGTATTATGAGAAAGCAAACGCCTATAAAGTATAAATAATCATTAACAATAATACATAATATATTCATCTATCGTTGAGTTATTTATTGTTTATGGAAATACCATATGGCCAATCTTGAACAAGATTCAAGTTCAAAAATATTAAAGATACAATCTACGTGGCTACGTAAGCATGGTTTTTTAAGCACTTAAAGTTCAAATTTTGACAAAACTCGTCAAAATCACCAAAGTTCGAAAATTATTTAGTTAACATTTTATAAAATATTTAACTTTTATAGCCAAAGGTTAAAAATTTAAAACAAGGTTTTTATAGACCTTTTTAAGTCAGTAAAATAAATTACTTTAATAGCAATAACACCATAAAATATACTTAGTAGGTAGTGTAGGCTGACAGACCATCGTCGCTTGGTAGATAGAATAAAATCTCCATACTAGGAAAATAAATCATCAGTATAAATGTATAATGCGACGGGCATATTAAATTAAATTAAATTAAATATAAATCATTTTAAAGAATAATTTTATAAATAATATAATAATAATATTACCTACATTGAATACAAAAATATTAGAAATAAAATTGATTGTATGTTAAAAATTAACTTAGTATTGTTTTTCTAACTCAGTATTGTTTTTCGTATACAATCATTCTATATTATCATTGAATATAAATTTAACACACCCATTACAGTAAGTAACCCCTCCAAACTCTTATAGTACAGAATAGCGGTACGTACCTATACCCACTTGCCCGCCTTATTAATTTATATTAAATTAACAATGCGTTAATGTGCAGCTGGATACAAAACGAAGCAAAATGACTAAGTATGACTACAGCAAATATAGCCATATAGGTAGGTCATAGGTATGTAATGATTTTATTATATATATATCTGACATCTGTGACTTGTGAGTATGACTGGCAAAAACTTAACTTCAAAAAAAACACAGTGCAGTGTACCCTTCCCAGTGCCGTAGGTATCTAGGCATTGGCAAGGTGGGCGGCGGCCAAGGGCGCAGTTTAAAATTATCGAGCTGGGGCGCAATTTTTATACTATATATAAATACTAAAAATTATAATATATATATATATAAATTGCCAAGGGCGCACATAAAGCTAGTTACGGCACTGTACCTACCAATATTAATAGTAATATTACTCGCTATAGGTACCACACGATAGGTACACTAAACAATTTAACAATACATTTTTTTTTTAAATATCAAATATGCACTTTTTAATAATTATGTATATTATTAACAAACAAAATCTTTAAATTTAACAATATTTCTCTTGGGCTAGTCAATAATATTTGAAGTCTTTTCTTGGTTAGGTCGCTGGGTAGGTACACGGAAGTCTGTTTCTGACTTTCTGTTGTCTTGGGGGTCTCAGATTCAGTCACAATATCTCTTATATGATGATTTTCACATGCATCTGTCTCTCTTGAAGCTTTACTATAGGTAACCAGGTAGGTAAGTACCTATTTCATTGTAGAAACTTTTGTATCGAAAAAAATTAATCATGAAATATACCTACTTGACATAGGCTCACAGTGACAGACTATCTCAGCTCAGAATCGCATTTCGTATACAATGATGTGACATTGAATTCAAATTCAACACATCCATTACACTATTACTTTGACCCACTCGCAGGGACGGATCAGAGGAGAGCGATAGGTTCCCCCTCACCATGTTCTCAAAAACGGTAGTAATTATTATTCATTGGCTCATTGCCCTCCGAGATTGTAATTAATTTGCCTATTATATATAATCACCCCCCCCCCCCATTTTCTTGGGCTGGTTCTGACCCTGACAACTCGACACCTACTGTACAGCTGACTGCAGAAAGGTACCCATTTGCCCAGCATTTTTAAATTTAAATTACATAATAATTACATAAATTAGTTATTAGGTGAAGTTAGTTAACAAATAATAATTTAAAAAAATTAACTGTCTGTACCTAACACTTGATTACAAACAACGACCTCTTATTGAAGACTCAGCATCAAATTTGACAATTATATTTTCAAAATCGATGGGAAATTGTTTTTATATATACATTTATTAGACATTTAGACTGCTAAACTGGTCAATCGTTCTGATTCAATCTTATCTGAAATCGTTCATTGTGACTCTCGTAGTCTTGTGTAAGTTTTTAATCGCATTAGTGCTGAGAAACTTTGTTGGAAAGCTCCAAGGTTCTTAGCTGAAATATGTTCAACTAAAATTTTCTTGTCTCAATATTTTTGCATATTTATGTCACCACTGATGTAGGCAATCTTAAGTATAAATTACATTTTTTATCATAAAAGAACCATAATTCATGAACAATGGTGTTGGTATAGTCATAAACCTAAAAATACTTACCATAACACTAATTAACTATATTATTTAAACTATTACCTACATCTTTCATTAAAATATTTTTACAGGATTTTTGGATTTTCTTGAAAATGTTATAATACATTTACTGAGCTGTAAAGATAATTATGAAGAATACTATTGAATTTAAATATTAATTATAATCAATGAAAATATTAGATAAACAAAACTATTGTAATTTGACACTGGTGATATTTTAGAATATAAAAATGTTTTCACAACTAAAACATAAATTAGTATTAATATATAATTTGATACTCACTACATCATTGCAATAAAAAAAATAATAAATAAATGTTTACGAGCATATGATTTAAGGGTGTACGTAAGTTTTTTTATGTTATATATAAATATTAAATATCAATAACAAATTAGAAGTTAGAATAGTGTTACTCATACAAACTACTAAGAAGAACCTAGTTTTAAAACCATTTATTATATAACTAAAATAAATAATATAAAAAGTATGATTTTAATTTAAAAACTTTAAAAGTCTGACAATACACTACTGATGTAAATTATGATTTTAAATAACTTCTCACTGTACTCAGATAAAAACCAATATTAGGCTGCCATAAAATGGGATACAATATATTATTCAAACATGAAGCTTCTTAAAAAAAAAAACAAGGTATTGATTATTTACAAATAATTTGTTCACGACCCAAATAAATCCACTAATATATAATATATATGTATATTTAATTATAAACCAATATCTCATTTTTAAAAAGCTAAATCTAGTTTTAAAAATTTTAGAAAAAAAAAATAATGTCACAAAATATTTCTTAAAGTTAGACACTAATATTTAAAGGTTCTCACACTAAATCTAAATTAGAAGTTTACAAATTAGAATCTTCTTCATCATCTTCATCATCACTTACATGCTTCTTTTTTTTCCTTCGGTTAGATGTTCTAACTTCAGATCCTTTACTACGAGGCTTCATTTTCAGTTTCAATTTAACTGAAGATGAAGTGGTATCAGCATCTGAAACCTCGTCTTCGCCTAAAACGTTGAGAAATAATTGTTATAAAACACATTATTTTAAAATCTAAATGAAATATTATTATTAACCAAATTTTTTTTTAAAAAAAAAGGTTAAAAATATAAATTATGATAATTAAAAGGTCGCTTTATTAATACTCACGTGTTGGTCACACACACAACACGGTAAATCTTAATACCGGGTTCTTACTACAGTTTATTTATAGCTAATATCAAAGCAAATCTAGATATTATCAAATTTGTAAAGGAGAATAAAAACTATGCCTGAGCAGAGTAAATTTTATATATTTATTTTAAAAATAAGCTTTATGAATTTAAAAAAATGAAATTTTTAGTAAATATAACTCATTTAAAAATAAATATATGAAAAAAAACTGTAGCTCGAGCACAGTTTATATTCTCTTCTACAAATTTGATATTAACACATTCAATTCCAACGTTATTTTAGCGTATCACACTACACGCTACGCCAATATATGAAAAATAAATATAATACATGAACATTACCAGATATGTGACTATACAAGCCATACAGTGTGGTTCTCCACATCATATGGCCAATGTTGATACATATTTGACAAAATTTAATTTATTGGTACTAAAATATTATTTTTTTAAATGTTATGTTATTATGTGAAAATACATATAACATTTGTCGAATACCTTCGACGTCGGTCAGGCCGTTTTCAGTGTTGGAGCATATCCGACATTAGCATTGAACGCGTTAAGTAAAATTACCATGGTATAAACTATAAATAAACTGTAGTGAGAACCCGTTACGTATATTTATGATGTTATGACGTCCCCTTAATAACAAATAATGATATAAAAATATAAAAATATAAAAATATAATATTACTCAATTTTACTATTAGGATTTCAAGTTGTAAGTAGTATTACTTTTTGTTCCTTCTTCTGGTCCAGATTCTGGAATATCAGTTGTTTCTAATCGTTGACGAGAATTTGTGAAAACTGATTGCAAAACTATTGAATCTTCATGAATAAGTGAAGCTTCTTCATTATATATCTGTGCGTTCTTACATAACTGTACAAAGTCAGCTTCAAGTTCATTTAAATCTGCATACTGAAATGTGATAAATAAAACAACAATTTATAAAGGCAATAACTAACGATTCTTAAAAATGATATCTAAGTAACGGTACAATACCTTCCCATCATCAATTTTTGCCACTATTTTTTTGATATCCATGGGTTTCTTTATAACTTCATAATAGTCAGGTAATTTGTGTCTGGATGGTAATTTCATAAATGGCTCACTCAGTATTCTTGAATCGGCATCTGTATATTTTACGACAATGTTCATAATAGTTTTCATTTTTTTTCGAAGTTTTATTTCTTCAGGTCCAATTGTTTTACGTCGTCTAATTGGTGGATCATCATCGTCATCTGCACTTCTTTTACCCCGTTTCTTACCACGGTTTCCTTTACGATTTGATTTTAATTCTTCTTCTTCGTCATCTTCAAAGTCATCAACGTTTTCATCTATTGCCTTCAACCATTCTTTTTCAGTCAAACTATCAGTGTAATCTACTTCTTTACGAGCACGAGAACCACGTCCCATAATCTCTTCAGAATCTTCTTCATATGTCCATCTCTCGACCTTAAAAATTAATTTTGCTTATAATTCATTATTTAAATGATTTAAATATAAATAGTACCTCATCTTCATCCTTAACAAGCCATTCTGGTAATTCTGATATCTCAATTAATCTTGACTTTCTATTTGGACCGAATTTGGCATCTTCTCTTCTACGTTCAAGATCCATTTTTTGGAATGATTCAAATTCATCTACCGATCGAGCTATCATCTGATTGACAACTTCATCATCAGGTACTTCATTTTCTTCCTAAAAATATACAAATTAAATTATATATTTCATTTAGGCATATTTGAGCTATTAAAGAAATTTACTTCATCGTCTCCATCATCTTGATGTAGAATAGATTGTAAGAATTGTTGACGCTCTGATCCAGTTGATTTTTGATCAAACATACCAGCCTGGATAACTTTTTCATCCATATTTAACTTGTATCTGGCGGCAGCTAATATACGCTCTTCAACTGAATTTACAGTCATTAAACGAAGAACCCGTACTTCATTTTGTTGACCAATACGATGAGCACGATCTTGAGCTTGTAAATCCTATGGATAAGTAGTATAAGCTAAGAGTTACAAAGACATAGTTACAAATAGTTCATAAAATTATTATTACTTGATGTGGATTCCAATCAGAATCAAATATAATAACAGTATCAGCTGCTTGTAAATTTAATCCAAGACCACCTGCTCTTGTACTTAATAAAAATAGGAAATATTCACTGCCTGCACTATTGAACTTCTTTAAAAGATCTCCTCTATCTTCAGCTTTAGTAGTACCATCTAAACGCAAGTATGCAAAACCCCGCCATCCTAAATAATCTTCCATAATGGTCATAAGTTGGGTCATTTGACAAAACAGTAAAACTCTATGATTAGTAGCTTTCAGTTTTGGTAAAATTCGATCTAATAACTCAAATTTTCCTGACACTCTGTATAAATCTGGTCTATGAATACATAAAAAAAAAAAATGTTTAAGATAATTAGCAAATTCCAAATATTAATATTCTGATTTGTTATTAAAATTACCCCTGAACAACATTTCCAGCAGTTCCAATATGTTCACAATATTTTTCTTCAATACTTTGGAACATAAATGGATGATTACACAGCTTACGCAATTGTACAATGGTATTCATGAGAGCTTTGGCACCACCTTTACCTTGTTTACCTTTTTCAGCACCATCAGTGAGTAATACACCTTTACTCTGCATATGTTTGTACAATACTCGTTGCAAGCCAGACATATCACATTTGACAATGTATTCTACTTTATCAGGTAATTGGGACTCAACTTCTTTCTTCAGACGCCTTAACAAGAATGGACGTAATACTTTATGAAGACGGCGAATAATCAAAATAGTTTCTTCTTCATTTAATTCAACCTACAAAATGACAAAATAATAATAAAAAGTTTCACACATATTATATTATTTAGTTTATAGTAAATACCTTTTCTCCGGTAGTTGCAAATGGTGCATTAAACCATTGTTCAAATGTTGAACATGATTTAAATATTGATGGCAACAAAAAATTAAGAAGAGCCCAAAGTTCAGGGAGTTTATTTTGCAGCGGTGTACCAGTTAACAGTAATCGGTGTGGAGCATTATAATGAGTGTTTAATACTTGTGTCAATTTACAGTGATGATTTTTCATACGATGACCTTCGTCTATAATCATGTATTTCCAATGAAGCTAAAAATATATTTGATTATATTATATATACCATTCATTATTTAAAAAGTAAAATAAACACTACTTACTTTAGCAAGAACTGATTTATCTTTTATAACATATTCATATGTAGTTAATAAGACATTAAATTTATTAGATCGCATTTGAGTCTGCAAATTTCGACGCATAATTGGGGAGCCTTTATAAGCCACAACAAAAACTGATGGAGACCATTTTTCAAATTCCAATACCCAATTTGACATTGTTCTAAAACAAAAATATACAAAATTTGAAACATCGAGAAAATAAAGCTCCAAAAATATTTTATTGAAATCTGGATATTTTTAAATACACAATGCGTTCTATTCAGGGATAGCGAACAAGCATCAATGACACATTTTAATTTTTATACTTTGTACTATGATATTTGAGACATTTAGTCAGTATCAAATATTGAAAATATCAGCATATTCTATAATGGAAATATGAATGAAAAGTTAAAAAATACTACCTCTTAAAATATAAAAATAAATAATCATATCAAAACTAATAAAAATATTTAATAATATTTTAATGTAACAAGTATAGTACAGCAATAACCATAAGATACTGAAAATCTATGTATTATTAAATAGAGTGTGACAAATGGTTCCTATTCTAAATTAAAAATTATGTTAGTTAAATATATAATATCATACTCGTCTTAATATTTAATAATAAATAATAAGTTTATATATCTTAATTAATAACATTTTAAAATCTATCCTCTGAAAAATATTAATTATTAAATACTCAAAAAAAAAAAAAAAATTTTATTTGAATTTTGTTGTTCTAGTTGTATATATTTTATCATAATATGTGACCAACTCACAAATACTACTTGCATGATAAAATGTATTTATTAATTTAATATTAACTTATAGTATATTAGAGTTATTAATACTTACGACAATGGCACAATAATCAAAAAAGGTCCATTTACTTTCTTTCTTTCCATAAGATGAGTAATAAGACCTATTGTTTGAATAGTTTTTCCTAAACCCATCTCATCAGCAAGTATTCCATTTAAATTATTGTTAAATAATGAAACTAACCATTCAAGACCCTAAAATATAAACAAAGTCAAAGTAAACACAATTTTTCTTTTAAATTAATAATTAATGATATTACCTTTATTTGATATTCTTTCAGATTACCATTAACTAAAATGGAAGCTTGTTCAGTAACACTTTCATGAATAGTATGAGCAATACTGAAAAATATATGAATATTGTGATTAGTTAATTCTTAAATTTTTACTTTTATATTTTGCTAACCTATAATAAGTATGTTCTTCTGAAGCATTTTTATATTCATCATCTTCCATTTTGGTTTTTTTAATTGGTTCTTTTTCTTCAACAATTTCCTTTTCAAAACTATTCTTTTTGATTTTTTGATTACTTGATTCATCATCTTCTTGTTCATCATCATCCTCATCTTCAGATTCCTCCATTACTTCCCAACCAGGATGAGCATCCAACCAACTGTTCAATTGTGATGCAAGTGGAGCTTCTTCTCCTTTAAACATTCTTCCTATAATGAAAATTAGAGTAAATTTTAGACAATGTAAAAAAAAATTATATATATTTGTGCTGTTTTATTATGTTATACACTTATATATTATTGTATTACACTATTACTGTTATTAATATTACAATGTTGTAAATTGGACATAGTCTGTATGAAAATAATTAATATATATATATATATAAGATCTAACCTGAAGATGGTTCAAACACTGAAATGTGCATGTCTGATTGCTGAGAACTTTCATCGTGATCCTCAGGCTCGTCACTCTATTTATTGATAGTGGAATAAGTAATTAGTTAACATAATTATTTGATGTTTGTGCAGGTATTAAATATAAACTCACCTTCTTCTTTTTTCTTTGTTCTTCTTGTTGCTTACGTTTCTGTTCTAATTTATGTTCTTTGACCATCTCTGTAAGGTTTCCAATATACTCATCAGTTTGTGAGAGAAGGAAAGCCAAACGTTTATCTTTCTTTTGATCAATCAATTTTCTATAAAAAATAAAAATAAAAAATGTTTTAGTTTAAGACTAATTTTATTAGTATATTTCTAAAGCTATGAATAAATCGTAAATAAATTAAATTATACCTATAGCCTTCTTCATCTTCAGCCATCAATCTTCTCATACGCTCTTTTTCAATTCTTTCTTGTTCTTTCTTTTGTTCTCGTTCAGCATTAGCATGATAATTAAGAACAGCTTTATTGAGACGTCCAATTTTAGCAATATTATTTCTATGATATTCTTTAAGATCTTTGCAATGTTGTAATATAGTGCTAAGATATTCTTGATGTTTTTGGCGTTTTTTCCTTTCAGCTTCCAACTTTTGTTGTTTTTCTAATTTCTCTGTTGCTCTAGCTTCTCTTAGACCTTGTCTCTTTGTTCGTTTATATGCTTTTACATTAACAGCTGTTTCTAAAGTAGTATCACGACGAGTACAAGCTACTACCTCAGCTCTTAGTTGTCTTTGGAAATTTAACACTCTTAAAGCTCTAAGTTCAATTTCTACTTTGATTCGTAGATCATCACTCATCGTTGTTGGCAAATTACTTAGTTGTTGTACACGATGAGCAATACGTGCAGCCAAACGGTTTTCACGTTCTTGTAATATTATTAAAGGATCCAAACCAACCGGTTTAGGGCATGTTGTGGTTCTATTTTGTTTAACTGGAGGAGGAGGACCCTGTGCTTGTTGCTGTTGTTGAGGGGGCTGCTGCTGTTGTTGTTGTTGTTGTTGTTGTTGATGTTGTTGTTGCTGTTGCTGCTGCTGTTGTGGTTGAGGTTGTGGTTGCTGCTGTTGGGGTAGTGATTGTTGTGGTGATGGTCCGTTTGTTGTAGGCATGTTGGGCATATGTGGTGGTATACCAGCCATTTGTTGTGGACCACCCATCATAGGTTGAGAGACTCCTCCAATAGGTGGTTGACCAACAGATTGAGGGGCATTTATTTGTTGTGGAGCTTGAGGTATTCCTGGAGCCATACTAGGAGGTTGTTGAGGTCCATTCATTGATACAGGTGGAGGCTGGTTTGGTGGTGGACCTTGAGGGTGTTGGGCACTTGAAGGAGGTTGAATTTGTGTTTGTGGGGTTGAACCTGGCTGGGGCATCCGAACAGGAGATTGTGAAATAGGACCAGGAGGATTGGGCTGTCTTGGAGCATTTTGCATTGGCATTGGTAATCTCATAGGACCTCCTGATGGCATTGGCATACTGTTTTCTACAATCTCTCCAGGTTCTAGTTGTCGATGGTGTGCTGAAGGTACTGGTGGATATCCTTGAGGTGAAGTTTTTCCTTGAACAGCCATAGCTAATTGTTGGGTTAAGGGTTGTTGTCGAGCCAATAGCCTATATGCCATTATCTGAACTCTAAGCTGTTGCATTTGGGCAGGAGTTAAATTGTTTTGGGTTACTGGTCCATTTGGCCCATTAGAATTTGGGGGATTTTGTTGAGGCGAAGGTGGTTTATCTGGATGTTGAGGAGGATAATTACCCTAAAGTAAATTATATTTTTAATTGAATTACTAATATGAATTTTAAAATGGATAGTTATTTAAAATAAATGTTGATTAACTAACTTGAATAGGAGGAGGTCTTTGATTTGGATCCATATTACCTTGTCTTGCTCTTAATGCCAATAATTGAGAGTACCTGGGGTCTTCTTGCAATCCTTTTTCTTCCATTGAATCTATTGCCCTTTGCAATGCATTTAAATTTTCTTGGGGTGGTCCACTGGGCTATAAACAAATTACTTCATATAAGAACGAGTAATATTTACTGATATGGTACACTTATTAAAAACAAAGATAAATCAAACCTAAAAAACATATGAATTTTAAATAATAATAGTTAATAATCTCATTCGAAAAATAATTGAGATTGGATCTCAGTAAGTAAATTACATAATGTAAAATAAAACTCAGTTAAAAAAATTAAAAATAGAACATCCTATTCACAACTATTATTTATATTAAAAAATTAATAATAAAACTACACTATAGAATAACACTTTGCAGCCAACTTAACATATTTCATCAAATTTTTATATATTTATAAATAAAACTAATTTCTCAAAAATGGATAAAAACACATTTAACTATTCAAGTATAATCAACTTCTCTAAAAATATAAAAATCAATTTCATTGGCGATAATGTAAAATTCTCTCCAATTCTTGAGATATTCCATCTACTAAATAAATATACAATATGGTAATGGTACGTTTCCCACCAAAAATGTAAAATAAAATATATTACATTAGTGTATTCATTGATTTATCCATGAAATAACAACTTAACTTAAAACAATAACATTTGTTTTATTTTAAGTATGTATAGACGGTAAATACATTTTTGTTACTATAATATTATACTTGAGAATGATATAATATTAAAATTTAAATATAATATATAACACAATAAATATAATGTATTTAGAGTAAAAAATGTATACATTTGCATGTAAAAACTACATTGAGTAAATATAATTTAAATAATGCTTATGAGTTATAAGTTTATGATGCATGTTGTTGAACCTAAAGATCAAATATAAAAAAGAAATTATAAAATAACTATCTACGTAGTACCGACCTACTATATCATTATTGTATTAGTATTTTTAATTTGTCATTTTGGTAACACTACAACAAGTTGTATAATGTGTTGTATAATTTTAAAAGATAAGAAATTATTACAATTTATTACCTTTACTACTTAGTGAAAGTTCAAATATATTTTTTGAATTTTTTATGTGGCAAATGTAATAAATTTAATTATTAATATTTAACTATGGCTGACATGCATCAATATTATAATCATGCACTTAAAATTGTTTTGGAAGCAGGTGAAGTAAGTTTATTTAAATTTTTTATAATGTAAAAAAGTATATTTTATCATTAAGCATATTTTTTTAGCTGTTGTTAAAAGGTTTTAAAAGTCCGAAAGAAATATCAACTAAACAAAATGATAATGACTTTGTAACACAATACGATAAACTTATTGAAAAGACAATAATTGACAACATACTACATCTATACCCAAATCATAAGTATTGAAAATTTGATCACTAAAAATTAAAAACATTAATTATTATGAATACTTATAAAAAAACAATTGTGTATAGATTTATTGCAGAAGAAAGTGCCGCAAAAAATATTTTAACAGGAGAGCCCACATGGATACTTGATCCGATTGATGGAACAACTAATTTTATACAAGGTTTTCCATTTTGTTGTATTTCATTAGCATTGGCAGTAGAAAATGATATAATTATTGGAATAGTTTATAATCCAATTATAAATCAATTATTTACTGCTCAAAAAGGGAAAGGTGCATATTTGAATAATGAAAAAATACAAGTGTCGTGTACTGAAGGTAATTAAAATAAAGCAGACATTTTGGTTAATTTAAATTTTCAATATAAATATATTAAAAGCTACCTATATTTACATATAACTATATAAGTAGAATCAAATATTTCATAAAATGATGAAATGATTATTATATGGCCGTTGCACCCACATTTGATATCTCTGTTTTACAAGTGTACACTCAACAGTTTACATTTAGTTTCATTAGTTTTAATATTAGAGTGAATTGTTCTACTTTACATTTGAATGGTTAAAAAGATCTGTTTTTTCCAATTTTTTTTTTTTTACATCATAATTAAAAATGAGTTATTAACATTTTTAAATATTATATTTTACACACATATAATTAGCTTTAAAATCATAATATAAAAACCTCTGAGAGAATAGGATAATGTTATTACTCAGATGTTTATGACTTGGCATATTTTTTTCGCGCAATCAGAATTATACCAGAGTATGATATAAATTTGATTCATGAAGTCTAGACTAAAAATATGTAAACTTATTTTGCATATTTGACATTTTTGAGCATATAAATGGATATATTGATTATTCCTAGATTAAGTAGCATATAAAAATAAATTATAAAATATTAAAATTGTCCATATTATCATCAATTATAATCATTAATTTTTTTTGATGGACTTCCTGATGCTATAGAAACTGATAACATTGTTAACTTTAAGTACGCACCGGTCAACTCTGTAGACCTGTACTCTTTCATTTTCAATTTATAAATTTCTTTCAAATTTGAAAATATTACCAAAATAATTGTTGTACAGTGTAATCCTGATAATTAAAGTACTTAACTTATGTACAATTAAACTTTAATAGATTGGAAGCTAATTAATAACTTTTTTCATATCTAATTGCTATGTTGCTATGTATTTTGTAATAAAGTAATTTTAAATACACATTCAAAAGAGTATATAATTTTTTTTGAATTTTATAAATAACCATTTTTTGCATACATTTGTTGAAAAAATAGGTATATTTAATATATTTTATGGAATATAATTGCATATTTTGACATTTTCAAATGCATATTTTATTTTGGTTATTAAAGTCCGAGCTCTAGTTATTACCTTTAAATGTAAATCCTAATACTTAAAATAATAAAGCCAAATAAAACCTGCTTAATATTAATTTGTCAAGTTTTGCGTCTATAAAAAATGCGGGTATGTAAATGTTATTTTCTTAATTAAACAATGCACCACATGAATATGTCTAAGTAATTTTTATACTTTTGTTCACCAAAATAAATTAAAATTTTTTTGACAAAAAAAAAAGAATTTGTAGATCAAAAAAATTAGTATAATAGAAGTTATATGCTTATTCATAATCTAGAATGGTTTATTTATTTTGTTTTCAGATCTTAAAAATGCCATGCTTGGAAATGATTTACATTTTAAAATTAGTGTGAGGAATTTTCGTGGGTAAATATGAAATTTAAATTATAGATTAATGTATTAAAATAACTAATTTATTTTATATTTTGGGATTGAAATTGACAAATTTTAAGTTTTTATGGTACGGTTTTTACTAACATAATTTACAATTATTCATTCAAATTGTATTTATTTACACATATCAACTAGTTTTATAAGAACTTAGATAATTAAGAAGGATTCAATTTCTTTTTAAACCTTAAATATTATGAAAAAAATGCAATTGCAAATGTATAAATATTAAACATATTATACTTAATAGATCAAGATCTTTGGGATCAGCAGCAATAAGTTTATGCTATGTGGCAATGGGAGCATTAGATATATGTTATTTTAAAAAATTGAAATGTTGGGATGTAGCAGCAGGAATTCTGATTATTCAAGAAGCTAGTGGCATTGTACTTGATTCAAAAGGTAAATCCTCTAGTAAAAATACAATAAAAAATATTATTTTTAATAGGTATAAAATATGATTATCTACATCTAAAATATTTTTTTTAGGAGGTCCATACAAAGACATTATGAATGCTGATATAATTGCTGCTTGTACACAGAAACTAGCCGAAAAATTTTTAAAATTAAAAAATGAAAATTTTTAATATACAATTTAATAAAGTAGGTAATAAAATATTCATTATTATTTGACATATACCATTTAAACTTTTCATTTTGAATGTAATTTACACAACTATAGACAATAAATGAGGACCAAAATTTAAGTTATATTTCAAATTGTGTTAAGTTTAAAATTTTTGTCAAATGCAAAAAATAAAATATTTTTTAAAAGGGTTATATATAGAAATTTGAATTATACAATTATATTGTTTAGAAAAAAAATAAAAATTTGTGTTAGCCATGAATGGTTTTCATCTTAATTATTCTTCTTTACAATTGTACCAATTGAGATTTTGTTTTTATAATTTATTTATTATATTAACCTATTACATGTTATTATTACAAGCAGAGAGATTAAAACAAGTGAATAAGTAAGTCATCATATGGACTTTGTATTTATTTAACAGTTAGGTTAAATTTGCTTACGAACTAAACCAGTTTAAAATATTTCAAATTGTAGGTATTGTGATACAAGTCAATACATATGATAACTAAGAACACTATTAACATTTATAAAAAAAATAGGTATAATTTTTGAAAAGTTATTCATCTGATTCTCAATAGTGTTGTCAGCTGCTTAAGAGGATATTTCACTAGCATACTTTGTTATCAATGTAAATTTCTTTTATTGTAAATAAACCTACATTTTAGATGTATTGTATTAATTGTGCCTAGTTTATTTATTTTTCTACTTGGATAGTTTGATGGCTATGTGTTATTATAGAGTTAAATTTGGCAATATATTTTTTTAAATACTTTCATGTTGTTATAATACCAATAATAAACTCATTAGGTACAAACAAATTAAGTTAAATCAAATACTGTAATGCTAAGAATTAAATAAGGTTTCCAATCTTAATTGATACTTAGGTATTGCTGGCTGCCTACCTACCAAAAAAAATTGTATTCAACGATTTGCCAACAAAAAAACACCGATAACTAAGTGTCTTTGAAAAGTTTTTTAAATATTCCTAGGCGGCAATGGGCTTTAATGGAAACATATAACTATTTATTTTATTCCAATATGGTCATGTATTGAATAATATAAATTAGTATCTACTTGAATGCCTGGAGGTGGAAATGTTTGTGTGCCCTGCTGCATGTTAGGAGATGCCGGCGCACCCGACTGGCCAGGCGAATAATTTTGTGGCGGCAGCGGCTGAGGAGCGGTAGGTGGCTGCTGCTGTTGAACTTGTGGCGGCTGTTGCTGTTGTTGTTGTTGTTGTTGGTGTTGTTGTTGTTGTGGTTGTGTCGGAGGCGGCGGTTGATGATTGGGCCCCGGAGGTCCCATCGAATTTGGCGAGGGGCTGGCCATTTCCGAAAGCACCTAAAAAACACCGAACATTATAGCTACGCGATCGGACGACGCAACGAACCATTGCGCCGAAAACGTAATAATATAAAATAGACAGTAATGTTTTTACCCAAAGCCTTCGAGGAACGCAGATGGAATATGGAAATGACCGTCGAAACCTAACAAAATCAATAGAAAACAAAACTCGTTTGAAGATAAAAAAAAAAAAGGCAATCGTGAAAAGCACTGTACCTGTATTGTATAATGTATACCGCAAACGAACCGAGTGACACGATAAACAAAACACAAATTCAGTGTTTCCGTTTAGCTGCAGAAAACTACTTTTGTTGTCAGCACACCGACAACACTGGTGCATAACTATTGTGTATCGATTACAATAATAATTCAAGTTTCTCTTTCCAAGGCGCAACGGAAAATGGCTGTGTCTGTGAATTTGCCTATCTAAAACTTTTTCGGGCGCTACTACATCGTTCAGTATACAAATTAATAAGTGTCTTGTGTCTGTCCTATTAAAATATTATATTATTATTGTTAGCAGTACCTTAGAAGTTGTAGAATGGCGTTTTTAGTAAAAAGACGCAAAGAGTATTTAAAAAAAGAGATTATTATATTTAGTTTTTTTTTCAGAACTTTATAAATAATATACATTTTTAACTATATTATACCAATTTAATTGAAAAAAACTGGGTTGCCGAAGCTCTATATTTTTGCGATTAGTCTTATGATCATGGATTACACAGTGAGGAACTTTGCTCCTTATACCCATGATTCGAATGGCATAAATTACGAGGGTGCTAATTTCAGAACTGAGGGTGCTAAGCACAAATAAATCTCCTTACCAAATTGCACTTTCGGGGTTAGGTTATCGGTGATTACTTATTGGTTTATAAATTTTCATGGTTTTCTGGCGATGACTATACTAAGGCAGCATTCGAAAAAAAAATGTTTTTGGGGGGCTCTCGAACTAAAAATATTCAATTTTCTTTTTACTTTAGTGATTCCATCCCAAAAAATAAGAATAGATTCAGGTCAAATGTTTAGAACAATTTATTAATATTATACTATTGTTGCTGTAACTGTAAAGGGCACTCTGCACTAAATAATAAATAAAATATCAAACAATATTATGAAAAAATGTAGAAACAGTTGTAGAATAATGATATAAACAGGCCCTGCTCGTGTGTCTTCATTAAGGCACAAAACTCAGGCAATATGCAATTTTGTCGCAGCCGCACATGGCATTTGTGTTGGTCGTCAACGGACAACTATAAAAAAAATAGTATGAGTGTGGTTGCATACGGTGTTGGGCTATCTACAAATTTGTTGTCAACTTCACGCACGTGCTATCTACGCACGAGCTGCATGTGCACACATGTCAACGACACCGTCGACCAAAAATGAAACATGTGATTTGTTGGCTCTACAACCGACTTTACAGGAAGAACTGTCACTCCTCGCAAATAATCTGATTTAATTCATTTTTTTTTTTTGTTAGAAAGAAGACAAATTTTTACAGGACGCATTGGACATTGATTTTTTATTTCGTACCTTTAAACAAAAATAACAAAATAAAACAAAAGCTCGTTAAAATTTCTCATATTCAAAATCGTTGGTTTCTGGTTTTGAAATGGAATTTTAAAAAGCCAAGTCCAATGTGCTCTATTAGAAGTGTTTCTCTTTGAATAAAAAAATTATCAAAACGGACATTTTTACGAAATCTGAAAGTTTTTTCTGTAAGGCATGTTTTGTAACCTAATATATACAGTTTGTACAGTGTATGAAGTAATACAATTACGTATATACGTCTTATACTACTTGCATCATAATTAATTTAACATATTATACGCTATATTATAATATTTTTTTATAAGTACCTAATCTATTTATTTTTTAGCATTTACCTAAATTACATTTATACATATACATTGTATAGTATTTAAATAAATGTATACAATGTGGTTCTTTAGCATGCGTTATGTCAAATAAAATAATATTTTTTCATAATTACTTGACAGAAGTACAGAAATTAGACTGTTATCACTAAGGTCCTGCAATGGGAGTTTCCCGTTAGTAGTAGATAATGAATTCTCGTGGGCAATCATGTCAGACCACATAATGAAATTTTAAACATTACAAACATATATAGGCAGGCGTGGACTGGTAAAAAAGGGCACGGGGTGCTATATAATTTAAAGGGCAAATAACGAAAATGTTTGGGTCAAATTTAAAATATGTAGATTATTTATATAATATTAAAATATTTTATTAAGTTTTAATGAAATATTGAAAATACGCAAAAAACGTATATAGGTACCAAGTGACAATAAACATTCAAACAAAATTGTACAATATTAGATTACTTAAAGTTCTACAGTTATATGTTTAAAAAATTAAAAATAAATTGATAATCTGTGATTACACATACAAGTATTATATTTAATTATCTTAAAAATATAGCAAATATATTTTAGAGCAAGGAGTGCTGTAGCATCCCAGCATCAACGACAGTCTGCTCCTGTATATAGGTACCTTGCATAAATAATAATACATAATGTCTTAATGATGAAATGATATAAATTCTAAATATATACGTCATCATTGTACGAAGGATTATACGAAAATGGAAAATAACAAAGATCTAAACTATATAAATGTAATTATGTAAGTCTAACTTTAAATAGAACTCATTATTATTATATTGAAATAATTAGGATATAAGTTATAAATTTAAAAATCAAAGAAACAGACTATTTTTCTCGGTCATAAAGATTGAATATTATCTAAAACAATGTTGCTCACAAACAATCTAAATTATCAAATAGCAAGGTTTTGAATTTGAAAATTGACATTGAAATTGATTGATATTTTCGATATTTAGATAATGAGCCGAGCAAAGAATGTATTGATTTTACAATGGTGTGTGTTTTTTTTCTGCTGTAAAATGTTTTCTACCAGAAAAAATGCTTCAATATTCTTCATAAGAATTTTTGCTAGTGGGAAAATGTATCTAGTTGACACTTTAAATAGGTCATTTTTGAAAATTCTCAATGGTTTTCAAAAGAGTCGGGAAAAACAAAAAAAAAAGGTAAGAAAAAACGGGAATTTTTACGCAAAACCAATTTTTAACGAAATTGATTTTGTTTTTATGGCGTAACTAAAAAAAAAGGTCGGCTAGTGGGTACCTCTCTGCTGTACAGTGGGTGTCGAGTGGGGTTATTACTGTAATAGATGTGTTAAACTTAAATTTGAAAACGTAAGTGAAAACGGACGACGACGGCATCGGAAGAGGCTATGGCTGCGGGTGACACGACAGCAGTTCCGCATAAAGGTGGCTAGTTACTGTGGCGACGGAGACCACAGAGCACGGCAGGTGAGTGGAGGACCTTAAGGCTATAATAATTATAGGGACGTGGACATCTGGTGCATCCGAATTACATGTCAAAAAAAAAATACTTTAATTGGAACGTCCGAATTGCATGTCACCTCTTATGTATTATGTGCAATGTGCATGACTTAATTTAAAAATTAACTTTTTTAATTTTTCATTACAATGATCCACTCGACACCTACTGTAGAGCAAAGCTGTACCCACTTGCCGACCCGGACTTTTTTAATTTTTCAAATAACGACAAATAAATCAATCAACATTTTTATTTATTCATAAAAATACATTAAGTTTATCGTTATTTATTAATAATTTCAACTACTTCTTAAATAGTATTTTTTATGTAATTTTAAATTTTAATAATATAATAATAATACAAAAAAAAGATATAAAAATATTTCAATCTAAAAACAAATCAGTTGTAATAACCATAATATCATAGAACGTTTCTTATATACGTTTGCGTTTTTTGAAAAATTGGAAAAGTCATAAAATAATATTTAAGTCATGCACATAAGTATACATGATAAATAAACTTGTACGGCATGCAATTCGGACAAACTCTTGTAAGATGTGGCATACAATTCGGACAGACCCCTTTAAGAGATGGCATGCAATTCGTATGCACCCAGGACGTCAGCAGCGCCGGGTCCGCGGGAACAAAACGTTTCGAGGTCTGGCGGTGCGCGACTCCGCGGCTCGGCCACCGGATGCAGACGGAGCGCCGAAGGGGAACGCAAGGACAAAAATCATCAGGACCGCGTTGTGGTGTGGCCCGCCGATTCTCTCCCCTTTTTGTCTTGTGGTCATACGCCGGTCGCTGAGTCGCGTCTTCGGAGTCGTCGTCGATTCCGCAGCACCGAAATTAATATCTTCGCTCGCTAGCTCCGTGCTTTAGTCGCCGTTGTCGCAGTTGCAAAAGTCGTCTACGGCACCCGAGGAACGACACATAACATTCTAAAACCAATACATTCTTCGCTTCACTCTGAATCTAAAATCAGATAGGTACTAGTAATACTTTTGAAAAAATAAAAGAGACATTTCCAAAGTTTGGGGTCGCAACCAATAACAAGTATATTTAATCAATGGTATAGAACTATAATAGACAGTATATTTTGTCAAATATTTAACCATAGCACCTGGACATCTAACCAGTAACAAATTGGCCGAAACATGATAAAATCCTTTAAATTAAGGCTTATAAAATCATGATGTCAAACCCTACTCAATCACCTCAGACCTCAGCCAGCTTTAAATAAATATTTATTGTATTACAGAAACAGTCAACATAAGCGTACTACTACTGGTTATATTCCAGCAGAGTTAATATTCGGTCAAAGATTGTATTTAAGGTTTAATAAAACTACCCCAGACATGATTTTAGCAAATGAAACACAAACCCATAGTTATGAAGGTGGAAATTCTAACAAAAAAATGTAAAGTAAAAGATTTGGTCTACATAAGAGATTTTACAAAACCTAAAAATAAAGTATGGAAGGCATTTAATGAACCCATTGGTAACTCAATCATCAGTCCTTTGAGTCCTTTGAAACATCCATGTCAAATAAAATGTGATGTTCCTCAAGGCTCAGTTTTGACCTCACCAGTTTTCTTTAATATACAAATTAATGAGGGACTCTGGTCTGCCCATTAAAACATTTTATATTATAAAACTATTGTTATACATATTTATTAAATCCTATATCCCATTGCATCAATATTAGGTATGCTAAAAACTTTTTTTCGATCAAATAAAACAACTTCAGGAAGACATTTTAAAATAATTGGCACCAAAATAATTAATAAATTACCTACTATTATACATTTCTCACATCGATTATTTGAAAAAAGAATTTCACTCTGGTTTCTAGATTTAGTATAGAAATGATAAATTTGTATACCTCATATTATACCATATTATATACATTTATGATTGTATTTAGTTGTTTGTACTAATTCTCGTTACAGAGTAATTATTTCTATTTTTTTTAAAACTCATTGTTTAAATTATTGTATTTTTGTTGTATAATTTATATTTTATCATATACTTTGATGTTTAATTATAACCATGTATATTTATAATGTAAGAACTCCTGGGCCCCTTTAACTGCAATTAAGACGCCTCCTCCTCGAATGCGAGGACCACGAATTTCATGTCTATCGCCACGGAACACAGTATATAAAGAGAGTAAAGTCCAAGCTTGAAGTCATTAAGAGAACGAGATAGCCAGGATTATAGTTTCATTTTATTATATTTATTGTGGGTGCTAATCGCCACCTCCATAGTTTGTATTATTATAAAGTGCAGGCGCTAATCGCCAATTTATGTAAGTACATTATGTAATAAAAGGCGCGAATTGCGACGGTTTAATTTACCTATTGTGTGTGCGCGAATCGCCACCATTTATTATTATACGTCTTATTTCATACTTGTGGGCTAATCTCAACTTTGTGAATTTCTTATTATATTATTGTGTGTGAAACTTCGTGTACTTTAGGCACATGTAGCAGCTGGCCAGCAATGCTCCTTCAAATCATGCGAATTTTTATTATTACTTTGTGTATTATTCTTAATAAATGTTGAGCCAGGATAGCTGATTATATATAGTATCGAGTTGTTGAGCCAGAAGGGTTATATTTTTGTGTTGCTGTGAATTTGACATATTTTGTACTTTGACTATAATACAGCACCATTTTCCATTTATTAAATTGTTTTAATTCATTACATAGTTTTTAAGTACACACCTAAACACTAGCACTCACAGGTCTTGCTCGGTGAACCTATCCAATCCTTGTCGAGTGCTACACATATATATATATATACAAACACACAGGTTGGTCGGTGTGATGGTAGCGTAGATGCGTGCTAAGTATTTTGATGGCCGGGCTCACGGCTTTTTATCGTTCGTACCCGGCCCGTACATTAGTAATATATCAAATAAAATCCAAAAAAATAAAAATACACCAAAAACGTTTATTCGTGTGAAAATCGATATAAGATTTGCATTATAGCCGTCTTATTATCTATATAGGTAAAGGTACTTTTAATTTTTTTTTTCAACTCACGGTGTTGAACAATTTTCAACTACAATTTGAGACTATCAGGTCAAAGACCACAAAAAACATGCGCCGGACGTATCCCTTCTAAAAAACTAACGGCGTTTTGGTGTAACCGAGCGGGTTACCGCAAGTCCATACTTTCGCTGCGTCGGGTTTCCCGATCCTGCGGCTGACGAATGAGCACTGTAGCAGCTATCACGTCGCAGTCGTGGCTGTTTTCTTTAGACATTATCGAAATTCGCGAGGAGACGGACTCTACCACGGTCCGAACCGCGACGCAATATTCGGCAGTGAACTGTAGATATTATATACGTGTCAGCGGTGAACCCGCGAGATCGCGGATTGCCTGCAGTACGTCCGAAGCACTGACGAGACGGACGACGGCGGCGTCTCAATTGCCGACCTCTACGGCAACTGCCGTGATAATATTATACAATATGATAAACGTCGGACTGGAGTCATTGACCTACACGACGATTTCGTTCGGTCCTGCAATTATTGGCGAGTCGGTCGACACCAGCTCCGTCAAATCGACTGCTTCAGATGTCGTAATCTGCTTTACTAATTATTGCTGTGTTCGTCATGACCATTAGGTCATCAAATAGGTGCTTTAATATATTATTCACAAAAAATATGTAGGTAATAACTTAAAGAATATTATAATGAATTATATTCGTTAAGTGAGCGCTGTAACAAATATTGAGCACTGAATCATCAAGTATAATACTGCGTGACATATAGATATGAATCTATACAAATATTGTAAAATGTGATGGTAAGTCTGTCTGATACGCTTTCACGCCTTAACCGCTGAACCGATTTTAATGAATTCTAGCTTAGAGATGGATGGAACCTTAGGAAAAATACATATAGGCTACTTTTTGTTGCGAAAATAAAACTTGAAGAGGATGAAATAGCGGATGAAAGTTAATATAACCTAACCGTTTATATACCTATAAACTAAAAAGGAAGCGCATAACTTGAAAACAGACGGACCGAATGGGCTCATTATTTTTAAATGTTCATAATATTCCAAATAAGGTTTTTACGGAAAAAAAATTGGAAAATTGAAAAAATATAGATTAACTGAAAGTGGTTTTTCAATGGGGTTTATGTATAATAATCTTTGTTTATTTATAGGGTTGCCATTGATTACATATTTTATTACTACTAAAATTATTAAAAATATGGAATGAACATTTTTTTACAAATAAATTTATAAAAAAAAACAAATCTTTGGCACGGGCCAACGTAATGATATTTGTCGTATACCTAAATCTGATTTTACTTACTTACGCACCTCGCGGGGTTCTCAATCAACCACAGGTGGATTGCCTACCTTATAATATACTGATCGCATATTGTCCGCAATCCAACGAGTGGCTTAGTTGCATGTAAATCACTTGAGGTATATCTTAACTAAATCTTTGGATAGGGCAACACTGGACGGGACAGCTATAGTAGGTAGTATATATTATTATGTTTCAAATTATAGCTGCCCACAATATCAACAAGATTTCTATAGTATTTGTATCGGCCAAGATTCACGGGAATAAATATCAAATTCTTTTGATTATTATTATAAGAGTCAATTAAATTTTTAATGGTAGGCAAGTGAGTACCGTTTTGCTGTACAGTATGTATCGACTATCGAGTGGATCACGTGCACTGTAATGGATGAGTAAGATTTGAATTCAATGATAAACCATTGCATACAAAAAACGATTCTGAGGGGAGACGATCTATCAGCCTATATTACTAAGTATATTTATTGATGACAGCATTCATTTAATTAATTTTACTATAAGTATTCAATAAGTTGAATTAATGTTTATCGAACAATTTTTTATCGACTTTGGGAAATGTCATTGAGAGTATAAAATATAATAAAGTACTTTAAAAGTTTCAAGTACTCATGAATAATATTTTTAAATTACTACAATATAACTAAAGTTATTATTCTTTATTTAAATACCTGATTTTGTCCAAATTTGATCATAAAATGTCTATAAAAAAAATTGTGATTATATATTTTTTTTTGATTTTTTGATTACACTATTAACTACTTACGATAAACCTTGTTCTAAATTTTCAATCCATACCAAAAATTGAAAATGTTATAAATCTTTAATAAATTACATAATAACTAACAAATTTTCAAGATTTTGATAAATATTGACAAAAAATTTAAAATTTAAAATGCCTATAAATAGTTCAAAAACATTTAAAATATTAATAAATTATACCATGTACCTATAAAAATGTCAAGTATCTACGAATGGTTTTTAATTAGAAAAAAATAATAAAATAGTTAATTTACGAGTGAATATCCAATGTCATAAAAATGTTAACTTCAAAGTTCATAAAAAACTAAATTGACTTTCCGGTAAACTTTTTTTTTTGTTTGAAAAAGTTTTGAGGAATCTCGTATTAAATTCTTATATTTTAGATATACAAAGAACAATTTGTATGAATTTCTAACTACAAAAAAAAAAATTGGGAATTTCAAAGTTTTTGGCCAAGTGTAAAATTTTTTTATCGACATTTGATGAAAAAAAAACAAAAATATCAAAAATATCAAATGTATTTAATAGCTTCAAAAAAGTTTAAATATTTTAAAACGGTTATCACGTAGGTACAGAAAATGTTTTGGTGAAAATTTCAAGTTTCTTCGGTAGTTGGTTTTTGAGTTATTCCAAAAAAAAAAACAAAATCGATTTTATCAAAAACAAGAAAAATGCCCGTTTTTCCTTAATTTATAGTAGAAATCGTTTTTAATCGCACCGGTTGTAGTGGCATACCGAGATAAGGCCTAAAATTAAAGGTCCTGACAAAACTCCTATATATTATTATATAATTGGTGTATAATTTAAAAAAAAGTAATCATCAGATTATATTTATTTATTTGAAAGGATATTAAAAATTAAATATTTTATTTCCAACCAAATTATTATTACCTATTGATTTTCTTTAAATTTTTTTAATCTAACAGTAAATCTAATTATTTATCATCCGTTTGTAATATTTTCATTCTTGTAAAATTTGAATCTGATTACTCTAGATTTGTTGATAGTTGATATTTTGTTTTCAAAGGCATGGAACCATTAAATCAATTATATCATAAGAATCGCAGCAAAATATGAACTGATAACGATGCATTTACTCCCCAAACAACATTTTTCCTGAAAAATCATTTCGCAAAAAACAAAAAAACATTATTTCACACAAACAAATATCCCTAATTTATTTTATTTATTTAAAAATGATAATATTAGGTTATAGCTAGTTATAGGTATATCGTATATGTGTATACGAGATAAGTATATTGTATACTGCAGAATAATCAGTTCAAAGTAAATAAGTTAAGACAGAGATTTCCATTTCCAAATTTGATCTTTGTCTAAAAAAATGGATACATTTTAAAAACTGGTTAAGGCCATTAATATATTATCACATTAAATAAAAAAACGAAAACAATTTATTCATTTTTTTAAGAAAAAATAAAGTTTTAAAATATATATAACTTATATATATCCTTAAAATATAAACATTTAAATTAAATATAATTTTCTGTATTTACCGTTAAATAATTACATAACTACATAACAAGTTTAATTTTTCTGTACATTAATATTTAATATGTATTTTGTGTAAAATTGTACTATTGAGCATCCGTTAATTGATAATAAATAAATAAATAACCCTGGAGGTCATTTGCTCCCGGACATTCATCCCCCTATAAATCCAGCTCTGTTTGCATCAACACTCATACAGGACCTCTCCTTAAAAAAAAATCGATGTAAGTATTTGAAAATATGTTCTTTACAATTATATCTATAGGCGCTTATATAATTCATTAAGCATAATTTAAATAATTCATTATTAAAGAAAAAAAATGGAGGTGAATATACTTAGTGACTCACTATGCAGCTATGTACAAAAAACCACCATCCTTGTAAATCCAATAACATATCCTCCACCACAGCTCTTGGTCTTGTCCGTACTATATAATCATTTAATACATATTTTATACATGTATATTGAATACGTTTAATAATATAGTAGTGAATTAAGATCGTATACCTACAACTATTAGTAGCTGATGAGTGCTGTGGCCTGTGATACAAGATGAATAAAATATTATAAAATGACGAGTGGCGGTAGCCTCCAGAGAGGGGGCGGCTCTATTATTTGTTAAATCGTTTATCCTGGGCGGACGAGATAAGGCAAAGGACGAGCTCTAAGCTGCAGAGGCAATGCTATTATTATTGTTATTGTGGTTGCGCTTGTGGCAGTAAACATAGGCCCAAATCGTCTATAAATAATTTGAGATTTTGAGTGCTTTTGATAGCTCAACCAGCAAAATGTGTAGGTCACATCTCATGGGTTCTTCCAAACTATTTAAATGTTTATTAATATTGAATTAAAAACTTTTAGTGCATCAATATTTTTAGAAAAGTGTCTTTTTGAGGCTATAAAATTAAAAATGAAGGGTTTTGATTTAAAAATCGAGATTTGGTATAAATTGATGGATTAACAAACAATAATAAAAAAAAGGCAAAATGAAATATTGGAATGGAGTGTAAATATGCAACTTACATATTTTTCAAAAATAATATTTACAAAAAAGTTAATATATGTTTTTAAATATAGTTAGTGTTTACACTGTTAAAATAATTATCCTGTGTATTATATATTATATAGCTAGGTAGCTATAAAATATTATAAATATTTTCAGATGTAAACTGAAAATATGAGAAACGAATTATTCATGACAACATTATAGAGGATATTGGATTTACCTTAGGATGGTTCTTATTTTTCAATTGGGTTTTCATTTTAAATTACTTCAGTGGGTAAAGATTTAATGTACTTATTTAAAACTTTAAGATGTACCTACACTTTTATTTATAAAGAAAGTGCCATATATTTTATAAATGTAATATCAATTTTATACGTAATCTTTGAATATAATATATTTCTTATTGAAGACGACAGAAGTAACTATACATTTCCGGACAATTTACACGCATTGTATTATAGGTATTGGATGTTTGGATAATATAGAGAGTGCCCGATCCAAGTATATAATAAGTATATATAGGGCTAAAAACAAATTGGTAAATAAATTGTAAAACAAATTTCTGTATAGGCGTTCATTGTGTACCAATGTAGCAGCACACAACGACGACGAATGGACAAAGTATAAGCTCCGCACGTCAGTTTACTCTATTGTTTTTTTTTTTTTTTGCTCAGCGTTTGATAAAATGTTTCCAGAGGAATACGTAGTTTAAAAAAGTATTCAGCACACGGTGATGAATACACTCTACTCAAAAACAAACGGTACTTAAAATGCTCTGGAATACAACTTCCCGCCAACCCCCCCCCCCCCATCTTCCTCCGTCCCATCAGCATGGCGTTACGTTGGCGCAAAACGGCAATAGAGATAATGCGGTGCAGCAGCCTCGCGCCAAACGCACCGAACGCTTTCGAACGTCGGTCCGTGTGTCGTCATAGTCGTCGTCGTCGTCGTCGTCGTCGTCGTTGTTATTATATTATATAGGTATAATATATACCTATACCGCGCATACAGCCGGGTATAACCCAAACATTAGCGCCGCCGCCGCCGCCGCCGATGACGGCGCTCGATGGGAGGAGAGTGAGCGAGTGAGACGGAGCGAGCGCGGCAGAGCGAGAGAGAGTGAGAGAGGACGATACGACCGCGCCGACGCTTATTATACCCTTTGGGATTGCTGTGTGTGTGTGTGGTGTGCTTTTTTTCCGCTCCATGCCGCCGCAGCGCTGTGGCGTTTCGCAGTGCGAGGCCTTAGCTCGCGATCGGCCGGCGCGCGTGTACCTCGCTCGACTCAGACGACGGACTCCGCGGCGACTATTGCCGAAGTTGCGACTGCGACTCCCGACGACTCCGAAGACGACTCCGACGGCGCTGGTGGCGGCGTTGGCGTCATAACAATCAAAACGTTATTTTTTTGTCAGCCCCCCCCCCCACCATCGTCACCGGGGATACTGCTGCTGAGCTGCAGTGGTCGTCGCATTCGTTATAATTCTCAGGTAAGTCCGCACGGCGGCATGATACGACAACATTATTTTTTTTCCGTTGTTTTAGTCGCGTGTTAAGTTTAGTCTTTTAAAATCCACTGAGCCTCGGTTTACATTTTCAAATATTTTATGTTTTGGCGCTCCCGTCTGTTTACGTGTTTAAAATTTAAAAAGCGATAAAATGGTTGACTCCTGAAACATTGTTTCAACGGCAGTTATATCGAGGGTTTATTAACGCAACGGACACGAGGTGCAAAGGCATGTAATAATATGACGTACAGTACGAAATCAATTTCCTCCCGATAATGCACTACTATTTTCGCACGTGAGTGTCCGACATACTCGTGTATTTTATACAATATTATTATCCCGCTAGAGGACCTGATAATAATCACGATGACTCCATGCCGCGAGTGCTGTATAACAGTAAACGTGTCGGCGGCGGTGATCACATT
This sequence comes from Neotoxoptera formosana, assembly GCA_022818045.1. Classification (NCBI taxonomy): domain Eukaryota; kingdom Metazoa; phylum Arthropoda; class Insecta; order Hemiptera; family Aphididae; genus Neotoxoptera; species Neotoxoptera formosana. The sequence continues at coordinate 3,221,078 of CM040631.1, read as the reverse complement.
ATTAGTAGGTATATACTTCTAGCCGGTTCATATTATAATATTATTATGACGTGTAATATTATGCGATATACTGAACAAGATTGAATAATATGACGGTAAGTGCTGTATATCGTCACATAGTTTGAGGGCAGAGTGGAAAATTGATTTTCTCATCTTTGCGCGTGCCGACGATGGATGATGTGTGGGCGGACGACCGCGGAGGGCTGATATGGTGAGACCGCCGTGTGGATTCAAAATGAATTAATCGTTAAAATGGATGAATAATACGTGCCCGGAATAGGAGAGCCCGAGAAAAAAGACATTAAAACGAAATATAATAAAAATGTTATAAATATTAACGAGTTCTAGAGTAAGTGGCATACTCTACACTGTATACCTTATCTATTAATTATTATGTTAAATAAATCATAAAAAATAAGCTCAACGGTGTCGTAAAACTACATAGTGTATTCTACTACAACTGTAATAATGACATACGTGATGTATAGGTATATATACACCTACATATATGTTTATTAATTTATTATGGCTTTTATTCACCGAGCCTTCAAAACGTTCAGACAATTAATAGCTTCATAAAAACACATTTTTTGATAAACCGTGCTCGTTGTTACACACGACTATCTAGTACCAAGATATGTAATTTAATAAAATATAGTATTAATATTAGTTTCTCATCAGTCGTATTAATATGGAATCAGATTAACTTATTTTTAGAAGCTAGTATTCTGGTTTTTAGAAAACTGGAGATATTCTGTAAAAAATACGTTGAATAATTGATCGAAATATGACCTCGCAATGGCCACTTGAGTGACACATACACTTCACTTGTCTACTGCAGTACTTAAGAATCCTAGCAATTTGAAAAAACTTATCTTTTCATACATGCCTGAAAGTAAATGAACTGTAGGTTAAAAACTAACAGATGTGAAGGTACATTATTGTTCATTTAAAACACGGGAGTTTTAATAATAAAAAGCTGAACGTTTTTAAATTAAAACTGTTTAAATAGTTTTTTGAAATTTAACAAAAAAAAAATGTATAATTTATATGGGACAAAAATACCAATACACACACATTAAAAAATATGTTAATACAGGGTATAATGTCTAAACTACCATCATAAACTCATATAATATATTATGTTTCTATATTATTATTATACACTAACGATGAACACAATACTGGTACCTACGTATTACTATTTCGAAGTCTTTAATAAATTATTATGTACCTTAGGTAAATAAATATAACTTTCATTTTGTGATAAAATGTACAACTTATTCTCAATTTAGTATTTCGAGAAGATGAATAAAGTTATTAGTTTTATTTCAATGATGTTACATTTTTTAAGCACATTTTTAGATTTAAAAAGCGCTTCAAATGAATTACACATTTATTATTTAATAATTGAAATACTATCTGTATACATTTTAATTTAACCACGTTTATTGATGGTACATTTCAGAAGTATTATTTAAAATAGGTTAGTATCTCTAGTATATAGTTCGCTATTTTAGAAGAAAATATAAAGGTTAATTTATTACACCAAATAACTTCTGAAAAATATGAAACTAAATCATTTTTTAAAATAAATAATTAGTTTAAAATATTTAAACTTTAACATTTAAATCAAAAGTATCATAGGTACTTTTTTATAGTTATATATTTTTTTTTGACTTAGAGAAAAGCAATAAAATTGCCATATACATTTGACTGCGTCCATCTTTAGATTTAAAGCTAAGCACAAATAAAACTTTAGAAATATTTAATTTCAACTTTAAAAAGTTTCAGTCGTTTTTCGAAAAAGAGGTAAAAATTAAATAAATATTTGAACGTTATAGTGTGAAATTTTGTTTTGAATCGTGTCTGGAATGAAGAGATTCATGATTGATTTCAATTTTAAAATCTTAAGTCATCCACTACTCTAGTTAGAAGTGATTAGTGGCCTTTCAAAACTATAATATCAAAGTGTATTTAAAATATCAATTTACTGTTATCACGAAAGCTACTTTTTATAAACTATTAAAATTGGTTTAAATCTGTTAAATCTGTTTAATGGGATAAAAATTTGAATAACAGCAAACGTGTTTAAAATTATAAAACAATGTTACTTTTTAATATATTAGATTCTGAGCGCTCCGCTTAATGTATTGGTTTTACAATAATGATGTGTGTTTTATTTTATTTTTTATCAGACGTCAACCTACTCAACTATAGAAGCAGTAGAGATTCTTAGGTTTACAACTTCGAGTGTAGTTTCTAGATAGTATTTTGGGGGATCAAAAGTAAAAATGCACAGTAATTAAAAATAATCCGAAAAACCAATAAAAACAAATTCAGGGAAATTTTATGAAAAACCAGTTTTTGGCCAAATCAATTTTAGTTATTTTGTTGTAATTCATAAATATTAATCGTTGGCAATGAAACTTTTCGTTATTTTTTACATTATCATTTTTACACATAATTCAATTTTCGCAATATTTAGATTAGTAATTTTAAGTTATTTATACATTGAGCATTTCACACCGTTCCACAATACTTCGATAATTATGACATTTTGAGATTCCAAGTAGCAATGAATGTAAGTATTGATTTTACAATGGTATGTGTGTTTTTTGTTTTTGTGTATAAGTGTACATGATTTATAGTAAAAAAAAAAAATGATTTGATATTCAACTTCAAAATCTTTTGTGGCATTAATATGAATCTAGTTGGTACTTTTGGGAGGCTAAAATTAAAATTTCCTGGTTATTTTTATGAACAAAAAAATGATTGAAGTTTATACGCAAAACTAGAGTATGTTTAGTTGTTATTCAGAACTGAATAATTGTAGATATTCAATACTTTCACCAATGTTAATACTAGCATTTTCCATACATTATATAATTTTCAAAATATTTTTACTATTTTTGAGCTATTTAGAGTTTTTTGGCAATTTTGATCTGTTTTAGTTTTTTTTTCTATAAATGTCGACAGCATTTTTTTTTGATCAGTCAAAATACTAATAACTATAACTAACTTACTATAACACTTACTATAACTAACCTAAAAAATATTTTCTGAAATACGTATTTATACCGTTTAATAATAACAGCTCACTTATTCAATAAGCATAAATACACTACAGAGCTTATTAGGCGACCTCCCAAGGCATCTAAAAGGCAATTGGTGTTGCGAATTTTAAGCTGAATAAACCCAACTTTGTATCAGCTTCTCAGCAATAAAATGAAAAATAAAAAAATAATGCCATCCTATATGTCGAAATATTGTTGCTGAATGGTCTATTATCTCAAGTCCACGTGTCTAATAGTATTGTATTTAATTATAATATAATTATTATTACATAACTTACTGTGCTTATATATCTGTGCCTATGTATTAATTTTTTTAAACTTACATATTTACAGACCATAAAATACAGTTACTATTTTTTTTTATTATGATTAAATATAACCCTCGGCATTGTGGCCATTGGGGGATACATTATATATATATTGTATTATTACATTTTTGGTTAACAACAAATTTGTAAAAAAACGCAATACATGCTTAGAATTCATAAAATAATGTTATTAACGATAATTATATAAGTTTGTTCAATCCTGCCTGCTGAAGAAATGCGAATATGTTTGGTGTTCGAAGATCTGGGTCTAGACTTTCGTATGTGTCACGACTCACGAGGCGTCTCCGTTTTTCGCCAAAATCGACCGTTTACCGCTAGGATAGTAATATTTATTTTTGTTTTCGGCTAGAACAAATTTTAGTTTTTAGATTTTGGTAACCCCTTATAGTAAGAATTCATTTATAATAATATTATATATATCAAGTATTTAATATTATTTTCACAATCGGTGCTTTAATAATAAGAGGAAAGATTACATTTAAAAAGATGATTTTTTTAATAACTAAAATTGCATTATATTATTTTATCAAGCAGCCGCTTGTATAACTTAAAGATGTTTTCTATTTAAATAAAATTAAAATTATATAAAATGTATGAATATACATATTTCAATATTCGTAATAGATAACCAATCTTGTGTAAAGATACTATTCATTTGTATTTAAATAAAGATTCTAATACATGAACTTGAAAAGTATTTAAATTGTATTTCCAGTAAGTACTTTGTTTGTAAGTTATGAGTGTGCAAGATAATACAATTTAAAATTGCTTATAAATCACATACAAATTAAAATATTGAAAAAAAACAAACATGGCGACACAGTCAAAGTTCTTACCTCAAAGTAATATAACAGTTAAATTCATTCTAATACTAAAAGTGACAACACAAAATTGATTCTGCTGAACATAAATGTGCTATGTCGCGCTTGGGTCGGAGAGAAAAAAATAGTGCTTTGACAACCTCTTATAATATTCTTATTTAATAATCTATTACTTTTAATTATTTTAGTTAAATTTAAAGTTATTTTTAAAATCATTGCCGATTATCAATAACTTCTCATGTTTTTGTTGTAAAAGGCGAGGGGAAATCTAAAAAAATTAGTGACAGTAAATAGTCATATATATATATATATATATTATTATACTGATAGTGATGGTAAACGGACTTAATGGAAAAGGGAAAAGTCGATTTTGGAGGAAAAGTTTAATACTTATGTCATAGTTTATTTCGGGACTTCGGGTCCTTGCTTCGAAGTATATAATTAGTAATTACTATTGTTTGGAGTAGGTACAGTTATATGTAATATTGTAATGGGAAAGATTAATATTTATATCAGTTTCAAATCAGTGTTAAGAATTTAAATATTACAATATTATTTTTATGTAAAAAAATGTATAATAATACACGTATTTTATTTAAAAAATAGAACATTTATGATTTATAAGTTTAGTATAATTAAGTTATTTATCGATTAAATTCGGATAAACTGTGAGAGACTAGACTTATTAATAGTTAAATAAATCTAGATATTATTTGTAGATACATTGTAGAGGTTTTTTTAATTTATATACATTTTTACATTTTTACAATTTACATGCATTTTTAAAATAGGTAGTATTCCATTAATAGTATTGCATTATTTACTTAACTGGTACCTGTTAATACTCAATACACATTAAAATTATTATACTTTAATGTAAACACTTAATAAATTGGAAATGTAAATTATTTTAGTGTACATAATTTATTAATAAAATAATAAGTGATAGGTACCATTCAAATAGTGTTAGTTGCACAACTGCAGTGAACCCAGCAGCACCATACAGGCTTCTAAGGTAATTTTGTTTCAAAATGTCTTTTTATTCTTCCAAAAATTCTAATAAAAACTTATATGATGAAAGCAAAGTAGGTATTTTTTTTTTTCATATAAAACATTTTTTTTTTTTATATTATAATAATTTTTAAATAAATCTGGTATTTTAAAATAATTATCAACAGTAAAAGAAAATAAATATTGAACAAAAAAACTAAACTGATTTTTTCAAAAAATGGCTTTGCAAAAAAATTCTCATTTTTCCTTAATTTTTTTTGTTTTTCCCAGCGCTTTAAAATAGTGAAAATCTCTTACTTTTGATCATCAAAGTACCAACTAGATTCACTTTCCTATTAGAAAAGTTGCCAGAGTAGAAAAACGGAGCACTTTTACTGCGACAAAAGATGATGACAGGCAGAAAAAAACACATAAAGTCAATACATTCTGGCTCCGCTCCGACTCTAAAATGTACGATGCATAAATAATAATATCTAAACTAATTTGACTATTTATCATCTTCACTAATTGTTAAAACAACTGCCAAATAACCAAAAAAAATAATATAATTTGTTTACATTGCGAGTATTGTATTGTACTAATTTTCATCTGTTAAAACAAATATTACAAATTGTAGGTGGGTTTGCCTTAGTATAAACGTGTACTATTTAATTAAATAATCATTTAGTACCGTATAAACCTGCAATACACTATGAAAACGATTTTTAGTTTGTTAAATACTCTGCAACCGATATGTAAGTACAATTTTAAAATTATTCATATACATAAATAAAAACGTGCTCGCAGTAAAACCACGGTGATCCGTTTTCCTCGCATCCGTCAACTTGTGTTATACGTCACCCATCGTCATAACGGCATGGTGTATTGTAAATAAATTATTGCAAGTTTTACTATGGGCTTACTTGCACTTGTTTTTACCTATGGTTGGAGGCGTTCGCACAGGGCGTGCCAGGGCGTGCCTGACCACTGTATCAGAAAAAATGTAAACAGGCATCTTTTTTTATGCTATTATATTGAAATACATCCAAAATATACGAGTCTTATATTGAAAAAAAATTTAAGTGTGTTTTCAGACTTCTTGACAATAGTTATATATTTGACTTTTATCAGTTCCTTATTATCTTATTTTTATATATTAAGACCACTTTAAAATTATAGGTACTTTTCGGTTATCCAGAGTACCAACAATAATTGTCGGTAATCATTGCTAAGTGTTTAAGTGCTTTCGTGTGCTAGATTATTTGTATATTATTATTTTATTGTTTGTGCATTTTAAATTTTTAAAATTTGCAAATCTAGGATTTATCAAGAAACGAGTTAGATGCGCCGTGACATTATTTCAATAAAAGTTTATTTTACAAAAAGAAACGGTTGTGTGTGCCTGGTCTCAAAACAAAATTTTATTTCTTAGAAATTCAATACTTAATCCTGTCAACAAAAATGTATATATATTCGTATTAGGATTTGGTTCGTTGGCAGTCGTATTTCATTTATGTGGGCATTGATCTTTATGTATTGTTGGGCAAAGGAACTTCTGTAAAATGGTGTGAAAAACCATTAAATATTTGTGGTGATAGCCGATAGGTACTATTGTAGACTATAGTGTAATTATGTACCTATTCAATATTATATTACTTGTTTGACAATCGTAGGTATTTGAGATAACCAAAAAGTACCAAATAATATAATATACAGAGTGATCCATTTAAGTGTGAACAATAGTTATTTCAAAAAATATAATTTTGTTTTATTTTTATCTTATAGATTTATGCTTTTCTATAACTGTAAGATATTTAAATTTGTTTAGCCTTGTAACCAGTAAATAAATAAAAGCAATATTAATAATAAATATTGGTTAAACCACTATCAACTTCTTATTTTGAAATAGCTACATATAATAAAAATATCATAAATTAATAAAACTATTTTTTTTTATTGTGCTTTGTGCCTGAATCATTTTATTATCCAATTAGTTATTGGACATACCGAATTATTACCGACGACTGATTAGTGGAAACATCTGAAAACTTTATTTTAATCACACTACCTGTCGGCTATCCCATATTCACATATCACATGTAGAATATATATTATGTTCATTGTATAGTAGTAATATTAAGTGTTTTTAACGTAGAATATAGGTAAACAATAAATATTAGTAATTAACAATTAGTTTTTTTGTCATTGTTAAAACACCCATGATATTTATCTATATCGTTTTAAAATAATACAAATATTACTATAATATTATATATTTACTTAAAAATATTACAATCAATTTATTAATCCTTATTTTGTACACAAAACGTATTTTATTAATAGCAAATAACATTAGATAGATAATAATTACATCTTCTCGTGTAATTACTCAACATGAGTTATAGTGCTAATATTATGTTATATTTTCTGTAATACATCTGATATAGTAATTTTATGCAATTATAATTAATAATGGTATACTTCAAGTGTTTTTTTAAAATTTGTATCGAAATTCAAATAATTTACAAAGATTGTATTTAGTAATAACATATTATACATATTTATGAGCTTGTACCTTGTTAGCATTTATTTTATTTACATAAAATAGATATATTTTATTATCTATTTGGTTAAAGTTTCAGGTTTTCAGAAAAGAATATAAATATAAATAGTATGAATGTTAAGTGCTCTACTATTATTTAATTTATTATTGCATATTTTTTCGTAGTTAAAAATATATAAAATGTTCAATTTTTATGTCTAAAACTTGAACATTTAAGTACAATGTTTTTTATATGAAGTTTATTCTGAAACAAAAAAAATAAAAATATAAAAGAAAAATTTTTTTTTATAGACATTTCAATTTAAAATGTTGACGAAATTAGACATTCAAACAAAGAATTACAGTTTTAGTTATTTTATTGTAATTTAAAACATAACCTCTTGGGTATTTGAAACTTTTACGCATGTTATCATATTTTATATAGGTACATAATGACATTTTTAAAACAATTAAATTAGGTAATCGTAATTTGTATGCAAATACCTATTTATACCACAAACCTATTCACACCGTTTGACAAACTATTGACCCGAAAGTTAATATCAATTATATTATATGATAAAATATATGTATATGTTTTATTATAATATTTAATTATTAATAATTTAACAACTGAAATGTTTTCGGCAAAAATAAATTCTACCTACCATACTACTAATAGTAAAACAAATTACTATAATAACTAATAGCACGAATTATTTAATTCATTCATTTTTAGTAACATTTTATATGTATTTAATCGTTAAAACGTATATTACAAGATGGTACATACATAACCATACACACCTAACATCATGTTTTCATTGTATCCTTTCCTTATTGTTAAAAAATATTTATTTTGTTAAGATATTTTTTTCTTATTTTTAATAAAAATGTACAATGGTAATTCTATTCAGATACTTGAAAAACAATTTTATCTCCTATAGTCGTAGTGTGTTATAATAAAAATAATAATAATGTGTAAAGACATATCATATAACGTCAGCATTATATTTGCTGTTGTCATTATAATCCACTAACACCAAATGCCTGAACAGGTCTCAGATGTATCAGACCTGTTAATAAAGAACATAACACATTCACTTCTCAAATTATTTTTTCTCTCACAAGAGTCTCAAATTATATAAAGTGAAATATATGTATATAATATATAATACAATCTAACATTACACCACGAATAAAAATATATTTCATTCAGTTTGTAAAAAAAAATGTACTTTAATTTTAAAACATTTTTTTTTCTTTTTGATTAAGCCTCGGCAACGATGGCCATTAGATTTTTAAATAATTACAAATACTTTAAGATTACATTAATTTTTACATTTTTTTTTTTTTTTTACATGGCGTACATCAATTAATGTTTTTTTGAGGCAATGATGTAGATGATCAGTTGTTCTGTGGTGTCCGGGTAGAGTGCTTCCGACAGGATATTGGAAATTCCAGCATCTTGTCTCTCATTTTCACAAGTGCAACACTGCAACATTCTGTTAAAATGTATTTCACCGTAAAGGGGGTACCGCAAATAGATTTTCCCTCTACACGAGGTGTTGGTGGGTTAGTAATGTATAGTTGATTTTCATTCTGTTGATGGAATGGTTTCTATTTTTCTCGAGATGTCGGATGAGAGTGGCCATTTGTGCGGTGGTTTTTATTTTGGTTTTATTTAGACGTTCCTTAGATCCATTTATTTTGTTATGTTTATTTAATTTTTTGTTAATTTAGATATCTGATTATATTATTTTGGGTTTGAATAGTTTACTGATTATCATCTACAAAACTAACAAGTTATATTAGCAAACCAAAAATTAATTAATAATGGAAGTATTGTAGTCTTACACTAAATCACTCCTCATAAAATATTCTTTTGAATCTTACTTTCATAATTTTTAAAAGTGCAAAACCCATTTCAAATAATAGAATTTTGATACACACACAAACTACGTATTTTCAGGACTCGAATATCAAATTATACAATAAATCTGTTAAATAAAATAATATAGACATGTTATAAAAAAAAGATTATTTTTAAATGTTTTTATTTTTATTTACAAAGATATTAGTAGATAATATAAAAGCTTCAAAACTTCGTGAAATGTTAATATTTAAACTTCTACCTCTACTGTTTTGGTGAGAAATTATTAATAACTTATGAATAAAAGTTTTGTTTTAGGAACTGGAAACTTAGTATCTAGTAATTTTCAATAATAAGTTTAAATATTTCGTATGGACACAGAATGCTAAATTTCTTGTTATAAAGATATTGTGAAATTTACAAACTTTTATCTGAACATGACAAAAACAGTCGCCGTGTCCAGACGCTGTAGGGAAAACGTTCCTCGAGGCTTTAGTATCTTTTTTCACTACATCCTCCTATCTGATACAACTATACAATTTCTACCCAGTAGCTTCTTTCGTGCTGGATTCTTTTCTAATACTATGCACAGCAAGATATTCAGGCTAATACAGGTAATGATGTATCATTACACTGACAAACGATTCTAAATGGAACCTGCTGAAATTTCGTTCATAGTATTGTCTATATCGAATACTTTAATTTATGCTACGATCAACGACTGAACACGTTTAAAAATGGTCTGTTTAATGTAACAAATGTATTTAGTGTACAATCTATTGATAACGATAAGTAGGTATATGCCCAACACGGCAACGTGCAACTTTTGAAAAACACTGCTTCTATCATAAATTGTGTCACTGTAAAAATAAATAAAAATATAATTTTAAAACCAAAACCATTCTTTGAGTAGAGTTTAAAATATTAGAGATAGTAATTTGCTTTTAATTTGTGTATTTTTCAACATTTTATCAATACCTAATTTGCTATCGATACCATTGTAAAATGTACTGTGTAAGTACCACTTATACAATAATATTAGTATTATTATTATTTTTCCGTCTGTTATAATATAATATAAAATTATACCACTCAATCTATTATTGGTATTAACCCAAAACAATTATTCAATAGGTATTCACAATACAAGGTATTATGACGTGTTGAATAATAAACTGAAAATTACTTTTATGATAGAATTGTAATTGCAAATTGTAATGGAACGCATATACCTATATAATATGTTATTTGAAATACTGAAATAAGGGTATTTGTTGGCAAAACGTGCAATCATTAGGGTAGGTAGGAAAATAGGTAGGGGTGTGCAAATAGTTTGAAGAATAAAATGAGACGTAACAATATTGGATTTAGTCAGGCAAAAGCTAACCCTAAAATCGACCAGAGACACACAACGGGGACTGTCAGTCCATCCCTCCGGATGAGAACTTGGAAATGAAGGCGAGGTTTCCATTTCGTCTCTGATCAACCGGTCAGACTATCTGTGTTTAATATATTTTAGTGAACGGGAGCAGAATATATTAAAAGATATTATATTTTCGTCACAGGTGGGAGCATAGAACATAAAATAATTAATTCTATTTTTGACGTAAGGCATACAATATACAATATAATATCAAACAACTTTTTGTAGTAAATTTTAGTATAATCTTTGATGATTGAATGTGGAGTTTTTTGGTAAACCCCGATATAACTATACGTATTATACGTATTTGGGAATAAAAAAGATTTTTCATAGATTCAACAAAATAATGGACACTTTAAAATTAAAACTTAATGTTATAATATTAAGTTGTATAATACACTTTAAACTGCACGATCATTAGGACCATTATAGGTATATTTATTATTTACACGGATAAAAAATGTATAACAACCGTCAAGAAACTAAAATTCGACCACTTATTATGGTTATGGATGAATCTCAAACTTTTACTATGTCTGTAGTTCGTATCCACTCGCCATCGTCTCTTCACAAAATCGCAATGATATAAGTGGCCATCATTGCCCCTGGCATGTGTTAACGTTTATTTCATTTAACACTTTATTTCCCCTATTCATTTTATAGAGTAAAGGAAAAAAATATGAGTAATACGCAATAATGAGATTTTAAGCTTTATGATCAAGCAACATTTTTTTTAGAAAATGTATTAGTATAGAAAAAAATTAGAAAATTTAAAATGTCTATGAATAGATCCAAAAATATCAATATATTTTGAAAATTATACCGCTTAAAAAAGATGCTTATATAAACATTTGATGGTGAAAATTTTAAGTATCAACTTACGATCATTCTTTTTTGAGTTACAAAAAAATTAAGAACATCGATTATGTCAAAAATGGTATTTATGTAATACCTAATTCCCGTTTTTCCTTTTTTTTTTTTGGTTTTCCTTACTATTCAGAAAGTAACTAGGAATTTTCAATTTTATCCCTCAAAAGTAATAACAAGATATAATTTGTACTCAGAAATCACCCTCAAAGTAGAAAATCAAAGTATTTTTTCTACTGTAAAACGTGTACACATATACACAAACAACCACACTATACACAACATTGTAAGATCGTAATACATTCGTCACTCCGCTCAAAATCTAATAAACTTCACCAATAAAATTATAAAACAAGTACAACAGTAAAATGCAAATCGAAATACCAAATACGAATCGTTACTAAAAATATTATATTATTTGAGTAGGTACATAGGATATCAATAATAATAAAATGGTACTTGGAAAAATAGATAGGCTTGAAATCCTGATCCTAACGCGTACGCGCTCGCTGGCTAGTAATAAACTAACCCAACGCTGTACCTACCCACCGTCTGGGTAAAGGAGAATAGGAATAATTAAATCATTTATATGGCTATTTTTAATAAGTGTTTCAGCACGGTCTTTGGCACTAGTAATATAACTTCCACTGTAACAAATTGTATTTAAATATGTTTTAAAAATGTACTCTTAAAACAGGGTACCATGATTATAATAATTTGTTGTTGGTTTCCATCGGAATAACCGGTAACACGCCTGTAAACCTTTTAAAAATCCAACAACGTTACCCATAGGTAGGTATTTATCTTTTTTCAAAACACCTGAATTATCCAAAACCTGAATAAGCATCCAGGTTAACCCGAATAGTTTTTTATTTTACAAATTTCGTGCTATGTGTAGGTTTGACATTCTGTATTTATTTTTTGCGATTAGTTAGATTTTCCAATCGTGATTCGTGTCCTGATGGGAGATTGCGTATAGATAGATCTTAAAGATAAATTAATATTGATAATCATCGCAACAACGACGATCTTAATAAAATTGACATATATTGTAATAATAATCATAATCATCATTATATTATCATACTATCGTTAATAATCAGTAATATTTTACTAGTTGAAATAATATATATTCTAAGGGTTAACCTATAAATTAACAAAAATGTGTAATATAGGTTTTTAAACTAAGTTTGTCTAGATTCAAAGAATGAAATAAATACCATACAGTTCTTCCTGGACTATTAAACAACCCTATTAACCCATATTAACCCGAATAATAATGTGCGGTTATGAGCACCCAAATGTTTGTTTGAATTTTTAATCCCGATGTTCGAAGTCCTGAATTCATCTATAGCGCCAGAAACCCGAAACTCGATAAAATAATTCGAGTGAAAAGCACTGGTTTCCGTGCTAGTGTGCTACTTAATGCGAGCCGTAAGTATAGCTATAGGAGCTAGCCGATTAATAAAGCTTATTTGTGTGAATGTTCTGAAAGTTAAATTTCTAATTCAACTTGCTTTTGTATTTTTAAGCCTTTTGCTTAATAAGGTAGGTATATAAAAATATTGAACTGAGTTATAAAGAAAATAAATTTTAAATAAACAAACAAAAACTAATTTTATTGAAATGTGATCGTTCACACAAAATAGTTTTAATTTATAATTTCGTAATTTAGCAACAACTAAAAGTGGTGCTTAATTAAATGGGATAACCTAAAAAAAATAACTACATAAATATATTTATAAATAATTTATCAGTTTAATTAATATTGTTTCTTAAAAATTGAATTACAATTTACTCTTTAAAAAACGATAAGGGAGAGAATAAGCAATCCTGTTTGATTTGTAAATAAATAATAAAAGTATTTTAAATTAGATTTTTTGCTGCAAACAAATATACAAATATAACAAATTACGTTTAAGATCTTGACGTTTTCATAAGTTGTTTTACTTTTTGTATTACCCTTTTTTTTCATCAGATAAATGTTTAATTTGTGTTAAATGAATTTTGTAGGTTTATATAGGTATAGTTAAAATATATGATAGTATCATTATTCATTAATACCTTAACAATAAAATCGTGGTAAATTAATTTTCAACAGCTTTGTCTAAATTCTAAAAACAAATAAGATTGATTATAATTTATAATACATTTGGATAACCATCTGATCTAAATTTGAAAATTATTCAATGGTTGTTAAGTTGAATTTGTAACTAAAAAGATCATACAATTAATAATATTTTTGTTGACATTATAATCGTTTTTTTTATCTGATAATTAACTTTAACTAAACATTCAAGGTATAATTGTGCAATTGTGTGCTGCATTTCAGCAAATACATAAAAGTAAAAATTATTGATGTTTAGATATTATAAGTAAATGCACGTTTAATAAAACCATAATATATGTACAGAGATAAATATTAGTTAGTCTGCTATTTAAACAAAACAGGTGCTAATAACTTAATTCCCGTAAAACACAAAGTTACCTAAGAATTAAAATGTATCATTTGCATAATGCATCTAACCTAATAAATTCCCAAGTCTACATGTTTTTGATGAGCAATGTTGATGTAACATCAAGGGGGTGGGCCACTAGAGACGAATAACTAATGTCCGAGACCGAAAAGTCCTTTTCGAGCGTTTGTAATGTCCACTGACATATTATTATAGACACGGAGAGGGACAGCTGCGAGATAGAAAGTGAGAGCGAGTTATGAAGGTTTGTAACATTAACGATGGGCGTAATGCGGGGGCACGGGGCAGAGAGAGAAGCAAGAGAATTCTGGCGTACAAATGAGCAAAACATTAGGCGAGACATGGAGGGGAAATAAAACAGTAGGATGACGAGAGGAATAGAGTATTTTGGTTGGTAATGTAGTATTTCCTCAATTGGTTCTGCGAATTGAATGAAAATTATTGATCCTGTGTCGTCCTCGTGTTTCTCTCTCTGATGACGGACCTATTATATTATTATTGTTTTAATTTCCATAAAACAAAATGTTTAGTTGTGTTTTTTCTATCTTGTCGACTTGCGAATTGATTCCAGGAGTGACAATTATAAAGTATTTCTGTCTTCTGAAAATCCTTCTACTCGTGTAATGAAAAGTGACAAGACAACGTTAGTCCAATTATTATTACACATGTATTTCTAAGTCACATTTTTTTAAACTGCATTGTATAGATTTGTCGTTAGCCAGTAACCGTTAGGGTGTAAATGGTGTATAATATACGAATGACCTTAATACAAATATGGCACGTTATTGCGAGAATTTATTTCTTACCTGTCTCAACCAATACTCTCGTGACAAATGAGCCGTTTTCCAAAATAAATATTAGGTTATACAAATGATTAAACTAAAATCCGGTTATAATACCGTAAAACTACTGTTACCAACTAACTTAAAATACATATTATACTAGTAAGAGTGGATGTTAAAACTTTTAAGGTGATAAGAAACAATGAATTAAAAATCAAATTCATAACTTTTTTAGAAACTATGCTTAAAGGATTATAAGTAACAATTTTTATAAATAAGAAAAATATATTAAAACCGTCCTAGTATAAAACCTTGACAGTTTTTAATATTTTATTTCTGTTTCATCTTTAGTACCTATAGGGTAAAAACTTTCTACACTTTTATTGAATTATTAAATTATACGACCTTATTGTCATTGACTGTTAACTTTGGATCGAAAAGGGAAAAACTACGAGTTGAATATTTTATGAATGTTATTATCAAAGTAAATATGTAAATATTTTATACATATTCAAGTAAAGGATAAATACAAAACATTTTTTTGAATAAGTTTTGTAATAAATGAATACTGAACATATTGTGTCATACTCTGTCATATAAAGTAGGCCAAAAAATAACAAATTTTCGGAGATGGACAAAAAAGTCCCTTTCGAAATAATAAGCCATTTAGGTTCAAACAATTTTAAACGACCATCACGATGAATTTACAAAATATATCCTACTCCAGGATCAATATAGGTAGGTACTGACTAAAATCTGACTTTACTAACTAGCATTTGATTCAATTTATAATCGATAAGACTAGATGTAAGATAAAATTGTTTGTATGCAAAATGTAATCTTATATTTTGTTTATTAAATTTAAATTTCAAAAATTGTCTAATATCTTCCCTAACAAAGTAAGATTAAAAATAAAAATGACTGTTATTTTATATTCAACTATACGTGTTTATTTTCAATCAGAAAATGTTAATCCTGTGGTATGATTTAGTTGAACATAATTAATAACAATAAATCATATTTATTATTTTATAATACGAAATTTGTCACAAGAACGTATTTAGAATTGTAAATTTATATAAATTAATATAAATAAATAAATAAATCGTATAAATAAATTATGCCAGTTCTTTGATCATAATAATATTCACAATTTTCAAAAAATAATATAAAATGTTTCACTTATGCCTAGAGAAAATGTATAATATATCAAGGGGTAGGTACTACCATAGCATAATTTATATTGTATCTTAAATTGTATAGTGGTATAAACCGGGAAGGGTAGATTAAAAGTACTCATTATAATTGCGTGTTTGTCTCGATTTATTTATTCAGGTACCTGCTTCAATAATTGATGGTAACGAATGTTTAGCTTTGAAATTCTACAATACTAGTGCAGTGGTACTCACACAGTTCAATATAAGGGTCGTTTCTACAGTATAATATAATATAATATTATAATCTACTTGGATGGATAAGCGTGTCGATGTTGTTGATCAAATTACATTAATTTCGTTCGATAAGGTTGACGTACTCATTTTCCAGTCACCGCTAACTTTTCCCATAATATTCTCTAGAACCGTTTTAGAAATTCAATATCGATGAAGAAGAACTATAATATAAAATAAGTACAAGCAAGAAAAATAGAATGGGTGTGGAGAATTGACTATATATACCCTGTGTAGCCTCGCTGACCTCAGCGCAAATCAATGTGTTTGACTCTGAGTGGACCAAGGAATATTAAATTGACCTTACAATATTAACGCATAGGTTTTTGATTTTAGTTAGTGTATTATGTATGTGATTGGTTAGAAGGATTGTTGTGAAAGTTACATGAACCTGATCTCACAATCGGTTGAAAATCAAGTACAAATATGTTATTCGAATAGATTTTTGTTTTAATTATTTAGTAGTTTTCTGGTAGGTGGGTAAAACTTTCAATACAATATTCAAAATATGTTATTTGACTTCTTGTATAAAAATCTAAAACTATAGTGAATTGATTATAGATTTACGAACTAAACTTCGTTGACTTCACTACTTAACTAGGTATAATATATTGATAAAAAAATGTTTAATAAAAATAAATATTATGTAATTATGGTTTTGAAATATCACATTTGTCTTGTCTTGTAAACATGATGTTTACCTATATAAATTATATGTATCATTTATTGTACAAGTTGAACAAGATTAATAATTAATTATTTTTTTTAATTTGTCGTAAAGTATAAATTGTTTTCTTTGGAGGTATGACGACTGACTACTGATGAGACAGTCACGCGAAATCCAAGATGAATTCAAATGAGATAAAAGAGTTCGGCAATCAATCTCAGTGGGCAGTGGCATTCAATTTGATATTAGTACAATCAAACGGAAATAATTTAGTGTCAAATCAAAAGTTATCAATTCCTTTTAAAGCGAGTCTTCGGGGTTAAGGCTGCATTGGAAGCAATAAGTTTTTATTACCAACAATAAATCATCTGAGTATATTAGCCAGAAATGATCAAAAGTTTCCTCATTGAATTGGAAATTTATCATAATATCAAAACTGATACCAAATAATGTGCAAGTATGCTACATTGGATATTATACCCTTGATGGAATTATTATACCAGCTGCTTATTATGCACATATTTATGTGTAGCAAACTCTAGGCAAAAGCTCTCTCAAAAATTGTTGTTACACTACCAAGTTAATAATGCGATTGATAATTTTACAAATACAAAAAAATATGGCCAAACATTATTAATCATTATAAGGTTATAATGTCCATTATTGACATTTGACACCAAACACTACGTATTGTTTATACAATATTCAAATACTTTTTGTAATATTACATGAAGTGGTTCACAATTTAAATATGATTTAATTCATACATAAACGATATAGATCCGGATAGAAGGGAAATTAAAGAGGTTGTAACTTATCGAAACATTTTTTTATACTTAATATAATTTTGTGGTTTATTTAAAAAACAAAATGTAGTCTTTAATTAATTAAAACAATCAATAAAATAAAATATTAGCTGACTGTTGGACCATTTTTGATATTATCATTGATTTATAGTGTATATGAGTAAACATTTAAGAGAAATAAAAATAAGATGGTGTGTCGAGTGGTAATAGGTTATTACTATCTAGGTACTAAGTAATAGCTTTTAACCACTTCATCACCATTCATCGATGAACTTAAATTTCGAAAACAAATTGGAATTTTGACTGTCATGTCTATTAAACCTTGATTTTTGGTAATCGTTTTTACTTAACAGTAAATAAAAATATATACATAGATAGTTAAAAAATATATGTATAATGTATACATATTATATTCATTTATAAAAAGTGTATATTTATTACGTGTTCAAAATTGTACTATAAATAGCAAAAATCTCCATATTACAATTTAATACAAATCATGAAATAAAAACAGTTGCAACTAGATTTCAGGTAATTTAATGTGTCTTTTGTACCTACCGTTTGAAGTCTTCTGCTATTTTATCATAATTTATGTCTAGTATTTGTGTTGCATTACTTAGTTTAACCTTGTTTTACGGTTAAACTTGTGGGTCACTTAACAACGTTTTTAAGTCTCGTACAAGCATTATATTTTTATGACGCCATTAAAAAATACATATTATACCACTACCGATTACGGTAATCAATAAATCACAACGTGCTTTGTTACATGAGTGGGCCACTGTTTTTGGTGTAGAGAGCTTAGAAAAAAATAATGCAACAAAATACGTTATTTTTGTGTGATCTATTTTAAAGATTTTTTGAAGATTTTTAAATACAATTAAATGTGTGTTTGATTCCCAACTAAACTCATTTCGTGTAGGTATATGAAACTAACAAATACAATTTACTTTAAATGTGTTTTCTAAGAGAAAGAAGACATGACTAGGTTGAATCTGAAAAATAGCAAAATATGTGACTGGAAATTATTTCTATCAAACCGAAATTTTTTGATTATATCATTGTATAATATATACATCGATAATTTGTCCATATACGACCCCTCACAAAATATATTACCTATATATGAACATTCTATAAATATTCACACCGTATAACCATTTATCATAAATGTTTTGAAATAAATACAAAAAAAAAAAATAATTGGAACCACAGAGTTATCACGCAATACTGCAATACGGTATAATCACACCAAATGTGTTTTTATTTTTCAGCTATAAAAAAAAAAGGCCACCGCATTAGATTTTATTAATGTTCACTGAACTATAATGTCCATATTACCACCCTCACGTGGAAAAATTATATTCGGACTGGGTGTAGCCTACTTGCTGGTGCAGTTTTTATATGTCAGCCATTACAACGAAACGCGTCGCTTCGACATTCCGGTTACGACGACAACGCAAGAATACTTGCAATCGACCAACCCAGCTGCGCCAATAACTCACCTCAATCTTTCCGGTATTCAGACCATGGTGAGTATAAACAAAACAAAAACCTCCATGCACTGATATGGATACATTTTATAATCAACTTCGGCGTAACATTTACTCGTTGTTTTTTTTTTTTATTATTAATTTAAAAACACACCGTGCGTGTTCATAATATTATCGTGAAAACTTATCGCGGATTTGTTTATTATATGCGCTCGTTACAATGTGTGACATTTAATGTATATTTTCTTTGATAAAAAAAAAAAAAAACTTTTAATTACCTAAACTGTATTACACTGCCGCATAGTGCCATCCATAAATATTTAAATTGTTCACCATGCATTACATCATCGTGTCTACACAAGTATATAATTATAATGTTTTAAAAACGGTTTCTGTATGCAATGATCGAATTAAATTTAAATTTAAAAACACTCACTCTGGTAAGCAATGGTCCATCTTCTGTATCTTGTTTTACTTTTATGATTTTCCATAAAATATAATTATTTTTAATCAACAATTAAGTACGTACAAATAAAATATTGGATTTCAAAAATTTAAGTTTCCATTCTCGAGGATTGAAACAAATCATAAAGTCACTTTTATGTACCAACTATTATTTTTGAATAAAAAGGGGACTTTAACATGAGCGTTAAAAATAAATGAAAAAAATAATTAAAAATGTTAAATAAAAAGAATTTTCATTCCACACCAAAATATTTTAGATATTAAATGTAAATTGTATACTAGAAATACAAAAACCATGAAAAATCAGCAAAAAAAATTATAATATTTTAAATAATGTAACTAATGTATTATTCAAAACATATTTTATATGCACACATTTATTTATTTTTGCTTTAAAATACAAAGACTAAATTTGGTAACCTATCAAACAGTACGCCTATTATTCACTAGTTTTATTTTAAATTATGTTACAGTTTTATAATAATGTTCAAACTGCCGAGATGAATGACAAAAAACTTCTCACGCCGTGTCCACAAACTCCACCTTCTTTAAGTAAGTTTACAATCATAATTTTAGATTCTGAGTGGCTGCAATTCTGAATAGTTGTATTAGTTTACAATGATGTGTGTGTTTTTTGTTACAAAACATTATTTAGTCTGTCATCACCTATTGGAGCAGTAAAAATGCATAGATTTTTTACTTCAATATCTTTTCTGGTAGGAAAGTGACCCAGTTGGGTTCAAAAGTAAAAAATGTCCAGAACTTTTCTTAATAATTGGGTGGGGGGAATAGGGTAAAATATAAATGTTAATGAAAAACCTTTAATTTAACAATTTTCTTATTTTATTGAAATAAAAAAAAAAATAATCTTGGATACTTTAAATTTTTCTCCAAATATTGATATTAGCATTTTTATACGTGGTATAATTTGCAAATAGGTTTGATTTTTTAAGCTATTTATAGACATATCAATTTTATTTTATTTTATTGACAATGCAAAATGTTCCAGTCAAAAATCTTGACAATTATATAGGTTCCTCAGTAGTTGTCATTACTGGAATTAAAGAACAATGTCACATGTTAAGCTTGAGTAAACAAATTTGTTGTTGTTTGTTTTTTGTTTTCTCTCAGTATCAGTTGTTTAATGTATTTATTTATCATTGAATTCCAATTTAACATAACCATTACAGTGACCTACATCTCAACGATGAGCTTCACTCGACTCCTACTGAACGGTTACCTATTTTCCTCCTTTTTTTTATTTGGCTGTAATATGAAATCTAAATAAGTAAACAAATATAAATAGGTGTTTACCTACGATTAAATCATACCAAGAGGTGCGAAGAATTAAAAAAATAAGTCTGCTAAAATTAATAGTAATATTTTTATTTTCTAAAGAATATTCTTTAGTTTATAGTTTGTATAAAACATAACACATTTTATTTCGTATTTTAAGTCGTACTAATATTATGGGCTCGGCGCATATTTATAAAAATACTCATAAAAAAACTACACAACTCAATATGATTTGTTTTTGCTATGTCATTAGTAGTTGGGTACATAATATTTTAAAATATCAATTAACTTATTGAATTCGAATAAAATGTCAGATTAATTTAAAGTTTTAATTCCTCAAAGAACCTAATTTTTAACGTTAACTTTCCATAAAAACTTCAATCATCATTTATATTTCTTAAAATCCAGAAAGTTTAGTTTATAGTTAATTTATACCGTTTTAGCATAATTTATTCATTATTTAAACATTTTAATTTATCTCAAATGATTCGAACAAATTAATTTAAAGTGTTAGTGCTAAATATGAACTCTTATAGTATTTTATTTACTTACAAATATTTATCGAAACATTTTTGTTAATCATAGGTATAATAGTTATTTTAATTTAATTGTTTAAAGTTAAATAAACTAACAGATTTAATGTTACCCATAGTCTGCGTAGAGTACCTATACTTGTCTTCTCCTCAACATTCAGCCAGCTTGTCTGTTTTTTAACTAAGCTTCATAAAATGTACCAACCAGCCCAAAATTACAAATTTGTTTCAATCTATTAATAATTATACCAATGAATTCTAAATACAATTGTTTGATTGATTTTAGTTAATTAATAATTGCTATAAACAACTAGTTAGATAATATACTAATAATAATAATCATATAATTATCTACGGTAACTCTGTTTTCGAGTTTTCGTTGCAGCAATGATACATTTTAAACGTTTATTATTGTATACACGACACAATACAAAGGCAAGCAATCGTTAAATCAAGTCCCAGTTGTTTTGACATTTACAATAAGGAATTATGCAAAATATAGATGGCACATTAGCTATTATTCAAAAAATGAGACGCATAGCATTATTTATGGGTTTAGAAACCATAGTTCATAACATAACTATTTTTTAACTATATTAGAAATGGTAAATTAAAAAATTTTATTTTATTTTACCATGATATCGTTACATTAAATCCAAATCAAGGGACATTTGAATATGTGTGGTACCTAATTGAATATTTTAACACATTTATTAAAAATATTAAATTTTATATAATTCAACAGTAAATAAGCAGAGATGAGTATAAATAATGTTTCAAAGTAATTATAGTATAATATTATAAAAAGTTACATATTTTATGGAAATATTTTAAAATTTGAATTATTTCCTAGAAATTGTTACAATTATATTTTATTATGTTTTGTTATACAGTATTACCGATTATCTATTTTTAGTACAAACCATTTTTGTCTAACAATTTTATTAGACTTGATATCAAGTTATGACAAATAAAATATTATCTAATATTTTTTACTAATATTTTTTTACATCACTTCTCATCCATTATTTTTACATTATAAATTTGTTCGTTACTCAAAAATCATGGATATGTCATAAATAATAATCAATGAATTAAAATAAGTAGATAAAAGTATTAGTTATTATATAATATACGAAAATGACGAATTATCAATACATCGAATGTTCTTATTACAAATTATTTTCTTATATACTTTATGTAGTTGTTGCTATGGGAGAATTATAATTAAATTATTTTAACAAAAGTATAATAGCTGCTTATAGGTATAGTATACTTCCGTATACCTTCCTGATAGTATTTCTGATTAGGATGTCTGATGATTCGTATCGTATTTTTATTATATTACAAAAAAATTAAAAGTAAAAGTTCAGTAAAAGTTTAATAGAGTAATACGTAGGGATTATATTTTGTATTCAAAATGCTATTTAGGTTTGCAAAATAATCATTTAAAAATGTGTGCTACATCGCCAACTTTTTTATTTATTTTTCAATCAATGTTATGTATTTTACCACTGTAACTTTGGGTACAAACACAAAAATAGCATAGTATTTAATTTTTCTGTGAGCATATTATGTGTATTTATCGTATCAGTTGTTTGTACGAGTATAAAATATGTGATTCAGAATTTATTAAATATTAATATTGTCATACAAACTACACAAAAATAAGAGACATCTATAGTAGAAAATTCGGAATAATTAATGAATAGATTATAATTTGAATAGAAGTGTATAGTATAATCATACAAAAAGTACCGAAGAAAAAAACAAGTTAAGTGGTGTAGGCAATTACTACAATATTAGTTTATAATAAAGTTAAAGTTTAATCAATATACGTCTTTATGGTTCAATATATACCTTAAAGTCTGCTAGCGCTCAAAATATAAGAGGGTATAAAATATAATTTCATAACTGATAAATTATACAGTAATTAAACTTGAAATGATAATAACCTAACTTTTAACTAATCAAAATACTCTTTTAAAATTATAAGCTTTCTTTAAGCCTAATATTTTTTATACTTTTTACAACGGATATGTATACACATTTTATTTTAAGAATATCTTATTAAGTAGAAAAAAATAGTTACAATTATTTCTAAGAATGTGGATTTATGCTAACGGGTATAATGTGTATGGGTATATATTGTGTGATTGAGGTAAGTATACAGTGAGTTTCGCTATTGATGTTAATTCATATTTCATATAATTCTTGTGAATTTCTAAACATTTTTTTTTTAACTGTATTTACGGTTTAATTTTGTTGATGATATTCCTTTAAAATTTAAATAGCGTACTTATCTATTATTTAGTCTTTTTGTTTTAAAATTCTGTTCAGTTACTATAATAATATTTTATGCAGATATTTATTCACTAGACAGTGCGAAACTTTTATGTTTTGGTTTAATTCCTTATGCGTTATGCCTCTTTTATGTTTTCATTTATTATTTCTCCAAGTTCTTTTGAAATTTTAGTTTATTTTAAGTATCATAATTCACGAATACTTATAAAAGCGATTTAATAGGTTTTCAAATTATTATGAAGCTAATTTATTAATAATTCAAAATTAAAAGTCAAAACTATTCAAACATACATCGATTTGAAATTAAAAATATAAATAATACATTATCATTTAAAAATTGTTTTTATTGTTAAAAATAAAGAAAATCAATCGATCTACTCAACTCATAAAATTCTTTTGTAAATTATATTACAATTTGTTCAACATAAACCCTTAGTTATATTAATAATTAAGTAATAGTATCGTAGTAGGTACGATAAATATGAAACACTTGAGTAATAGTAATTTGTATGTTCTGATTTTTTTTTCACGTTGTAATTTCATAATTTCAAGAGGAATGTCTTGAGGAGTGCCCCTGAAGGACACTGATTTTACCGTATTACACATTACAGAAACATTACACAGTCGTTGTCCACACATTTGCCACACTCACAAAACAATTTACTGAATTGAATTTTACAGGGAGATTTTAAAATCTTTGTCCACGATTTTCCCCTTCACTCGGAAATATTTACTGTATGCACAACAATATTTTTTTTTCACACAAATTTTGTTTCATCTGTTCCAAATCTTTCAATATAATCTTGAAATAATTATTTAAAAATAAAAGAATATTAAATAAATTGTTATAAAAAAACACGACCGAATACTTGAGATATACCTATCTAAAAACACCCTAGGGCGGAATTGTTTTGTTTTAAAGAAGACTGAGATAATATCTCAGTTATTATTATCTGTGATTCTTGGGATTTGGTGAATTGTATTATGCTTAGAACGGAACCCAAAAGAGAAGTAGCATATTATGTTGGTCAATTAAGTGGTGTTATTCTATGTGAAACTAGTTTTTTGAAGAGTTTTCTAAAGCAACCTAATTTGATTGTAAGAATTTAAGAAAAATTTGGGCTTATTTAGTTTTAATATAATAATAATAACTAAAATGTTCCATAAGGGAATAAAATAAGAATTGTAGGATTGAGTTGGAAATGTGAGTGAAGAACATGATTAACATTTTAGATAATTTTTTACTAGTTCATTAGTTATAATGTCGTGGTCAGGTGCTTTTTTAGGACGAAGTTTATCAATAACCGATATATTTTCCACTCAGGTAGTAGGTTAGGTAGAAATACACGTCATGAGGGCAGGAGAGGTTAAGAATTATAGCTATCATGACATGAAGTTGGACTTGAGTCTTAGTAGGAGCGAAGGTTTAGGTAATTGCCAAATAGATTTGATTTATCTAGATCAGTAATAAATAGCTATTTGTCAGATTGTTCAAGGGGAGGGATATTATATCTTTGTTTCGTTAGTTTTTTCAGTAATTTCCCAGAGAGATCCATTATTTTGTGTCAGAGAATTAAGTTATAAATGGAATTGATAGGATCTATTTTATGCTATTTGGGTTTTCGGCTATAAAAAATAATTATAGATAGTTTTATGAGTTGAATATCTTGTTCTTTGTTACAAGGCTCGATCAGAGCATTTTGCTTTTATAAGATATACTAAGAAAGTAGGTTGATTCTTGTTTGTGGTGGAAGAAAGGAAGAAAAAATTCTGAAATATAGGATTGTGAATGTCAAAACGGCATTTTAGAGGAAACTTTAGAGTCAGTGATAGTTCTAATTTTTGTTGAATGTATTGTTTGTAAATACATACATATTACATACACATTGATTACATATCAAGGAATACTAATTCATTAACATAATGTGAAATATAAGTTGTTTTTTTTTGGTTATTCAAATTTTTAAACACAATTATAGACTGTTAAACGTATTTTAGTTGTAAGAAAATGTACGGAAATAGTTATCAATGATTATTGATTATATTTGTAAGGTAAGAGATAATTGGTAAAATTAATTAAACGGAACTCATTGCATTAAACAAACAATATTTGTACTTTAAAACTTTTATGTACTAATTGTTGTTTGACATTTATTTAGTCATTAATCGTAACTTTATAATTGTTTTATTCGTATGTAATTGATAAACTATTGTTGCAAATTTTTTCAATTATAAAATAATAATCAACCTAAGTACTTTACTTTTTTTACTTATAGAATAGTCGTATGTTTACAAAAAAATATATGGTTAGTAATAATTGCTGCTGCTGTATAACAATATTTTAATATTTCTTTGAGTATATTTACACATAAAAAACGAATTTTGAACGATTCATTATAATTATTTATAAATTATAAGTATTTATAAAGCTTAAATAAGTGTAGTGGAGTTGCACTGGAGAACCCATCAAAATGTTTTCATGGCAATCAACATATCTCATAAGGCCGATGGACTGAATAAGGACAATAATATAAAATGTAATAATTGCTTTTCTTTTCAATTATACAAAAAGAAGTAGTCTGTATAACATAGACTTATACATATTATCTAAAATATAAATTAATTACGTAATGAAAATAATAATTAAGTGTAGCGATGTGACAATAATATCTTACGAATCAGAATTAATATAAGCAAGCGTGGGAATGAAAGTAAATCAACTACCTACCGTAAAGTGAATTAGGTCCAACGAACTTTTCCGTATACATTTGTTGACAACCGATCGGTTAGCTATTTCAATCAAAGTCACGTTGATAACAAATAAAACTGTACAAAAACTATATCATATACATATATGTGTGTGTGTGTGTGTGTTTACGGTCAATGTGGAATGTGTACATTGTCCGGGCATTTTGAACCACGAATCCAAACAAATCATTTTTCGTGCAATATATATTTTTTTAATGTATCATTATTCATTACTTATAAATTATAATAATATAATAGTGATGGAAAAAACAACAAACAATTATTTAATTTATTTGTATTATTACTTATTTATTATTTATTATATATTATTAAATTATTATATATTGACATGTATAATATTATGTCTTATGGCTGGGGTCATTCTATACATTTGTGCGACACCGAGAGCGTTACCATGACGTCTTGAACCCGATTTTTTTCATCAATATTTTTGCATATGTACATGTCAATACCATGTGTACATTATATTTAATAACATCAATATCATAATAAATAATAACTTATTTATTTGTTTTGTACGTCGTTGTGCCATAAATACTAGATATATTAGGTATATTATTATAATTATATCATTAATAAAAAAAAATAGGTATAATGTAATCATTATAATTGTCTTAAAGTATTCAAAATTTAATAAAATTAATGATCATTGTTTTTCAGAATATATAATGAGTAATAAATAAGTAATAATAAAATTATAATTTATAATATATCAAACAATAATTTTTTATTGTTTTTTTCCATCAATATTATATAATTATAAGTAATGATACATTTAAAAATAAAAATATTGCACAAAAAATGATTTGTTTGTATTGGTGGTTCGAATTGTCCGGGCAGGACTAAATTGCGTGGTATTCCATATTGCCCATAAGTCATAACATATATAATACATATATACACACAATTGTTTAGTAATTTAGTTATTTAGTTTTATTTGCTATATGTTTTCTTCGAAACTTTTATTGGTATCGAAAGAAAACAACAATATAACGTCATATTCTATCTTCGTTGTAAACATCTATTGATATGATAATATCTATATAAAATAAATAACAACAGCCAACAGCAATCCAAACATAAACAACACTATATGGCTGTATGATTCAAATATATACAAATATATATTGATATGTTTACAGTGTTTGGAAAAATAAATCTTCTGTGAAATCATTTTTGTAAATTTGCATAATATTACAATATCTAAATCTACTGCAAAGGTTGTATTTCAACGTTGCACAAAAATGTATCGTATTACGTAATATAATAATTCTTGATGACGAAATATCGATTTTTTTTCTCTTCGTTTTTATAGACGGAACAGTGCCTTTGCTTGTGCCTGCTCAGGAAACGTTGGAAGAAGTGGCGCAGCAGTTATCGTGGCTGAGATACCAGAGACACCAAATGCCTTTAGACTGCCAGGCGAGATATAAAATTGCAATTGTAGTGCCTTATAGAAACCGACTAGCCAATCTCTGCTCGTTCCTTTTAAATATGCATCCGTTTTTGACAAAACAACAGTTGGATTACACCATATTTATCATAGAACAGTTCGGTAAGTCATTATTAATCTCGCAATAGGTACGATGAATATTTTTAAAAATAAAATATATATTTTATCAAAATAATAAAAATCTACAAATAGAGTTGTACATACGTGCGATTCAAGTTGATATGGCCTAATTTTGACAATTTTTTTTCATCAAATAGACGATGGACTGTTTAACCGGGCGATGTTGATGAACGTTGGGTTTGTCGAAGCGTTAAAGCTAAACGATTTTGACTGTTTCTTTTTCCATGACGTAGACCTCATACCAGAGAATGACAGAAACATATACAGTTGTCCCGATCAACCAAGACATATGTCAGTGGCCATTGACAAGTTCAATTACAGGTAGTTATAATCAACTAAGATTGTTTAATTGCTTTGGTTTCACTTTCGTACACACTGGGTGATTGTATTAACAATGAGCATTAATTATCTTGACAAATATTTGTTGAAAAAAGTACACCTCTTTACACCGCTTTTACGTAATTGAAACAGATTAGTTTTTTTTTGTTTTTGTTTTTTTTTAACCATTCTATGACTGATGAATTATTTTTATTTTACAATAGTTTTTATGTTTTACAAAATATTGTTTAGTTTATTTGTAAAGTATACATAAAAATGGTGATACATTTTTTCAGTTATTAGGAAAGGGTACGAGATTTTAAAAAATCCATAAAGGAGGTGTATAATAGAAAAGGTTGGGAACTACTGTTCTACTCCTAATTTTAATTTTCTATTTTTAATCCGAATACTTTTCTTTAAATATTGATATAACTATCAAATATTTAACAAAATATATACATTAGTTTTCACAATATTAACTTGATCCTCGATCGATCTAACCTCATATCTGAGTAATAAAAGTTTCATATCAAGAGTTTAAAAATGAAGTTCTCAGTAAAAAGTTTTGGCCCAAAATGTTCTGTCTTAATTGACAGTGTAAAAACCATATATTCGAGATAATGAATATTTCCCATTAAATAATCACTATATGTATCAATAATTTATAATATATTATATTGCTTTGCGGTCTTATCTTAAATAAATTATATAATCAATACACAACTTCATAATATATTATTATATTTATCACACTAAGTTTATAAAGTTTATTGTAAGGTTCTTTCAAAATAAATAATAATGGTTAGGAAAAGGTTTTGCATAAATATATGATAAACGCAAGGGACAAATTTCCAAAACGTAGAGTTTTAAAAATTACTTATAAAAGAATATATTATTACTACCACCCTCTTTGGATAGTTAATTAGAATACCTCGAATCCTTTTAAACGACTAAACGAGTAATAATTATAGACCCAAGTGAAGAAGGGACATGAAAAACCTCTGCTCTAATATTCATTTATATTTTAAATCTGGTGGTTTTTTTATTGAAGAACACTGATGATTTCAAAAAATTTTAATGATTTTGAAAATATTTTTTTTTACATTATTTTAAATCATTACAATATAATAGCAAAAATAATAGATTTGATATGTACTACTAATATTTGTTATTGTTATCATTTTTTTAATTTTTCGAATTATAACACATTATATTTTTTATTTCGTATTCCGAAGCAGCACATAATTTGAAATACTTTGATGTATACATATAAATCTAGTTTTATATTTTAGAATTATTTTTTTTAGTTAATTAGTTATAATAAGTAATTAAAGTTTAACCGAGGGGGGTAGAGTGTCATACTATAATTCTATAGATTGAAAAGTACATTTTTTTCTTGTATAAAATAATGAAAAAGAACTCCAAGACAACCTTAAAACTTTGTTTATAACAACTTAAAACGAATACTAAACCAATTGCATACATAATTATATTTATACGTAGAATGGGCCGTTATCGATTAACAGTCATTTACAGTATGAAATATTCCCGTTGGTAATTCATTCATAAGCCAATTTTAAAGGTAATTATAATTTTCCCTACTCTGCGTAATATGTTCTATGTATGAGTAGTTCACGAATTTTATTATATTTTTATGTTCTAACCATTGAACAAGATACAGATAGAATGGGTACTCATAGCGCTTCGCTCGTTTCGATACAAGTTAGAGGACGTCCTATTGAATTGTTACAATAAAGTCTAAAACAATAATAATGCATTTTATACAAAAAACAATTTTCAGTTAAGCTTAATTTTTAATTATGTTTAAAGGACAATTTAAAAATATATATATACCTAAGTTCTCTTAGAACTAATTGATTAGAAAAGATTGTCAAAATGTATTTGCCATACAACATTGAATATAATACAATATGCGTAACCTTGGATTGAAATCTCAATAAATTTGTTTATGAAAATGTTATTAAATATTCATAATTCTATAAACGATTATAATATTATACTGAATTTCCAATGTATATTAAATTATTAAATTGATTTCAGTACTTACCTTTAATAAGTTACAACCAATTAATATTTATTTAAAATTGTATTTAGATATTGAGTGTGCTATAATAAATATGAACATTTATTTTATTAAACTTAAATAAGTATTATTATTGGAATAATATTCATTACAATAACATCTTTTTGATTACTATTTGATTGACAAAATATTATTTTTATTAGGTACCTAAGTGTACCTATTAGTGTAAGACCAATAAATTCTTCGCCAGGGTAAAATCACAAAATAATATTTTATTATAGGTACAATAATAGATTTATATTTAACAATTGTATTAATAAACTTTTACTAGAAACAATATTATAAAACAGGCCATGATGGTGATATTAACTTATTCGTGTAATTAATAAGTTTCAATAGTATTTAACCTAATTAATAAGACTTGGATACTGAATGTTTTATGACGAAACATACTTTTTTTGTCCATTTGTTTGTTTACCTTAGATTGTAATTAACCCTTCCACTACCACATTAAGTTTAACTTTTAAAACGTGAACTATGTAAACTTCGTAAGTCATTAAAAAATACATTTTTCTTTGAAAAAAAATATTTTTTATCGTTATTATTTTTAACATGAATTTCATGCATTTTGAATTCCTTATTCCAAAGATTTGATGCATACAAATAAGATTTTAGACGAGTATAGTTTATGAGTTTTATGTATTTAAAGTTTTTGATCAGCGTATGGAGGAGTTATTGCTTTGTAACGACTAAAAAATAATATGTAAAAAAAATATATTTTTTAACGTAAGTGTTTTCTGAAATAGTAAGTATCTTGCGTTAAATGGATTACCTCGTATAATCATACAAATTACGATCACTTCTACTAAACATTCACTTGCGACTCGTACGCGTGAACTTAGAAATTCGCCTTTTTTAAACTCCTTAAAAAAGGTCGCTGTCATATCGCCACTGTTATAAATGAGCATCATTCTAAATACCTAAATACATTATACACACATTTCAAAAAGATTAATTTCTATAATACAATCTAATTACCAATACTATCATTCAAATCTTATAACAAAATTATAATTATTATTTATATTCTATTGTATACATTAAATATTTAAAATACCTACGTTATATTAGTCATAAAAACGACAATTTTTTAATAATAAAGTATGTAAATCTTTGAATAGGTAACTTTAATATACAATTGTTATAAAAGTAAACTATACAAGTGAACTAAACAGATTAAGACAATTTTATATAAGTAGTACCTATAAATATGTATTAAGTCAAAGTTGAAAATATAATACAATAACTTTTTACGTTACAACAGCAAAATAGCTATAATTTTTTTTTCATCTATTAAATTCTGTACATCAATTATACACTTAATACACACTGCAGAATTGAATAACACAAAATATACACATTCGACTCCATCCAAATTATTATTTATTATTAAATTGACACACGGCAGCCAGTTCGGCCGTCACCATCAAGCGAACTCAAATATACAATTATTAATAGCTATCTTCCGATACGCCTACAGTAAGCATCATTTAAAATATATTAGTAATTATTCTAGATTTGTAAACGGAATGTCTATTTTTATTGATACAAACATCTTGCACAATAGTACTCAAATCCCGGAAAACTTATCCATAAGGAATAGAAATCCTTCGCCAACTCATATCATAATAAGGTCTTAATCCGGCCACGTTATACAGCATTCAAAATATATTTTAGTTGCATTGAAGTATTGTAAAAAAAATATTCAAATTAGGTATAATAAGAGATTTGCATATTTGAATTATTTCCATGGAAACCATACAAATTGTTAAATTACTTAATTCCTAATTTCTTTAATAAAAGAAATAAATTGTTTCGTAAATAAAAATATCATATTAATATTTTCATAACTCGAATTAAAAACTTTCCAGTCTAATATCGTTAAGAAGTTCATTAAGTTACATTTGTTCTTATTGTTTTGCATTAATATAAAAATGTTTATGATTATTAAGCTTATCATAATGAAAAATATGTTTCAATTTAGTTAATAAATTCTCTTAAATAATCCATTATTTTAATAAGTATGCGTGTCAACGTTGTAATTAATTGTAATATATAAGCACTGTTACTATACGTATTTATAAACTATATGGAATTTAATTTAATATAATCAATACTCTTAATTACTACTATACTTTTTAAATCAATAGTCAGTAAAAAAATTAAAAATTCAGTTTTTAATATTGATCAATATTATTTTTTTCGTACATTAAATTTGAATTAAATTTGATAACATTAAAGTTAAAACTCGAATAATTATTATTATACTACAGAAATTGGTTGATTAATGATTTTATATTTGAGACATGAAAATTCTCACATATGACTTCGGTACAGATAGCAACAAATCTGTAAATAGCTTTGGATTAGCCAATGTATTTCATATATTTATTTATACAGAATGAACACTGAATGCTCCTCTCGATTTAATCACAATGTACAGATTAATTTTCAAGAAATAAAAAAAATTAAAAAGTTTTAACTCTCTAGCTATTGGATGAACATTAGATAAAAAATGTATCTACCAACATTTAGAAGTTTTTTTTTGCATATCATAAAAGTTTTAGGAATAATTGTGACATATTTAAGGTTTATCATAAACACATTTTGAACAAAATATAACCTTATCCAATTGGATAACTTAAATAACTTTTATGATATGTCGAAAAACTTATAATAATTAGGTGGTAATCTATTTATACATTATATTTCAAAGTAAACTCAGAACTCGTACAAAATACATCTATGGATTGAAAGGCATTACCTGCAAGTTGGACATAATTTATAAGATTAAATAAAATGTATTTCTCAAATGTAACTTAACGTACATAATGTGTTGTATAAAAAGTGTGCAAGTAACAGCGCTGTTGTACAGTAGGTGCCGAGTGAACCTCGGCATCGAGTAAGTTACTACAAATAATTGTCAAGATTTTTACAAATGTTATCAAAACTTAAACTTCAAATGATTATAAAAAAAAATCGTGCATATGTATTTTTAATATTTTTTAATAGCTATAATAAAAACTTATGAAGAACCTTGCGTTCAATTATCAAGCTTTTTGACTGAACGAAAAACGATTCTGAACCGAGATGGTCTGCCTATGGATAACATATTGCAATTAATTATTAAAGTAATTTTAATATTTTTCCTTTCTATAGTAATATGGTATAAATCATAAGTAAGAGATAGTATACAATTAATCTAAATGTTTTGAAAATATAATTTGTGAACATTTCTTAGGCCTGTAAACAGCTCAAAAAGTGTCAAAATATTTTTAAAAAGTATAGAAAATGATCCAGTAAACTTTTTTTTTGTTAAAAGTAGAAAAATGTATGTGGAATATTGTATTTAATTTTAAAATCTAAAAAATAAAAAAAACATTTTAAATAACAAAATAATTTGCAAACGTTCGCAATTTTCGACATTTTTGAAATTTTTACGAATTTTGACAAATTTCTAACCTTAAACGAATTTAATGGAATGTTGTGCTTATACGTATATTTGATAGTTTAATTGTATATGAAGACTTACAAAGAATTTTGTATTAATTTTTTGAACTTTTTTTGACCTAACAAAAACATTTAAAAAAAAAAATCAAATGTTAAATGTCTATAATATAAATATGTTGAACAAATAATATATGTATTAATGCGTCATAATATTTGGTTATTTTATGAGAATAATATGAAATATTATGTGTCAACATCTTTAAACTATTATTTTTATATTAAATACAATGCGGAAGTTTTATTTATAACTCTAAAAGAAAACATAAATTACCTACCTACAATATGTCTACGATAATCGACATAGACGTGTTAAAAACTATGATAAAAAAAATGGAAATGAATATATTTCTTAAAACCATAATAATATGATTATTATAAAAATGACAAACTAATAGAGTTTGAAAAATAATGATTTCGACCACGTGTGTTTAGACTGCCGTACGTGGACTTATTCGGTGGAGTGATAGGCATGAGCCGAACGCATTTCCAGCTGGTCAACGGATTCAGTAACATATTCTGGGGATGGGGTGGAGAAGACGACGACATGGCGTCTCGGGTCAAGGCACACGACCTAAACATCACCAGATACCATCCGGACGTGGCACGTTACCATATGATGACACATAGGCAACAAAAGGCCAACCCAAAAAGGTATAACCAACTAATTTTTTTAAGTATATTATATTATTATTATTATTATTATAATTGTTATAGGTGTATCAAAATACTTAATCATTAATCATATTATAAAATATATGAGTATCATAGAAAAATATAGAAACCTATGAAAAGTGTTTTTATCGAACACATCCCCATAATTTCAGGAAGGATAATATTATCATTATAGGTATAAAGTCAAACCACACTTATAATTTTATTTTTGTTAAAGTCGTTTTCTATATCCGTACCTATCGCATAACTATTGGTCTGTAATTTAGCTGACATCGTAATATTTTTTTATCGTATGCAGTTCTTTCGGCCAAGTTCTAACTGTGTTCTTTGAATTTTGATATAATACGTAAGGTATTATACTATTATTATTAATATATAATTTATGATTCGTTTTTTTCATCCAATAATGTTATCAAGAAGAATTCACTAAACTGATTAAAGACGTCGTTAGAATATAAATAAATGATAATAATATAGTTGAAACATTTTTAACTTCCAAAAGAATTCTGTTCAGTAACTGTCGTAAAATATTATGCACCGTTGGTCTTCTTTAGTTGTGACAGACTGTTGGACTCTTATTTTTTTTTAGATTTTATATTTGAAAATTTATCATTGTCAGACTACTTACGAATTATTATTTATTTGACTACATTTCAGTGTTTTACGATATTTTTTAAATATTTATAATAACCTATTGAACAATATTTGTGCTTTCATATTTGTATTGTATTCCGTAATCCTTATGGAACGACTAACGATACTTAAGTTGTAACATTTAACGTTCACCTCGTCAATTATAAATTATATACCTACAGGGCAATTCACCGAGCATGTTCAAACCCCGTTTATCCTTTTACCATGCATTTATTCAAATATTCTGATTTTGGGGATTTCTATAAGTATTTTTGAAGATCATAATTTAAAATACTTAGATTTTTCTGTCATTTAGAGAGTATCTTATGCCTATATGGTACGGATGTTTTTTTTCAAATTAAAAATAACCCTATTCTGCTGTAAGTTGTTAGCAGATCATTTTTCTGAAAATATTTATGTACGTATAAAGTGACCTGGTAAGTCGGTATAGACTTATTGTATACCTTATACTAAAAAAAAATGTACAATATGCATAGGTACATATTACATATGTATACATTTTATATTAATATAGTATACTTCAAATGCAATTAACATCATAAATCATAAGGGGAAATGCATTTTCAACCGAAAACAAAAAAAAAACCCCGTCGCGTCGTTTCCGTTGTCATCACTCATCCACAGCCTGTAGTCGCGTGTTAATAAAAAATAAATTCATTTTTTATTTTTTTAATAACATAGTTTTAATTTTTAACCATTAAAATCATTAATAATTGTACAATACACTACCTACACGTTTTATTTTCTGTAAAACATTCTATTTTCATTATGTTCCTACGTGGTTACGTGCAACGCCTCTACACCCATCCCACTCATATTTAGCTCTCATGTGCAACCGATTACTGGTTACCCACCCCTGGATAGGTTGAATTAGGTTAAACGGCTGTTGTACAAATGTATAGGTAGTTAGGTACCCACACATTTTATATAAGCCAGCCAGTTTAGTTATTACAACAATAGTTTCGCTGATTACCGGTGGCATATAACGGGAACGGTAATTACTAAATAATAATTGGTAATAATACTGTTTTTGGCACTTTTATGACGCATGTATGACGTCTTGGCACGAGAGTAGGTATAGGTATAGAGAGAGGGTGAAGTGTCCCCCTGCAGCGCCGTGATTCCACGCGCGTGTGTGTCATAATTCATTATAATATTATGATACTATACAACGTGTATACTACCTATATAACTATCACCGCCACAATAAAATTATTACAGACGGCGCAACGATCCAAGCAATGGGGATTTACACGCATCGGGCACGTCGAGGGTGGTGTGATAATAACAATATCTGTGTATAGTATTAAACTCGCGGTGACTAGTGTTCGATGCGGATTTAATATTATTAAGCGGTGGGTTTTAATGGTGTTACGCATTATACATATAGGTACCTACCCCTCCCCCCACCCCACAACAATGGGTACTTCTGGTACTAAATACTAAACACATTTAGAATTATTGTTCGATAAGTAGGTATTTTATTTTTTAAATAACTACACAGTGCAGGATTTTTCTATATTAATTTCATTATTATTATTGTGTTATTGGTTTCTCCCTGCTTTGATTTTTACAAAAGTATAGACCATAATCAATCGGCCCAAAAAATGTTGCACGTGAACCTTCTGCTGCACCCGTACGCACGCCTATATGGTATATAGACGTATACAAAATCGGCAATCTATACGGTATTTCAATTACACGAGGTTTGAGGAAACAAAAATAATATAATCATGAAAAAATACGTAAAATAAGTACAAAACCTATCAATATTTCCTGAAAATATAACTGCCAAGTGATTCGCGTTAATATAATCACTCGGTGTATAGTGTGTACTAGTATAATCTGTATTATGCGTCTCCGGGGATGGTGGTAATAACAATAGTCACGGTACATTAACCACGTGTCCGCACAGGTTTTATCCGCAGTCTTTATGATGACCATAATAACCATAATATCATAATAATAACAATAATAATAACGTTAATAAATAATAATAACAGTACAATAACAACAGCACGCGTTTATGTTTTGCGCTTGTTTAACAGGTACGAAAAGTTGTACAGCGGCCGGAAACGTTTCAAAACGGACGGACTTAACAATCTCGAATACCGGGTAAAAGCATTGAAACAATTGCCGCTGTTCACATACATGCTGGTCGACTTGACCAGTACGCGCAGTTGATGGACGATGATGATGTGGCGCTGGCCGTTCGGTCAGCAAGCCGCTTAATAAACCGTTTACGGTACGGCCTCTCTGTCTCACACACACCCTCTCTCCCTGTTTCTCTTCTCTCTCTCTCTCTCTCTCTCTCTTTCTCTCCCCCTTCCTCCCACTCTGTCTCTCTCTCTTCTCTGAGAGTCCCGTGACATATTGTTATTTTCAATCGATTTACAATGTAAAGTACGCATAGGTACTTCTACTTACCATTTATATTATATTATGTAAACAATTTTTTTCATTTTA
Source organism: Neotoxoptera formosana (assembly GCA_022818045.1). Lineage (NCBI taxonomy): Eukaryota > Metazoa > Arthropoda > Insecta > Hemiptera > Aphididae > Neotoxoptera > Neotoxoptera formosana. Next base: position 3,182,819 of record CM040631.1, on the reverse strand, counting down.
TATATTATAATTTATATTATATTTAAACTATCAGGGTTATTGTTCCCTGATTTGGTGCTAAACTAAAACACGTATTGTTATTTGCATACCCACTTGAATTATGTATGTATAAAACTGGGAGTTGTATACGACCGAAATACCGAATAGATATCGCCGGACTCAAGAGGGAAAAACCAAAATCCGGGGTCCTTTTTATTATTATTATTATTATTATAATCATCCCTCGATTTGTGGACAATCGATGACTAACGGCCAGTGACAACATTTTAGCACAATGAATATGTATACGTTTTAACGCGAAAAAATATATCGTTCCATCGGACAAACACAGAACATCACGACCGCAACCAAATAGACGTTTGAATAAAATAATATAATACCGTAATAATATATATATGCACCGTTGCCATTGGTTTACGCGGTATTTCGAAACGATCTCGTCATCGGTACATCACTTTCATCAAAAACTGCAAACCAATTTTTTAAAATTCAATAACATAATTTAGTAGCTTTAGTCGCAATTTTTAACGATTATAATGGCCTATTAGGTAAGTTAGAAACGACTTGTTTACATAATATTTCTTAGTTTTTCAAGATACCGGTCACTTTTTCACTCGTTAACATCAAACATTTCATACCTAATGGTTATATACACATATTGTATAATATTACATTATTACGTGGTTTATATTTACTGGTATAAAACATTTTCTAATACCTATAGAAATTTGGTAGATAGCATAAAGTAATATTTGTTTTTTTCTAAACGATTTTCTCTCATTTCGTATTGTAGATAATACACCAGCTAATGAATTGAACGTTGTACACCTGTCACCTTGTATATATAAAACATACCGTATAGGGGTGAGGTTCATTTTTATTTCACTAATCTTACTTTCGTGTACTCACAACAAATACTTTTGACATATTTCATGATTTTGGGATCAACGAATAGGCAATAAGTATTAGGGTAGGCCTATTTTTGGGTCAATATGACTCTGTGATATTTATTAAATATATATTATAATACACACATTCTCTTTCTTTTTATTGGTTCAGAAACCGGGCAATTTTATCATTGAAGGACCCGTCGTATCTGTTATTTAAGATAAACGAGACTTGTAGCTTTATAAATTCATTCATTTAAAATGTAACTTATTATAACTATATTACTATAATAATATATATTATGTATGTATATCTGTAAAGTTATTTATTATTGGGTACGTTTACAGTTAGGTGTGTACCTATTTTTTTAATTGATGTGTTTTTTGAAAATATTTTTATTAGTTTATATAAATATAATATATTTATTTATATGTGTTATATTATAAAGGATACAACTTTTTAAAAAATCGACATTTTGTCATCCTATAATATTATATTAAATTTATATAATACCCAACGAATTTTGCGTCCAAAACCCTCATATTTCGAGGCTATCAAATCTTATTAAATCCATACAAGCTATATATATTTATCGGTGCAAATTGTTAAAATGCTACAAGTATAAGACAAAATTAAATATACATTATTAAATTAATTTTATAAATTATACTCAAAGAATAATAATATTAGAAACTCAGCAAAATTTTATTTTAAAATACTTTTGAAATCGAATTCGAACTTCTGAGTACTCTTTTTATTATCTACAACAATAATTTTTATCAAAAAAATATTTTTGAACGTATTTTTAAACTATACAAAAGTATATTGTAAAAAGTTGTATAAACGTGTTGTATTTATAAACATCATATTAGTACATTTTTTTTATTATGATTAGAAATTGCAATATTTCATAAATCATAGTTGAAAATGTAAACCTGAACATAAATTATTATTGCGCACATAAAAATACTATAAATTAAATTAAAATCTGAATTGACAAATTGAGTGGGATAGGTGCTAATTAATTAAAATTTTAACAGATACATTAAACTTCTGAATACATGCATATTATATAGCATATAATGCAATATTTTATCCCAATGAACTTTTAAACTTGGATGTTGATACTCTAATATTACGTTCAATATTATTCAGTTATCTGACCATATAGGTACTTGGCAGAATCAGGTACATTCGGAAAAAATGCATAACATTTATGAAAATACGTTTGAAAATATTTTTAAAACAAAAATTATCACAATGTAACATTCAAAATTATTAACGAAAATATAAATAAATAATTATAAGACAAATAAACTGTCCACAGACTTAAATTGTAATATTATATTAAATTTGTTATTACTTATTATTTTACATTTTACTTATTGTATTTATTGTATTAGAAATATTTTACCACATAGAGTGTACAGACTGACATCAATGTGTATTTGTTTTTCAATATTATTTGTTAAATGTTCATTTTTAATTGATGTTCATAAAATAATTTAGTTACCTAAGCCCTTGTCATAAAAATTGTTATATTATTTGATTTTTTCCCCCGTAGTTTATGTTATAGTATATTTATTTATGTTATCTCACTATTCGGCTACCTATACTGTTGTAGACCTAGGTTATTATTTATTACAAACATATTTTGTTTTTAAAACAAAGTTTATAGCCTATTTCTCCTAATTGTAATATATTATGTGTATTTTTTTTTTGTAATTTTTGAATTCATTTAGGTCATATCACTTCTGTAATAAAACTTTTGAGACTATTCAATAAATTATTTCATTTTTAAATCGCAATAACTGGGAACACAACAATTTTATGCATTATTCGTACCTACCTGTTAATCGTGTTGTTTGTAAACGACAATCTTAAGGCGCCTTCACAGCTCGCCATGAAATGTGAAACGTGGTTTCTTGAAAAATGTTCTAGAATTGTGATTGGTTGAACCATGTGGTAATTTAGTAGTTAACCAGTGGTTAACTTTCTTAAAAATGAAAGGTAATAGTGCTAACCTTACCTATACCACTTGTTCACTTATACTGAGTAGTTGAGTTCTATCCTACTCGGACCTTGTGTTCACCATACATTATCACGTTTTACGATGAGCTGTGAAGGCGCCTTTAAAGGTATCTTTACACTCTATCGTGTTGTCCGTGAGTTAACACGTCGTGTTAAAATTCCAATGCATTGATTTTAATTGGCTGAACCCTGTGGTTACCTTTTTAATACGTATACCTATACCATGTTAACGACCCACAGATGTTACTGTAAAATTGACAAATATTCAACTTATCGACGTGAGGTTACACTGGTCAAATTAATTTTATAAATACTTATAAAATGTTTAAAATATTATAGGTTACACAGTCTAACCTCTAACCAGGTTCTAAATATAATGTGTCCACCAAAATAATGTGTGATCAAATAAACAGCACAATAACCGATTATGGACTAGACGATGGAGTGTAGGAGCCCCTGAAAATCCGTGCACGGTTGTCTATTCAAAATAGTGAATAGAATGCATAGGTAATAATATAATCATTTCACTACCTTTAACCATCAACTGATAATACTTTATTTATGACCATCGATCATATAATTGTATTATTCAATAAACAATTTCAAACTCAACAATAAGGCGTATAGGTACTTTAAATGCAAATGCAATTCAGTACTGCATGTATACACATTTATGAATAGTGTATAACAATTTAAGACTTAGATACCTCTATATAATAGCTATTCTAAGCTATTTCGTAAATTTATGATAATTGTTTGATTTTAAGATAGATAATCTGAAACATCTGAAAATTACATGGCGTGATATTATTGTATTAATACTAAGGGTAAAAACATATTCTCTGAAGTTTTTTAAAATTGTAATAACAATAATTATAATCTCATATATTTTTACTGCCTCTTAACAATAACACTATTTCTCCACTTTAACGTATTCGATTTAGTTTTGATAAATAATCCCATATTTGAAAGAAAAAAAAATATAATTTATAGTTAAATATCTTTTTTTGTAATATTAATACAAATGTACATAGTTTGTAGGTTTCAAACTAAAAACCCTATTATTGCATACAAAACATGAATGTTTAACTTTTACGAAAATAATGAGTATTGACTTTATATTAATTTATTATTTGAATTTGAATACTACAATAATTGTGTTAACACAGCGTTATTGATAAGTGTTTTAGGTACATGCCTATGCCGTGAGTCAGTTTCGTAGGTATTTTATAGATGAGATGTTTGTTTTTTAAATAAGCTAAAAACCCAAAACAAGCTTACTTTAAGTATGAACTGAAGCTGTATGATAAACAGGCAATTTAATTTTAAAAGACAAAAAAAAATTATTTGTTATTAAAAAAACTAAAATTATAAGCTAACTTCTTAATTAATACCAATTGGTATAAAAAAGAAAAAGGTCTAAGGCACCCGCAGGTAAATAAATTTTAAGCACCACAAAAAAAAATAATTTAAAGTTATACTGTAATATAGTTACTGCAGTCTAATCTCCGATTCTGATTTTTAATTCTAATGCAGTAATGTACCTATTTTGCCTATGCTATACGCCGGACCACATATTATGATTACGCTATGTAAAACAATTTATTATCATATTAAATTCATATATCATAATATGAGCAATTATTAATATTATATTAATTATAAACTTTTATATACACTTCATTTTTATCAGTAAGTATTTACACCGATTTTTAACCTAGTCTTTACTCTAGATATAGCCGATATAGGTAATGTCATATCACCCGTAACAATAGTGGCACACGCTTACTCTTATGACGTTTACCCTTATGAGTTACAGTCTTAGTTCGTACACTCTAAGCTAATGACACGCTCTAAAAATAATTTTTTTTTTTTATTAAGAAAGACAATTTACAATCTGTACACAATAATTACAATAAGCAAATAAGATAAAAAAAAAAAAAACAGAATTAAGTAACATGAATATCGTGTTGAGGAAGAAACCCAATGGTAACACCTCCCTTACTAATTTAACAAGTCTCTACACCATTTACGCTTAAGTCTGAGTGGTGGGTTTTTTGGGAGGGTTAGGGTGAACATGTGTGATATTAAAGTATTGCTATGCGTACTTAAATTTTGGTGGAAACGTTTGTACATCGTTTTGGCAAGTTCAGTGGTAGTTGTTATTTTTAGGTCATTGTGTAAGGCAGAGTTTGAAACGTACCAGGGGGCTTTGGTTACTAACCTTAGTGCAATTGACTGAAAGGCCTGAATTGGCCTGATATTCGAGGGCTTGGCCGGACCCCAAATTGCTATTCCATAAGACCAGACTGGTCTTATGATTGACTTATATATAATAAGTTTGTTTTGTAGTGGTATTTTGGAGTTGAGCAGAGGTCGGAGGAGATGAAGTCTAGTGTTAGCCGATTTTCTTTTTTCTTTTAAGTGGGGGCCCCAGGTTAGTCTTTTATCAAGTGTTATGCCTAAGTACTTTATTTCGGTTTGGACAGGGATGTGAGCGTTGTTCATAATTAATTGAGGGCACTCACAGGGAGATTTTTTTAACGCGAAGGTAACTTGCACAGATTTATCTATATTTATTTTAATTTTCCATTTTTTGGCCCATTCGTCGATTTTATTAGCATGATCCCGAAGTGCATCTGAAGCTAGGATAGGATTTGAACTGGAGGAGAGAATAGCTGTGTCATCAGCTTATGTTGCAAGGAGGGTGTTACTAGATTGAGGGATGTCTGCTGTGAATATATTATATAGATCAGGGGATAAATCACTACCTTGGGGGATTCCAGCATATATTGAGTGAGTAGATGAGATATCGGTACCCTGTCGTACGACAAACGAACGATTTTGTAGATAGGATTTGATAATGAGATAGTAGGGAGCTGGCATAAAGAGTTTTAATTTGTATAGTAAGCCCTCGTGCCAGACTTTATCGAATGCTTGGGCAATATCTAAAAAAAGTCCGGAACAGTATTCTTTGTTTTCGAGAGTAGTTGAGATTTCGTCAGTAAGACGATGAACTTGATGAATTGTTGAGTGCCTGTTTCGAAATCCAAACTGATTATTTGGTATGATTTGGTTGTTTTGAAGGATGGGACGTAATCTTTTCAGAAGAGCCTTTTCGAAAAGTTTACCAAGAACTGGAAGTAAACTTATGGGACGGTAAGATGAAGATAAGTGTTTTGGTTTATTTGGTTTGGGTACTAGTATAATGACTGCAAATTTCCAGATTTTTGGGAAGTGAGACAATCTTAGCATAGAATTATATATGTGGGTAAGCAATGTTAAAGTTTTGAGGGATAGATTATTCAGAATTTTGTTTGTAATGAGGTCATTACCAGGTGCCTTGCCGGGAGGTAATTTTTTAATTATGTGCTGAATTTCACCAGGAGAGATGGGTTTTGCAGGTAGTGACATAGGTAGCGGGGCTGATAGAAATTGTTGAATTTTGATAATTGAATCTTTTTCGGGATCGGTGCAAGAATGAGGCTGAAATGTTTCGGCTAATTGAGAAGCAAAAATATTTGCTTTGTCTTTATCGGTAATAGCTAGTTGACCGTTTTCGAGTCGGAGAGGCGGGATTTTTTCTCTGTGCCTGGTGAGCCTTTTGGTTGCTTTCCAAAGTGAGCCATTATTTGGTTGCAAAGATTTCATGTATAATTGAAACTGTTCAGATTTGTGGATATGTAGTTTATATTTCAAAAGATTTGTTAAAAAGTTTAAATTTTTTTTATGACTAGGCAACCTTGTACTTTGCCATTTGGCTCGAGCATGACGTTTGTTAATTATTAGCTGTTTTATGTCGGCAGATAGGCTTTTGGTGGAATTTAAGATGTGTGGGTTAATAGGTGATGCAGCTTTAATAGCTGCTTGTTGGATTGTTCGAACGATACCTTCGGCAGCATTGTCTATGTCAGAATGATTCTTAAGTGCTACTTTTAGATTAATATTTTGGTCCAGATTAAATTTGAATTTGTCCCAGTCAATTGGTCCATTAGTTAAGGAAGGTCTGGAATTGAGTATTACGTCACCAGTTATTAATAAAAGTATAGGAGAATGGTCGCTTGATAGATCACAGATATTTTCGATGTAGGTATTTATGTGATTAGGGATTTTGGTAATAAAGAAATCAAGTGTTTCAGGCAACCTATTCACATGAGTTGGCCAGTATGTAGGGCTTGGTGGGGAAATGAATGATAGATGATTTTTGATTAAGGATCTATGGAGAGCAAAACCCCTTTGGTTAGCAGCTCTGCTTCCCCAAAGAGAGTGTTTAGAGTTGAAGTCACCACCGGCTATGAATGAATGACCTAACAGTTGGAAAAACATATTGAAGTGCTCGCAGTCGATTTTGTAACGGGGTGGGCAGTAGATAGAGGCAATTTTAATTGGTACATTTTTTATTTGTATAGAGATAATTGTTGCTTGTATATGAGGTTCTTGAAAGCCTAGTAGCTCATGGTGTTTTATATCAGAAGAAATAAGTATTGCGGTGCCTGCATGAGCAGGACCATCAGGATGGTAGGTTTTATATAATGAGTAGCCAGGTATATTAAAGTTTGTTTTTTGGGTAAAATGAGTTTCGGTAATGAGGGCTATGTTAATTTTTTAAAATAATTAGAATGGCACTGTTAACTTTATGAAGTATGATGGTGTGTGTTTGTCAATTCAACGTCAATTCCTTCTAAATCAGAATGACTCAAAGATTGCATATACCTTGGCAACTGTCTACAATATACGACAGTATTAAATATTTTATTTTATTTTTAATTATAATAAAATAAACTTCAATATAAATTGGTTTTATATCAAGGCTCTCAGTTCCAGAAAGATTCTGAAGCACCATAAGAACTAAGAAGTCTAGAATAAAGGAATTATTGTAAACTCCACCTATTTATAGGTAGTCGATTTTATTAAGGTTGGTAGCATGTAAATTCCACCGCTACTTAATTTTTTTTTTGTTTTTCCCGACGCGTTTGAAAACTATCGGGCATTTTTTACTTTTAACCTCCTTAGAAGAAATGGAGAAATATTCCCCAGCCCTCATATATTCTTGAATTTACGGTTAAACCAGTATCGCACAAATTCTAAAAATAGTCACACAAATTCCATTAGCACACTAATGTTTGGCAAAAAAAAATTTCAAAAGTGGCAAAATTTAAGCCTCTTAAAGTACCAACTAGATTCACTCTCTACCGGAAAAGATGCTGATGAAAAAAATCTAAGCACTTTTATTGCCTCAGAACATAATGACAGACGAAAAAAAAGACAAAAAAAAATATATTAAAAAAAAACCCCCCACATCATTGTAAAATCAATACATTTCTAGCTCCACTCAAAATCTAAAAATCTGTACATAAATAATGATACAATAACTTACTATTACTTACATAATGTTAATTTCATATCAGACATTATTTGACATATTTCAGGTAAAAAAAATTATACTACTAGAGTTTACATTTTCTTTTCATAAAATAAAAAAGTACCAAAAGAATTTACATGATAAAGGTTTAAAAAAGGTCAAAATCGGTAGAATTTACATGCGCCCGTTTAAAGATATAAACTCCACTTAAAAATGTACTCTTTTCTGGACGTTTTCAGAAGTGGATTATGACTAAACGATTGTGCAGCTGTCGCATCAGTTGCTACTTCAACCCGTGTAATATAATTTTATAAAATGAATTATTCATGTTTTTTTTCGTTTTTTGGAAAACATAATATGCAATATAATTAATCCTGAATCATGATAAATTGTAGGTATAGCTCATAAAATTAAGCATTCATATGTATGCGTACATAAATATATTTAAATCTCATAAAATTTTTTATTATTTAAATCAACTTTATAAAAACATTAATATAATATAATAAATAATGTTATAAAAATTTAGTATAATAAAAAATATGTGTAAAATAATCAAATCAATAATGGTTTTCCCCTTTTTTGTTGTTAGTACCTATAGTCAGTATTATTGCAAAATATTAAGAAACCTAGGTAAATAATATGAACACATTCAGTGGCATAGCTGAGGCCGTGGGTGCCGTATGCCCCCCCCCCCTTGAAATTTTTTATTGGTAATGTTTTAATCATGGCTATAGCCTATATAGGTAATAAAATAATATAGTATTAATTATACTAGTGATATTTATTAATTATTTGGTTAAAAATAATAGTTGGAAAAAGTTACAATAGTTTGTGGTGTATTACAAACAATTTTTAAATAGCCCCCTCCCCCCCTCCGACCCTTAGATTGAGCTCCAACCACACGACTGCTACTGGACACATTATGGACATAAGCAATATTTTGTTTGTTTTTTTTAAGAGGGGTAGAATAGCACTGTGTAAACAAACCCCCCCCCTGTGATTACCTAACCATAAGCCCATACACCTTACTTAGTAGTTAGTTATTAGTTATACCTTATTTAGCTAAGTGCATTAATGCATTATGCTTAAACCAAAAATGCAGTTCAAATGTTTTTCCGCGCATTTATTTTCCGGTTAATCTTTACTCCAAGACTATTATGTACGAATGAACATTTGTTCCAAATACTTTATATTATATTGAATCTTGTAGAACAAATAGTCTTTGGAACTAACGTTCAACGATACAAAGGTATAATAAAACAGAATAGCTGCTGATGATATTACTATATATTTTCATATTCTGTATATAAAAATATACACTTAAACAAAATAAGTTAATAGGAACAAAAGTAAAATAATTTCGTATTTTCGTACACAGCGCTGTAATAAAACTCTTTTTGGTTGCGTTTCCTATCGTGTAGACATGAACACTATACGATCGTTTTAGTTCGTGTTTCGTATTGTAGATGCCGCGCTGACCATTTTTTCTCCATAAACGAAAACAAAAAATAATAACGCCGGCCGTCTCTATGGGTAATTTATAATATTGCATAGTATCTTCTAGAATGTTCTCGAAACGATGTCTGAGGGGGGAAACTTACCCGCCAATCTATAACTGGGCAAACCCACCAATCAGAACGTCGACCCGAGGGTGAGTGTTGTTTTGGGTTATCGAATATTCCGACGTTTCCGTCGTTCACCGCTCGCCACTCCGTCAGTCACTCTTGCACAGTTGCGCTTCTGCTATTGCTAGAAACCGTAACGGTCCTAGTCATTACTCATTTGTCATTAGCCGACTGCCCGTCTTCAAGCCGAGTTTGTCCGCCGTCGTTCTGTTCCTAATCCGTCTGGTAAGTTTTTATTCTTCAATTACTGTTGCACACGATCACGCTAATGAAAATATGTCCGTCAATAATTTGATGAAACGACCCCACGACGAAATCGCCGCCGTATGTCTTCGTTTTCCGAGGAAACAACAGACGCGTTCTTGTGTTTACCGGTAATGACGGTTACGGGTTGACAATGGCCGGCGCTCTCGGCTGCAGTTTTGTTTAACATCGCGTGACCCTTTTTCGGACCCGTTGCATTTTTGTTTTTACATACCTACTACATTTTACTTCCGCCGTCCGATTCCGAACCGTAATCGCGTCCATATTGATTTCCGTTTTATTTTTATACCTAACGATTTTAACAATATATAGCGGCGTATTTGGAGGATAGAGTTTTTAGTGGGAATTACGAAAAAAAATTTGTGAAATATACGATCGTTTTTCATCATAATTCATAAGCATCCAGGCAAAGCCTCCCACTTTTACGTATATGATTCAATATGGCTTATCCCCTTCCTGAAACAATTCTTAAACACGCCTCTGGGTACCTTAATGTCTGCCTATTTTGGTCTACAAAAAACCCAAACACTCATTTGAACACACAATATTGCACATTTTCATATAAAAATCACGAGTTTTAGTAAAAAAGAGTAAATAATTAAAATACATTTAGCACTGTTTATTAAAAATGCAAAAGATTTATAATTGTTTTATAATACCTAATAATAAAACTAGAATTCGAATTATCAATTTTTTTTTATGTGTGTCAAAACGAATGTAGGTTCGTAAATTAAATGTCCGTACCTATACCGTGTACAGCTCCATAATAACATACTATTGTCGATTCATTTTTAAACAAAATAATCCAAATTGTATGAAACTACTAATATTCTCTTGGATTTAAAGAAATACAATTTGTTCATAGAATATTTTTATATTGAGAAATAAAATATGTTATACATTGTCTGATATACCTAGTAAACCATAATTACATCAACTACATCCCTAAATATATTGATATAAATATATATTTTTTTTATCTATTAATACAGTTTAAGATTTTTATTACCTAATTATTATTTTAGTTTATCTTTTGCTTTTTCATCTGTACTAAAACTGTTTTGTTATATTGGAGACTTATAATTGTTTTTATCGTATTAACGAATATAACAAAAAAAAAAGATTGAACTCCCGTCACTTTAAAAAGATACCTGAGCGTCAAACCAAAACTTTGAGTACCTATTATGGTTGAACTATAACAAAATTGTGGAGTGAAACCAGTCTTATCACTAACGCAATAAGGTATCTTCTTAAAGTGACAGAAGGTATATACATATAATAATAATATTGTGGGTAAGCTCAGTTACTTGATAAATTATAATAAATATTATGTAGGTTACTATAAAAATTAGTTATTAGTTATTTATTTACAATCAAATACCTATGAAAAAAAATTTAATTTTGTAATTTATTCAAGAATATTATGTACACTTTTGTCTTGATGAATATTGAATATTTTAGATAACTACTAAGTTGTTCTATTAAATTATAATATGGTAAACTGTAGGTATACATTTATTAATATATAATTTATTATTCCTTGTACACCATGACCTTTCAGAATATTTAATTTAATTTAATTTGAGAAGAAGAAAAGGCAACAAAATAGGTTTAACTCTTCAATAAAACTAGATAAGCAACAAATAATATATCTATAAAAAAATATAAAACAATTTTGTGCTCAGAATTACACATAATGTCACATGATTTAATTTGAAATAACTTTTCTTCGCTACCTAGTCATAAATAGGTTGAGTAAATACTTTAGCAGTAACACCTATTGTGTGATATAACTTTTATTTTGGTGTTTTTTTAATACGACTAACTATTTTAAACAAATTTGATAGTGTCCTTTCGTCATTTTTTATTATTTTTTGCCGGAATGTAATATTTGAGGTGACACCAAAAAGTATTCTTGACAAAAATTATGTTTAGTTGATTAAAAATAACAACAGTGCCATGCAGCTCTGTGACTTGTCTACAAACAAGACTTATTCCACATAAAACTTATCAATATTTTACACTGTTGTAAAAAAATTATATATTTTATAGATTGCATAATAATTTTTATTGAAATCTATCTAAAACTATAATTTCACTTGTCCTTTTATGTTTACCAATATTAGTTTAGGTAAATACTCAATTATTACCAAACAACATAATTATAGTTTATTAATAACCTCCAATTGTTATAGGTATTATTGTTTCATCAAAAATTAATAGATGTTATTAGATTTAAGTTAAGTCATATATTAACAATCTGTTAAGTTTTAGCAGCGGAATAAATTATTTAGGCAATAATCTTAAATCTTAAAAGTACACAAAAGCTTTATTTTAAAATGTATATTAGTATTATTTATAGGAACATTATAAATTCAAAATAAAAGCTAATGTTGTATCATTGTTAAACTGATTTTGAAAAATATTTTGATTTTAAAATGTCTGCCTACCATTTCCTAATAAGCAACTGAATTTATTTTCTAGGACAAGTCAATTAACAAGACTTAATTAATTCCTATAAAAGAACACTCCATATCAAATTAAAATGGCAGCCAAAACTCCTGCTGTTGGTATTGATTTGGGTACAACTTACTCGTGCGTTGGTGTTTTCCAACACGGCAAAGTAGAGATCATTGCTAATGATCAGGGAAACCGTACTACACCCAGTTATGTCGGTTTCACCGATACAGAACGTCTCATTGGTGATGCTGCTAAAAATCAGGTTGCCATGAACCCCAACAACACAATCTTTGGTAAATAATCAGCACCTAATATTTCGTGTATTATATTGTTGTAATTATTTTTTTAATATTAAAGACGCTAAACGATTGATTGGAAGACGTTTTGAAGATGCTACTGTGCAAGCTGATATGAAGCACTGGCCTTTCGAAGTAATCAGTGATGGTGGTAAACCTAAGATCAGAATTTCCTACAAAGGAGAAAACAAAATCTTTTCACCGGAAGAGGTACCTATTAAATTATTAAATGTAAATTAATAACAAATAATAATAATTTAATTTTTTATAGGTATCGTCTATGGTTTTGACCAAGATGAAGGAGACTGCTGAAGCCTACCTAGGAAAAACAGTAACAAACGCTGTTATCACTGTACCTGCATATTTCAACGATTCCCAGCGTCAAGCTACCAAAGATTCTGGTACCATTGCTGGTTTGAACGTAATGCGTATCATCAATGAGCCTACAGCTGCTGCCATTGCATATGGTCTAGACAAGAAAACATCTGGAGAACGCAATGTTTTGATCTTTGATTTGGGTGGTGGTACTTTTGATGTATCCATCTTGACCATCGAAGATGGAATATTTGAAGTTAAGTCAACTGCTGGAGATACTCACTTGGGAGGTGAAGATTTTGATAACAGAATGGTCAATCACTTTGTACAAGAGTTCAAACGCAAGTACAAGAAGGACGTGACCACCAACAAGAGAGCCCTGAGACGTTTGAGGACTGCCTGCGAACGTGCAAAGCGTACTCTTTCCTCGTCCACTCAAGCAAGCATTGAAATTGATTCCTTGTTTGAAGGCGTTGACTTCTACACATCCATCACTCGTGCTCGTTTTGAAGAATTGAATGCTGATCTCTTCCGCAGCACCATGGAACCAGTAGAAAAATCTCTGCGGGACGCCAAGATGGACAAATCTGCTGTTAACGACATTGTATTAGTTGGAGGTTCTACCCGTATCCCTAAGGTTCAGAAATTGTTGCAAGACTTCTTCAACGGTAAAGAGTTGAACAAATCGATCAACCCTGATGAAGCTGTTGCCTATGGTGCTGCTGTACAAGCTGCCATCTTGCACGGAGACAAATCTGAAGAAGTCCAAGACTTGTTGTTGCTTGACGTCACACCTTTGTCTTTGGGTATTGAAACTGCTGGTGGTGTGATGACAGCTCTCATCAAGCGTAACACAACCATCCCAACTAAACAGACTCAAACTTTCACCACCTACTCTGATAACCAACCAGGAGTCTTGATTCAAGTGTATGAGGGAGAACGTGCTATGACCAAAGACAACAACCTGTTGGGAAAATTCGAGCTGACTGCTATTCCTCCTGCACCACGTGGAGTCCCCCAGATTGAAGTCACCTTTGACATTGACGCCAATGGTATTTTGAACGTTAGTGCTATTGAAAAGTCCACCAACAAAGAAAATAAGATCACCATCACCAACGATAAGGGACGTTTAAGCAAGGAAGATATTGAACGCATGGTTAATGATGCCGAGAAATACAAGAATGAAGATGAAAAACAAAAAGGTATCATTGCTGCCAAGAACGGTTTGGAATCCTACTGCTTCAACATAAAGAGCACAATGGAGGATGAAAAAATCAAAGACAAGATCCCAGATTCTGACAAGACAACAATTATGGAAAAAATCAACGACACTATCAAGTGGTTGGATGCTAACCAACTGGCTGAAAAGGAAGAATATGAACACAAGCAAAAAGAAGTGGAGAGCATTTGCAACCCAATCATCACAAAATTGTATGCTGGAGCTGGTGGTGGTGCTGGTGGCATGCCAGGTGGTATGCCTGGTGGCATGCCGGGAGGTTTCCCTGGTGGTATGCCAGGAGGGTTCCCAGGCGGTGATGGTGGTGCTGGAGCTCCTGGCGCAGGTGCTGGCCCAACTATTGAAGAAGTTGATTAATTAATGATAAATTAATTTAAAACTATGCACATTCCTTAATTTAAATAAAACATATTCCTTATCTTATTGAGAAACAATGGTAAAATTTATCCTTTTTTTTATAATCTAATAAATACATTTTTTTTTACCTCATACCATGTCTTATTGAAAAAAAATTCCCTTGAAGTTGTAAACTGATCATTATTACTTTAGTAGACGCTTTCAACAATATGATTGAAACATTGAGATCAGTCTGCAGTTAATAATGAAATTCCAAACTTAGACTTGGACATGTAAAAATAAATCATGTTTGTACAAAGTTTTTTTTAGAGAAGTTGAGTATTTTAATACCATTGATTAAAAAAAAACCCGTTGAGTATGTATTATACTTATAAACTAATTTTATATATTTTAGTAAGGTAAGCAGCATAAAATTCAAATAAATTGACTAAATATGTCTGATGTGGGTAATGCAGAAAAAAATAACTGGATTTTATTCAGTAAATATATATATATATACCTATACATTATATATCCTCTACATCAGTGGTCTTCAACCCAAGTAAACTTTGAAAAAAAAACTAAAATGTTTATTTTAAAAAGAAGACTTATTGTGACCCGCTGACTGAAGAGCAGTGGTTCTACATGGCAATTTAAATTATATTTCACTTTACAGACAGCTTGTTAATATAATCATAAATATTTTTTTTTTGTCATGAATAAATTAAACAATTAAAAGGTAATATAATTCCAATGAAATCCAATTGTTTTTTGAGAAGTTTGATTATGTCTTACGTATTTTTTTTTTTTTATGAGCTTACAAAATGATAAAATTCAATTAAACATAATATACATTAATAACAGCGGAAATTAAAAAAATATATAAATGAACAGTTTTCATAATAGTTAAGTACATACTAAATAATAATATTATGATAGAATAAGAGAGGGCTAGTGTATACAGGAAATGTGTTCTTATCCAAGCTCTGGTGTTGCTTTGTATTATTGTTACTTTTTTTTATGTAGGTACTAATTATTTTTAAATATCTAAACTCACAAGTTTTACTTTAAAATTGAATTTTTGCAAATGTCTGTACACTCTAGCATTAGCCATTGGCACATTGCTCTGATTAGGTATAGTTGGTATAGATAACCTGAAGTACAGTGGTCCACACTCCACTGATTCCCCGTTGTCATGTTATTTGTTGAGAACTCTGGAGTGTTAATATGATTCCATTCATAATAAGACTTAATTTGTGTTTTAATATAATATTCGAAAGTATAATAATATAATAATCTCATATCTATGTAGAATGTGGCTATGTCACTATGTAATACATTCACGTTGTAATACTTGGTGACATTGTGACAAGTATGTTTAATATAATTACATAATTGGTTGACGGCAGGCTCTTTTAATCTGCATCAGCCTATATTATGTAAATTGTTATTGAAACAGATAGTGTTTGACGACATGCTTAGAATTTGTAGCACTGTAGCCGCCACCTATTACCTAATACCTATATGTTATAACATAACAGTTTCGAATATATTATTATGATAAGATTATGAAATTGAAGTACAAATTTATATAATTCATCTCGTAACAAAATTATTTTTCATCGAAGGATGGAATATGGCCCCACAACCACTGGTGTTTAGGTGGATATACAGCTCAAACCCAGCATCAGTTAACTGATTTAGCATATACCCCACAAAATGTCTAGAGATAAGCGTATACACGTTCACTTTAAAATTAATCAAATTCATATAATTGAATTAAAATATAAATTATTTTTTAAAAAATGTTTATATCTTTGACTCCAGTTTTGGTGGAAATTTATCATATGTTTATTTGTACTCAATCATCATATTTTACATTAATAATCAATATAAATATAATACAATTACAGGCAGGAGGCTAAACTTAAGTTAGGGTTAGTTTAAAAATTATTTGGGGTCTTCGGGAGTTTGTTGAAGGGGAGGGGGGGGGGGGGTTGTATGAAAATGAAACCCATTTATGGCTGAATACGTAGGTATACCGTGGAAAAAAAATTACGAAAACATCACTGCCCGCAACGATGAGTAGTGAGATTGCCTAACTAAGACGCCGTGTGATCTTTCTAATTGAGCGAAGAATGGTATTGATTTTACGATGTGTTTTTTTTGTCACGTCTTCTTTAAGATAGGTAAAAACGTTTTAAACCTAAACTTTGAGGGTGGTTTCTGGTAGAAAATTGAACCTAGTTGGTAATATGGGGGAGAGGTCAAGTTAAAATTACTTGTAAGTTGTAAATAATTCTTGTAATATTTAAAAAATTAGGGAAAACGGGGATTTTTACACCACTTTGTTGACGAAATCAATTTTGTATTTTTGTTGCAAATCAAATACCTGCCAAAGTTAATTTATTTTTAATTATGGTAGGTAGGTTGAACTGATTATTGTCAAAAAAAGTAATATTTATTATATTAGAGTAATTAGCAATTACTAATTATTATAATATTATTATTTATTTCATTTTTTATCACAAGCTGATATTAACATGCCCATTTAAGTCAATAAACCAGCGTACTGTAGAACAGTTGCATACGAAAACCGCACACTTTTGATTTTGACCCTAAAAAGGTCGATGGGCAAAAACCGCACACCTTATCGGTCATTGAATAACAAAAAACCGCAGACAGTGTGAATAGGTTAGTCGTTAGTGGTGCAATATTGTATACAAGTCGCAACTAATGATATTTTTTTTATCACAACCGCGAATAACTAAAATCGTTATTTTTCGTTTAAATATCCAATTTTGTCAAAATTCATGATATTTTAATTTTGAGCAAGCATATAATGATTTATGAACAGTTTGTAAAATATTAAAATAATTTAAAATTTCACATTACTTGCTTGAAAATCTGAATATCGTGAAAAAACCTCTTATGAAAAACACAGATAACAATTTTAGGAACCTTAAGACGGGTTCACCCTATTATTAATGGTTACATGCACTTCTACACGAAATTGAAAAAAACAAATTTAGTTAATAATAATAATAATTGTACGTTTGTGAATCGACAATTAATGTGGATACGCCACGTACATTCTTGATACGCTTTTAATTTCAAAACCAACGTAACGTACAAGACGTTCAAATATAAAATTCCTTGTAAGTTTATTTCACAGGAATTATAAAATGAAAAACGGTGGAAATAAATGGGTACTGCTACTTTGCTGCACAGTAACCATATAGCGGTGTCGAGTGGGTCACTATAAATATTATATTATAATAATGGACTTGTTGAATTTGAATTTCGATGATATAAAAATAAAATCATATATGAAAAACGATTCTGAGCTTATGGGACAAACCGCCAGCTAAGTGTAAGGCACCTATATATATAAATTATATTTTTTGATATTAATGCTACTATACTTATGTGCATTACTACGGTTTGCAATTAATAATACTATTTGGTCAAATTCGTTTTTGCCGAAAACATTGCGTTTGAAAATGTAATGTCATCGTGTGTATAAGACATAAATAATAAAATTAATATTAATATAAGCTTTCTCTATACATGGTATGATTGTATAATTTTAAAAACATTTCGCCTCTTTTTGAGCTATTTATAGGCATAACAAATTTTTGTTTCTTTTTGTTAACAAAATGTTTGGTCCTTCAAAAAACTTTAAAATTTAATACAATGTTCGTCATGAGTCAATATTAATGCAATTGAAATAAAAAATGTGATCGTCAATTCACAATATATGTTTATAATATGAGCATCTGAAGTAAAAAATTTGCTTATTATTTTGTCATTAAAATGAAATAAAATGTTCAATTTTCGTAACCAAGGATTGAAAATTTAAAACGAGGTTTTTGATAAGTAGCTCATATTGTAACTAAAAAATAAATTAAATTGTTTTATTGGCAATTAAGTATGTATATAATTAGATAGTCAGACCGTGTATTATGAATTCATATCATTGAATTCAAATTTAACACATTAATTAGTGCCCCTCAACATTTCACCATACACAGCAATGCCCACTTGCTGAACGTTTATCAAATGTATATTTTGTTATACAAGCGATTGACTTCTCCTATTGGTAATTTCAGTCGCCAGTCGGATTGTGCGCTAGTAAAAAAAAAAATCTTTTCAAATATCAAGAGTCCATAGGCTCTGAACACACGATTACTTTCCATTGTTTATCATCTTTATTATTTCAAAATTGTTTCCAATTTAATGATTGTAACCAGTTAGTTATTAACATAATTGTAACTATTACTAGTCAATGTCAATACACAAGCTAATAGTTATTATAAATTTGGCTTTAGCTTAAGACAATTCGTAAGAAATATTTTTATACTTTTGCACTTGTTTCATATAACCAACATAGGTCACTTTACTCCCTAGGCATAACACTATCATTCAAATCCTTTAAAGGTTCAAAGTTTAGACATTGGCTAAGCAAAATGGGTAATATAAATTTCCATTGTTCATGGTCACCATGTCTTATAAATAACATACTACATAACAAGTCTTATAATAGTATAGAGATCAGAAACAATTTATTGAGAAATAAGAAAATGTAAGGATAATCTACTCTATTACAAAAAAATAGATATTGTAGAATTATACAAGATCTACCATTATTAAAGTTAGGAACCTGAAAATAAATAAATGAAAACAATGAATAAATGGAAAGAAAATAGTTATTAAGTGTTTTATTTGCTGATGTTTTTAGACAAATGTAACACAAGGTATAGGCGGCGGCTAATGCTTTCAGTTGGGCCAAATGGATTGTAGTCATAGATGCAGTAATTAAAATCATGTAAAAAAAAAATAAACGTATAAGATACAAATTATAACTTCATAGAATGATATAAACTAAGTTTTAAAAAAAATATTTTTTAAATTATAATGCATTATAAATACATTAAAAAAAATATTCTTTTCAGTATGTCATCCCTATCACTCAGTTAAACATAACTAAAACGAAATTTATAAATTCTTGAAAATAAAAAATAAAAACAAAGTTATTATGATATTGAGTAGCACAACACGATTTTTTCCTGCGGAATTCTTTGCGATGAAAACAAGGTTGCAACAGCCATTTGGATAGTATTAGAAGTTGGGATGGTGTCTGACACCTATGCCAACTTCCGTTCGACCTAACTGAAGGACGTGTGTGCGCTACTGCTACGCCTATTCATTTCTTCTTCTGGGCCTTTTCAGCGGCCTTTGTTACTTTGCCGGCTGACAAATCTTTGAAGTTTACACTCTGAAAGGTTAAAAAAAATTATTGTCAAGGTTACAAGAGTAATAAAATATAGTATTATGTATCTGTGTTGAAATTTACCTTAATGACACCAACAGCAACAGTTTGCCTCATGTCACGCACAGCAAAACGTCCCAAGGGAGGGAATTCTGAGAAAGCCTCAACACACAAAGGCTTGGTTGGTACCAAGTTGATAATGGCGGCATCTCCAGACTTGATGGCTTTTGGGTTAGCTTCAGTAGTTTTACCGGTACGACGGTCACATTTCTCTTTGATCTCTGCGAATTTGCAAGCAATGTGGGCAGTGTGGCAATCCAACACTGGAGTATATCCGTTGGAGATTTGACCAGGGTGGTTCAATACAATAACCTTAAAATATAAAAGACAATTGTACTTGATGTTCACTTTTGTATTTATTTTAAGTAAATTACCTGGGCAGTGAAATCAGCAGCACCCTTGGGTGGGTTGTTCTTTGTATCTCCAGCAACGAAACCACGTCTCAATTCTTTGACTGAAACGTTCTTTACATTGAAACCAACATTGTCTCCGGGAACAGCTTCGATCAAAGCTTCGTGATGCATCTCCACGGACTTAACTTCAGTGGTGATGTTAGCGGGTGCGAAAACAACAACCATACCAGGTTTCAAAAGACCAGTTTCCACACGACCTACTGGGACTGTTCCAATACCTCCAATTTTGTAAACATCCTATAAATAAACACAGGTTAAAAAGTGTAACAATGATATGACTATTGAAAAATATTTATAAAATTCATACCTGGAGTGGGAGACGGAGAGCCTTGTCAGTTGGGCGACTGGGTGGCAGGATAGCATCTAAAGCTTCAATCAAACATTTACCGTCAGCCTTTCCTTCTTTACGTTCAACGGCCCATCCCTTGAACCATGACATCTTTTCGGAAACTTCCAACATGTTGTCTCCATTCCATCCAGAGATGGGCACGAAAGCAACAGCGGCTGGGTTGTAACCGATTTTCTTGATGTAACTGCTGACTTCCTTCTTGATTTCTTCGAAACGGCTCTATAAATAACAACAATTATTAATTTAGTTTAAATAACAATAATTATGCAATTTAAAAACATACTTCGCTGTACGGTGGTTCAGTAGAGTCCATCTTGTTCACACCAACGATCAATTGTTTTACACCAAGGGTGAAAGCCAATAGAGCGTGTTCACGGGTTTGTCCATTCTTGGAAATACCAGCTTCGAATTCTCCAGTACCAGCAGCGACAATGAGTACAGCACAATCAGCCTGGGATGTACCAGTGATCATGTTCTTAATGAAATCTCTATGTCCAGGTGCGTCAATGATGGTGACGTAGTATCTGGCGGTTTCGAATTTCCATAGAGCAATATCGATGGTGATACCACGTTCACGTTCAGCCTTGAGTTTGTCCAATACCCATGCGTATTTGAAAGAACCTTTACCCATCTAAAATTAGATAATTAAAAATTATAATCCATTCAATTTTGATCGTTTTGTACAAAAAGACTTACTTCTTGGGCTTCCTTTTCGAATTTTTCAATTGTACGTTTGTCGATACCACCACATTTGTAGATCAAGTGACCGGTGGTTGTTGATTTACCAGAATCGACGTGTCCAATGACGACAATGTTAATATGTACCTTTTCTTTACCCATGGTTAATCTAAAAAAATATTAAATTGTTGTCAAAACTCAAGAACAAATAACTTAAATAAAATAAAGTGAAAAAAAAACGAAAAACATGACTAATGAGGCAGTATTGGTAAATTTCAAATGAAATAAAAACGATGATTATTAGTAGTTATCAGCTTATTTGAAATAGCTAATATACAACGATATAAAAACTAATTAATTATTTATAAAAATATTATTCATGTGCGTTGCCACAAAAGCTCAGATAAGACGAAAAATGTGTGCACCTTGACTAGATTAAAAAAGAAAAAATCAAGTCGCTTCCACGTGTACATACGTGACGTAGATTGCTAATTACAGTAGAGCGTGCGATGCGTGTGGTAGGCACCGTTTTTGAAATCTATGAAATCAGCGTCAAAACGGAAATGCAAATATAATGCATCATCAAGGTTAATGAACCGAAAAATGACGCATTATCAAGCGGATCGCGGAAAACGCATAGTTCTAACCAATATCTCTAGACATGTGTCACACGATGACGACAATGGTACCAACCAATGGCCGGCATTCAAAAAATTCACTCGCACCCTAATCTCATCAACTGTTTTTTGAAATTTTTACAAGAAAATTTCTCAGACCAATATATTGAACGGGGTTTTGGGTTACTTTATGATCGACAAATTTGTCACGGTGGACAAAGAATGGAGAACGGCATTCAACCGACTGGTCATATAATACACTGCCACATATACAAAAAAAATAATAATAATAACAGTTGACGTGACCACCGTCGATGCGGACTTTCGGCTGGGAGCTTGCAAAGGGGGTAGTTTGAGCGGCCGTTTTGGGGGGGTCAAAAAGCACAAAGTATAACACGTCAATCACAGCGACGTGAACAGGCGGCGGTGCCGCACACGACCGATGCAAGCAGCCGGAAGATTTTCTGTGATCCGCGCGGTAAATGTTTAAGTCAAAAGTTCTCTGAAATCGTTCAAAGTCGACAGCGTTTCCGTCGGGGGGTCGAGACGCGTAAGCACCGAGAGGAGGGACATCAAACAGTTTCAAAAAAGAACGGTTAACGAATGTGACGAACGCGGACGACGGCATCCCGGCCGGCGCATCGCGGTGGCACCGTTGCCGGGCCAAAAAGGTAAAAACGAGACGGGAAAAATAAATCAAATAGTTTTACTTACCGTTTGTAGTTGACTTGCAATCAAAATTTCAGATTCGAACGGATGAAAATCCTCCAAAAGACTATGAAGCCGATACGGGCGGTAGAAAAATGTATAATCGACGAGCGGCACACACGACGATAGCACAGCAGACACGGAAAGAGAGCGATCCGAACGTAGCGCACCGGACTGGGGTGGTGGTCAAAGTAGAAACATGGCCGCCGGCGCGCCGGTACCGGCACCGATAAATCTTGTTTTGCATTTTTAGTATCGTTTAAAACCAAAAACTTAATGCTTTCGGTTCGTTGAGTATTTTTTATTTTCGAAAATGTCATTTTTTTGGCCAGGCGATGGCCTTTGGGCCTTTTTTACGTCAAAAATTCTGGTAGCCGGCAATGGGTACGAGATTAAATAATGACGGTAATTCGGTGTTACTGGCACTGTAACCGTTGCCAACCCAAGAGACACGTAGTTGCGAAATTTCCATGAAACATTCCCATGTACCGTGGTTGTGGGACCGCATTATGGAAATAATATGAACAATGAACATTGAACATACCTAGGCTATGTGGTACCCGTACCTACAACCTACTGGCTAGTACGTATTACGTGGTTTACACGTGACCGTGATTTACAAAAACATAAATTATTTATTACTGTTTTCTTCATTTCTCGAATGTAAATATGATATATTATTATGTATGTTATAACTTATAATGTTTCATTATTGAATGCAGAACATTACGACAATTTCCTCGCTGCTATTTTGAGCAGAGTACTCAGTAGTACATTTATTAAGGTGGACATTTCCCATATTTTCCCATTTCCCCGTCGGTATTTTCAAAAATGTACTAGTGAAACAATGTTTATTGTGTAAACAGTAAAATGAATGAACTTTCCAAATATTTTGATATTAATTGTTAATTGCATATTAAATTATCTTATTAAAAAATAAAATATTATTTATTTAATTTTTTTATTTATTAAATAAAAAGTAGTAATTTAGTAGGTAAGTAATAAGTTATCTTATGTTTAAATGAATCAAGTCTAAATATAAAACTTTAACACATAAATGATTTTTTAAAAATGTATGGATAGATATTATCTGCCTTCAAAGTTTCATGATTTCTGATTTATTTCTTATTATTACGTAATAACTAATATTACCTATCTTAGTTCTGTAAAGCTATAGCAGCATAGGGAATTCGGGTTTTTTGGTATTATTTTTATAAAAATATATAGGTAGGTACTATTAAATAATAATATTTATAGTTAAACAAGTACATAAATGTAGTTTGCCAATTTAAAAAAATGCCATAAGGAGGGATACGACACCCATTTGGGTAATCGGAAAAAAATTTAGTGAACAAATTACCGAAATACTTATTCTTATATAGTTATATTATAGTTCTTATACATTCTTATTCTTATAATATATATTCCAATATATAAATGCTTGTACATATATATTTGTAGTCTACCATAATAACTATCATAATTCATAACCCGTATCTTTTGATCCTATATTTGGTACGCTATGGAAAATTCTATAGAAAATTCCCTATTTCCAAACATCCGACACAGTCATGATAATGAGTAATGACACTGTTGGCTGTTTTCAGTCTTTTGGATACATCGTATTGTTTATACGTTTGGTTTCAAATTGTATGTGTTTTCGCAGTCCATTCAAAAATGAAGTTAATTAATTCTTAAAAAAAATACTCTCAGGTTACGCATAAGGGATTTTTGTAAAATTTCCATAAAGAATGGATTTTAAATGGATCTAATTTTATTCGTTGGAGATGTTCAAAAAACAACTATGAAGTGTCCATGTTTTTTAAACTGATTTAAACATAACTCATCTGAGTTTGATTTCTGTGAATAACGATCATGTGCATCAACAGAAATTTTATTTCTGCTACAAAAATAAAAAATTCAATGGTGGAAAAATCTAAAAAAATAAATATTAATAATAGAGAACAATATTAGTTTGTGGCTATTATAAAAAGATAATTGGCATTATTATAATAACTATACAGGCGTACTATAATTATATTAAATTGTATTATTTACATACCCCCCCATACATACAATTACGCCATGGGTAGGTATCACCATGGCGGCATGGCTTCATCATTTAGAGAAAAATCAAAACTCGAGACAGTATAGTCACAAATAGAGTATAAGATGTCCCCCTGAAGCTGCAGAAGTTAGGCTTTTATATATTATACATTATCTAAGTGTTAAAAGATTTTAGTTTAGCCATTAAGTAATGAAAGAAAATTACCCACATAGTGAAAAAACACAAAAAAATACTAAAAAATGTCAGTTTGAAAATCAAAGAAGGAAACAAAAGTTTCCAGAATTTTTGACTGCAGTAGCACACACAATAAGTTTTTGATTTGTTTTTGTTTTATTCTATTTGAATATTCTGAATAACTGTACTAACCTACCTATTACCATTATATTATTATGTATTATCTACTAATTACTTGACACTTTAATCATAGGCGGAAATCGGGAGGAGATGGCATAGTCTTCCCCACCCCCCCCCCCCCCAAAATACAGAGCTTTTTAGTTGTGTGTATCGAAGCCCTCCCACTCACATTAATGTTAAAAATGTTAGCATCCCCTCAATTTTTAATGGATTTCCGCCTATGACTTTTTACTTAATTAGTTAGTAAAATAACAAACAAAATATAGTAGATAACATAGAAAAGAGATAAAATTCTAATTACTACAAAATATTAATTAAAAAAAAATGTTGCATACTTCTGGATAAATTGATTATACATATTACATTTTAATAACAGTAAGTCTGGAGCATCTGTATTTAAAAATAAAATTACAATTTACCGTGGATTTTTTTCCGATTATCTCTTAATTTATTTACAAGAACCGAATATTACTGCAAGTATGATTAAAGATAAACCTGAGTATTTATAATCCTAATTCTTTAATCATGACTGCAAGTTGGAACCAATTAATTACCTATTCATAGATCATCGTAGTATCATTATACCAATATACCATAACTTTATGTCTATATGATAGTCATAGGTACCTACAATCTAGACAATAGATAATTAAAATGTATATATATTTCAAAACCAATTTGTAGATTTATGATGACTATATATCAACACTTGTCACTTACCTATATAATATTATAATAATATAATTTATATTATATAATGAGTCATAATATGGTGTAATGTAAATATTGAAATTCGAACATAGAGGTACTTCGTTATAGTTTATAGACAATAATAATCGACTTGCATTAGCCTAATTTTAACGCCATTAGGTAACAAAGAGTAGTGTTGACTGACTGGGTTGAGATATAAAAAATGTGCATTTCGTACAAATATTTTTAAGTTTAATAATAAATATTGGGATAATTATTTTACACATATGGCCATTTTGATGTATGTAACCTCCCTACTGTCCTACTACACGTATAACAATTATAACAATCAAAAGCGTGGATGAATCATGTAAATACAAACGGAAAGTAGCCAGTAGGTAGTAGGTACCGTACCTACCGATCCTACCTACACATAAATATTAAATATAGGTACCTACTAACTAAATAATGCTTAAACCATTCCAATATTAGTTACGGTTTACTTTTGATCTCAGCTACTTCTCTAGACGTATTATAACTCATGTTTTATAAGAAATAGTAATAAATTATCGAAAAATCTATTGAATAATTGAGTAAAATGACGAAGGCTTTAGATAAATTAATACCTCGCTGTTAATATTATTAGGTATATTCTTTGATAATTGATACCTCCAATAAGCTACCTATATAATAATCAATATACCAATTACCTATACCACTAACAATAACTATAAGAATAACAAATTGGTACAAATAATTATTTATGTTTTGTAAATTGTATATTATGCACGAAATAGAAAAGATCATCATTATTTATTAGGTCATTTAATTTATGTTTGTTAAACAATTATCGACTAAATAAAAATACACGAACGATGAACCATCGACTAATCAGCTATACGCTATTTTATGGCTATACAAGCTTTCACGTAGGTACCTATCACGTCCACAGTACTTCCTTTTAGATTCCCATTGTTAGGCATATTATAATATTAAATAATAATATAATACATATAAGTCGTATCTATAGCTCTATAAGGCAGTGGCTGGCTCAACTTTTTTGAAAGGTGTGGTGGGGGGAGGGGGTAATCCATTTTTAAAACTATTCTCAGACCCAGGCACGGATCCAGAGCAAAGATCTGGGGGGGGGGCCAACAATTTTTTTACAACACAAATACAATTATAATAAATTATTATGCTTTATTCTTTATTTAAAAATTTTGTTATAATAGTAGGTATCAATGTGATAAATAAAATAATATTTATATATTAAATAACAAAGTCTAAACGCCTTTTTATATTGTGACTTTTTCCAAATCTGTCAATTATTTGGTCAATGTTTATTTCAACTTCCCTATGAACACTTAGTAAACATAACGAAGTTAGGCGATCCTCCTGCATTCTAGAGCGTAGCCAGGTTTTTACCCGTCTCAGGGTAGAGAAAATTACAATATTGGAATCACTGTCCACCATGAACTAAGATAGTAGATATTACGTAGGTATAGTAATATATTATATTATTAGACATATTAAATTATGTGATTTGAAACATAGTAATATCAGGATCTATAGAAATTAGAATTATAAAAAAATATGTCTGGGGGGGGCTGGGCCCCTAGGCCCCCCCTGGATCCGTCCCTGCTCAGACCGTTGTAAATATGAACGAGTATATACTTTCGTTGCTCAACCATATATTTTATATGACAAAAATAAGCTAAAGGGAGAAAAGGGGATAGACACCCTCATCCCACCGAGAGCACGCCCAACTTATATAGAGAATGCCGACAAAATATCGAGAAACCAATACTATTTATTTATCTCTTAAACAAACAATAACTCAGGTAAATTATCGCATAGGAAAAATAACACCAGTATTTTAATATCGAATATTTGCATCTAATGATTAAGTAGGTACATCTTATTTTTTTTGTATACTTTGAGGAAACATGGATTGGTACTGCGAGGACAAAGATATAATTCTTTATATTTTTCCAACACCTCTATGTATTGGTGCAAATAGGTAACATTTTGTAGAAAATTATATAATATGAATAAAGAGATTTTAAATAGTTTTAATATTTTAATATTTTGTTGTCAATTGTCTAAAATGTATTATTAATACCCAATTGCTATTATTTTGTGCTGTAGGTATTGTATTATGACAAATCTCTATTGTTCTGGAATATAATTTACATTATAACCAACACATTTTATAAACCACTCGATAATTTTCAAAAGGAATATGTGTGTGTCAATGTGTGTTTATTTTATTGACAACTGATATGCATCAAGTAATATATTTAAAAAAAAAGGGTAATACAGGTAATACATTATTGTGGATAGATTTCATATATAATACATGTTGAGTTAATAAATAAACATTTTATAAAAGGAAAAAGGAATCATTAAACAATAAGTAGGTACATTGTACATAATAAATCGATAACAATAATAATAATTTTTTTATCAATGATATTAATTAATAACTAAATATAAGATAAGATACTATTTAACTCATGAGACAAAATGTTTAATACCAAACACTTAATACAAAGTATAACAATTGAAATAGAATTTAGGAAAAGCAACAGGGAATGTTCTTATATAAAAATTTAATTTACAAAAAAATTAAATTGTAATAAGATACAATTTTTATAACTTTCTTAGATTTTAACTTCAATTAGAGCTAGATGGATGTCAAATTAATTTATACAAACATATTTTATTACAAATGCAAAAAAATACACATAATATAACAAAAGAATTTAAAAATTGATATACACCTTGAAAAAAATATTATTTTTCAAACACACTATTTTAACACTAGAAGATTGAAAATTATAATCTAATTTAAGTGTAAAATAGTGAAGATGTTTATTGCTTACAAATAACCTTGTATATTTATATATGTATAGACTATATCACATCTTCGGAAACATTAAAAAATAATAATACTTTGAATACTTAATAATGTGAAAAATTAGTGGCAATAATATTAAGCACCTATATTTTTCTACAATGGTTCATATATTTGATTAGTTTAAGTATAAACTAAGTTCCTTGTGACCAAGTAAATAAACTAGACCAGCTTGAGTTTTGGTCTGCAAGTGCTCCTAAATCAAAAAAAAAAAATTGTTATTAAAACTTAAATAAAATCGAGTTAATTATTAATAATTTTACCTTTAGCAATAGTCTCTATTTGCTTCTGCTCGTCTGGACTAAGTTTGAGCAGTTTGTTAATCACTGGTACTAAGTGATATTTTTCTACTCCACTTGACAAAGTTATAAACTATTTAGAGAAATTCAAAATGAACATAGTGTTATATAAATTAGTAAGGCTTAACAGTAAAACTTACTTTGATAATTATATTTTTTAAATATTCCATATTTTGTATTTCAGCATGTCTGTCAACGCTACGCTGCAATCGTCTAATATCTTCTTTAAGAAATTTATTTTGTTGTTCATATCGAGAACAGTTTTTTTCAGCATCGTTTAACATCATAGTTAAATGTTTCAATTGTTTCTGACTAGTGTTCAATTCACTTATTGGGTCACTAACTATAATATAAGAAAATTAATATTTACAAAATTGTATAAAGCTGATGGTTAATTACCACTATTATTATCAAACGATAACAGATCTGCCAAAGGCATAAGTGTTGATTTGCTAATTTTTCGAAGTGATTCATTCGAACTAGCAAAATCTGAAAACTAAATAAATATTTATACATTATAATGTAACATATACTATTACATACTAACCATTTCATCATCGTCATGAATATGATTTGAAGAAGTTGATTTTTTAAGTTTTTTTTCGATAACAGGTAAAACAATGTTTGATTCTGTTTCATTGGAATTTGTTTCTTTAGCTAAAATAATTTCTTGTTGTAGTCTATTAATTTCGTTTTCATGTGCTAATTGTTCACTCAATAAATTTTCCTGTAAATTAGAATAAGTTTTTTTTGTTTTCTTATGAAAAAGTAATATAGTATATATATATATATAAACTATATATAATCAGTATTATTACTGTAGACTTTTTTACGTTGGGATACATCAGTTGCATGTTATTTAATCCAAAATTTAAAAAAAAACTTATACATTTGCTGGTAGTTATGTTCTGATTTATTATTAGTATGAAAGAATATTGTAATAATTGATGTTATAATAAACATGAGATAAGGTACAATAAATATAAAATAATACCTATTTATGAAAAAAATGAACACCTGATGAACTGAATGATACACATTTAATATCAACACTATGGCGATAAGAGTGGAAAAAATGCGCTTACCAAAATAATATTGAGAAATAAATATTACTAGGTTATTGGTTATAATTGATATTATATACTTCATAAAAATGTCATAATTATCTGATTATAATGGCCTAGATAAGAAGTGAATATTTACATTATAATCATTAGCTTATTTTAGTAATTGAACCATAGTTTTGACTAAGCGCTTGTCGCAATTGACTGATTCCTATTATGCAAATTCTACTGTACTGTATTTATCTGATCATATTTAAATAACCTTTAGAGATGTCTTCTCTTTTTCCAATATGGATTTAATATTTTCAATTTCATTACTCAAACTATATATTTCTTTGTCTTTTGTTGAAATAGTCTTAGTCAAATTACTTAATTTCTTTTCATATTTATCTATTTCTTTTTGTAACATAGTCATCTCTGTATTTTTAATAGACAATTCTGATCTAGAAAATAAATTGAAATTGTAAAAATAAAAAATTATGATTTTGTTCTTGCAAAGTACTCACGATACACTTTGTAAATTGATTTTTGAGAAATTTAAAGTTTTGGTAACTTCTTGTAGTTGTTCAGTTAATTCTGCAACTTTTGCATGGTATACAGTGTCTTGCTTATGTTTTTGAAAAACACTATGAGCTCTTACTTTATATGCTTCAAACTCGTCAAGTAAACTTTGATTTTCTTCTGTATACTTTGAAATAGATCCATTTGCTGTTTTTATTTCTATTTGCATTCGCCGAATCTAATTTCAATAAAAAAAGAACATCATAGGTGATCATTATGATAATTAATATGAATTAAAATAATGTTTACTTTTTCAGTAAGCTGTGAGTGTTGCAATTGATAATTTTCTTTTTCAGTTTCATAAAGTTTTAGCAACTTATCATATTTACTAGTCAAATTGGTATTTAATATATTTTCTTGATTTAAAGCTACTTGACATTCTATTAAATTATTTTCTTTTTCATTTAATAATGATTCAGCATTATTCAACCCCATTCTACATATTTCTACTTGTTGCTGAAATTAAAAATCATTAAATTTAGTAGTGCTGAATTAAAATCTAGTAGGAGGGGCGACTATTTATTTGTGATACCTACCCAGAGTTATAAATATTAAAAGATAGGTGACGTCAGCCCCTGAACCCCTTTTAATCACTATAAGTTGAATAATAATTTAAAATACTTAGAGAAAAACATTTAACAATTTGGTATTATGTTAATCAACATTTTATATTCTAAGCGAAGCAATGCATTTATTGATTTTACAATGATGTGTATCTTTTGTATTTGTATACATAAAAAATAGAAGAAAAAAAATTTGATTTTTGAATTGAATCTAGTTGGTACTTAACAAATAAGTAATAACCGTAGATACTAGTAAGTAGTAATTTTCACAAAATGTTTATATTAACATTTTTTTTACGTGAAAATATTTGTTGAACTTTAATTTTTAAAATATTTGTACTTTTTTTGAGCATATATACATTTGAAAATGAATTTTTTTTGTTTGTATTCTGTAAATGTCAATTAACATTTTTTCACTAGACTAAAAAGCTTGAAAATTAAATACAAGGTTCCATATAAGTTGTTATTATAGCAACTTAAATAACAATTTTTTTTTATAGCATTTTAATTTCAAATTTTAACAAATTTTAACCTTATAAGTAAATTATTAATTTAACAATATACAAATATCAAAAATACGTAGTCACAGTTTTTTTTTTATAAGCATTTTAAGTTAGAATTTTCACACAATTTGGGAATGTCCTTTGAAATCATAATGAGTGATTCCAATAAAACATTACCCATTTATATTTAAACAGTATAGAATACCACTAGACCGCCCTGACTAACCACCAACACACCTTCCTACCCTCTTACAAACATATAATAGGGGGAGGGGGTAACTGCCACTCCCAATAAGTAGATTTGGGGTCACTGATTAAATAGAATTAAATCATACAATCTACAATTCTATAAACATTTATGAGTAAGTATTCAATTTTGTGCACTAAGTAATTATAAATAAGATTTATTACAAACTATTTAATACATTTTATTTTAAGTTAAAAAATGAATCAACGATTAATAACTTACTGAATTCTGTTTATTTCTTTCTTGTTCAGTAGTAATAATATGTTCCAAATGTTTAATTTGTTCATGCAAAGAATCAATAACACTGTTGGCATTTGAAAGTTCCTGTTCTAGATTCTGACTATGTTGCTTTTCTTCTTTTGCTTTTTGTGATAATTCATCCAAAGTTTTCTAAAATATCAATAAAAAATTATTAAATTCATTAAATTATTTAATCAAATACTACCAACTTCATAAGAATTTAATTCAAGGTCACGGATATTAATTTTTTGTTTTTCTGTTTTTAATTTCTCCAATTCAGCTTCCATAGATTTAATTTTATCCTTTGAGATATTTAATTTTTTTGAAAGTTCTTTTATAGATGCTTCTCGATCTGTTTTAAGTATTTCAGCAGCTGCTTTTTCTTGCTTAAAAATATCAAGCTTTGAATTTAAAGTTTTATCTGCTTCTTTTAAAC
Organism: Neotoxoptera formosana; assembly: GCA_022818045.1. NCBI lineage: Eukaryota > Metazoa > Arthropoda > Insecta > Hemiptera > Aphididae > Neotoxoptera > Neotoxoptera formosana. The sequence continues at coordinate 3,149,963 of CM040631.1, read as the reverse complement.
TAAAATTAATAATAATAATAATAAATAATAATCAAAACTATAATAAGTACGTATTATAAATACACTTTATTATTTTATTAAATAATTAAATTAGCAAATTACTTAATTATAGTATTTTGAGCATGTGATAAATCTTTCTTTAAATGTTCAATATCCGATTTTAATATGGTGCATAGCTTTGTTTGTTCTAATAGTTGATTTTCTTCTAGTTTACATTTTTTATCTAATTCTTTGATTTCTGCACATTTAATATCATACTCATCGCATTTAATATCATACTGTTGTTGTAAGCACTTGAAAATAAAAAATTATATTTAAATCTCAATATAAACATTGTAAATATATTTGGATGCAATCATAGAAAATCTATCGTACATTTATGTATTTTGAAAATGAATTTAACACATTTTCACCAAAATAGGTTTGTGACAATTTAACTTGACAGAGACAAATTGTTTGTATAATTAGTTGGTAACTTTAAAAACTATTCTTTTTAAATGATGATGCCTATATGGGCCTACCCATTTAGTGTATGAAAACTTTCTTTTTTTAATATTATTTTATAATTGGCTATATTTGAAATACAAAATTTAAAAAAAAAAAACATGGAATTTTAAATATTAAACACTAGAATAACATGTATAGACATACAACATTAATTGTATTTGAATTTTAAATCTTACTCGTGCAAGTTTGCCTTGTTCAGCTAAGGCTATCATCTTATTCATTAATTCACTTTTTTCTAAACTATGCTTCTTAATTTCATTTTCAATGGACTGCTTCAAATCAGCTATTTGTTTTTTTTGTTTTATAGCAATAGCTTTTAACTAAAATGTAAAATGTAATTAATAAAGGTATTTTATTAGGTATTCTAAAATAAGTTATAAATTATTATTAACCTTTTGTGAACGGCCTTCTTGAGTTTCATCTATTTCACGAATTTTATAAATATTATCAGCTTTACTATTTGATGTAGTGCTTGAATCATCTAGACAAATATAAATATTAAAAAAACCCTAAAAATATTACTAAATTTGGTTCAAAAGGTTTAAAGGTACCGGAATTTTCTTTTAAGTGTTGCAACTCCATATCCATCTCATTACCCAATGCATCTTTTGCTGTTACTAATTCTCTAAGATTTAATACTTCTGTGTTTAATTCTTTTATGTTTATATTTTTACATGCTATTTCTTTTCTCAAGTTCATAATTTGTACATGTACATTTTCAACAAAACAATTTTTGGAAATATTTAAATTTTCAATTTCATTAATTTTTTTAAACATAAATTCCATGCATTCAGATACTAGAAGTTTTTGTTTTGGCAATATTTCATTCTTAATTGTATAAATATAATTTAAGTTTTTTTCAAGTTCAGCATTTATGATTATTTGACTATTATCCATGGTACCATTTAAAGTTTGTTTAAGATTTGAGTTCTCAGTAGAATTATTTGTCTCTGAATAATTAAGGTTAGTAATTTCATTTTTAAAGATTTCTTGTTTATAGTTTTCTATTTTATCTTTTAATGATAGAATGATTTCTTCTTTTTTGGTAATTTCATCTTTTAGAGCTATCTCAGAATTTTCAGAAGATAATTTAAATAATTTATATTCTGCTAGAGTGTGTTCAAACAGTTCAAATGTTTCATTTATAAATGGCTCTATTTTTAACGTTGATCCATTATTTTCTACTTTTTTATTTGGTTTTCCACGATTTTTTACATAATTTTCAAACATTTCATCTAAAAGTTTAAGACAATTGGTGAAGTTTGTTTGTAAATTATTTATATTAGAAGTTAACAATGCATTTTTTGAATTTAAAATAGAACAGTTTTCAGTAAGGTTGTTGATTTCATAATTTTTGACATTAACTTTTTGAATTAAGTCTTTTATATTACATTTTAACACGTTTTCTTCTTTCTGCATATTTTGCAATCTTTGCACATATACTTCTCGTTCATTTTCATAAGTTTCCATTTGTTTAGAAATCAATTGTATTTGTTTTAATAATTTGTTATTTTCTTTTTCAGTTTCTACATAATTATTTAACTTTTCATTTAACACAGCAATATTGTTTTCCAATTTGTTAATTAAATTTGTTTGGTTATCAAATGCTTGCTCCCTTTTTTCACAATGGTTTTCTAAAGAAATATTTTTCTGTATTAATTCATTACATTGTTGTTTAATTCTGCTTTGGGCTTCTTCTAGTCTTAATTTATCACTAATTAACATTTTGTTTTCATTTTCTAAAGATTTATACTTTGTTGTATTACATTTTATCTGTTCTTTAAGATTTGTTTTTTCTTGATCAGCACAAATTCTAAATGCCTTTTCATTGTCCAAGGTTTTTTTCATTGCATCTAATGCATGTTTGTTACTTTGAAGTGTTTTCTGCAAAGCTTCAACTTCATCTTTTTGTTGAGCATTTAATATGTGAATTTTTTCTTTTTGATTGATAATTATTGATTCAGCTTCTTGTAGTTCTCTATTCTTATTCAGCAATTCCTAAACAATAGGCATTTTTAGTTTACTTTAGTAAACAAATTTTTAAACAATAATAAGGCTGATAAACTTCAATTATCTAAATATTGGTCTCCTAACACAGATTAATTTTGGAGTTTTACTAATTTGTATTAAGTTAAAATAAATTAAGTCTGGAGAAAAATAATGAAGAAATGCAAAGGAATTATGGATTTTTTTTTATGCAACATTTTTTAATATACTTAAACTTAATTAGGATTTCATATAAATATGACAGTTTTTATACTAATAATTTAAATATCTTTATTCTTTACCTGTCTTTCAGAATGTTCATATAAACGCTGTTGGTCAATATACTTTTCCTCCCATATCTTTTCTTTGTTATGTAATTCTAAGAAAAAAACAACAATTATTATTAATTATTAATTCATAAACCCTAATTTTTTGTTTCAAAAATTATTTTATTCTTAATAATACTTAATAAAATTAAGTCAATTTTTACAAAAAATCTCCTTTTCAAAAAAATTGTCATGTATCAATAAAAACTTAATTGGTAAGTACCTTCATTTTCTTTCTTTAATTGAATGATTTCATTTTGGTATTTAGTACAAATTTCTTCCTTTGACAAAATTTGTAAAACCTAAGCATACATATTTATATTTATAAGTAAGCAGAAGACATAAAAATAAAATTTGAAAATGAATATTAGCATTTCTTAATATACATATATATATATATTAATAACAGTCAAAGTAATAGTATTATTTTGTGTAACATACATCATCACTATCATTTAAATTACGAATTTCCATAGTAAGTACCTAAAGATTATTAACACTCAAAAGTCAAAATATAAAACTTATAAAAGTTCATGGCATTTATACAAAAACATTAAAATAATTACTGTAAATATGATAAAATAAATAAGAATTAACCATGAAACATAATGAAATTAAAAAAAAATTTTAAAACGTAATAATTGTATTGACTAGTTTATGTTTTAGTTGTATCTATTATAGTTATTACTTATTACATCTAAATAAATATATTGGTTATCAGTTTATCACCACGACTATGGAATCGATTCTATCTTTAATCGTGGTTATCACTTATATTATCAACATTATAATAAGTAAATATTACCGTTGTTATCATGAAGATAAAGTCTTAAAATTATTCTGAATTCTTACTCTTTAGTCTTTACTCTTGTAGTCTTATAAGTTATAGATCACAGAATTTCATCTGTTCTGTGCTTAGGTCATATACTATAAAAAAAACATAATATCCAACATCTTATTTAGTTATATAATAAAGTTTATTAGTATTGGTATATAATCAAAGATTTTACTCTACGGTAGTACGGTTGTAGATAAAGTTCTATATAAATACTATATAGATAGATATATATATTATTATTTGGTGGTTTATTTAATAAAAATGTCATTCATCATCAATGCTTTTCAAAGATGTAAAGCTTTGGCTCAATTTCAAACACCAGTGAACAAAACGTGTGTAAGTTAAAAAAAATAATTTTAACAAAAAAATAATTTTTATTAACTGCTTTCATATTTTATAGTTAGGTGTACATCCTTGTAATCAACAAATTCGTAACAAATGGCCGGACTTTAGAATGAAAAAAGATGCCCGAAAAAGAAACACTCTTAAAGAATATGGTGTGTACAAACTGCGCTATAATGCACTTCGTAAAAACAATATCATTCCTCTAGAAATTCAAGTAATTGAAAATAAAAAAAAATAGGTATTTGGTGTAATTTTTTTATTTTTGGCTTATAATATGTTTATAGGAAATTGCCGACAAAGAAATCTACAATTGTCCAAGGGACGCTAGTATAACTAGAATTGTACAGCGGTGTCAAATAACTTCTCGTCCTCGAGGTAATGTCAAACGATGGCGTTTAAGTAGAATAGTGTTCAGACATCTTGCTGATTATAACAAATTAGCAGGTGTTCAAAGGGCAATGTGGTAAGTAAATGTATTTTTTTAGTAATTAATAATTTAATATACTAGTATAATTTTTTTTTTAGGTAAAATCAAAATGAAAAGAATTTCTGGTGTGTAGTCTTGTTTAACTAACAAATTCATTTAAATCATTTATATACTTGGAGATACACTCAGGCCTGAATTTTAAACTAAGGTGCCTATTGGGTATGAACAATTTGGTGTCTTTATTTTACTAGTTCTTTGTGAAAATATTATTTAGTATTTGATTTGTGTTTAAAAGTTTATTGTAATAACTTTTTACATTTGTGAATAAGTATACAAAAAACTATTTTTATTTAATTTGAAAAAATAATGTTTTTAACTTATTGGATATATTATATAAACAAATATATAAGACAATAAAAATTAAATAAAATGTCAGTGTTTGATTTATTTTAAATATCAGCTATACAACAAATTTAAAAGAGCCCCTTATAAATGTTAATTTTAGCAATAATTTCTATATAGTATACAATATACACCCTATAGTTTTAAAAATATTTTGATTCCTTTTGAACTATTTAAAGTTATTAAAAATTTTGATTTTTTTTATTAGCTTTTTTAAAACTGTTGTTGAAAAAAAAAATTTTATTGAGCCAAATAGGTTGCAAATTGAAGAATCTTCATAAGTTTTTGTAATAGCAGTTCAAAATATTAATGATACATAGTGTTTGATATATTACTCTGATATTAAAACTAACTAACATAAAATTGATTTGGTTGAATTCAAATTTGCTATGATGTGCTTTTGTAACAATTATTGGATAGAGAAAACATAATAAAGTGTGACGATTTCTAACACGATTTCGAACACACTGACGGTCTGGGGATAAGCCCCGAACCTTCGACAGCTGACATAATAATTCCTGTAACTTTTTATAAAATGTAAAATCAAAATTCCCAGCTATAGTTTATTCAAAATAAAGTTTTTCTATAAAAATAGAATATATTTAACAAATTATAACTTAATTGAGGTAAGAATACTGGAAGAAAATATACCAACAGAACTAATAATCAAGGATTAATAAATTCGAGAGAAAAAATATCGAGTAATATAATGTTTATATTGACCATAATCCATGAAAAATGTAATTCATTTATTATTTTATGGTATTGACTATGCAGCTGGTGCTCATATACGTAGCAAAAAATGTAATAAAGCTGAATCTTAAAATGCTAGACTTTCGAGTTGCAATTGAATATTGGACAAAACTAATGTCAATTTTTTTTTTTAGTTTCGAGAACCGATCTAAAATTTGGTTTACTTTCATTCTCATGATTTGTGTTTTCCTTAAGTTCAGTGGTGTGGTTAACGGTAGTTTCAGGGGCCTCTGAGATTTTTCTTAAATAGAGGGGTGGTAGCCGGTGGGTCCCCTAGTAAATGTAATATGATATACTCAATAGGTAGTCAATAATGATCTGAAATATTATTAGTTATATTCAATTAATACATTACAAGTATTATGCATTAATACTTGGGATATTTGTAACTTGCTTCTGGAAAATTTTTAGTTCGCCACTCCACTGCCTAAGTTCACCCGAGAGATTTATCGTCGATCAGAGTGAGTGACGTATTTTTGTAACTGAAAAACGATCGTGTCTTAAATTATATAATTTTAATTTTATTTATATTGGTATTTGGGGGATCTTTTTATTGGTTTCCTCTCTCAATAATTCTTGATTACGGATGAAAATACGATGACGTTTCAACAGCTTATCGACTTAAATTAACACTATCATGAATCATCGTTCGTCATCAGTCATCATTATTAGGTACCAGTAACGGCACTGCAGCAGTAATGCAGTAACCATAATGGCGAGGTGAACTTGCAATTTTTTAGACTCGAGTCTAATATTGGATGAACGATTTATATTATGTATGTACATGTACCCATATTCTACTCAAAATTACGTGTACCGATAAGTTATTTTAACATGTTGCTTATCTGACAATTAATGGCCCTTGCCCCTTACAACAAACGAGACTTATCGTTTCCACCACGATTAAGGATAGTACCTACTATCTTAAATCGTGGTTTCCACCAACAACAAAAATATTTGTTTCCGCCAGCTATCGTTTCCTAGATATACTAAATAAACTTATATACCTATATACTATATTATGTATAGCTGGCGGAAACAAATCTTTTTTTTTTTTTGGCGGAAACGATGCAATACAACACGCCGGCCAAGCCATCCGCAGCGGCGTAGACAGATAAGATGATGTAATGCGAGTAATGACTATAATGACTAATGACGATCTGTGACATTAAGATAACTCGATATCACTGGCCACCAGGGACGCACCCAGGATTTTCTTGGGAGGAGGGGGGGGGCAAAATAAAATTATCTTTAAATAGTTATAGCAGAGGTATTCAAACTTTTTCATCCCAAGGCTCCTTTGAGTCTTCACAAAATGTTGACGGCTCCCAAATTAAAAATGATAAAAAAAGCAATGTTTATATGAATGTAATTTATATTTTATACTAATTATTTATTTACCGTATTACATATATAAAAAAAATTATAAATAAGTAGTTATTGTAGAAAAAAATATTACAAAATATTTTATGTTTAGTCTTACGAAATATAACTCAATAAAATAACAAATCAATATTACTTATTACTAGATTTTTAGTGAGATGGATGATCTTGCTTATGTTCAAATCGTGGCTCAAGTTTGGAAATAGCTATTCTCATCTCCACTCAACGATCACTTTTGACCGATATTTTGTTTTAAGTGTAGAAATGTAGACAATTCAACGTTTCCCAACCGGCGTACCTCAATGATAATAATAAACGTCTTTCGTAAAAATATTTTATTAATTAAAAATAATTTATATTAAAACTATTTAAAAATATTTATTGATTTTCAATTATATGACGTGGCTCTCTTCGACAACTCCCGCGACGCCCCTGGGAGCCGCGACGCACAGTTTGAATACCTCTGAGTTATAGTATTTTTTTTTAAATATATTATACAAAAATCCAAAAGGACGCTTGTGTACGACCATTAAGTCGCTTTTTTTATGAAATAAACTATAATAATATAATATATATTTTTGCATTTTGTGTTTTGATTTAGTAAATGAGTAGAAAATGTAATAGGAAGACGTTTCTGGTAACCGCGATTAGTTGATAATTTTTTCTTAGTCATAATTTAAAGTCAGTACATAATACACTTAATAATAAAATTACCTTCCAAAATGTTATGGGACCAACTATTTTTTGGGAGGGGGATAAAGCTGTACGCCCTTACCGGCCACCGTTTATAATGTATTAGGTATTTTCCCACTGAACAACACCACATTACGTTATATGTGATAATATAAAACTATAAAATCCCAACATCTTATGAGGCCTCGAGTTTCTTTTTTATTGCAGACCGCGGACGACATCAAAAAGTTTATGAAAATTGAATTTGCAGCTGCACCTTATCGTGCTGTTCTGCAAAACGAGTAGAATTCATTTTCTGCATAGATAGATCGTCTTGGACTCTATAAATCTCGAAAAGAGTCACTCGACCAACTTCTTTAAATCCTGAACACCCTCAATTAGAATCTATTCTATCATTAATTAACATTGTTGTTCTTCATATAAAAATCTAATTTCGTATTTTCGTCCAAAATTGAACATAAAATGTCTACTAAAAAAACGAAGTATTTTTGATATCTTGGTTACAACATTAACTATTTATGAGAACCCTTGATTTAAATTTTAAATCCTTAGCTATTAAAGTTGAACATTTTATTCATATTTCGGTGATTTAAATGAATTTTATAAAAACATTAACTTTAAATTCTTGAAAAAAAACTTTACTTACCTATCTTTAATACTTACTATAGCGTCTATAGCATTATAATAAATAATAATTTATGAGAAACCTTGTGTTAAATTTTCAAGCTGTTTGGCCCATCAAAAATGTTTTAATCGATATTTTATAGAAAAAATAATTTTTTATGCTTATAAATAGCTCAAAAAGAGATAAAATATTTTGAAAATTTGTTCGTGTATAGAAAATGCTAATATAAATATTTGATAACAATTTCATTTATCTACTGTTATTTAGTGTAACACTTAAAAACAAAATAGATTTTGTAGAGAATTTGTTTTGCTTAAAAATTCATATTTTTCCTTAATTTCAGATTCTGAGGGAAGGATGAATGTATTGATTTTACAACGATAGGTGTCAGGGGCGAACACATCAAAAAATTTGGGGAGGGGGTTTTGAAAAATTATTTATTAGTAATGCATTTATTTTGTAGGTCAGTCAGGTCAGATAATTTATAATTTGTTCCTGATATTTCGAGGGGAGTTTTAACCCCCTGCGTTCGCCCCTGATAGGTGTTTTTTTTTGTGTCTGTTGTCATCACCATTTGTGACAGTAAAAATGTTTCTATTTTCTTCGTCATCATTTTTTCTGGTAGAAAAGTGAATTACTGGTTATAAGAAAAAATGTTATTCTTAATTATATTTTTGTTTTTTTCTACGCTTTTGAAAACTACTTAGTATTTTTACTTTGAACCTCCCACAATTCCTACCAGAAAAGATGCTGATGAAGAAAATCAATGTAGTTAACATGTACGTAAATTGCTGTCTGGGATATTCCAATTTCCGAAATGTTTAATACATTTTTAATTACACATTTTACAGAATTACAGATACATTATTACTTGTTGTTAATAATATAATTTTAAATTATATACAAAAAACAACAAAACCAATAATTTCAATCATACCAATATCAGTACAATTATATTGCCAGTCCTAAGTCTGGAAAAAGGGAAGGAAAATATTGATTTTTAAAAAATGTACGTATGTTTAAAATGTACCCAGGTCGAAATTTATTTACGTATGTATAAAATATGGGCGCATGTAAATTGCACCAACTGTCACCTTTTTAAACCTTTTTTTTATGTAAATTCCACAGGTACTTTTTTTTACCTGAAAAAAAATGTAAATTCTAACAGTACGTTTTTAATACTTGAAAAAAATGAAAACTCCACCGATTACAACTATTTTTAAAATAGCTGCATAGCAGTTTTACTGTCTACTTATCTAAACGACATAATTACACTGACTGATAAATATCATATCGTTCACGATACGAAAGCGTTTGACAATATAATATACATTAGGCACATTTAAGTTCATCCATGGGCGCCCATAGGTAACATTTTAGGGGGGGGGGGTCAAAATAAAAAAATTTTCGAATGTAAGATAATAAAGATTTAATGTTATTTTTTACATATAAATGTATACATGTACGTTATATAAGATTATAAAAAATATAATTCAGTATATTATTCGGTATCAGTAAATAAAAACTGTAAATTTCTTCGTTTTATTCCAAACATATTAATGACATCCCGAATGAAATTATCCTTGTTTGCGTTAACTCTTTCACGATGAAGGCTCATCATACACAACCCATTTAAACGATCTTCTCCTGTAGTCGAGCGAAGCCACGTTTTTACTCGTCTTAATGTACTGAACGATCTTTCTATCGTGCACGTTGTCGGAGGCAGTGATATAAAAATATTAAGTATTTGAAAAATAGCAGGATAATATTCGCAATGAGCCAATAAATCAACAAACGAAATTTCATCACACTGGGAGTCAATCAAATTTTTATCAATCCAATACTGATACCAAATATTAGATTCCTCTATCATATTTTCAATTTCATAATGATCACTAATCAGCTTAATTTTTTCTTTGAAATCATTAATGGTGTACTTTTTAATATTTGTAGGATGCAGTAGACTTATTGAGAATGCTATTTTATTTGTACTTGAAAATCGTCGTGAAAGAGATGATATTAGTGAATCTAAGTACGGAATAAAAATAGAAAGTCTGTAATAGTGTTCAGCAGAATCAGTTTCGTAATTTGATCTATTTTTTTGTTTGGATGTAATACGTGGAATTTTAATTTCTGCGCCAATTTTTTCTGCCATAAATATGGAGTTATTTATGTGGCTCAAGCACAGCAGATGCATTATCTTCATCAGATTTTTTTTTAATTAAAAACGATCGAATATCCATAGTAAAAATTGAATTTAAAAAATAATAATCACTAAGGACACTCAGCAGTCAGCACTAAATATAATGTCACACAGAAATTGGACGACTAAAATGCAGTTAATGTTGTCTGATAAAATATTTGTAGTACCTATATTGTGATCTTTATGGATTTACCACAAATTATCTGCGATAAATAATTTTACGTATAGGTATACGTATACCTACCTATACGAACTACAGACTTCGACCTATCTATGATGTTAATATACGATAATAATGAGTATATTTTTATACTTATTTCATATCTTAAAAGTGATTTCAACAAATAATTTTCCTCGATAATAAGGTATAATATATAATATAATATTGTGGTAATATTTATTGAGCTACAAGTTCATAAAAATTTTTTCCAGGGGGGGGGGCAAGACAGGGCACTTGCCCCCCCCCCCCAATGGGCGCCAATGAGTTCATCCATTAATTTCAAGATGAATGCATTTAATGAAATAATCAGCGAACGTGGCAAAGTTTTGTTATGTTTAAATAATTTTAAATTTTTAAATATTATAAACAAACGGTTTTAAAGTCCGACGAAGAAAAGTGAGGCGGTGAGGGAATAAAAAGTGTTCCGCAGTTTTAAAAACAATTACTTCTGGAAATAATAGAATAATTACATTCCAGCGAACACAGCATATAAGTTATAACCATGATGCAATGACCAAAAATATGTACTTCAACGGCAAGTTTTATATACTGGAGCAAAAATAAAGGCAACAGAAAATAATTGTGAAGCACCAAGCAAAATTATGAAGCTCACGTTAGATGAAAATGGATTGAATGATGGGAACAACAGCAAAATACAGGTTAGAGATGTCCACTATGTCAAAAGAAATTTGTATAATGCTAAGAGAAACACAATGCCGAAAATACCTAAATGTACTTTTGACGTGCATAGTTTTTAAATGAAGCTGAATGTAAAATAAGTTGAAACGAACATTTTATTCAATATAATAATGAAGAAAAAGGAATTATTATATTCTGTTGTAAAATAAATTTGAAAGCTATGTGTAAAGCAGAAATAGTATACATGGACGGAAAATTTTGCGTAAAACATTATGCAGCTTTTTACCATACCTACATGGTATTGTGTTTTTGAGAGTTAAAAGATAAACGTGTATCCTCTTATATTGAATGTTTTTAAGTTATTAATGAAATATGTTCATCGCATGATTTTATTTTTCAACTAAAACATTATTGTTATTACTGATTTTGAAAAATCAATACACAACGCATGCACTTTAATCTGGCCAAATGCGAAATTGATGGTTCGTAGGTTTCGTGTTACTCAAAGTTAGTGGAGAGCAATACAAAGATTTGGTTTAACAGAAGATTATATAAAGAAAGAACGGAAACAGGTGATTGGCTTAGAGTTTCCTTTGGATTAGTACCTATTTTTAGACTCTGAAAATGTTTCTAATTTTTTTGTTATTGAATTAATTTCCATTAAACCAGAAAACTCGAAACTTACACTATTTGTCAATTATACATTAGACACCTACATCACAGACGAAGCATTATTGTTTCCATTAAATATATGTCCTCAATGTAGCGCTGAGTTGAATTTAACCACTAATGCATATTGCATGCGAGTCGTTTCATTCGCACCTAGCTCAATCCTTCCAAAACACACATCCTGCAAATGTACTATGTACGCCTTTTTAAAATACCACCATTAGGAATTCAAACATTGACTTACATTAAATTGAAAAGCATTAACGAACCTAATAACCTCAAAAATTCTCCAAAAAAAACACTCCGACAATATTTTAAACACCATCATTTCGACGTTCAAAGAAATAATATTTCTATGATTCAATTCGTCATCTATAATTGTCTAATTTACAATCGCCCATAAAATATAACTGAAATTTACTTAACAAATTTTAAATGGGACGCAATATTCATTTTACAACGACCCACACGATGATAGTAAAACACGATAGCCAGAATTGTTACAAAATACAGCCGTTATAGCAAGCGCCTATAGCTAATCATGCGATAGTTAATTGAGGTTATCACTGTCACTTGTGAGAACAATATATGATGGTAGTTACTATAGTTGCTGTCACAATATACTTACAACATGATAGCTCACTGTCAAACGTGCACGCGATAGTAGATTGGCTAAATTATAAGTTTCATCAAAAACTATTTTTTCATGCACTTATGATTAGGGCCTGGATTTCATACAAAGTGCATTTTTTTGGGGGGGGTGCTCCACAACAATGCATTCCAAGAAGACACTTAGATTCATAATGTAACAGATAGGTACTTTAAAAAGATATTTTTACGGTTTTTTAAAGAATTTTTTAGTCATTAGTTATTACTTATTTTTTATTATAGTTTTTAGAGCATTATTATACATTTTTCAAGTTTTTAGTGTAAAGTCGGGTAATTCAAAATATCGTCTTAAAAAAATTGGTTAGGTTCAATGCGTGGATCAAAATTTAACTGATACAAAAAATTAGAACGTAGAATTTAACATAATCTAAGTCCTATATATTTGTGTATGTTTAGTATGAATAAATAATAATATAGCCAATAGCCCCGAGAAGAAAATGATGTTCACTAATAAAAACCATTGCCGATCAGTTAATCACAATTCTATTGTCATAGTTTTTCAATTTTAGATCGAGTCGTCGCTCTCGTTCCGGACCGGTGCCACGGCTAAAATCGCCGGCCATAAAATTTTTAAGTCGTTTTAGCGGAATTCAGTTTTGGTGAGCGCGCCATGCCGACATCATAATCCGCGACGGTGCCGTTTTACGAACTGCCCCCACGCGCAAGCCGTTTGAAGAATACAGACGACCGCAGTCCATCGGATCACGTTCAACACAGATTATAATATATAATTATTATTATCACCGACGACCAACGTAGTAGTCGTTCGTTTATATTATGACTATACGACTCAGGTCATAATATTGGGCAGGTAGCACGTAGGTATAACTCGCTGAATATTATTATATCATGTTTCGGTATTTCGCCGGAACAATTAAGAGCAGCGCCGCTAAAATGTCTCATATTTCGTGCCAGATTAATGACGACACAACACGTTTTGCTAAGATATATTATATGATATACTTTGATTTTAAAAAACACCCGCAGTAACTCTATAGGACGGTAAGGGATATGAGATAGTGTATCGATCATCAACCCATATGTAGGTAGGTATTGCATAGGTTTGGTTAGGTTAAGAACGTGCGTAAAATGAATCAAAAGAGAATAATGTGTAAAAATATATGACGTACACACACGCAAGGTTATTACGAAATAATAAACAATAACTAAACAATTTTATAATAGGCGTTTTATATTATTAAAATTACAGGTTATCTCTAAACTAAAGGTAGGTGGTTAAAAGAAAGGCGAATCAAAACTTTGACTCACCAAGTTCGAGAGCGTAAGGGATAATATATAATATAGTATTCTAAATACATTACATATTTGTATATAGAGAGAGGAGAGAGAGAGAGAGAGAGAGAGAGAGAGAGAAATATGGCGACAATCAGAGGAAACAAACATAACATTATATTATAACATGATGATCAGCAAAATTAGGTTTGTGCGAGGAAGAATTGATGACTGATCACTTCCCCAGTCCCCACGGCACAAATTAATACTGATTACATAAATAATAATTATATTATACAGTATACACACGGTCGACTTGAACCAACACTAAATAAATTACTAAAATCGTACTGCTGTAAGCCGCATACCTACACACTATCGTTGTAATAATAATAATAATAAGTAATAACAATTGACCCTACGTTTAATTCGTCCGTTCGATTTTGCTGGTAGAACTTTTCTTGAGTAAATATTACGTGTAATCACGTCCAAAAACTACGAAATTATTAAGTATATAATAACAATATAAGCAGCACCCGTAGGACATCAAAAATGATAAAAAGCGCGTATACACTACAAATCATGATTCATGGCTATATAGGTTATGTGTGTACAGCATATTAATATAATATTATATAACGGGACTAGTCGGTTGTGAATCGTAATAATATTATGTTATTATTATTTATTATCACAACGAAATCAATAATATTATTAGGTACCTACATAATATTTTGTAGTAGATTATATAACAATAATAAATAAAGATTTTTGTTTTGTATAATATTATGGAATCTCAACCCGTGGTTATATAATGTTTGGTGTGTATAGGAATACTATGTTTCGACAATATAATGTAATAATCATTATATTATGACATTGACGGCTACCGAATGTTGTTGCGATTGTTTTGTTTTAGACGATTCTCATCAACTTGTTCAAGGTACTGTTGTTGTGCTCTGCATGATCGTCGCCGGTCAGGTCAGCTAGGACCCTGTCGCACCACGATTTCGTTGGCGTCACGGGCATTTTGCTACAGTCCTGAAACGTGCGACATGAAAATATTATAGGCATCGTAATATGTGTGTATAGATTATAACTTAATAACTATTCCTATGTGGGGGCGTGAACAAGGGGTGATGTGGGGGGGTCAGATCCCCCCCCCCCATACCAAAGTTATATACACGCCGCTGCTGTTCCGACGAGTAGATAATGTCGTAGAGTTTGTGTTTAGGGAGTATTCGTTCTAATCTATCAAATTAATTAGAAAGTACACGCATAAAAAACGCATAATTCATAAAAACCAAACTTGGAAAAACTTAATCGTTTAGTTTACATGTTGAAGATATCGTATTAAATATTCTGACTGGTTTATTTCTTTATTATTAGAATTATCGTAATGACGGATTTTGTAGAAAATGTCATAAGTTTTAATTTAATACCAAAACATCGTGTATTGTCGTACGATAGCACGCCATAATCAATTGTCAAAAATGCATAAATTTTATTTTGGAGAAAAAATTATAAGATAAATATCAATTGCGTCATAGAAATATATCTATAACTAAGAAGATATATTTAAATAGTATACAGAGTGATTTACCAGGCATGCTCATTATCACCCCCGTCTTTTCTTTAATACATTTTAGAATTCTTAGTATACATACGGATCATATTTCTAATTATTTACATTTTTATACCATTAAAGGAGTATCACGTCATGCCGATACTATTTTTTTTTTTAATGAGAATCACACCTTTTTTTTGTAAATTGTTTATCAAATTATATTTAAAAGGACTATTATCCTTACAGAACCTGCCTATATACATTTTAAGAACTCGGAAACTATACTCGTTCATACGTTGAATAGATCCATAAAAATGTTCAAAAAACTCATCTGCATCACAATTTAAATAAAAAAATGTTGGTTCTCGTTTAAAGAAGTTTGTACCGCCATCACAGGGCAAAACTTGTGGGATTTGTAAATTGGGTCCCAAATGACCTTTTATCGGATAATTGGGTCCCGAAAAAAAGCGAGCAGGTAAGTTGAGTTCGGGAAAAAAGATAGTAGGTAAATAGTGTCCCAGCAAAAAACAAATTATACATCCATGTGGTTTTTTTAATATCTAATAAACTTTATTAGAAGTCAAATTTTATAATTATGGTATAAATTGTATAAATTAAAAAAATTAATTTTATTTTATTATTATAATTAAATTAAATATATG
The DNA here is from genome assembly GCA_022818045.1 of Neotoxoptera formosana. Lineage (NCBI taxonomy): Eukaryota > Metazoa > Arthropoda > Insecta > Hemiptera > Aphididae > Neotoxoptera > Neotoxoptera formosana. The sequence continues at coordinate 3,133,816 of CM040631.1, read as the reverse complement.
TGTTTTTTATAATATTATGTTCTATGTAGAAACTTAAATTTGAATTTTTTAAAGCAAAAACGGTGGTGAGCATGCTTGATAAATCACCCTGTTTATTATAATACTCTACTATATTATGAAATTATTATCGTACCAACATTTCCCAAGTCTAAATATTTACTGGGGAAATGCATTTATTCAGTCAGTAGTGACGTACTGTTATATATTGACAGCATAAAATTCCACTCTCCTGACCTAACAAGAGTAATTAAGTGTTCTCTGTCGGTAATTAAATACCTACTACTTTTCAACCATGAATGTGTGGCCACATACGATCAATGTTCATTATTTGGTTCAAGCTGATGCTACAAATAATCATAAAGGCATGTGAGGAAATAGTAATAGCTAACTATTTTAACATCAATGTGAGTGGGAGGGCACACAATTTAAAAGCTTTCTGTTTTGAGGGGGCTTATAGTTTATTTTTTTTTTGGGGGTGGGGCTAAGACTCCTCCCCCGTTTTACACCTATAATACAGGCTGATAATATTTCATACATCAAAATTAATTTTGATCGATTTATATATACAGCATGTTAAGATTTATTGTCAACGAAGCTATATTATATTAAAATGATTTGTAGTCTTGACCGGCGCATAATATTGTGATACGATTAATATAGGTCTCCTACGCTGGGGACAGTAAATCATAACATTACGATACATAAAATAGATGTACACCGAATAGTTTAATCATACAACGTAATGTTACTCTAACTAATCTAACCTAACCTCTTAACCTTGCTAACCCAAAGAGCGCACAAACAGTACAAAAAAAAACGATTTTTGACATATATTGATTAATAGTTGTTATTTGATTTACTTACGAGTATATATTTCTTAGGAATGACGTTGTCTAATGATGTTTGCATTGATTCTTTCATCATTTCATCGTCTGAAGACAATAAATATATAGCGAAGTCAAAACCTTTAACCAAGTCTTTTTGTTTTTTGATTAGTTCTGGAAAAGCGAAGTAAATTAAAACAGAATAATATATTCAATATATATATATCGTATACCTATACAAATAAACGAACAATTATTGTTTACCTTCGTCAAAATCGATGTGATACTTTTTAGTTATAAAATTATCACGATGTTCCATATTTTCCACCAAGTATTGGGCATTTTCTTTGTTCGGTTCATTGTAAAATACTATTGCATTATATTTAGGCTTCTCCGCTATAAACAACGTAAATAAAACACATTCGTAAACAACATGTAAATTATAAAAGGAATAAAAAAAGTAATGAAACATATTATATTGTCGTATTTTATTGTTCTTATGAATACAGTTAAGAAAAAAACCTTACATAGCGCATATTTATCACTTTCTAATTTTTTCTTCAGCTTTTGATACGTCAAGTAGAACCACCGGCGTTTCCAAACGATCAAAATTAACGCAATCATGACAAAAATTATCAATTTAAGGTCTCTTTGCACTTTTTTATCGGATTGTTCGTAGTTAAACACTGAAAAATAAACAACAAAACATATATCATTGACAATCGATCCAACTATATATAAAATGATGTAATGTTTAGTTATTTAAAATTTAAAATTAACCATCATCAGATTGACGTATTGCGGTTGGAAAAAAATATTGCTTACGTCACATAAATTATAAAGACATATAATATGTTACCATTTGTCCATGTTATGTAATAGTCACGCATTATAAGATATTTGAATATTTATACTTATGTGATAATTATAATATTTATTTTATTTTATTTTATTTATTTGAGTTATTTTATTAATTTTTAACAATTTATCTAAATTATATTAATACTACCATTTTTTAATATACTATTAAGAATTATTATAGGTATGTAAAATTCAAGGGATAAAATGTAATTACCAATATTAATTATTAGAACGGTAACAATACAGCATATAGATTAATTAATACAATTAATAATATATAGGTAACCAGTTATGTAAAGTTGTCTAAAACAATTTCCCCCCATATTAAGTTAGCTATACAAACAAAATTATATACAATATCAAACATCGATATATAAACCACAGTAAAGTGATATCTGTACACTATATGCACAAAATACGGCATAATACTTTAGCCAGTTTAACCTGCTGTCCAAATCAATACTGTAAATGTTAACCAAATTGACATATACAAATTAATATTAAATGTAACCAGATTGGCAAAAAATATTTAATGTTATCATTTTATCAACTATCATAATAATTCATAATGTATAAATAGATACCATTTAAGTATCTACATTTATTATTTCAAAAAAACATTTCTGAAAACAAATTATAATTTTTACTATTTTTTATCGTAATTATTTTTAAAGTTTTTTACTTTTTTGAATATATAAAGTTTTTATTTTTTGATTTCATATCTTAAAGCAGAATATTATCCTGAATATTTCAATCTAAAAAAATCAAATTTTGAACAAGTAGTTCATTAGCTATAAGTATCTAAAGTTTAGATGAGCGGAGTAGAGTGGTCAGGGGTACCCCGCAAAATGTTGTCCACTACTCCTCTAATCAAAACTTTATAGATACTTATAGCTAATGAACTACTTGTCCGAAATTTGATTTTTAGTGATTGAAATATTCCGAATAATATTCTGTTTAGAAATACGAAAGAAAAATAGAAAAAACTTATTTATGTACAAAAATATTAACATACAATTTAAAAATTTAAAAAGTCACAGCTTATAAGTTAGGAGAGGAAATAAAAGTGAATGTGTTGCACCTGTGCGCATGATTATTAAAAGAGTCATCATATAATGACATCATATGAAAATCAAATTATTAAATTATGAAATATTATACCACAACTTGCTATATTGATAATAAGATTTACGGATGAGCATTTTTTCATTATACTTGCATGGGGCAATGATATTAAGATAGGTACTCATACTATCGTTATTTTTAACTTACTAATTATTTCGAAATTAGTAAATTTGTTTAGTTTAAAACGAATATGAAATTTTATAAGTACTAAAATGTGTAAATAAAAAACACAATTTGTAATTTTATATATTATTTATATGTAAAAACTGATGAATTTTATTCGATTTCGTATAAAAAATATTTTGAGTCAAAATTCCACTTATTTCGTTAATATTTCCCGACTATTCTGAAAAATACTGGGAATTTTCAATCCGACTTCTTAAAAGTAAATCTAATTTTCTAACAGAAACAACCCTTAAAGTTGAAAATCGGAGCATTTTTTCTACTACTTTTTGTGTATTCAGACATACAAAAAAACCACACGCACCATTGTAAATCAATACATTCATCGCTCCACTCAGAATGTAAAAAATATTTATTAGAAACTAAACACCGTTTAACTGACCGTTTGAAATGTATGATAAAGATTATAGGTAGGTCATTATAGGTAGGTCTACCTATGTCATTATGAATATTATGCAATATTATATTAGGTGGGCACATTATATTTGTTAGTATTTGCTGCAGACAGCCAAATACAGACTAACAATAATATAACTTACCGGGTTTTGTGATGTTAGTAAACTGTTGGACAATTTGGTCATCAGTATTGCTGATGGAGCACATATACTGTCCATAGTCAGTCTCTTGAATTTTGTTTATGAATAGAAATGCTCCCAATACTTGGTCATTTTCCCTGTGAGAAAAAAAAATATACCGACATTAATAACACGCATAATTTCTGCGAACATCATGTTTGCTGATTTTGTTTTTAAGTAGGCATAATGTCTAATATTATATGATACCTAATCACTTCTTCTATTCTGTATTTTTCGTTTGAAACAATTGTCTGTTTTTCACTGATTTTCGTCCACGTTATCGTGTTGACGGCATCCGGAAGACCGACTTTGCCTGTAATATCAATCGCATTTCAGATTTTATTTAATCATTTTTGTCACGATAATTTATCAACAGAAGATTACTGTGTGCCATAATAGGCGAACGATCGTTGATATATATTTACCTACGAAACCCTCGCAGTACAGTCTGACCAAATCTCCTGGTTGTGCGTAGTGTACATTTGCCATTTCATACGTAGGCAGAGGGTCTTCCCAATAAGACTTAACATCTATAAATCACAATAATTTATAAATATGTACCGCATTGACATATTACAATATATAAATTATATAAATGTATTTTATAAGAATACAGATTAGAAATATATTAGAATTGTTTCATCGGAAGATTTTGATAAAAGCTGCATGTTCAAGACATTTCCGATATGTTGGCAATAACAATCAATAATAATCTATAATAGAGTAAATGATATACAACAAACATGAAGACAAATGTAAGTTGTCGTGGATTACTATATGACTTTATTTTATAGGAATAAAGTATAAAGCATTCATTGTTTTCGGAATGAAAAAATAAAATATTGTTGAAAATAGAAAAATTTACATTTAAATTGAAATAAAAATACAATTCTCATACAATTTGAATTTCTAAATAAATATTACAGTAAAAAAAAAATTAAAATTTTTAACTAATTAAAACATTTATCAAATGTAATCTTGGTTTTTGTTCGTAATTTAAATTTTAAAGAAAGTACCTGACCTAACTACCTATATAATGTATTTTAATTGTAAAAGTTTTACTGCAGACATATTTTAGATTCTGAGCAACGCGATGAATGTAATAATTTTACATTGATATATATATCACATATTATGTATTTTATTTTTTTTATAGTAGAAAAAATGCTTTGATCATCAACTTTGAAAAAGGTTCCTGTCAGCAAATTGGATCTAGTTGGTACTTTTAGGAGGTCAACATTTTAAACTCTCAGCACTTTTTGAAACAATCAGGAAACAGAATAAAAGAAATACGGGCATTTGTCAAAATTTAAATATTATTCTTAAAATAATTGTTTGGTATCTCAAGATTACCAAAAAATCAGACGGTATTTTTTTTAAATGTCAGTAAAAATGCTTTTGTTTGGCCAAAAAGATTTTACATTTTATGTAAGGTTCCTTATAAGTCGTTAATAGGTACTCAATGGAAAAAAAGAAATAGCGCTTTAATCCACAAGTTTTTTTACGAACGTGTTAAGATAGAATTCGTCAAGAATAAGAAAATAAATTTTGTCAAAACAGGTTTTGACTTTTGAGTAAAAATATCCGTTTTCTCTTTTTTTTTGTTTTCCCAATATTATTGAGAAACATACTGGGGGGAGGGGGCGTAGCATATTATAGTTAATTTAGGTATACTATCATAATTTATAATAATTAAATATTAGTAATATAATAAATGCAATGTTTTCGGCATAAATTAAATCAACCTACCGTAGTTCTAATAGTGAAATAAATACTACTTTAATAGCAATACAAAAAAAAAAAACTACTATATATAGTAATATAATATACTTAGTAATCAGGCCAATGGACCGACTTCCCTCAGAATCGTTTTTCGTACCTATGCAGTAATTTATCATTGAATTTAAATTTAACACATACATTACATTGACTTTCTCAATGACGAGGTATACCTATGTATTCGACTCCTATGCTGTACCGGAGAGCGGTTATACCTATCTCCCACTATTTTCATTCAAACTTAATAATAATGAGTAATGAGTTTTCGTAAATTTTACCTTAGTTTAAGATTTCAGAGAACATTCTTAAAAATATTTTATTTTTTTCTATTCATTGTGTAAAAGTGCTCGCTCAAGCGTGTCATGCTTTTATGCACACAGACTTTTACATATTACATGCAATACCCATAGGCCATAGGTAGATTGTAAATATGATTGTTGGTGTTCACGAATTCGCAAATATGATAAGTTTTCTTTTAAAAATCTACAAAAAATGTTTTGTATATTTTTTATAAAAAGCACATTTTTTAACACATTTTATAATACTATATTTAATTGTTTTAAATGTATACTTTGATACTTTTTGGGAATATTTGCATGAATTTCTGAGAGTTTTTAAGATAACATCATAAATTCATAACCCTAATTATTATCATGAACTGTGTTCATACGAAACGTTGTTTGACCTCTCGTGCTTTAAGTTAAGAATTTAATTTTTACATTTTTGGTATAACATATATTTTTAGCATTTATGGTATAATTTATTTGATGTGTTGAAAAATCAATACTTTCAAGAATCATTATAGTTTTAATTAAAATCGTTTATACTCTTGAGTAATGAAAAACGGGAACTTTTGATGATTGTTGGTATAGTCAATTTCTATTCCAAGAATATATATAATTCCAAAAACAAAATGCTATATTGCCTTTGGGTTGGTGAACACGATTTTATCAAATTATCTGTTCGAACAGAGATTCTTAGTACTTTAACATTTTCCTATGTATATACTATCTTGTTCCGGAAAACTTTCTTCCACTTACCATCAGATCAATGAACACGTTTGCTTGAAGTTAAAAAGGGAATACAGAAAACGATGAAAAACAGTGTAAATGGATCATTTTTGTAACTGGAAAAGTTTCTTTACGAGCAATTTTCTTATCGTCGCTTTCAGACTAGGTACAATAAAATACAATAAATTATAGAGAATAATTCCAAATAAATTGCATTTTATTGCAATGGCATGGTTCGATATTTTGGTTTTATTTATTAATAATTATTATTCAAAACAATTTTAATATTTGAATTAATATTATGAGTTTACTCTAGATAATTCAACTATTTTCATCGATGTGTTGGACCCAAGGGAAATTAAAAATATGATCTCTCAAAACTCAAACGTAAGAACCAATCATGAAATTATTTTATTTATTTTACATAATTCAAAAAGTGCTTGATATAAAATCATTTTTAGTTTATATTTATGTAAATCTTTTATCATAAATCTGATATCAAATATAATTTCAGGGCGATTTTTTATCTCAAAAATAAAATAAAATTGAAAGATAATTGGATGGCACAACAAGGTAGGTAAAAAAAATGACTTTTTAAGATTGGTTAGATAATACTTTGAACTTATTTAAGATGTTATATGGTAAATTGTAAATATACATTATACCTACATAGCATCAACAACTATAATGTATGTACTGAATTAAGGCCATTATATAATTACAACCCGTGTTAAATCTAGACATTTTAGACAATTTTTTTGTGGGTAAGGGCCTACATTTTTTCATCAATTATACAATTTGGTATTATGAATTATATTATTAATAGTTATTACGTACAAATTACAACTAAAAAATTTTAAATTCAGAAATAACTATAGTTATATACAAAACTCATTTTTGGGAAGAGGTTAGTTATCAGTTCTATAGGTACCTTGGTACCTATTCGTAAAGAGTATTGTACATTTAATAAATATATTTGGAGAACAGTTGTATTTGTTTGGGGAAATAAATGTTTCTAAAAAAGAAATCAAGATTGAATTCTCAAATCTCTATAGGACATCTTACGCCCTATATTTTTTCAATTTAAACGACGTAACTAAATAATTCCACTATATGAGAATGTCACAAACTCACAATAATAATAATTATTATTCAATGAATGTTTCACTAATATTTTAAGAATTATTTAGTTTCTATAAAATCAAAATTATTAAACTTTAAAATTAAGTTTGAAATGATGAGCACCTAACACTTAAATTAAAGGGATAATTTATGTAAATATTTTCAAAGTTAAGTTAATGTATATATATTGAGTATTTATTTAATAAAGTAAGTTATAAAGTTTAGCCGGAAGCTGATGTTTCAAGTTTATAATAGGCCTTTAACTTTTAAGTAGAAATGTACACGAACACGTTGAAACTTCATGTATGTAAATATATATATAAATATACAATATACTAATATACATAGTACATACCAATATGTTGCAAATATAATCAGTATAATATTATGTTATATTATATAGGGGTCTGGGTGAAAAGAGCGAATCCAGCGACAGTAAAACCGCGATAACAAATAGAGCTACATAGGTAATAACGGCGATTACGATTTTCGCAATAAGTAGATATATTAGTTTTTTATTTTATAAAAATTGATTTAGTCAGTGATAGTTTAGTTAGTTAGTGTTCAACATTGTGTATGACCTAGGTATTTTACATAATACCTAACAAGTTATTTTCTGTGTCAGTTTCATATTAACTACTTAAAATGCAATATATAAAAAGTAACAAAAATAAGAATTTGTTAGTACTTAGAGGTACATTTATAGAGTGGATAGAAAGACAGTCGAAACAGTGTACTGGAGATGTATAGTTAAAAATTGTAAAGGTCAGATTACTATTCGAGATGAGTCAATTTCAAAAGGTACCTCATAGCATATACATGTCACCGACATTAATATAATTAAATTCAGACAAATCGTAGGAAAGTATGTTTGATTAATGTCTAATGATAATCCTCAACAAATTATTGCCAGTTCTCAAATCACGTCAGGTGTAGCCGGTAATATTTCCGATTTCCCTTTTTTAAAACATACTTTACAAAGAGCACGTCAGAAAAAACAGAATGGTTCTTAAAATCCTTCTTCTTTAATGGAACTTGAAATTCTTGAGATATACACTAAAACTAAAAATGGACATCCACTTTTAATATTTGAGAGTGGTCAAGTTGATAATCGTATATTAATATATTTTACTGAAGAAAAGACGAATCTGATGGAAAAATCTAAACATTGGTTCTAAAAGATTGGTTTTAAAAGTTCCCCAGTCTTATTTTTTCAAATGTATACGATATGTGTGTTAATAAATGAAGATATAATAATTCATACTGTATATGCATTACTACTGAATAAAACACAAGATATTTATACATTGCTGCTTTTAAAAATAAAAGAAATTAACACCAATTTGAATCCAGAGACTATTATGACAGATTTTGAGCATAGCAGTTTGTTTAATCGCTTTTAAAAACATATCTCCAAATATCAAACAATTTGGATGGATTTTTCATTTCACTCAATGTTTGTGGAGAAAAAATCAAAAAATACCTGGTCTAGCTGAAAAATTTATATCAGATCCAAATTTTTCTTTACATATTAAAATGTTACCTGCCTTAGCTTATATTCCAAAATCGTACGTAGTAACAGCATTTAAAGAATTAATGAATTCACAATTTTTATCAATAACGATGATCTATTAAAACTATTAATTGACTAGGTACTTCGAAGACAATTGGATTGGGCGACTTGTTGCCCGTAGACAAATGACCCGTAGAACACCAACATTTCCCTTGGAACTTTGGAATTGTTATGATTTGGGAAAAAAAGGATTGCAGAGAAAAAATAATAACATTGAAGGATGGCACAGAGGGTAGAGCATTATTAGGTTCAGTGCATTATTAAGAATGATAAATAAAACATAATTTTTTTTTTATACCTAATTTTATTTTCGTATTGCAGGTTCACACCATCCAACGTTTTGGAAATTTATAAACCGCTTAAAGAATGTACAAAATATTCAAGAGCTGAGGTACGAACAATAACTTGCAGAAAATTCTAAAAATAAGAAAAAAATATATAAAGACACTGCAAAAAAACAGAAGATATGGTAAATTTATTTAACACAAATATCACAATTAACTTTTTAATAGGTATTGAATATAATTTTAATTTGCAAGTGTAAATATTATACATTTATTTTTGATTTATATACCAAATTCTTTTTAGTTATTATTAATTATTATATTTTCACTTTGAACTTTTAAAAAGATATAACTGCATATCATTTTAATTCAAATAAAATAAAATGTTCGAACATTGTTGTGATCTCTATAAACTATACATTTTCGATATTTTTGTAATCGCTATTTACTATATTTGCTCATTTTGTTTTCGATATTATGACCATCGCAGTAATAGTTTCGCTATTTTGACCGGATGCCATTATATAGTAGGTACCTAACCTAACCTACTTATTTACCATATTATGATTCCGTTATTAAATATTTATTGTAAAACTAAGATAGCATAAGAAAATATTTAAATTCATATATTATTCTTTACAAATATATCAAATATTAAATAGGTAATAATAATATGTAGTAGGTATGCACTATTTATTATGAAGCACAAACTAAAAACATGGTATATAGCCGTTTAAAATTTATTCAAATTATCGAAGAACTTTGTTGTATTTAATACATAATATACATTTCGATTAAAATATTTTCATTTTACATACTATTTAAATTAATTAACGACTACTTATTTGAATACAAATAAATTGTATATTAAATTGCAATCCATGTTATGAATTAAGAACTTAACTATAAGCAGCTTTTTTATTGAGTTTAAAACTAAATAGTTTATTTTGTGTCTCTATAGTGTCCTCGGGGAATCCATCAATTTATTTAATGCTGTTTATTGTTTCTGCGAATATCTTTCTGATACGTTCGAGTTGGTTCAATTCGTTCACGTAATACCATACCTATGTCACTGAGTGTCACTCAATGTTCAGTGGAAATAAATGTAAAAACGTTTTATTACATTATCATCTTGCACTTCGCCGTACAATAAGAAATAATTCACAATTTAAAATTGTTATTTCGATTTATATGTCAGAATCATTATTAATTATTAGGTAATTTAAAATATTTTAATAGTTTAATGCCGGGTTGCATAAAAATCAGTTGATTTAATAGTGAACTAAGATTTAAGGAACCGATCACGGGCAACTAAATCTTGTTTAAGGGACCATTTTTAGCTCACTATTGATTCGTTCAGTTTTTAGTGATTGTTCATGCAACCCGGCATATGAGCATTACTCCTATAATTCTATGGATATAACAATTTGCATAATTTATTTTATAATTTTAAATTTTAATGAAACTTATCTGTCCGTACTCCGTGGGTACTTTAATATAATATAGGTATATTTGAATGGTTCAAACCATTTGGCATTTAGCATTTTAGCATGCATTTAGAATATTTTTATTATTATTTTAAAAATAAACTACCTACTCGAAGTAAAACTGACTTCTTGTTTTCTAAAATAAGTACAAGTAACCAAATTTAGGGTAATATTTCTAATGAACCAGGTACGCCATGATTGCATTACAATATAAATTGTAAACATTAAAAGCTTACTAATTATTTTCTTCGGCAAATAAATAAAGGTAGGTATGCAAAGGTCCCTTCAAAATGTATTTATTCGTTGATACTCGATAGACATTATAGACATACCCCCTCTATAAATATTTAGTGGTTCACTTAATGTATATACCTCCCTACTATACATATAGCTACTATACAGCTACTACATTACTCCGGTTATGCAAGTAGAGGACTAACAAATTACATAAAATATCACATATTAATCATTACCTATATATACTATATAGGCTATAGGTACATACTTATTGCTTTAATATTAATAAAGTAATAAATTATTGACTAGGTATTATAATTTGTGTATTATAAAAAATAAAATGTTTTAAAATATTATAAAATAACAAAAACTGTAAGAGGAGAAATCGTTATTTTATGTGTGAATATTCAAGATCGTAAAAATGTTAACTTCACTCGTTCGTAAACATGTATGTGGCTCTATGTTAAACGTTTTTTTTTTAATTTCTAGTAAAAAAACTGGTTGAGTAATTGTTTATTAAATTTTCAAGTCTTATGTACTAAAAGTAAAAAATGTATTGAATTTTAAATGCAAAATATAATTCACACATTTTTCAAATTTTGACGAATTTTATATAAATTTGAACTTAAAACAGTTTTTCAAAAAATATTTTCAATTTTGAATTTTCAAGCTTATTTACTCACAAACAAAAATGTTGTGGTATATAAAACTAAACAGTTTTAAAATTTCAAATGTTTATAAAAAACACAAAAAGAACCAAAATATTTTGAAATTTATATCATCATAGAAAAATGTTACGAATTTGCGAAATATTCAAATTTTGTAGCTAAATATTTTATATATTGACGATACCTGGTTTAGCGTAAAAATTTCTGATATTCCTTATTTTAGATCCTAAACGGATCATAAATGTATTGATTTTACAATGATGTGTTTTTTTCTTTTCTTTTGTGTCTGTGTACACATGAGTATAGTTAAAATAATGATTCGATTTTCAACTTCAGTAACTTTTCTGGTGTGTATGTGAATCTAGTTTGTGCATTCGAGAGATCAACATTGAAAATTCACAAGTTTTCAAGAGTGTTAGGAAAAACAAAAAAAAAATAAGGATAAACTAACATTTTTATACAAAATCGATTTCGTTTTTTGTTGTAACTAAAAAATAAATAACCGTATATACTTGAAATTACTACCAAATATTTATATTAGACTTGTCAGTACATGGATAATATTTTCAATATTTTTTTAAGCTTTTTGAGCTATTTTAGACATTTGACATTTTTGGTTTTTTTTTAGTTTTTTCTTCTTTTATGTCGATAAAAACTTTTTACCTCAGTCAAAAAGTTTGTAAATTAGTTACAAAGTTTCTTACAAGCAGTGCCAAAACTACGATTTTGAGGCCCAGGGCCCCAGATGCGAACTAATTTTGAAGCGTTTATCGCCAGTGGTGTTGAATCAATAATTAATTACTTGGCTTAGGTAAGAGAGAAGGTTAGGTATTCAAATTTCAAGCACCGACTGAAATTCTAGGTTATTTTCAATAGTAAGCATTATATTATATTTATTAAATATTACTCTCATACAATATTAATTATAGCCTTCTTCTTTTTATAGGAATATATTATCTTATTGATTACTATTAAGGAACGATTTTTATAATAATGCGTTTTATTTTTTTTTCTGGTAGGAAAGTGAATTAAGTCGGTACTTTGTTAGAGGTCAAAAGTAAAAATGTCCATGTTTTTTCAAAAAGCATCGGGAAAAACAACAAAACAATTAAGAAGAAACTGGAACTTTTACTTAAAACCAGTTTTTGATAAAATCAATTTTGTTTATTTGGTGTAACTTAAAAAAAATGTCCACGGATACTTTAAATTGTCACCAAATTTGTATATAACAATTTCCCATAACTGATAAAATTTTCGAAATATTTTGACTCTTTACAAGCAATTTATAGCAATAAACCATGATAATTTTTCAATTTGTTTTTAAAATTATTTTGGAAAAAAAATTTTTTGCTCTATCATTTAACTTGCAAATTTAAGATAAGTTTACTCACAAGTTTTTATTAGTCCGATTGCCTAAATTAAAAAAATCAGAACATTGTAAGATCAATACATTCATTGCTCCGCTCAGAATTTAAAACATCATTGTAAAATCAATATATCTCTCCACTCAGCATTTTCAACTGGCGTATCGTATTCAGCAGGTACTTATAATGGCCTCATATATATATAAGTGCACTTCGTTTATAATTTACCGAAAAGTTGTGGTATATTTACATTTTACATAGGAAACTACACTAACGAATACATGAACATGAAAGTATAAGTGTATATCCCTTTCCTATGTGTACCTTTGGTAATATGTAATTTAACCTAATAAACCACAACAAGTGTTTTCTTACTAATTTCGTTACATCATTATTTATAATATCCATACCACTTGAATGATAATTAAGCATGGTTTTGATCTTTTTGAAAAATATTTGAGAATTCTGATGTATTCACACAAAATATCAAGTTACCTAACTTATAACTTAATACTTATTAGCTATTAATTTTATTTAATAAATATAGGTACTAGGTGGGTTGTAGATATACAAAAGTAATGTCTTAGTGATTGAGTTCTTTAAAAAAATTATACGTGTATACTTTTTATAGAAAATATTTTTACATTATATGACTTGATTGTTTAATATTATAATGAGTATGTTTTTTTAGATTCCAAATTTGTATTGATCGAGCTGAGGAGTTTTAATTTTTAGTTCTTGAAAAGTTATAAATAATAATCAATACTTTGGGTTGCTGTTAACTTAATTTACAGACTAACTAAATTAAAGTCTTACAAATCGATATTGAAAAATGTGAACAGAAATAAGGCCAAGATACGTTGCATGATAACGATAAGGTCGTTCACGCTACGGACGAATGTAATGTTGTATTTGGGAAACGGAATTTAACTTGCTGTCCGACCATCTGTATTAAAAGTTTAGAATCTAAACTTAAGGTAAGCACTGAGAGTGGCCGATATCATACACGCATAATTCCACTTCCACACATAGTCTATTATTTGTTAACATAATTGTATGATGATTTAAAATTGTTTTTATTTTTGGAAAATATAAAATATAATTTTATACCTAGTTTACGAATATTTTTTTACATAAGAAAACTAAAAACTAAGATACCCAATGATATTATTTTTTTTATTATATGAAACTATAAACTGAAATGTAGTCCTTTATTTAAAGTTAAATACAAATAAACACAGAACGATCTAAAAAAAAAACGAATTCAATTCATGTAAATCCTGAATAAACCATTTGATAAATATTCTCAGAAAAACCTGGAAATATACTTACGTGATATATTATATTATATTATAGTTAGTATACAGGATGATTCACCAAGCATGCCTGCCTCTATTTTTTCCTTTTGAAATTAATTTATTCAAATTTTGATACATGACATTTTCAAGTATAATTAAGCTCTATGTTTTTAAATACATAGAATTTGTATATCATTAATTATAAAGTGTTCTGTGGAGTTACCATGATAGATTATATCAATAAAGTAGTAATTTTCTACTGAATTAAATGTATATTTATTTGCAGTGTTCAAATATAATAAACTTTTTTTGCAAACTGGCAAATAATAATACACACTTTTATAATATAGGATTAGTGTTACTTATTTAGTAGGTACCCAAAGTCCTATATTTTTTTTTAATCTGTTATTATTATTAATCAAGCATCATTGTTGGTTATGACGGTTTTATGTACAATGTACCTATAATGTTTACTGTATAGTGTATACATTTATATATTATATTATAATATTATTTTCATTAAATCTCAATAATATTCCAGTACCAATACACTTAAATATACAGGGTGATTCACCAAGTATGTTCAGTATTCACCCCATTTATCCTATAATAATGTATTTACACAGATTCTGACTTTTGTAACTTTTTAGAATACTCTTTTAAGCCTTTTTTTTTTTTGGTACTATTTTTAGATGGGATTTTTATACCATTTAAAAAATGTGGCGATTGGCAATACAAACTTATTCTTTCTTTTAAATGAGAACCACTTTTATTTTCAGTAAATTGTAAGACAGGTGATTTTTTCCTGTTTGAAGAAATTTTGTTAAATCAAAAACATTTAGTACGCATAGACTATAGAGTAGGTATAGAGTATAGAGTATAGAGTATAGAGTATTATAGTTATGGTAACCAGACGTACTTATTTTATAAGGACAGTACTGTTTTTTGGTAACATGTCCTACTGTCCTAAATAAATGGTCGAAGTAGGTACACCTAAATGTACTTATTTTTAATAATTTAATAATTCCAAAAAAATTACCTAAATTCAAATTTAAGGGATTCAAAAAAATTCTGTTATCAAAAAAAAAGTTTTAATACTGTGATATAGACGCCTTGCAGAAAGTGTCATTTTAATAGTGATTTACAAAAAGAATTTAGTTCCTTGTAAATGTAGGTATTAAATTTTGTTTCCGATTAAGTTAAATGTTTGAGTTAAAATATATTAAAAGTTCTAAAGTTGTTTTTTTATTAAGTATTTATTATAATAAGTTTTGTTTTTCATGAAAGTCACGTGAGTTTAGTTATATAAAAACACATATTTTATTTTTCATTCTTAGTAAGATTAAAAATCAGTGATGCATATTTATGTTTAAAAATAAATAAATGAGTTTAAATTGATGTTATATTGTTAGGTATTTATATTGATATATATACACACAATATATATTAGCTTATATTAGTATGTACTGTTTTTTCTTTTTTAATATCTGGTCACCATAATTATAGTGAAATGTTATAAAATGTAAACCACTTAACACTTTATAGTTTAAATAAAAAGCTTTTGAATTTTAAAACAGCAATACAATAACATGAACATTTGTTGTACAAATAAATGCATCACAGTATACGGTTGGACAATACCAGAATGCTGTTGATGATTGAAACTTAAAATACTTGAATGGTCTTAATTTTTTTTTTAGATTTATCAAATGTTTAAATATTAATAATAAGTGATGACAATGAGTATTACTTTTATTGTTAGGTATTGACATTTTATATTTTACTTGGGTTTTTAAGCTGAAAATAATTGGAACAGGTATTATTTTCTTTTGTGACTGTGTAAGACGATTAAAAGTGGTAAAGCCATAATATAGGCCACCAGAAATAAAAAATAACGAAATTTATATCTGTATGGTTCATAAATATAAAATTATTTTTAAAAATATGCTATTTTATGCCTAAATATACTTATGTATTACTCTATTCGTTATTACGTTATTGATTGTACATAATATTATATATTGTATATTGGAAAATTTGGGAATCCGTCCACCCGAAATGAATATTTAAAATTACGTGGAATCTGGATAGACTTGCATTAAACGTCGTCATATTAAGTATTGACCGGTGATGGTATACCTCTATGTTAAAATGTATACCACAGCTCAGAGGTCATTAGAATATAAAACGCTTTAACAAAAAAAAAAAAAATAATAATAATACATTCATTTTTTTTTTATGAAGTCTTCATTTCGCTTTATTCAATAGAAAACACTATCGTAAAATCTAAATAAACATAAACATCATCGCCGTACAAACACAAGCTGACGTTAATCATCGCATTACCGAGAATTCGCATTTAGTTGGTAGAATGTATTTTACTATTAATAAATCCTGGCCGGATTATTTAGCAACGTTTTTCATTTCCCCATTATTAGTACAGAGGTGTTATTTTGCTGACACGTCATTCATGGCTACGCCATTTGCCCGTCCACCACTTTTAGCCTATAATTTATATTACTTTTAATTA
This sequence comes from Neotoxoptera formosana, assembly GCA_022818045.1. Classification (NCBI taxonomy): domain Eukaryota; kingdom Metazoa; phylum Arthropoda; class Insecta; order Hemiptera; family Aphididae; genus Neotoxoptera; species Neotoxoptera formosana. The sequence continues at coordinate 3,116,896 of CM040631.1, read as the reverse complement.
TTAGACGCGTATAATATATTACGCAATATACGACATGTGTGATATCTGCCGAGTCATAAACACAAAAGATTTAAGATTTAATCGGTAATCCGTAACAACACTACACGATCATGAATTATTTGTAAATTATTACTATTTTTTTTTTTTTACTATTTACTATTTTAGTAAGTATAAAAATATATAATCAATATTATCATCCACGGACTCGTCATATTAACACGTATATTTTTTTTTAATAACCTTATTATAACATAAAAATTGTAGCAACCTATATTTTAATAAAAAAAAATTAGCAGTAAATATCATAGACGGACAAGCATATTGATTAAAATAATATTATTTTTTTTAAATAACTAAGGCAGGAAATATAAAAAGTAGGCACACGTTGATTAGTATAATTACATTTATATCACATTAAAACACATATTTAAACTAGCGTTATTCTTTAAACGTTAACAACTGATTTGTTTTACATACCTATACAATTTAATCTTTAGACATAAACTTGTTTTCATTTTAGACCTATCGACTACAGTAATAAATCTGAAACTAACTGAATGCGAGGATTTTAAAACCTGATAAGACAAATCGTCTTTATACGATACGTTCTTATACTGTTTTGCATTCCCGACTTCATTATTTAAGAGAAAATAGGTACTTACCAAAAGTGACGAGTTTCATTGAATGATTTACAATGTTCGTCTGATTGGCCAGCTGACAAGTATACACGCCATGGTCGGACGATGTCAAACTCCGCGTGTATATGGTTTGATTAGCGCTTTCGGGATTCAATATGAAACTGGAGACGTCACCAGGCCACGGATATGGGCGATTATCTTTGAACCTGTAAAAATATTTAAATAATGTCATTATTTCATCGAATACCATTACTTTTTGGGCGTTTGCTTTAGGGGTATGTATATCTATCGATTCATTCGGTTATTTTTATTTTTTACAAATAACACCTGTCGGGAACGTCTAGGTATATTAATACCTAGTAATATGCTATTTACTTAGTACCTACTGAACATATTATTAACTTAGTCCCGAGAAGCTACAATTAAGTTCAAGCAATTGTTTGTCGTCGTTTTCAATAACGCCGAATAAATATGAAACCATAAGAAGTTTAGCAAGTTATTAATTTGAACAAACTTCGGTGAAAAACAGAATTCAGTTTTCGATGAAGCAAAGGCTTCGTTGATTGTAAACAAGAACAAGTAGTAAAAAACCAAGCAGTTCGAAAATCGACGTGAGTTTTAACACTACAATAGGTACCTCGCTCAGAGACCAAATATTAACAAATAAAAAAAAAGAAAGACGTGTACACAACTTTTTGCCAACAAGTTGGAAGTTATTTCGAGTTTTTTCTCAAGTCTGCCGCCCTTCTCGTTTAATGACCAATTAGCGCAATAAAGTAATAACAAAACGTTCGCGATTTGTCGTTTTCTCTTCTTTATATTTTTATGATTTCAATCGTACTTTGAACGATGATGACAAATTCGTTACAAACGCAACGGTTACCCACGATATCCGATCGTCGTCGTCGTAATAAACGATATCGGTAGGAAATACCTAAACTGCAAAACCGGTCGTTATGTCGTATAAAATACGTTCGATGACGTGCACGCTACAATGATAATAGTAATAATAATATATATTATTATAAAAGTGGTACACGATGCGGTGGCGATTGAGACGTACGGCACATCGTCTCGTGCTGTGTTATAGAGCGATCACCGCCGCCGCCGCCGCGACCGAGCCACATCGAACCAGTTCGCCCCGAGATGTTCGCAGAAACCGCCGCCGCCGCCGCCGAACACGTACCTAACAATCGTCGTCGTATCGGCTATCGCTCGTATGTTTAGGTCATTGAATTTGATGGATTGTATACATCACGGTCTGAGTTGTCGCATGATGTTTACACGGCGGCGTTGCACGAAGTGCACCAGTATTCGCGATGATGTGTTGTATGAGAAAAAACCGAAAGACAATATATAATAAGAGCAATGTGGCGGAAAAAAAAATAACACAATAATTATTATTATTGTCTCAATAATAACAACAACAACAACAACAACAGCAACAACGATAAATTACGGGATCGAATAAAATATTATTAACGGCACACGGACCCACGTGCAGGTTTAGCTTTAACAATAATAATTACTAGAACGAAGATCGTTCAACTCGATATCTTGCATCTCCTCTCTAAATATTCATTATTCTATTCAACGGCCAATGGGTGCCACCGCACTCACGGGGTAATCAATCAATGTCAGTCATATTATAAACAATAATATTTTTTCTTTTTCCATTCTACTCTGATAATATTATAATGGACGGAAATCAGAGAGGTGTGTACACGCATAAAATCAATTTTTTTAAATCGCTTTCGTGGTACAGCGTCCTTGCTAAACGTGTAAACGTCAGATGAGTACAACAGGCTATATAGTGTTAAAGATGGAAAAAAATAACCGCGGAGCAGGGGAAGGGCAAAAAAACATAAAAATGATTAATTACGTTCCAGTAGAAAAAAAAAATCAGCATTCGCAAAACAAAATAAAACTATAGACTCGAATACGAATTATTTATCATTTCTTTCAAATGTACAGTGATTATTATCAGGCAGACTCGTGATTCGTGATACGTCGAGGTGAGCTTAGGAACGCGAATAACCTGTTGACAAAATTTATCTGAACACGATTTGTTATCTGGGCCACAACTAATTTGTATCCATGATGTATATGAGGTACATGTGTGTACTGCCTAAAAATTAGAATAATTTAGTACTGCCTTAAATAGTTAAAACTTAAGAATACCGGGTGTCTGCAGCACTGTACTAACGACCAAATTCCTATATTGAGAGTGCCTGATAAACAAATAGACAGCAAAATACTTCTTCCAATGCCCTTGAATGACGTTATTTATTAATAGGTGTTAGTTTTTTTCACGCTTGAACAGTAAATTTGTTCGTATCTTAAAAAATTCACACAGTCTTACTTTTTTCTTTAATTTCTCTATACTTACGAAGCAGTAATTTTAGAAATTTAAATTGCAAACTCAATAGAATGCACTTAAAACTTTTCGGCTTTCGGTACTTACTTCGTTGATTCAAAAAGTTTTATAAAATATTAATAATTGCATCAGAAGTAAAATACAAAGTTTTAGAAATATTCATAGCACGCAACTATATTTTCCAATTATTTAAATAATATTTAGAGCACTATTTTATCATAAAGTTATATGGGTTATACAATATACCTACGTCATATTCATTACTCAGTAATATACAATATAAATAAAATTTATTTAAAAGAATATTCTTAAATAGTTATAAATACTATTCAAAATTAAATGAACATTTTTTTTTCATAAAGTACCTATAATGTATATTATTTTATTTTTTGGAAAACTCCATTATAATTTAAATATTTTGATATCTCAGGTATTCTCAACATAAATTCAATTTATTTCACATTTTTAAATTTGTATAAACATATTTATGTACCTAATATGATAAATTAATAAATGTCCTGCTTCACAGTAAAATAAGGTCTTCCCTTTTTGTACTATTTTTTTAGCTTAACTAATATACAAAATTAAATACACATACGGAGTGAGTGCCGAGTGAATCGTGAAAATCTTGGATATTTGTCTATTTTCACGGGGAAGTGTACATTATTCGTTGTATGTTTAACTTGACTGTTTACCGACTCCACATTACTGCGAAGCTCAAGGTATAGTCTGTACAAATGTTAATACACTTTCTTCGGGAATTTTAAAGTAGGTATAAAATAGGTACAGTTCATAATAAGCGCATTTTAAAATCAAGTTTAACAAAAAATAAAAACCTTTCCGTGGAATACCGAGAATGGTCATACATACGAGTCATACGACATCATAATACATGTTAATACACTTTCGGCGATTAAAAAGTTGGCATAAAACACTATTAATTATAATGGGCATTTTAAAATCGAGTTTAACAAAACATAAAAAAAACCTTTTGGAATCGCGAGAATGGTTACGATAAATTTACAATACGACCACAATGCGCCAGGTTAATTACCCGTAACATAGCGTGTACAAGTTGTACACATATATAATGTCGACTTGTGGCAAGTGCACTGTTGCATATATATATATATATATATATGTATATATACACGAGTCGGCCATGATACCGGGAACGACGACGTCATGAGTATACAATACACATTGTGTATTATTAATGCCCAACAGAGTTAGTTCGCTAATTATTGTCATATAGTTGCACATAAACGTCGGGCCGGCCAACAACGGGGCAGATGGATCGAGGGGGTAGATATAAATGACAGCTGCACGCCAAAGAAACTCTACATCGCATTTGTAATGCAACTTATATATATATATATATATAAAAAAAAAACAAACAAATAACTTGATCGTAATGTGCACGGCGTGCTCGAAAAAAGCGCTCGCGAGCGTACGACTTTTCAAAGGGAACAATAGAAATTGGTTCCCATTCCTGTGATTTTAATGTTCAACTGGTAAAACGACAAATTATTTGTTAAAACAGATACAAAAAAAGTATCAACCGTTTCACAGACTTATTATAAACCGTAATCATGTGCGGGCAAATTAAACGCGGACATTAATTACAAGATTATACTGTTACATTCAATGTGTATACTGTATATAGCATCGTTGAAACGAATTAGATTCTTTCAGACGTATTTTCTATTAATAATACACGCTGTGTTTTCAATCTTAAATTTAAGTAATAACTAATCTTCTTACGGTTCATTAAAATATAAGAATTCAAAAAAAAAAAAAATAGAAACAGTTGAGCAGAAATCGCATAGTAGTGGGATGGATGATGGGTTACTACAGTATATTCAACTAGATTTGTAGAATTATTGAATGTTAATGTAGACATACATAATCGCATTAATTCAATGTGACATATGTTTGTCACTGCAGTCATGTACCAAAAGTACACCTTTATATGCGAATATATTGGATAAACGAGCGATTAATGTATGCAAATATATATTATACACACGTTCTCCGATGAGCAATTGAAAGGTATTGAAAAAGTAGAACGTTTAAATCGCGTGGAAAATATCTAGACAATAAATCCATAAAAAAAAAAAAAATTTGCTCAGCTGGAGGAGACGCTAAACACGACAGTCGATCAACTTGTTTTCCGATTGTTTTTTTTCTGTTGTATCCATATTGGGCTCGTCGGAATAGCATAGACGTTTGATGTCGAATAAAGTTTTTTCTGCGTTTTATACCTGTTCCGACAGACTTAATAGAACACAATAAACAGACACTCGAGTATTCAGCCAGTATATATAGTGTCGTGGTGGTCAGAATGATGTTTTTTATATACGTTTTGAAAAAAATGCACTCAAAATTGTTTTTACATTGATTTTTTTTTTTTTATTATTATTGATGGTAGGGTTACGTCGTCGTGGGTGGTATTCGAATTGTATTCAATGTCTTAAGCAATTTTGTATCCACCCAACCGATATTGCAGATAGATAGATGAGTGATGACCGGTTCACCGACTAACGATAAAAACATGACACATACTTTAAGTAAATGTTCTTTGCATATCGTCAGCTACAACATGCGTCACATCAAGTTCTCCAAAAATCTCACTAGTCATTTTAGTCGTTATCACGGTCCTGACCCCAGATAATGTGAAAAATAATATAAAATGAAATCAATATAAATTCAGTAAATAAATATTTAAAAGTTTATTATAATGATGCATTAATGCAGACAAATAATTGTAAAGTGGAAGTACAAAATTAATACGTATTGTATTGTTACATAAATAGTGTTGAATTGTAATGCCTATTCTTGGCGTTTTTAATAAATGTACCTTGAGTAGCAAAGTATCGATACTGAAAACAAATCATTAACTTTTAATTTAGCTCGTTGTTTTTCCAAAATCTTAATTTATGTTAAATTATAAAATATAAATGCAAGAAAACAGCAGGTAATAACAATGGCTTTAAAATACATAAGCTATAAAGAAATTTCGGATGGTTGGTTGAAATTTAAAATCACATGTAAACAACATATCCTACCATTAAGTCAATTTTAATACCTAATTAAAAACACCATTTAATTTTTAAGTTCAACAATAATCATGCAATCAGATAGCAAACACTTTTATTTTACATAAAATAATATAATGTGTATTGCTTTCGTTAAAATTGGAGACGATGGAATAAAATCTAGGTATACTAAAAATAATTAACATAATATTATAATTCAATAATATAAAGATATAATAATATATATATATACGTAATGATTATTTAGAAATAAAAAAGACAGAATTCAAATATTGCATAATCTTTTTTGATTGTTTTCTATGCGGATCATGAAATTCTTAAATTTATTTTAATCGTATACACATTATACTACTGCAGAGTTTTAAAAATCTTCCCATAAATTGTGGTGGGGAGGGGTCATATATTTTGATAGCCTGCCATCTGCAGATAACGCATTTAAGCTTATATAAGTACTTACTACTTAGGAGTTAGGTTGACACTTTACATAAAGTTAATTTAGATTCAAATTGTTATTCATAGGTTTATCATATTGTGTAATCTCTACAATGAACTCGGTTTTTCAAACAACCTGGACGTACCTACGCTAAATACTGAATGAACAAGTAACTATATAATGTACTGAAAAATGTATTAATAATTTTTTAGTCAATCAGGAGTTTATTAATTAGATTATATAGAAAAATTTACCTGAAATTTAAATTATTATTATTATTATTATCAAGAGTTGACTTATAAAATATGTATATGATAAATTGCCATTCAAGATATTTATTGGTTCACTGGTGTCAGGAAGGTTGTAAAAATATATATAATTATTGTTGTTATAAGTTAGTACCTTTTTTTTATCACTATTTAAGTTACATTGTTTCGAGCCTATTAAATTGTGTGGCCATAACACGATAGGCCATAAAATATGAAGTCGGACAAACAATATAAATGCATGAACATAAAAAACATATGTATTACTCATATGTTTTTGGTTCAATTTTAAGTTATTTATTGCTATATTCAATACACATATTATATAACATATACCCTGCCATATACAAATCTAGTTTACACATTTTTAGATTTAATAAATTATGACGGTTTCTTTAATCGTTCTGATGACTGATTTCATTTTGATACATATTATTCAGAAACACATTTTAATTAAAGTTTTGTAGGTCAATGGGCAATGGTTGTCAAATGATTTTGTCATACGTTTCTCTACGAGACTGATTTTTTAACATGCACTTTTATTATTAAAAACATAAATTAAGGATTAAAGATCATTAATTAAAAACAAAAAATGTTCAACTAAAAAAATATATTTGCAATTTATGTCATAAAATGGAACAATTGATGCACTTCAAAGGCCCTTTTTAGATTCTAAGCTGAGCGATAAACGTATTTGTTTTGCAATAATGTGTTTTTTTATTTATTTATTTTTGTGTCTGTCATCAGCCTGCCATCCTTTTAGAACTTTAATAACGCCCCAATCTTCAACTTTAAGGGTGGATTCTGGAAAAAAAAAATGAATCAAGTTTTGGAAATGAGAAAGTGAATAATTCTCAGTATTTTTCAATAGAAATAGAAAAAAACAAAAAACTGGAATATTTACACAAAAACCGATTTTCGAAAGAAATAGTTTTGTTTTTTGTTGAAATAAAAAAAATATTAACTGTAGATACATGCATTTTTTACTAAATACTTGTACTAACATTTTATAAATATGATATAATATTTAAAATATTTTTACTCTTTTTATGCTATTTATAGACATTTTAAATGTTTGTTTTTTCCACTTATATGTATGATAAAATTGTTGTTTATAAATAAAATAGATTGAAAATGTATTACAAGGTTCCTCATAAGTGGTTCTTACAACAAAAATCAAAAATACATTACATCAATAATTTTATTTTATGAAATTCCAAGAATTCCTATATTTTAACGACATTAATATTCATCACGTAATATATTATAACGAATTCTCCTCAAACTATTTCGATATATTGTTGTAAAAAATAATAATCATAGAAACTTGAATCATTCCAATATTACTTGAATGATCAGTTTCTATGCAAAAATATTTTTATATGGGTTTTTATATACATAGGTACCTAATGTTTTTCTACGATAGTGTTGGTACTTCAGTGATTTTTCCACTTAATCTGGTGGATCCAACGTTGTATTCAACGGAAGAATTTAAATCTAGTTAATATTGTAATTTATTTTAAGGAGAATTTAAAAAAAAATAGTGTAATTTTAGTGGATAAAATAAAAGAAACAAAATGCTTTATCAAATTTAATTATTTTCACAATTTTTACGAATAAAAATCAGAATTTTGTGTATTACATTTTCAAAAATGTTATCGCTTTATTTTTACAGTACTAGATATTATCTATTGTCATAACTCATATTGATAAGTATTATATAGTTGATTGTTCACAAGTTTTCTATTGGCCTAATTTTCCAGTTAGTTTTACGTTTGACTAATTACTGTTTTTCTTTGTTATATAATTTGCTTTTTTTGAAGTTTTAATAACTATGAGCAAGAAAACACCATAACTCAAAAGTTTAAACAAGAATGGAAAAAGGTTGAAATATTTAAAGATTGGCTTGAAAAGGATAAACAAATGGCACATTTCAAACTTTATAGTAGAGGTACTATATATTAGGGTAGACAACTAAAATGTCCGAGCAAAAAAATTCCGGTATATATACACAGTGAATCCTCTTATAACGGTCACCTCCCAATAGCGGATACTTTTTAACTACATTTCAAAAGGAAACTCTCCGAATAGCGATAAGTTGAAACGTAAGCGGTTGAAACTTCGCGAAAAAATTGAAATGTTAGACTTCCTTCAAAATAACGAGAACCTAGGAGTTATCCATTTTTAAATTTATATTATTGTTAAATACATATTTCTTTTTGTCAAATATCTATATCTGTATAAATATGTATTTTAACAATATATACTAAAATTATTATACGTAACATTAAAATTAATATACATAATACTCATATATTTTTATCATTAAAACATTATTATATAGTTAATTATTATTAACAACATTATAAAAACCCTTTATGAATTTAAAAAATGTGCCCCGTCTGAATAGCGGACAAAATTTCGGTGACCGAGAGTATCCGCTATTCGGAGGTTTCACTGTACTATATACATATAATAATATTTTAAATAATTTATTTCGGATTATATGTAATATAAAAAGATTATCGAATAAATTGTTTGTACAAAAACAATATAAGAGGTAAACATACTCGTATATAATAATAATTTCTATTATAGGTAGTCTAATTTACTGCATCATATAAATTATTTTGAAAAAATATTCTCTTATTTTAATTACTAGCGGTCATGTTATATAAAAACAATTTTATTAATTATTCATATTCATAATAATAATATATTCCTATCAAACATAGACTGTTCGTTAATTTTTTCAGGTAAATCATTTAATTAAAATGTATATTGATACTAATTAGAACGTCAATTGTGCATCACATCGTATTTTTCCTTTTACCTAATTATATAAACCGGACTTTTTTACCACGGTCTTTTTGTGCCTCAGACTTTTTTTTACCATGATTCATATATTATTAGCTATAGGTATTCAGTTACTCCCAGTTTCTATTGAAGTAATATTTAAAGAAGGTAATAATTTTTTTAATCTTTTGTATTATGTATCTGGTAAAACTTTAAAAAATACCCCTTAATAATTATTTTTAAAAGTTTATAAAAAAATGGCAAAACTTGATTTTGTTGTTTTACAGAATTATAATATATAATATGGAATTATGTATAATTATATTATATGCCATAATACAAAACAAAATATTATTGTAAAGATTTGAAAACTATAATAATGTTAGGAAGTAAAAAAGTAAATAAAATTGTATTGAATATTTATTTCCAATAATAAACATAGCTTGGTTTATAATTTTACACATAGATACCAGATCCAAAATCGCATCCACTTTTTACAGATGATTCCGATCCCGCCTAGCTAACCATCCAAAACCTCTCATTAGAGACGTCCACTCAAATAGTATCCCAGGAAACCCACCTAAACGATAAGCTCACCAATGGCACTAAGACCTCTTAAATAAAAATTAATACTTAATTAATATCCAGTAAAAAAGTATGGCTTCATTTTATTGGCCATTTCCTACATGTATTCCGTACCATACAACTCCTACGTTTAATTGTAATAAAATTAATAATTTACAAATTGTATAATTCAAATAAAATATTTAAAAAAAATTAATGAACGAATTACGTTTTTAATAATTGGGGAACTTGTAATATTTAATTTTATATATTAATTGAACCATATAAGTATCTAATTGTATATGTTTATTTGTATAATATACACTAAATTAATAATGTTGTATTTATTCAACGTTTTCAATATATTTATTCAATCATTTTCATTTTAAAATACTGTGTGGGTATAATATTGTATTCCGGGGTTTTCCAATTTTTATCAAAAAAATCGAAAACCCGTAAATAGGTACCTATAAACGTAGAAATAATCAACTCTAATATTAATGCTGACTACTATCAGTTATGATACTAATTTGATCGTGCATATTATTATTACCTATGTTATTTAGCAAAAATGGTAGGAGGATGGGTAGGCTTATAATTTTTCATAATTGAACTAATTTGGTAAAATATAGATATTTTTGGGTCCACTGTATAAAATTGTTAGTTAAAACATAGGTACTAACTTGATTGATGAAACATAATAACAAATTATGTTTTAAATGACACAATAATATAAATGTATACCATTAACAAATATGATATGAAATAAAATTATGTTTGTAATTTAGATAATGAATATGTAACTACGTGTATAATATATGGACATATGATATAGGTAATACATTATGTCTAGAATAACTCAATTGGTTGTTGGTTGTAATGCGAAATTACAAACTCTTCGTGAACCTGCAGAGATGACAAAAACGTTTTTACTTCAATATTAAAAAACAGTATATTATATTAGTCTCATTCCAAAAACTTTAATAAGCATTACTATACAATAAAAGTATCTATATAATATGACATATATTCTTATTTAGTTTCATAGGAAACCACGTCTGTCAGTTTTTGTACCTTATAGCAAACAAACACGACAAACACAAAGTATTCTGGGAAAATAGTCAGAAATACAATAATATTTCAGTCATTTTATACATGTTGTTTAAAAATATAGAAACGTATACTAGGTATATTATATGATATAAGCCAACAAAATTCATTTTTAATATTAAATTTAATATTTTTTGTCAAAGAAATAAAAATGACGTAGGTATACGTGGAAGCAATACAAAGATGTAGGTGTGGAATATTATCTGAACATGATCAAATAAAGTATATGATATGAGGTAAATCAAGAAAATATACTACTATAACTATACATAACTACTATAATATAAATTAGATAACGTTTAGTTTATAGGATTAATTTAATAATCATGTGTTATCTTAGACTTAAAAAATTGCAAACATACAACATGGACAAATTGTGTTCATCAGAATCAGTTTTGTGTTAGCTTTAATATTAAAGTGAATTAACCTACTATATCAGGCTTTAAGGTAGGAACATTATCAGTTTTTTATGTTGGTTTTTTACGATGCTTAAAATAAATTTATATGAGAGTAATGAGTAGGTACAATACCTATATAAAATATTACAATTTAAAAATGCAAATAACTCAATTGAAAATTCCTCTTACTCGTATTTTGTATGCGTGGAATTAATTCAAGTAATTTAAATAAAATAATTGATGTGTAGACTGTGGCGGGTGATAAAAAAAATTAACGAAGGCGTAGGGTTTATTTTACTCGGAAAATGTTTTATAGAATTTTTTTTAAAAGTCGCGGGTTGTTATTTTCATACATCATTATCAATGTGTCAAAATCCAACTCCCAAAAGATAATGAAAAACTAGTACACTTCATTAAATACGTAATAGTACCAGTTTCCACTTTCCAATCAATAAGTAATTAATTGGGAACTCCGTCAATGGCCGAATGATATTTTCAAAAAAAAACTAACTACATAATTTGTATAAAAAAAAAATTGCAAAAATGTTGAATTACATTATTTCTAACTCTACAAGGCCATAGTTGGGGGGAAGAAGAGGTCCTGGGGTATAAAACTCATTTAAAAAGTATAAATATGCTGCAATAGTATACAGCAATTAACATATTGGCTAAAAAATGATGTGAGGGTGGTATAGGCGGTATATTAAAAACATTTTGGACCTCCCACCTGCAGAAATTTGTTTTTAATTACGGCAGTTATACGGCCTTATGAGTTATAATTCTTATCCGTACAATAGTGCAAATGAAACACACAGTAGTTTCACAAAATCGTTTCAAAATACTTTTTTTTTTTATCTAAATCTAAGAAATTTATATCAAAAGCTAGTATATTAACAGAAATTCCCAGTTTAAAAATTGAGATTTAATATTAAACTTCACGAAACACGTTGAATACATTTAACATACGAGCACTGCACATTGAATACAATACTTATGAACTACAGTGGAATAACTAAAATAGTATACTGAGTATATTACTATGATATAATAAACATTTATACCTGTACACAATATTATGTACCACGTACAATATATTGCTTATAGCGAATAACGATAAAATGTGCATAAAGCGTACAGGAGGTACTCTTATAGCAATTGGTACATTGCAATTCGCAATAATATAATATCGGATAAACTGATTTTAATATTATTAATAGTCGTGTATTATAACATTATTATAAGCATCTGACGTCAACAAAAATAATATGTTCACTTGATATTTTTTAATATAAAATACAATTTTCACAGAAACTGGAAACAATAATTATAGGCATACAAAAAGCATTTTGGCCAAAGAGTTTGAAATCCAAAATTTAAACAAAATTCAAAAAAATATAGGTCAACAGTCAATAATGTAATATAATATTAATTATTAACGTGTTATACATTTTTAAATGTCTGTTTATAAATAATAATATATAACCTATAGGTATTATGTATTTGTGTGCAATTTTTCAATATAATAGAGCTATTGATTTATTTTAATTTTGCATAATTGTGTACTATAATAGTATTATGTTGTTTTTTTTAAACACCGATACAAATCCGTCTTTGAGTAACTCCCCCCCCCCCCCCGCTACTACCAGAAATTACTATTTATATAAATATAATTTTAAGATACTTATTAGTTCAGAAATTAGCATACTTTAGATACTTAGGTATCTAATTGATACAGATAAAAAAACATTATAAATATAATAATACGTAAGTACTAAGTACCTATTCAATTAATAATAATAACCAATAATTGTGGTGTATCTAATAAGTGTACTATGTGAATAGAAATAAGAGTAGATATAACATAGGCCCTAAGAATCTAAAGAAAAAATTAACAAACTATACCTATACCATATACATAGGCGTGCGCAAACTCTAAAAGCAGGTAGTGCCCATATTTATCATCGGCCATTTAGTCAACCTTTTTATATATATTATAACAAATCTAAATTTTATAAAAGTACCTATTTAATATTATCATATATTATATTTTCTTACAAAATATAATAATAATAACATAATTGTAAATACTTTATATTAAACCTGATGGTTCAAATAAAAAAAAAAATACAAGTACTAGTAAATTAGAATAAAGTATAACAAATATAATATTTATGAATTACAGAAATTCACGTCATCTAGAAACAGTAGAAATCATAAATATATTTTATGCCCTTAGAGAGACATTCGTCTGTTACCCATACTGTTGAATTCATCTATTACTGCATTTAAATCTACCTTTGATACCATTTCTTGTTCTGTGAAAAGCAATAATAACTAATAATGACTCCAAACGTTCTTGACTCATTGTACAGCGTAATTTGTTTTTTACAATAGTTAATTTTGAAAAAACACGTTCACAAGTACAGCTAGTTACAGGTATGATTGTAAACATTTTTAAAGTTTTAAAAACACAAGTATATATACTGTAGAATTTCCAGTTGTTTTCAACCAATCAATCCATTCATAAATAGATTTACTAGAAGCACCATTTAGTTGCATAGCATTTTCATAATTTTTTTAAAGTTTTAGTTCAGTAATTAAATTTTCCTCTGAAACCTTGGAAAATGTTGATAATATTTTTGTAGTATTTTGAGTTAATTTCATATTTAACATACATGCCATAGCATCAATCAAGTCAAATGTATCCTGCTTAAATCTTAAATCAATTCCACTGAGTAGTTTGTCAAGTAATGAATAGAATACTGTAATTTTCAATTCATCAAATTTTTTATTAAAAAAAGCTTGATTTGATGAATTAGAATCTAAACGAGTTGAAAATTTGCGAGAATTACTATCTGGAATAGCAATATCATGTTTCTTGCATAATATATAACAGATCTATCAAACATTTGTTTGTATTCACTGTCATAATTTCTCATACTATCTAATGTACTTCTCATACTATTAACATTTTTCATTGCCAAAACAATCTTTATCATATTATTATTTATAGTTTATTACATAATATTATACACAAATTATATAAATAAACTATAAAAACAATTTTGATACTAGTCAAAATAATATGTCTATACGACTATAATATACCATACTGTATAGTGTATACAAACTTTCAACTACAGAGTGAACATAGTGAATTATTCAATTTTTTTCAAATCCGCAATTTGGTAATTTCGGTAAATTAAGGCATAGGGCACTTCGGCCCATGAAAAATCACGGGTCGTGCCTGGGCACCCCCGGCACGCCCTGTGCGCACGCCTAAGACCATATATATTATAGTTGTTTTGTAGACAGTACTGTTTCATTCACTGCAGTTTCCCTATAGTTCAATACGTTTAATCAATAATTATTTTGGCGAGATTTAATGCAGACAATTCCATGTAATCAAGCGAATACCACGAGACACGTCCACGTTGTATTTAGAGAATCGAAATAAATCAATAGCTGGGTCCACTCTTCACTTGTCCTGTAGATACATAAAACTGTTCCATTTTCGACTGATGATGGGACATTATCTTTATGACGGATTAAAAATAATATATATATATATATATATATTATATAAAGTTTTTTTTTATTTTGTCAGACTACGTGATAAATAGGATGTTAATAGTAAAATAAGTATGTCTAATGACATAATATAATATGTTAAAGTAAAATATATAGTAATAATATATTGTTTTTTAATTTATATTACGTTGCTTGTATTCAATGCGCACTATAATATATATAATATTATAATGTTACACCGGGAACCAAAAGATCCCGACTGATTCGATAGACTTAACTTTGGACTTTATATTCCGAGTTCTGATAAAAACAATTACGTTTTTTATGATTTGAACGGGTTATACGCAGAATTGTCAGAACTCGTCAAAAACCCGGTCCCGTACAGTGTTCGTCGAACGCGCGTTAAGGACATCCTAATTCCGAATAAAAACACGCATACGTGTACACAATTTAATATGTGTATATTTTTTTTACGTATCGATCGTATTGGAAATACACGGAATTTCGTGACGGTAACGCCGCACAAGAATAACGCGTACAAGAAAATAATACAAGGGATGAGGGCCATCATTTTTTCCCAGAACAATATTGAATACTCCGATACAATAGAGACGCCGAGGAAACAGCAGCTATGTGTATAACAATACAGCACTGCGTTTCCTCTTTCTCTCCGGGTAGTCGCAAATAATGGTCGATTATTATTTATTTCAGCGTAGGTACCAAGAAGCCACAATGCAAGACGCCACTGCGCCACTATCGCGATGTACGTACGTAAATGGAAAAAAGCCACAAACAATATTACTCTTCGACGTCCATTCATACGCCGCCGGCTATTTCGCGTTTATCCTATTATAGCGTATAAATATATAAGAGATCGGTCCACGTGGGAATTAAATCCGTGTGGTGGTCGCCTAGCATATATTATTATACCTATAGTCATATAAATGTTTTTTTTTAGGTATATACCTACCAGTCTGAAGTCTTTACTTAACAAATTAAGTACCGTCAATCGATAACCATTATCAGGCAAAGAGGTGTTTTGGATGTTCAAACATCACCCAGAAATGTTCGTGTTTATTGAATAAAAAGAGAGTTATAAATTTCAAAAACCGATTTTCAGAAACATCCCTCTGAAACTTTTTTCTGCGCACGTCCTCCTCGACCATTATTATAAGTATTATATTAGATTAGGACATGGTCCAGTTTTTATTTTTTATAACCACTTATTTATTAAAACATTGGTTAGAGGTGCTTACACGGTGAGTACACCTCGGAGATCACACATAATAATAGTTTGCGTCTTTCGTCCAACCTGAGATCGTCTCGATCTCTTTCAGTCGGTAATGAAAATAGTTGTAGAAAACCGACACGAATATAAGATAGGTACCAATAACTAGGTAGCCCAATGTACCATATGGGAGCACAGGCCTGCAGTAATCGCTATGGGTATAATGTATACTTGTTGGACACGTACCATTCGAGACTGAGATACCTCTCGCCACAACAGTGAAGCGTCTTGAACGAGTTGAGGGGCCCGTACTCGGCGGTGCTCAGTTCCTTGGTGAACCGGACGCCGGATTCCAGCCTCTGTGCGTCGTCGACTTCCGGGAACAAGTTGTCGTCGCAGTACGCGGCAGAACCGCCTCGGACCACGGACGCAGCGGCCAGCAACAGCGGAAGCAGCAACGGCCGACGGCCGACGGACATTATCGTAAACCGCAGCGACGACCGCACTGGGAAATATGGAAAAGCTCGGAAAGCTTCGTAAAAGCTATCGTTTCAAACGAAAAACGGAACTGTCATTTCGTATACTCGACGTGCGTGTCACACGGTGGCGCGCTTACGACGATTTGCGAGACGCGAAAGAACGGCGAGAAACGTCGATCCACAGCCTTACCGGTACACACCACACTGGTGACTGGCGACTGCTCGTACTGTTGTAGGTCCGTCGACTGTCGTAGTAGCCGTAGACTCCGTCGTGGTATCCGTCGGCGCGCGATCACACTAAAACCGCTCTCCGATTCCGCTCACTCGTTTCCTCCCCACCGCCCAGCCGGAGACGGTAGGTAACTACGGGTGATCACGCTTGAAGAGGCGGGTATCCGTCGGCCGGGCTGCGCGCGCGCGGGCATGTGCCGCCGCCGCCGCCGCTGCCGGCCACCAACAATACACGAACACACACACTTTGTATTTTTAATTTTTACTGAGAATCCACCTCCTGCCCACTCATCACACAAGTCCCACGTTAATGACACCGCCTAGCAATCGTTGGTATGCACAACTTGTTGCCACCGCTCAGCGACAAAGAGTTTTTGACTTGAGCTCTCGCGACTCGTGGACCACAATTGTACCACCAGCAGCCGCCTGCCGTAGTAGGTATTTCATATTACGCAAAAGCAATAAGTGGTATCATTATATCAAGTATATCAACCAGTCCAGACGTAAGATTAGTCACGATACGCGGTATAGACAAACATTAGCGATTCAAACATGTTTTCGCTTTTTTTAAACTGCATAATATTCCGTATTAAATTATTCAATATTTTTTCATAAAATTATCATATTTTTACATCCTCTTTTATTTACTCAAACTGCGTATCATCGTTCGATTTTTATGTGGTAACGAAACGTTTTAATTTTAAATTCTCTGAGATTATTTTTCCGAAAATTTTGATACGCATTATAATATTTATAATGTATAATACTATTAATAAAGTACCTACATCAGTTTATTATATAAGACGAGTTACTTGATACAAAGTTTTTGAAAAAGGAGAGGGGAGGTTTTTTATTAAATAAAATATATTATTTATATATAATTATATAATTTATATAATCAACTATGAGTCTAACTCATTGTAGTACATTTTACTACAATGTAGTATAATTGACCACCTGCTAGGGATAAAAAAATACGATGACCAGTGAATGTTTCTGAGAAATGAAAAGGACTATACTGTTGTAGATGTATAATTACCAGATGATAGCATTATGCTCCTATTCAGAATTGTACACCATTCCCGACTACCTACCATAATTGGTGGAGGGAGGGAGTGGACTATAGTCAATTAACTGAATTGCACTGAAAGACAATTTGTTCAAAGTTCAAATCCATCGTCTTATATAATATAATACTAAAAGCCTAGACCTGGACATAATACGCACAACCACACAAGGTCTTTATAATTTGCCAAGTTCCATTATATTATATTAAGCCATATTAAGATGGAAATTGGTAATTATATTGACCAAATTATAAAGCAAGCTGAATTAATTTCACAATAATGCGATTGTATGGTGTACCCTCGTGGTACACGTGAAAATACCCAACTACCAACTGATGTAGTTAAACTTAAGTTAAGAATATTACTTTAGATCACATAACCTATTATAAAATATATATCTATAAATGTACATATAGTACATAATATACATATTAAACTAAAATCAAATAATTAAGACTAAAATGTCCTATATTATATTATATTATGACATATTATTATGTTGTCAAATATTTCAACGTTAATAATGGCTACCTATCTAATCTATAAGTTGTAAACTATAACTTGTATAATTGTTTTTTTTTTTGTCTTAGGCCTCGACGACTCGATAAAAATATAACGTCGTTGTAAATTGTTATAATTTGAACATTAGATAAAGTTATTTTTTTTTTTAATTTATCATAAACGTATTAATTGTATTTATGTGGACCTCTAAATATATAGTTACCGACTGGTCGCTGTTTACTCAATATTTCGTATTTGAATATATTAAATTATAAACACAATTACGGCGTAACATTGGTTTTATAAAGTGTTTACAAGTATAAGATATATTTTAAAAAAAACTAATAGTTTCTATACGTATAACGCCTTACTCTTGACGAATATCATACGGCTGGGTATTTCTTATTTGACGACAAAACATTTTTCGATTCAGAGAGAATAACAATGTTTAACGACATGGACTTTGAGGTGGCGGCCAACGACATTGCCGAGCATGTGAATTTAATACACGATCCCGAGTTGGTAATGACGATAGAAAGATGGGTGCTGAAGTTGACCGCGGATAACCGGGGCGCGAACGAGCTCAAGTACTTGCAACTATTGCAGTACATGATGGCCCGAGGACGGATCAACGGACCTTTCGTGAGGGATCCGCCGCCGGGTCCCGTGAAGCCTTTGAGCTGGTACGTGAATCAGCAAATCTGCCATGGTCGCGGCCGAGGCAGTGGCGGCGGTGTCGAGTGTTGGCAGACGAGTGACTGCAGCAGGGTCGTGCAGACGACGAGCGACGAAGACGAGGACTTTGGAAAGCAGACGGACAACGACGACAACAACGGCGCCAACGACGACGAAACGACGGCAAACGGTGGCAGGTCCGTCCGCCGCGAAGCTGGTGCAGACTTGGAGAGCAACAGACAGGAACCGAGGGAGGAGGATATTGGCCCTAACGACGGGGCGCATCAGGGGAAACGCGACGGTCATTTGGCGGGCGGGGGAGAGTGCCGCAGCCGCAAGAAGAGCGCTCCAAAGCAAAACCCGTTCGCCAAGCTGTGCGATCCGTGTTTGGACGATTTCGGACGGCACTTGCTGAAGAGACGCCCGGGACCGATGGACGCTGCTTACAGGGAGTTGCTGGGAGACTGCGCGCTGCCCGTGCTCACCGACGCCGAACAGAAGACCGTCTGTCCGGAGATGTTGCGGGTGTTGGAGAGCGTCGACGACTCCACCACGTTACAAGACTTTTACTTCCAGGTAGGTGGACGTACTTGTAATACGTGTTGGGTTAGCTATAACTAACCCACGAAGTCGTCAGAGTTTTTTGTTTTCCCTCGAGCAGTGGATGACTTCTGCAGGTGGACAACTCCCCCCCCCCCCAAAAAAAGTCACCGCACGTAATTTATGGATCGCTATAATATAACTGAAGATGATTAAAACTTCTGACCTCACCTCTGACGATATCAGTCGTATTGTAGGTACCTGTGCCCTGAGATTTTCCTAATGGTTTTTGACGTTATGTTGGATACTCGAACACAATAACTATGAAACGCGATGCGTGAATATCGATTGACCTAAATTTCGGTTCCAAGTACAATAGAGAATTGTTAATACAATCGATAGAGTGTTAAATCCTCAAAAGTGTGCACGTGGTTTTTTCACTGAAATTAAAAATATTGCGCATCGTTATTTTTTTTTTTCGGTTAATACGTTACGCAACTACCCCATCGGTGTCGGAGGTTCGTTAATGAAGCCCAGGCTTTGTTTTCATTACCCGCAAAATGGTTTATTTCGCTGTCGAATCTCATTTCGATTCAAAACTTCATGAAAGGTATCCGTAATCCTTGCCCTTTTTCAAGCATTACCATAATACTATTGAGCATAATTAATTCACGCTACAGTTGTTATTGTTATATGTAAATGTTTATTTATTCTGCCATTTGAAAATCGTTGAATTTTCATGTTACAGTATTTTAGTTTCAAAATAAAGTAAACTTGCAATTTGTACAAAGTTTAAAGTATTTGTATGAAGTATAATATTAATGAATATTGTATGTTGATCAGTAATCTGGATTGATTTTTACAAACATTTAAATGGCCTTTTCATAAAAATGCTGCAGTAACATATAATCTGCAGTTTATAGCTTTAATATAATTAACAACAGCATTTACCTCCTGCTAAATACAATATACATATTTATACGTTGGACGTTGCACATTTGTTATATTGTTATGTACAATGTACATTGTACCTACAATCTACATACGATATAAATGAAAGAAACGAGAATTCATTTATATTTTATACATTTCTATTTGATCATTTTTATTCTTTTACCATATTATAATAATTATAATATTAGTACTAAATAAACAAAATATACTAATATCGTACAAACTACTCGTATATCACATAATAATAATATATAGGTAATAAATCAAAATGTATTATAAATAAATTAAAAATTGTAATACATATTAAACTATATAATATGTTGATATTATTAAAATATTCGATTAAGACAAGCTTTGCTTATAGGGATTAGGGGGACTGCAATTTAATTTATATACATTTTTCTATAAGTACATTGTATCATTTGTTTATTTTGCAAAATATATTATTATTATTATAAAACATCTACAAACTCCATCATTTCATCACCAAAGCACTTGATAAAATTTAGGTACGTTCGGTTTTAAAAATGTAAAAATAATTAATTTTATGAACAAAATATTTACTTTGCAATGTTTGTTTTTTATATTTTAAATACTTCAAATTATTAAACAGTTAGTTACAATTAAAAATAATAATTTTGTTCATTTTACATATTTTATTCATGTTAACAGCTAGCCAAAATTGTAAAAGTGCTCCGACCCATGCCAAGTAAATTTGTTTATAAGTTAAAATAAAGTATTTCGTTTTTGAAATCGAAACACTGGGAGTGTTTACATTTTTGTCAGGAATAAATGTATTTTACATTCATAAACTGGCATTAAACATTTTGACTTAGGTACTGCAGCTGCAGTGGCAAACCCAAGTATTTACTTAGGTGCATGAGGTCCGGACCTTCTCTCCATTGGCATTTTGTCATAAAACTACATACAATTTTGTATTTGTTATTATTTTTGTATACAGTATTAATATATTAAAATAATATGGTTTATGCGTGATTGCCAGTAGACAGTAGTCACAGTTAATATTATGAGAATAAAAATTTAAGAAAAATGTTTTCCCAAATAAATTAATAATCTCGGCCTTTCCCGGTAAATGTTTTTTTGGAAAAAAATACCATCTATATCTAATTAGTAATTATGAGTATTAATTAAAAATATATACAAATAAAGACACAAATACATATTTACAATATTTTTAGAACAAAAATTGTTATTATCCGTGTTGATACGGCATTTTACTGGGAACCAAAGTACATAGGTATTATAGTATGCTAAATTTATATTTTCTACTTTAATGGGCATATTTTTTTATTCAATTTGAGTAATTTTGTATGCTGAACACAATGGTGCAATCAAAATTTAATGTTCTTGTTTATGTTTTTGGAGCTAATAGGCGGTTTCAAGTTAGTGGCGTTAGTCCGTACTTTGTAGGTCAAAATACTGTAGTATAATTGTTTTGAATTACGTTATGATCCTCCGTCTATTTTAGATTCTGAGCAAAGATTTGATGAATGTATTGATTCTTATTAATTTTTTTCTGTCTGTATACACGATAAGTTGTCGAAATAATGCTTCAAATTTCTTCATCAATATTTTTTCTGGTGAAAAAGTTTTTGAAAATTCCCAATAGTTTTTAAAAGCGTAGGAAAAAACAAAAAAAATATATTCCTAAATGTGAGCAGTGAGCTGGGCTATCTTGATGAAATCAAGTTGTGTTTTTTTTTTGTCCGAGGCTGAATGCTTCTGTGGGTGAGATGGTGCTTATATTTGATTTTGTTCGGGCGATCTGGTAAATGGGGAATTCTAAGAATATATGTATGACAAAATAAAAATATAAAAATAAATGTAATAAAAACATATTAATATAATATGTAAGTTCGCAGAGGCACGTTGGGCACATGGGTTTGGGTTCCTTGCACAACGATGTTAGGTTATTTCGTTGTAATTTAAAAATATTTTTCGAGGGTGTTTGCAACTTTTAAAGTATGTTATTATATTTTATACACTCAATGACATTTTCAAATCAATATGTTTTCTCCAAGAAATGAATTCAACCTATTGTATTATTAACAGTAAAATGAATTATTTTAATAGCAATAATATCATAAAATACACTTAGTTATGTAGGATCACAGATCGATTTAGCTCAGAATTGTGTTTCATATACAATAATTTATATCATTGAATACAAATTTAACACATCCAAGAAAGTGACCCACTTGACACCTATTATACAGCAGAGCTGTACCAGCTTGCCTACATTTTTTATTCTGTAAATGTCAATTAAATTTTTTTAAACTGTGAATTTTTTCATACTTAAAAATGATTTAAAGCTTAAAAATATATCTTAAGTTTTGGAAAACTTCAGGATTTTTTCAGAAGTGTATAGCATTTTTTTTAATTTTCCATATTTGAAAAAAAACCATACGATGGATGTTATAACTTATAACTTTATAATTAATTTATTAGTATTCAAATTTCATATATCGTGATTAATTAACAGGGTTTATAAATTATAATAATGAATAATATAGTGTTATCCATTAACCTTGGTTAATTAAAACAAAACCTTTGTATAAATGTATATATGAATAAATTATGTTATTTAAAATAAATAACTATAATTATTATAGTTATTTAAAATAAATAACTATAATTATTATGAACCTCAAAACGGATTTTCTTTTAAACCACTGGAATAAATTGAATCCTTATTGATCGAAATAATTGCCTATGCATAAGCCCTTAATATTATGTATTTTCATGGGCTTTAGCCGACGATTTAATCTTCAGGATGCGCTTCTATGAAATAATATTGATTTTATAACATAATGTATAAATATATAAACGTACAATGTAAACATTTTACACATAACCAGGTTAATCTCTAGACACGATGCTCTTCCAAGTTTTCCTTTTATAATGAATCTATTGATTTTTTTAAGTAGGTAAAAAAATTAAATCGCACCATTTTTATCTTTCGATGTGAGAGACAGTACAGAATCATCCAACATAAACTGCGAAACATTCGTCCGTCCCCTGATAAAATTATACTCCGTAAAAATGAGTACTGTATATTTCTTATGTCGTTCGGGGAGCGCTCAGTGTATTTCAAATTCTTTTTTTTTACTTTTCCACCTTGTAGTAAATTTTTAATAGCAGTTAAATGTTGATGCACATAAATCAAAACTCGAACTAGTAGTTTCCAAATTGTTAACTTAATGTACTAAGGATAATAGTCCATGATATTAAATATTTTATATATTTTTTTAATTGTCCGAGCATTACAATACTAGACTAAAAAACATTGAAACAATGTTATGTGTTATGTAAAACTATTAAAGGATCATTATTCTTAGAATATAAATATTTTAATAACTTAGAAAATCCAAGTTATTATAAAAATAAAGTAATTGGTTAATAAAATAAATATACTACGAAATTCCAAAATTCCGCATAATTTAAATGGATAAACGGGATGAGCACATGTTCGGTTAATCAACAATCATACCGCAGTAGTATAATAATATAAGGTAGATAATAATAATAATAATAATAATTTACGGACCGAACTGCGCAGGTGGCGCTTTGCACGTGCGACGAGGGCGTGCTGATGATGAAGTTGGCGGACAGCATGGTGAACGACTTCAGGACGTTCGTGTCAGACGTGTTTGAGAGCCGCACCGAACACATCAGCGACGGTTTGGCCAAGGAGCAGATGGCGCTGAACGAAAAATACGGGTACCTGTACGACCGGATGCTGAATCGGGCCACGGTGGCTCTGGACTTCCTGAAGGAAGCCATGCCGATGTTCAACTGGAACAAGTACCAGGCGGCACCGGACGAGTTCTTGAGGCGAACGATAATGCGACGGGCGGCGATCGTCGCGGCGTCGTCCGGGGACGGGGCGGCCGCCGAAGGCGACGGGCGTCCTCCGGCCGCGCTCTCCGACGAGGATATCGCCGCTGCGGCCGACGGCGAGGACGAAGACGCCGCCCAGCAATCGGTCATCAAGAAGCTGCTGTACAGGGTGAACTGGCTGAGGACCGAAGTCGGCCGGGTGGACTGCGAGGGGCAGAGGCTGTACGAACAGCGCAGCAAACTGACGGTCAGCTTGGCCGACCTCAACAGCCGTCTGTCCAACGCCCAGTGCCGATCGTCCGGCGAAATCGACCGTCACAAAAACGAACTCACCGTGCTCCGACAGCAGTCGGCCGACCAGACGGCGATCATCGATCGGCTCATGGAGACCTTACAGTTGACCATGCAGGACAAGCAGCCTTCATCCGGCGCATGTTAGCCATCACGGCCCCCGCCGTGCCGCCTGTACCGATCATGATTTATTTTAGTGCCCCGAACCAGCTATAAAAATTATTTCACACGACTCTTCGGACGACGATCTCCGCTGTGCAAACAATGTATGATTACTTTATTACGTGTGTTTCCATTTTAATGATATATTTTAACGTTCGTCGTAAATCATAATATATAATATTGATTTGTTTAAAATATAAACATTGTTTTTATACCTATACGCGTACAGTATAGTATAGTACCATAATATCGCCAAATCCCCATCTCCTATCATGCGCGTTTGGACCGTATTTGGACGTACATTTCCCCACCGCTCCGCCCAAAGAAAGTTGAATTTTAGGGTAAACCGACGGCCATATAAATTTCAGGAAAGGTCGTACGAATTTGTGCAAAACACGTGCTAAATATTTGCATGGAAAATTTTTTAAAATTTGAAATGGGCGGGGCTGGATAAAATGCAGTACGTCGTACCTATTTGGTTCTGTGAAATACCAACAATATTTTTCGCAATAATAAACTTGAATAAAAGACTGGTATTACCTACATCAAATTTAATAAACGTAGTTCGGTCATGTGTAGTTGTAGTAGGCCACTGCACCACAGATTTATACTATCATCGTCCAAACATAACAATATAATATTATGCTTCTTATAATATTTACTAAAAAATAATAAATATTATAATCAATAAACAGTGTTTAATACAATATAGGTAGTAGGTACCCACGGATAATATACTAAAGTATACTTTAGTATATTATCCGTGGTAGGTACCTACCTAACTCCGTGATTATAGCGATAGCGCTTTTTATGAAGATTCCTATGTATAGTAATAAATTACTTAGTTCATCAACCATCATTCATGTTTCGGCAGCTTCCTTAGACTGTACCGTGAATAGTTGTAAATTTTTAAATATTGTCCATCATACTATTATGATTCCGTGACTTTTCTCCGTAAAAGGGCTTTGTTACAGCAATATGACGTCTGAAACAACGAGGACCTACACTGCAGAAAGAGTTCTGCAGTCAATATTAAACGGGAGAGAGGTTGTATTTGGTTCCGATGAGATTTCATAATAATAACAGAAGTAATACAACTAAATGTTAAATTAACTTTCCAAATTATTATGATATTATATTCAACCGACAACAATTTCCTTCCCATTTTACGGAGACTTAGGGCTGTCTAGAATACCTATATATAGGTATGGTTAAAAGGGGCGTTACCATTTTCCACCGAAGTTAACCGCAACGTTTTTCGCTAAGTTTTATTTCAATTTCCACCAAAATAAATCAATATATTATTTTAGAATTTTTTTAAGAACCCCTTAAATTCATCAAATCGTAATGATTATTATGTTATAGGAGCCTCTTCTCTCGTCGTATTTAGTATCCATATCATTATATCAAGTAATTTAATTCTACCAGTGTACATTTCAAAACGTAAACGCTATAAGCTGAATTTATATTTGATACACACGTGTAGCTGAGGCGGCTGTATATTATTAGTATTCGTATAAAACAAATATTGTGTAAAGAATTTTTTTAATTTTTTTTCTGGTGGCACCTTTATAACCAAAACTAAAACCATTGGGAGCACCAACCGAACCCAATATAACTTGACGCGCTTATGGTTTTGATTTATTAATTGTTAAAAACATTACTACCTAATAGTTAAGCGGCAAAATATGAAAAAAAAAATTACAAGTTTTACTAAATAAAAAGAAGACTTTTTGACAAACTCGAATCTATAATAGTTATGTGTTCATGAATGAACATTTTAGTGTATTATTTTATTTATTCATTTCTAGTCTGTTTTTATATTTAATAATATTTTGTGGAGTTTTCGGTTAATTCAAACATGACATTTTACAACACCATACAACGTATGTACCTACTTAATTTACCAAATTCTGAACCCTCGTGAACACTGAGGGTGAATTTTTATAAAATAATTGATTAAAATCCGAAAAAAATTACTTACATAATATTATATGCATATTTTGTAGTATCATGCATTTGAAATGTATAGTTTTTACAAAAATTATTGTGAATAACAGAATATAATATGCTTCTACACGAATACGCCGAGATACTGCCGAGATATCAGATGATGGATCAGAATACGTTGGGAAAAACACTGGAAAAATTGTATTACTATTGAAACTATATACGATGTGACAGGTGTGGCGAGGCGAGTATATCGTAATCATTACGATTTGATGGATTTTAGAACAAGGGTTCTCAAAAAACATCAGAAATGATACATTAATTTATTTTGGTGAAAAACGGACAAGGTGCAGATAACCGGCGAATGTAACTTTGGCGGAATTTAAGTACGGAAACCTCTAATTAAAAGTTTTGCAAGTTGGTCTATACACATTATGTACCTATACGCTATACACGGTGATTCAAAATTTATGTTATAGCATAAATGTATGATACAAAAGTTTTTTGATTTAAAAACATCTAAAATTATTTGTACATTTTATACTTTTTTACAATTCTTACAATAAGGGAATACATTTTAGTGCTTGAACATTAATTAATGCAAAACTCTATACTTGAGAGATATTTAAAGTTTTAATACATTTCTAAATTTGACAGCCCAAAACCTCCCTAAAATATTTAAAAAAATTTTAAAAGGTACAAATAATTTTAGATATTTCTAAATAAAAAACTTTCGTATCAAAAACATTTCCCTCGATTTTGAATCAATAAAGGGGCCGTAACATAAATTTTAAATTACCTACTCAACATATTATTATACGTATTTGTCAATGATAATAATAATAGAATAAGTATAAAATAATATTTTTACTATAAATCAATAATATATGCTATCATAAAAGTCGGTAGATTACAATAAAAATAAAATTAATGTTGTTTAAATATTCACAACACATACTTTTTTGACGAATGTAAGTTCAAAATTTGGCAGTCATTTAATTTTTTAAATATTTACACCAATAAACTTTTTCGTTCCAGCATTTAAATTTTAATTTAAGTGCGCTTAGCTGCTTAGAGCTTTATATAATATGTTTTGCATTGAAATTTTTTTTATTGTTCAATCAACAAAAAAATACTTGAGCGGGCCAAATAAAATCGTGAATTCATTTTCCAGTAAAACTGATTATTATACTGTATCATAAAACGTAACCTTAAATATCATTGATTGTTTACCAAAATTATGTTTAAATTTAATATTTTAAATTGTACGATTGTCATAGGCGTAAATAGTTTTTGAAAATTGTGGGGGAGGGCTGTAGCTCAGGTCAGGATACTGGATACAGGATACTCTTATGATGCTTACCTATCACAAAACCCCTAAAAAAAATTTCTTTGCTGCTCTCTGACATGAATTACAAATAAACATAAACATATAGGTAAGACGTAGGTACATATATATATATTATTTACCATCAAAAATCAAATTGACATAATAATATAATATACTAACATATTATTGTTTTTCCAACATCAATTTTTTTACTGAAAATAATGAACTTTATAATTAAACAAAAAAATGTTACAAATTAAAACCATGACTGTGCATAAGATATTCCCCAGACTTGGAATTAACGCCAAAATGCATGGAAGATAAATTCGTACAAATAAGGAATAAATAATAATATATTGAGAAATATGTGACGCCGATTTGATATTGTATATTATAATAGTATATTCTAGTATTCTCCGCCAACCGATTCTTATCAGTGCTGCACCACATTATCGAATCATTTGTGATGTGCGAAAAGTGTTTATTCTTTTCAACGTAATAATGTATTATGTAGTAAAATAAAATCATTAGTTTTTGGGGGAGGGGGGCTATAGCAAATCTTGAGGAGGCTAAGCCCCCCAGCCTCCCCCCACCCAATTTGCGCATATGATGATTGTCCACCTATACATTGATTTGTTTCCCCGGATTTTAAATAGATAGGTACCTACTCAATTATAAACTAAAGAGGACGCCTTAATTTTATTGAAATAATCTTACGTTAACATATATCAATAGTCAATACAGGCTATTTTTAAGGAGGTTTTCCGTGTTAAAATAGACACACAGTTAAGTCCAATAGAATATAAATGGTAAATTATATAAATGCCTACTTCCAATTTCCAAAAAAATATATAGTATCTATACTAATGTTAAATTATAAAAACATTAATTTGCAATTAACAGGAAAGTGGGTAACCGATCTGCTGAACAGAACCTATAATAGATGGATCAGAGACAGTCGAGTGTACATCGTCATTGAATAAGTCACTAATTTATGTGTTAAATTTGAATTCAATGTTAAATCATTGCATACGAAAATCGATTCTTAGCCAAGACAGTTTGTCAGCCTATATATATGTATATCAGGGGTCACCGACTACTTTCGACGGAGGTCTGTTTGGAAATTTACAGCGGTCCCAAACAGTTTAATGAATATAATAGGGCCTGTATCAAGGATGGGCAACTGGCGGCCAGCGCCCAGCGTACCTTTTTTATTTGGCCCATGTTCTATAGTACCCACGAGGCACGAATAATATGTTTCAATTTCAACAAAATAACTAAAATTGTTGATCTTCGTTTAAATATCTAATTTCGTTCAAATTTGAACATTAAATGTCTATAAAAAAAATTGTGCTAAATTTAGCTTAAATTGAAAATATTTAGAAATGTTTACCACGTATAGAAAATTTAATATAAACATTTAATGAAAATTTCAAGTATCTACAGTTATTTGTTTTTGAAGTACGACAAACCAAGATTTCTAATCGTTTGATGAGTACCTATATAGAAGTATTATTTTACGCGTGAATATCCAATTTTATCCAAATTAAAAAGTTCAGACGCTTACAAAAAATATTCTTGGAATTACGTTCAACTTTTTTTTCCAATTCCAGCATTCACAACTTACAAGAAACCTTGTATTAATTTTTCGAGCTTTTTGACACAGTGAAAAACTTTTAATCGACATTTATAGAAAAAACTAGAAAAATTTTCATTTAATATCAAATGTCTATACATAGCTCAAAGAGTCAGAAATTCAGAATATTTTGAAAATATTATCATGTATAGAAAAGCTAATATAAACATTTGGTAAAAATTTCAAGTATCTAAGGATATTAGTTTTTGAGTTACACCAAAAAAACAAAATCGATTTAGTCAAATACTGGTTTTGCGTAAAAAGTCCTGTTTTTCCTTAATTTTTTTGAGTGTTTCCCGGTTATTTTGAAAAGTAATAGGAATTTTTTCTGACTGCCTAAAGTACCAGCTAAATCCAATTTTCTACCAGAAACCACTCCCGAAGTTGAATACCAAAGAATTTGTATTGCCCCAAAAGGTGATGAGTGATGACAAATAGAAAAAAATCGAATTACTACTACAAATTATTAGTGAATTACGATTACCTAGTTTGTACAAAAATAAGTAAATGTAATTAAGTTTTGTTTTTATTCGTTTTTAGATACACAATATAACACGTTTAAAATTTTAAATGGAAAACATTGTTCTTTATCGTGATCGGCATAATCGTTAAAACTCCACCTTTTTAAGAGTGATGACGTAGAGTAAAATATGGCTTGTCTGAGTTGTATCAAAAATTATTATAACATGTGATAAATGATAATTATAGATAGAAGGTATATTCTTCTTCTTAGGGTTTATCAGTAAGTACAGTACCTAAGTACAGTAAGAAGATCCTCTCACGGCCTCACACATCCAATCATCCAATTTTCCCTATCAGCTGCTCAAGTTTTCCAGTCTGGTCATACATGGCTCCATTCAGTAACTATGTCATTATAGGGGTAAATAGTTTTGACTTTAGTTTAAAAACTAACATTTTGAAAACATTTCAGTCTATTTTAGTATTAAACAGTGTCAAACACATTCTGGTATCATGACAATGTCTTCCTAACAGTCACCACTATTTTAAGACGCCCAAAGAAATAATGTATATTATACACAAATTTAAAATATTAGGTTGGGTTATGGAGCAGTCAGGTGGGTAAATTCTCAAGGAACAATAAAATACATTGATTATAGTTATATTTAGACATGCAATCACACAAACTCACACACAAAATTATAACACTTTTTCTTCTTCTAAAATTGTATTCTAAAACATTTATTTATAAATAAATTATTTAAATATTTGATCCATTTCAAAGCGGAACTCTGCAATTAACATAATACAATACTGTACTGCTGATCATATAAAAATATTTAATACTATTGACATAAAAAATAATAATAAAATTGAAGTTAAACCTTTAAACTTGCGTCAGTCTCAAAAATGTCTTTTATTTTAGAAACAATGGAAATTGTAATACATTTCAAACTGTTCGAACTATATTTTTAACACAACTAAAAAAATAGTTAAGATTTTCAAAAATTTAGATAGTTTAAATGACGACAATTTTAACTCTTACATAATAACATGTGATTAAATTTCTTGTTTCAAGATAAAAATCTAAATTAAACTATGACGAATAAGAAAAACAATAAAATAAATAATCTCACTCAAATAAACCTAAAATAATAAAATGATTTTAAACTAAACAATATAAATAAAGTTATTTAGTAATCATATTTTTGTTTAAAAAGTCAAAATTAATTTTGACAAAATATTCATAGTATATTCATTGCAATATTGAAATTTTTTAGTAATTTAACTGTTTTGAGTCTCTTAATTCAATTAGGTAAAGATTACCAGTCTATAATAACTCTTAAATTACAAAATTCTATTTAATACTTAAAAAATATGTGTTACAAGATGAAAAAATATGATTGCTATCCAATATTAGGTTATTAAACAATAATTGGTATTTTATAGAAATAACAAATATAAAAAGGAAAAAAAAATATTATGTGGAAAAAAATAATTTATATAGATAATAGAATGTATTATCTAATTTCTACTTTTTAAACTCGGTTGTTAGGACTTGAACTGATCCACACACGATTATCTTTGGCATTGGTGTCTTTCTTCTTATTATCTTCAATTTTCTTCCAAAGGGTTGCTATCTTACTAGTTACTTCTTTCTTTTGACCAGACGTTGTCCTAACTGAGCACCCCGAACTTGTTGCTGATATGTTCGAATTTAAACTTGTATTGCTATTTGTCTTAGCCACTCCAGCCATAGTTGGAAGACTACTATTGCTACCAGCCCATTGATCGGCACTACTTTTTAAACTGCTATTACTAACCGAATTACGAACACCACTAGATCGCATACTTGTAGTAGACTGTTTATTGGCCGGTGGTTTAACCAGGTTTGGTACACTAGTATGTTTCTTGCCAGTAGATCCAGGAGTAGGTATACGAGATTCTTCTTTTACAAATGTACCTTGTCTTTTAAGGGGAATCTGCTTTTTGGTAGGAGTTGACTGTGAACTTTTAGAGATAGTAGGGGATGGTTGAGGACTGCTTCGAGCTACTATCGGTATCCCACTGCCCCATGATTTTTTCTTACCTCTAACAGCTTTCACTTCTGAAGGCTTAACAATTCTAGCCGAAGCAACTCCAGTATTTGACTCATTCTCATCACTGGAATAACCGTCTGTACCCTCTGACGTGGTACTTTCATCAACACGGTTTTTAAAGTTTGATGTGAAGTCATTATCTTTTGGTCGGATTTGCACAATATTGGTTAGATCTAGATCAGCTAATGTGCGTGTACGAAATCTATCTTTTTCAGATGATCTTTTTATTTGAAATTTTTCTTTTGGTGACCTTTTTTTTATGGCATCTTCAGAAGAATGAGAGTCTGATTCATTCAGAGGTGATGACCTGGTTTCAGGCTCCATAGAGTGTTCTCTGCTGTCGTCAGAAGTTATTGTATAGGTATTATACCTGGAAATAAATATTACTATTTATGAACAACATACTATTTTAAATAATTATTTATTTACCTGTCCTTCTTCATGTTTCGCTTTTGTTTTGGTGTGAGTCGGCGTCTAATTTGAGCTGGACTAGAATGATTAGGATCTGAAGACATTTCAGATGATGGCAAATCATCTACCAAAGTTAAATCATCCACAGCTGTATAATATTGAGCACCAATCGACTGGTCAACTATTTCAGAACGTATACTTGATATACTGGTAATACTGTTTTCCATCTCAAAATCAGTAACTTCATCCATGTATGATGGAGGGTTAATATTCTCTATGTTCATACAACTTCCCAGTGAATCGTTTCTATCAATGGAAGTTTTTATTTTTTTATCAAAACCACAATTAGATTGAACACTTGTTGTCATGGATAGCAAACTATCCATGTCTGATGGAGGTTTTATAGTATCCAAATGTGTGTCTTCAAATTCTAAAGAAGATATGATACCTAGAACAAACAAAAATATATGGTTAACAATTAACAAAAAATAATAAATCAATATCTTTAATTTTACCCATTTCTCCTTTATCCAGTTTTGTACATTTTGGTTTAGAATTATCTCCTGCACTTAAGTACGAGCTTGTGAGAGTAG
Organism: Neotoxoptera formosana; assembly: GCA_022818045.1. Classification (NCBI taxonomy): domain Eukaryota; kingdom Metazoa; phylum Arthropoda; class Insecta; order Hemiptera; family Aphididae; genus Neotoxoptera; species Neotoxoptera formosana. The sequence continues at coordinate 3,083,257 of CM040631.1, read as the reverse complement.
AAAATGTTAAAGTTTCATCGTCTTTCCATGTGGATTCGTCACTTTTGTCCCGTTTATATATAACTCCATCAATAATATCTCCTGGTGTAATTGTACTTGTAGACTCACTAATTTCACTTTCTGATTTGGGCCCAAAAGATTTTTTATATTTATTCAACACTGGTATTTCTCTTTTTTTATGAGTTGATCCTCTTTCAATGTTTCTTATACCTTGGCTTATACAATTATTTAATAAATCTTCTTCATTTTGTTCAAGCATACCACTTGTCTCTTTTGATTTGATTTTTTGTAAATTTGTCATGCCTGCTTCAATACATTCATTTAACATAGCAACTTGTTCACTATCAGACAAATCATCACTCTTATTTTTAAATGTTTTCTTGCTATTCCTAATTCCAGCAGCAATACATGATTCTAATAACTCTAGCTGTTGTTCATCAGTGAGATCACAGGCTTGTTTCTTGTTTGTTTTCTTACCTGACATTTGTAATTTGGATATGGCTGAAACATTGATACCTGTAGCTATACACTGATTTAACATTTCTTGCTGTTCATCATCAGGTAATTCTTCATCAGTCATTTTTGAAGTTGTAATTTTTTCAATACCGGCATTTATACATTGGTCTAATAAAGCGTTGTTATCATCATCGTCATCATCATCATCATCTTCAGACATGGGTTCACTATTCAATGTATGGGCATCATGAAGTGAATGAGATCGTGGTATTCTATTATCACATTTACCAGAGTCATCCAATGAAAATTCACTATCTATGGAATCGGTTGACATTCGTTTATTAATAACGGTTACAGGATCTGTAAATATAAAATATTTCAAATTGTATAAATTAAAATAAAATTGGGAAATAAAATAAACTTACCATCAATTTCAGAAGAATTAATTGAATTTGATACATGTGATTCTGTTGAAGGAGAATCCAATACTAATGATCTGTAAAAAAAAAATTAATCAAATTACAAGTGTTAAATTGAATGTCAAAGAAAAATCAAACCTGGACAATGATATGTTTACTGAAGTGGGTATTGCAGAAGCTTGATTAAATTGAAGATTTAAATTTCCTAACGGTTTGCCTGTTGTTTGATACAAACGTTTCTTGCCAACCTAAAATATTATCAGAATTTAAAATGTATAATAAAAAACCAGTCTCTTCAAATAATATAACAAATCAAATTTTAATTTTAATATAACATTTTCAGTTTTTTTTCATATTATTCAAAATATGAAAATGTTGAAAAATAATTTTAACATTCCACAATAATATTTATTTAATCTTGTGCTTTAATTTTCTCAGTCAACTTAAGTGATTTTAACAGATATTACTACATTATTAAATGTATAATTGTTAATTGTCACCACTCAAGCGGGGTTAAAATATATCCTATTCAAACTTAACATGCACCTAAATTTGGGAATGATAAAAATTAAAAATTATTGGATCAAATAATTATACTTAATTATATTTTTTAATTAAAAACAGAAGAAATTCTTTGCTATTATATTAAAAACAGAACATTTAGTTATGACAGGCATAGACATTATACATATTTAGCAGCATAAATTAAACAACAATGACATAAAAAAATAAGTTTATACCATAACGATAGCTTAATTAAACCTTGTGAAAGAATAAATCAAGTTGATAGGAACTTGTAAACAAATCAATTGACTAAGTACAAGTTTATGCAGCAAACATGTAAGGCTATTAAGCATGAAAAATATTAATTTTTTTAGTTTTTATTCTAAAACGACTAAACAAATTATTTTAGTCAGTTAAATAGATTAACTCCATATAGTAATATAATTAAGCTAGGGACGGCTACATTTGTTTTTTAAGTTCAGGTTTCCAATTATTTCATTAAAAACACCTGCGTCTGGTTTAGGTTTTTGAAAAACAAAATGTAAGGGTACTGGTTAAATCGGTTCCAATTTTTTTTTTAATTTATACTTTAGAATCTGTTTAATTTTTTATAAAGAAATAAAATATAAATAGCCATTTAAATTTTAATATTTTCCAAGGAATTAACAGCTCTAATCAAAAAGTATATAAGTTTAAAATTCAAAGTACTCCTTAATTCTTATATCAGAAAAAATAATCACAGGTAAAAACAACAACATTAATAATCATTGAAAAACCCTATATTTTTAATTTAAAAATATTTAGTTTTCGTTCCAATTCCTAATATTTTAAGGGGTTTAAGTTCCAAAGCCATTTTTTATCGTTTCGGTTACAGCCCCTGAATTAAACTAATTGATTATGTAAAAACAAAAATATCTAAGTAATTTACAAATATTTTTTAGATCAACAAATATAATATATTTATCTATTAGGAAATATTATTTGAATGTTTAAAATACATAAGAATTACATGAATTAAGAATGAAACAACATTACTAAATAATATTTATATTGATGAATATTAATTACCATTTTCATTGATTGTCGAAGGATAACATTGGTTTCTGATCCATCCTCTGAAGGAGTAATCATTGATAAATCTGAATGAGAAGTAGCTGTACTTATGTTTGCTGGAGTTCCTTCTGTACAGAATCCAATTATCTCATCTCCCTAACAAAAAGATTTTAAAACAAACCCTTTAAAATGTTTTAGTATAAATTGTTATACCTCATTTTCAGTTATTTTATATTGTGAAAAACTAGACTCTGGGCATCTGTCTAGTGCCTGGCCATTGCTCTGTACCATGACTGGAAGTCTAGATCTAAAAAAAAAAAAGTAGTAATATTTTAAACAATTACATTATGATTATGTAAGTTATTTGTGCCAACCTAGCATGAGGTATAAATCCTGGATTTTTGTTTTGTAAGTACGGAAATGCAGAAGAAGGTGACTGCAAAAAAATAAAAATGATAATACTTAATTAAGATTTATTTAAAATGTTCATAAGACGTAACAAGTGTTGAGTCTTGCTTACTCAGACAAGACCCATCACAAATGAATCAGCAAACTCAAGTGAAAGTTATTTGCTATCTACTGTTCAATAATACTAACAGAAATCAATTATTCACGGACTCATGGTTATTATTGCTCTCAAATCACATAACAGTTTTTATTCACTTTTATTTGACAGATCATTTTTTTTACTTACTTCAAGGAAACCATCAGGATTTAACTGGAAAGATTTAGACGATTTATCAATAGACGGAGATTCATATTGCTGACCGTGCAATACATTCCTAAACAAATTATAATTTATTTTATTAATTTAAATCATTAATACTATTTATTTAAGTATGAATTAAAATAAAATTTTAAATATCATTATTAAACCAATAAATTTCTTGGTAGTCCACTCAGAATTTAATATAATGTTAAATTATACATCTTAAAACAAAATATACACTTACATAGAATTTTTTTCCTCGTTTAATGATGGTAACATATTTTGGCCTTGAGTATATTGTAATTTAATCTAATAATAACAAACACAAATCTAAATTATCAAAGTTTTTTTTTATTTGATTAATACTTACTCCTGGAAGATCGTCATCAATGGTCAAGCTACTCAAGCTTGTACATTCTGAACCTTTGCCAGGCATTTTTTCTTCTTTAAAAATAGTCACACTATCTTCAAAAACACTCTCATCTTAAACAATTAACATAGGTTTGAATTATAATTATTTCTTTTTTATCGTTACTGAAAACCTTAATCTTATTTAGTATTAATATATAAATGGTATCAATTTATTTAAATTTGAATCCAATTAATTAGTTTTAGCTCTAAAAACATTAGAAAAAAAATTTTCTTTGACTTAAGAATAGGAAAAATTATCTGTTGTATCAGCTTTATTCTCAATTTTTAATTTTATTGTAATTTATAAGTATACAAGATATAACAATTAAAATATTCTTATATTTTACATACCAATAAAAATCAGGAAACTTCAAAAAAGGAAACACAGATAATTTTTTCATAATAGATTTAAAAAATTAAAATAATACCCATTCTGCTTAAAAACTCACCAAATTAAAAAATTAAAAAAATATATATTTAATTACTTTTAAAACATGGAGGACTAGGTGGAACTGTTGGAGTGGGCGAATCTGGAATTTCACTTGGTGTAACTAAACCACTGGTGATGCGACTAAAAAACAAACAAAAACACAAATTTATAAAATATGTACACTATGAAAAAATACCAACTTCATTTATACCTGCATTCGCTAACAGCAGAACTACCAATATAACCTTCTTGTGGTTCACAGCTTCCGAGTGAAGCAATAGAACTACTTCTTGAGAACATCAGAGGTGTTTCAAAAGTCACCATTTTACCTAACATTCAAAAAACAATAAAAACAATTTTTTCAAACTTATTTTAAACAATAACATAAATTCTTACCATCTTTTAATTCATTCTTAGGCTGAGCACTATCTGGTGTTTCACTACCAGAATTGGGTACATTCATATTTTGTTCAGGAAGCCCTGTTCCAGATTCATTACGGTTCTAAAAACAGTTATTAAATTTGTATTAGTTATATAAGTTAGTCTAAACACGTTAATTGTCATAAACCCACCAGTGGTCATATGTATATCAACCCTTTATTTATTTAACACATTCTTTAATTGTTCTTATTATACTTAAGCTATATTTTTTTCAATAGAAAAAAAATGTCAATACAATAATAATTGGCAATAAACTTTAAAAATAGATGTCAACATTTTATTTTTTATTTCCAGCTTATGAATTACTAATTGATAAAATGTCACAGCAAACAAAACCTATTTACAGGTCTCAGCAGGACATACAATTTTTTTTTTGTTTAAATATGTACCTATATATTTTTAACAATATGCTGTTATGGTGATTACAATTTTTAAAAAAATTCCATATATTAAGTCAAAGTATAAATACTTGATTTACCTTGTCATCTATGCCACATTTTCTTAAATCTGTATATGATGCTGCATTAGAAAAATTGTAGGGGGTACCTTCTGTACAATAAGTCTGAGTTGTGTCACCGGTTAACACTTTTTCACCGTTATCATCATCTTCGCATAACAAACTATAGTTAGTTGCTTCATCTAGTGAAGTCTCAGCATATCCATTGGAAGATTTTTTGACTTTTTCTTCAAAACTGATATTATTTTCTAATTGCTGAATAGAATCTTCAGAACATTCTATTGAAGATTCTAATTTTTCATTCTCAATTTCAGATGTCATACTGTTTTTGTTAATTTTAATAATATCGTAAGACTGCTGTGAAATTTTTATCAAATTTGGTTTCCTAAAATAAAATTATATTAAAATAAATTCCACTGCTAAAACATAATAGCAAAATTCAAAAACAACATACACAGTAGCTTTCAAATCATGATTATCTGTTATAGTTGGCATCTCTTTAGAAAAATCCTTTAAATATGTATTATTAGAATTAGTTAGAGAACTCGTAATTGAATTTTCTTCAAGATTTATGCTCAGGTCTAAATAAAATTAATATATTATAAAATCTGTTTTTCTTGTTATTGTGAATTACATCTTTATAATTTTAGCAAACCTTGATCAGTATTATATGCAGGCATAGCATTCATAAGGTTATTAAGTGCAGCTGACGATCCAGTTGCAATCATCTTATGTTTGGAATGAATTAACGACCGTAACATAGGTATAATTCCCAAATTTATCATTGTTGTTTGATCACGAATATTACGTGCCGATAAATTCCAAATAGTCCCACATGCATTACTCACAATTGTTAAACTTGGAGACTGTAGCTGTTGCATTAACATTTCAAGTACATTATGATGTCTTAAAATATCACTGTTAAAAAATGTACAGAATAAAATACAATATTACTAAACTAATTATAAAATAAATTATTATTACCGATATTCTTCATGAGATGCTATAACACATGAAATATTCCTTAATATTCCTCCAGCATTTTCTATTATTGTAACTGATTTAAAAGGACTTGTTCCACTTAATGTTTTAATCAAAAATTCAATAGCTCCTTCAACTTTACATATTTCTTCCTAGAAAATAAAAATAGTATTTAATATTAAATAACAATTTTAGAAGTCTATTGTTCAGTCTACTTTGTTTTCTGGAGAATGAGCAGAGAAATTCCAAAGGGCAGACAAGAACGATTTCATTGTTGTTTCTTTATTAGCTTTCATTGAGGCTTCCATTAGCGCTTTAACTGCTCCTACATCACGCAAAATTTCTTTACTATGTGGATCAGCTCTCCATGATAAATTTCGTAAAACACTTGCCGTGACCTTACAAAACACAGATTCAGCAAAATATGTAAAGTTTATATTTATTTTTCAATGATTAAATACCTGTCTGAGGTCTTCACACTGTATTTGTAACTGTAAAATTAAAACTTTGAGGAATTGTTTAAAAGAACATAAAAGTGTTTTGGTAGTAGCATCACCAAACGTTAAATTAGTTAGAGCCATGCCAGCATATCGCCTTAGGGTTACACATTCTGAATTAGATTCCAAATCTGGTTCACTCCCATGAACTTCGTGATCGACTTGAATCAGTCTAGTGACAGTATAGATTGCACCTTAAAAAGAAAAGGAAATGTTACTAATTCAAATATATAACAACATGCATTATATATATATATATACCTAATAAACACATAGCAAATCGATGTTGGCTATCAAAAGATAACTTCATTAATGCTGCAATAGCAGTGATGGGATGTTTGCTAATATCCAATTGTTTAAGTACAACAACTGGTGTATCACAGTATTCTCTCATGCTTTCCAATAACTTGTAAACACGAGACTCTCGACGACCTTGTTTTTCATCTTGATTAAAAGTTACAATATTTTTTAATGCCTGGCTAGCATTGTGGCGAACTATAATGTCAGCATTCATGTCATGAACAATTTGCACAAGCAATGGAACACAACCTATAAATATAATATAATGTTAATTAGAATATTTTAATAATATTTAAATATAAATAATAATAGTTATATTATAACACACAAAATACAATTCAATTATAAAACACTTTACCTGTCTGTCTCATTGCTGCACAACAATCAGGTGATTTGCTCATAGCCAAAAGAACTGAGACTGATTGATAAGAAGATTGTATTGAATTGTTGTTTTCCAATAATGACAAGAGATTATAAACAATTTCTACTTTAGCTCCTAACTGTTGTTGACTACTAGATCTCATTGATAGACCTTTTTCACATTCTAAAGATGAAGTTTGAGATCGTAATAAAGATGAGTCTGAAGACAAGTTTGTGGGTCCTACACTGTGCCACATATTAAACTTTTTGTCAGCTAAGATGCCAGGAGGTGTAGGTAAACAACCCTTTAAATAAACAATTAACAGTGATTAAAATATTAATTAAATATACTCTCAGGTCTTTTCATGCTCATTTCTGTCAACTTACATCAGGAGATATTTTAGCTTCATCTTCTTCTTTATCTTCAGCCATAGACCTTTTTTCTTTATCTAAATGTTGATTCTACAAATGAATACAATTTATTAACAAAGCACATACTCTAAATTATTTTATTATAAAATCAATTTTCCTCATGCTAACCTCATTTATGATTCTAAGGTGACTGTTATTATTGTAAGAATGTTTAGCATTATGTTTATTATCATAAAATGACTGTGTGAATGACCAATTATTAGCTCGTCTATTGTCTTCAACATTACTTGGTGACAAATACTGATATTGAGTTTTAGATATAGAATGTCTGAAGTAATATGAAAATATTGAAAATAATTTGAAATAAACTATGTTGTAATTATGCAAAAATTATAACTAAAACACAGTTTTACAAACTTACTTGCTTGATAAGACATTATTATTTTGTCCATCATTATAATCTATTTTACCATAACTAATATTTTCTGAGATTTGATTGTTATTATTGTTTTGAATATTTTCATTATCATTCTTAGTAGTAGCACTCCAGCGAGTTTTAGGAGGATTAGATAGCGACCTCACATGATCTAAGCTAGATGATGGAGGTACACGAGAAGAACGAGATGATGAGGAGGAACGAACCGGAAGTCTAGATTGTCGATCAGAATACATTATTTTAAGATGACAATTTAAATGAAAAAAAATAATTTAATAACTTTATTTAAATGTAACGAAAATGGTTTTAAAAAAATGTTATGAATGATGACATAAAATAGTATTTGTAAAACAAACCATCAAGGTATATTACGTATTAAGGTTTCTATATTGTGATCAATATTGTAACTAGGGTGAATTGAAGGGGAGTGGCAATCAGCTGTGTATGGTTATGGTGCATTTCACCCCCAGAGAGAGACACTTAGTTTTGTTTCTTACAACATTGGCCACACAAAATGAAATAGTTTCTTCACTTATTTATAAAATCATACTTTTCTAATAACAGAGGATATGTATTAGTCTTGACATTTGATTACAAACTATTTAGTTTTAAATATCTTTTTTTTTTCTAATGTTAATATATAAATATTCTTTTAAGCTAAAAGTGAATATAATTAAATAATTGAGCTTTTTTGGTGAAATTGTTGTTGTTATATAATCTGAAGATTACACTCGTGCTAAAGTGAATTAATAAATTCTTTTTTTTTATTACAATTGTACAACATTGTAAAATATAATATCTTACATTTTTTTTTTTTTATTATACAGAAAAGATACAAAAATTACATTAATATAACTAATATTGAAAGTTTTTTTTTCTACATTTACAATTTAAACAATAAAATACAATATAAGTGCAATATTTCAAGGTAATAACTAATAATAAAATATTAGCAAGGAATTTTTTCTCCGGGAAGTGTTACAAGATAGATGTTTGGTAAGAATTAATTCCAGAATTTACTTTGGAATTGAATTTTAAAATATCATAATTTAGGCAGTATGCTCATTGAGGTGCCTACAGTGGTTGAAGTGGCTCAAAATAAGTAGAGGGATGTCTTACAAATCAAATTTCCTCATATCATCATAACATAGGTTAAAAAAACTGCAATTAGGGTTGGGGTTTTATGGTGGACTTAGCCCCCTCTAATGCCAAAACTATAAATACAAAATTGCCTCCAATATTTTTCAAAATATATTTATGTTCAAGCCAAAAATAGTCTTGTCTTTATTTTCTCAAAACGTATTCTATTGGCACCTATGTATAGGTACAAAAATGAAAAATTACTTAACTATTTACATTTTCTATGGAAGCACTTACAAGTTACACTGAACCTTTTTTTAGAAACAAATGTTTAGACTTAGTATTCTTTTGTAATATTTACTTAAGTATTTTTGTAATAGACGTTTTAATAATAAACCATAATTCTATAGAATTAAATTGAATGTATTATGAATTTTTTGGTAGTAAGATTGAAAGATAACGAATGTTAAATTTGAGAAAAAGCTAACCTGGAACTGCATTGATAGTTCATATGGAATTACTGCAGCAGACAATATGTATTTGATACTATAATTTTATAGATTGAGATGTGAATACAATAAAATTAATGTTGGGTGAAATAATACCGTTTTAGATGTTTATACTACAAAATATTTGTATAAGTTATTGTTGTGTAATGGTTGGCTGAGTTTAAGACCATTTAGAAACAATAACATCAGTATGAAGAACTATATACATATTATTTTAATGATGGTAATTTCCTGACAAGCCTATAAGATTTTTTAGTAAATATGAATAAAATATAAAGAGAAAATAATTATAGTTGACGATAGTTTGTAAATAACTAGATCAGAGGTTCCCAAACTTTTCATAGTAAATTCCATTTTATTGACTCACATCATACTAATGACCTTTTTTTAATTTTATTATTGATCCCTATTTTTGCAATAACTTCTAGTCTGGTAGAGTTGTGATGTAAAATCACTGGTATAAGTATTGTAAGTTGTAATTGTTGCGCATAATGATCAATGATAAAACTTATTTCGAACATCAAAGTATATTGTACAATATAGTTAAACAGAAAATACTCTGTATTATATTTTACTTGTATTTATACATAAAATAAATCTTTTCTTTTTTTGTATATGTTACGGGCAATATAAACATTTGCCGAATAATGTCAACATTAGCCATGCATTTTGGCAAATGTGTAATCCTTCAAATGTAAACATAAAATATCAATACTATTCAAATTAATGTTAACGTTAGATAATGTTAGTTAATTGTGGATAATGTTAAAAGTTATGTGTGGTGGTGGTTAAGGGTACAAAAAGTTTTCAAGTAAGGGAAAATGTGATACTAATAGAATATGTAAATTATCCAAAGGTCCCTGGCTAAGGTCATATTATCAGGCTAATGTTAACATTATCCAAGATATGCATAGCAGGTAATGTTAAAATTTGGCTAATATCATATTATCTGGTCAATGTCAACATTACCTGTAACATATATATATATATATTTAATAGTTATCTAAAACTAAATATTTTATATTATAAAAAAATATTTAACTATTTCAAAACTTCACGCGACCCACCAAAAATATAATCATAACCCACTTTTGGGTAGCGATCCACAGTTTGGAAACCTCTGAACTACATGACACCTTGTTAAACATTCTTACACAAAACTTGTCAAATTAAGTGATTTGTGTGCAATAAATTCAATGAATAAATAAAAGTAAAAATGTTTACCTGTTCACCACTAGTTTTGTTTTCTAGGGATAAAGTCATTTTTGGTGGCATGTCCCTTGATGGCATTCCTCCGTTTAAATCAGCTAAGTACATAAAGTTTTAAGAAATGTATTAATATAATGTCTTTTGACATTTTTTTTTAGGTCACAGTTGTATATTTAAATAAAAAATTTTACCTGGAGGTAAATGCTGGGCTAATAATGGTGTATCCAATTGCCTTTGAAGTTGTCTGGTTTCTTGATTAAGACTGCGCACTGTTTCTAACAGCTCTTCATAGCTGGAAACTGGAAGTGTCATATCTCATAACTATAAAATAGTGTTTTAACTGAAATATAGAAATATTGCATTTAATAATCTATTCAAGCAGTAAAAAATTATATTGTTATTTATTATTAATAGTAACACATTACAAAATATATGTATTTTTGTTATACTTATTTCTGTAAACAATGTACCTATACTATTTCAAGGACAAGATAATTTCATGGTCTAAAGCTTATAAGTATTATGCTTACATTAATATTATTATTTGATATAATTCAATTTTTAAAGCATTAAATAAACTATTATTCTTTAAAATTTGAAGAAAAAAAATTCTAAAAAGGATATTCAAGGTTTAATAAATATGTCAAGAGAATAATAATTCAAATCCATATAAGGATTGTAACTGCATACTCTAACAGTCTAACATAGGTCATTCTTCATAAAAAAAACAACAGAAATAACTATTAAGCAGTTTTAAATAAATAAACAAAATATGTATCATCATTCATCAGTATGGTATACAAATGAAACGATTTGTTACTATTTATTATTTAGCTGTATTGATGAATATTGTAATTATATGGAATATAATCCCGTTAGAAAATCTTTACCTAATTAGTTAAATTGATAAGATAAATAATTAAAAAAATCATTTATAAAAGGAAGGCATTAATTGAAAATTTGATATTCTTATAGTTATATCATAGTCAACAGTATTATATTATTTATAAATAAAATACTGCATGGTACTTAAAATGTTTACAATGTATAGTGCCATATTGTAATAGAATGCCCAAGGAAAATATCATTCAGGACAAAGGGGCATTGATTTATTATGGTTAAGATGTATTCATTGTCAATGAAGCAAAGAAAAATAGTTATATTATGGTTAGCTAACCTATAAACGTGAAACACAATATAAGAATTATACAAAGCCTATTTATTTTTTGATAGGTAGTACTTGTTAAAAATATTTGATTATATAAGCATTATTTGCATAATACATAGTTAGTAGAACAAATTAAACAATAATATCGATTAATAATTTAAAAGTACAAAGTTATTTCATCTCAAGAATAACATTCTTTTAGAGTTTGAAACTATTTCTCCTGACCAACCTGAAAAGTTGCCTGATCTGTTATTGGCCCAGAGAACTGTTTTCAATTTAAAATGTTTCAAATAAAAGTGTCCCAATTGTCAGACTCCACCTATTTTATTTAGGTATTTAATTTACTTGTTATTCTATAGGTTAAATTTTTATGAATAAAGCCATGTTTATACTAAAAAAATATTAGGTACGTCATACATATATTTTTTTACATGAAAACTAATATCTAGATATAGTATTTAACTCGGTTTAATCTTTAGAATAAACTCAACATAAAATTCAAACTTGACACAGCAAACTATGAGTGACAGACTAACTATGAATTAAGAGATGATTGAAGACCCTAGTAATCTACAATGAAGAGCAGGACAATGAGTAGGACAAAAACACAGTTTATAGTGATATTAGTTACATACTAATAGTAGTATGTATTGATTACAATATTAGTATACTACTTTGGGTATATGGACAAATTAAATAAGTCATGAAAAAAGGATAAGAGAACACTTGAACTCCCAAAGCAGAAATAATCTACTCTAGAATGACCATGTATACCTACATGATAGGAATAATTAATAATAAGGCAATTTATTGCAGTAGCCAGCGCAAAGGAATGGATATAAGTGTGGTGGTTCAGGCAAAATACCTAAATGAACTATTTTATTGTATTAAACCATGAAACAAAACAAGATGATGCATATTAAAAACAGTACACCTAAAAACTAATGTGAACTTTATGATTAAATAATATTATCTAATAACTATTACATAATTCATATCGCTATAATAGTCTATATACTAGAAGCTAAATAAAAAAAAAATAATTCATATCTCTAACTAACTATGGTATTAGCAATGACTAATTATTGCTCATATTATAGAAATATTAATAAATACAAATTTAAAAAATATACCTATTAATTATACCTAAGTAGTGAGACTAGAATTGTACTGATAATCTTAAGCTGGATTTGTTGAAATACCAACTAATAAATATTTTATGAAAAACAGACAAACTTGATCAAATTGTATACCTACAATACTATACCTATATAATACCATGAAAAACGATAAAGTTGCAAAAAATAATAATTAATATTGTACTTGAGGTTGAGTTAAATTTTATTAAACTAAAATATCAGTTAGTGTAAACCAAATCTGAAGGTCTTACAAAACACTTATATTAACTTTTAAGCTTATTATTCTACTTAATGAAATGACTGTTCTCATAACCCTAACATTTTTATAGAAATTGCACACAAGAACTTCTTTAGAAGATTTCATACAGCCAAACATTGAAGTATGCCGGGGTATACTTTAGTTGAATATATTATGTAAAACAAAATTAAATAATAAACGTACCTATAGGTAGTGAAAATATTATAGAAGTCAATATTGTGCATATAATTAATATGGGTGTACGCAAAGCTTGTTATATTATAACAAGAACCTCTATTATATACCATATGGGTATATAAATGTTTACATTAACCGCAAGAGGAATACTAATTATAAAATTAGCATTCTACAACACACTTAACAGCAATTGGAGACTTTTATCATTAACAATAAATTAAATTTTATTACTGTCACTTACAGCTAATTGATGTTTCAAGTAACATTGTTGTACAATATTCTTTTTATAAAATATTTATATTAAACACATTAAAAATATTTTTTATTAGAAAAAATTTAATTAAATTAAAATATTTGCACACGTGCGCACATGGAATGTATCTCAAAAACGTAAGAATTCAATAAGTTAAAATAATTATAGTAGGTAAAGTACTGGGTATAAATTAACATTAGGCACCTATAACAAAACTAAATAGATTGTACATTACAAATCGTAACAATAGTATTTTAAATTAGTAAACAAGAAAAAAATTATCTATACCTAGGTTCTATATTAGAATACAAAAATTGTTTGGATATTGAATTATTAGAAATATTATATTCATATTACTGGTAAGGTACAGCATATGATCAGTATTACACTGGCCCGAGTGTCCCACAAACGATTCTGACCGACAAAAATTTGATAACCATTAAAGGAAAGTATATTTTGTTTATCAATCGATGACAAACCGGTGTAATACTGGTTTATTATACCTACTAGTACCAAACTATAATTGACAGAATAAGAAACATATCAAACTAGATGTTATGCAAACAAACAAATCTGTTAGACAGGGGAACACCGGACTGGAGTAACTAACTAATCGCCCGACTACCCCCGGTTTGGTTTTAAAAACAGTCGCCGAAATGACAATTGTATATATATTTGGAAAATGCTAATAACGAGTAATCCTTTACCTGTGTGAGGAAAACGATCCGATGTCCAGTTCGACCACCTACAACCAAAATGCCGGGTGGAAAGTCACGTCCCGGGATGCCCAACGTTCGATTGAATAGTAGTGAGTGATCGCCTTCTCGCTGAAAGAACCTTTTCGTCGGAAAGTACCACCGAAAACGACGTAAACAACGAACACGCGAGTGGTCAAGTACGGGCAGTGTGAGGTGATTGACGTAGTGGAATGCACTACTGCACTGTGCGTCGTCGCCGGGTGCGAGAGACGACCAGGCGAGTTTTGTCGACTGTGAATCGAGACAGAATGACTGTGAAGAGTGAGTACAGACTGTAGAGTAACGACTGGCGATTGCCAAGAAGAAGAAGCAACTAACAACTAGCAAGCAGCGAGAACACTAGAACAGACTAACAGAGTAGCGACAGCCGACTACGCGACTACAGCAACTAATGACTATTGACTAAAAAAAAATAGTGAGTACTGAGTACCGAGCATAGATAAGTAAGTATAATATAATGGTACCGAGTGACACGGGCAAACAGCGAGCACCACCGAACGTACGACCTGTACACTACACACTACATGGGTGACAGGTACTCGACACTCGTACCCCTGTCAATTATTATCGGCCTCGTGAAGCGCGGCGGCTCGTGTGTGGACAGTGGTTATGTTGGCAACGAAATTCCGTAACGTTTCGGTTTTTTCACGGTCAAACAATAATTCAAACATCGGAGATTTGAAGGACGGCTTATCACCAGAAATTATCAGATGATCTTACAAATACGGATAAGGGCACACTCGAGTAGTCGAGTCTCAAACTCTCGAATACACCTGCTGACCTGCAGCTCACCAGTCACCTAACCATACCTGCCTATTTATTATTTTCTAGTTTTCTACTCCGTTTTCAATGTTTATATCTTGTCAATTTTCGTAAACGTATGTCCAATATCTAAAATATATTATATAATATTTTTTATGACCTTGGTAAAAGTTGTATTAAAACTCCGAACTCGATCGACGCTTCATCGATTATTTATCACGATAATTCATAGGCAACCTATATTCGCATAACCATTTATCATAATAACAAAATCAAGGTGTTTTGAATATATTCAACTCTACACGACACGACGAGGTGTGAATCCAGCTTTAGATATAGGTGTAACTTGTAACCTATGCCTTAAACAAAATAATAATATTAGTATACTCACAGATATATAAAACAACGTTGTTTTATATATCTGTGAGTATATTTTACTGTTCTATGATAGTAAATAATCAACAATAACAAAAAACAATTAACGATTGTACATTTATATGACATAATGACGGAAGTTCATATCTGAAACCGACAGTCGGCACTCGGCAGTAACAGCTGACATCAACACGTGTTTGAATATTTTGTTTTCGTTATCTTTTTACTTTCAAGTTTGTGTTTGGAAACTATTTGAACATTATGCGTTTTGGCTATATTATATCTAAAGACTAAAATGTCTGGCATTATGTGACGGAATGTGGGCCAGTAAGTGAACCGAAAAATAGATCCATTGTCAGACGCGCATACCACTCACCAGTTTCGCTTTCACTAGACTGTCCCTCCTGATAAATTCAATACTGCAATTTATATATATGTATGTATATAAAAAATATTGTATATTTATTATATTATTAATTTTTAATTGTATATTTTGTATGTGAAAAATAGTCACCCAACTTCACATCCGAAATGTTATCCCAATATCAAACTGATTGGGAAAAAATTGACTACCCAATCTAAAAAACTGAGTGAAAAGTTTGTTTAAAAACGACTTCTGATATTAATGATGCACTGATGCAGTCAAATTACATATAACATACAATAACTGTCTTGGATCCGACCATAGAATTTCCTCCAAAGGTTTCCATCAACTTCCCTTTTCGTTAAAGGAAAAAGGACTCTTATAACATTGAACCGTCGTGCACGAGCAGTCATTCAAAATTCTAGGTATTCAGCCGATACATGCCATTACAGCGCACCTACGTTTAATTTTAAACACCTTCTAGCTAACCACAATCCTATGCAGACAGCAAAATACGCATCGTCACTTCCACATAACGATGAGATTTTTTGGAAAGCTACTACGAAACTACCTCATATTCATAATTCACCCCTTCCTTGTGCGACGATGATGGTAGGGGGAGCTGAGCTATCTCTGACCAAGATGGCAAATATATTCACTAAACAATTAAAAAACACCAGCCTCATTTTGATATCCTATCACCAAACAAAATAAAATAAGTAGACTATATTTTTCTCGACTCCACTACAGATTTTTGATGAGTCTTACTCCTCGAACTTTTAATTTTAGATAAGTTAAATTAAGTATCAAAAAATCCCCAGGTTTTGCCGAAGTAATTGGACATCTACCTAAGAAATCTATCATATTCTTCACACAAATAATCAACGCAATGCTCAGATTATCATATTTTCCTATTCTTTGGCATAACTCTACCGTAATTATTACCTATATTAAAACCTAAAACGCCACTAAAGTCCTTTCCTTCGTACAAGCCAATCAGTCCACTTCCAATACTTTCCAAGATATTTGAAAAACTCGTATAAAACTATAAAAACTAGCGTACCTATTCTATCTATATAGTTGACGATCCAAAAAGATTACCGAATTCGCAATAGCCATTCCACCATAAATCGTGTGCACAGATTAGAACACTATCTTTTTCACTCTAGAGAAAAAACTATTGCATTGGTGCTTACCCCGATGTCTCCCATCGATGGCCTTCGATAGATTCGGGCATGCAGATCTCTTATACTAACCTAAATTTCTCTTACCTAGTCACTACCATCTAACCCTAAAATAGTAAAATCACATCTAAAAGACTGACTCTTTTCAATGCACGTAGGCCCCACTAATTCTACTCAAAAATAAATGCAGATGTATTCCAAGGCATAGTTATAGCACCTGCTTTTTAATTTATACATATCTGATCGGCATCTCATGCTCTAATCTCTGGCGGATGACTTGGCAGACGACAAAGCTTTTATAAGCAATAGCTCAGATCCTTATCTAGCCTTCCTCTATTGCCATTGTTCAAGATCACCAACGTTTTCTCCAAGCCTGATATAGAGAATGAGGAGTAAAAATGAACACGACTAAAACCATCCATTGTACATTCTTACTACGACAGAGACCTTCTTCCTCAACAATCAACTTCTTCCTAATGCCCAAGGCAATGAATACACTACCTTGGGATCAGCATCGATAGATGATTTACTTAATTACCTCACATCAAAAATAAAGCACGGTAACTCAATGCCCGTCTCCGACTTCTTCGTCCGATCTTAACCTCAAAAAATATAAAACTACCAACCAAGCTATTGATGTATAAAGTATAAACCAACGGTATCTTTATTCTATAGTATAAACTACTACTAAGATCTATTTTTTGGTCTTGCTGTGAAGCTCAGCCAAAATGTCCAAAACCTACTGTGTTCAAAGATTCTAATCCAAAGTCCTTTGTATCATCTCAATAGCTCTATTCTAAAGGTATACTTATCTATGGCTCTATTCTACGTTTTCAATATTACTCTTCACTCAGACATAAAAATACCCACTGTCAATGAATTAGCAAAGCTCCATTATAAGAGGTTTTTAAAAATCCTAGTGCCATTTGTGTAGGTACTGTTAACTGTATAGTCAATATGTACCTATCTACACAAAAACATTTTGGTAATGCATAGCCGGGTTACTTAGAGGTTAGAAGTTATTAAACTCTACATGACACTATAAGATTGTGAACCCCAATCTACAAAATATTATTTTGTTCGAACCAAGATCGAGTCTAGAAAGATTAATTAAATTGTTTTTGGTTTTTATATAAAATCGACTAGAGGCTACAGAAGAAGTGCACTTATACAAATTTGCACTGACGTTATTTATTCCATATGTATGTGATTTTGTATCTTAATTTTTCGATTATTGGCTTATAATAAAAGTAAGAAAACCTAACCTTATGTAACACAGGTATATTATGACCTAAGAATTCCTTCAATATTTGTGATTAGCTCATTAGTCATTAATCATCCAAGAGTTAGATGGCATGGTATATAAATATAAAATATAATAAAAGGTAATTTTTCTTAAATAACATCACATCATATTTACTTACATGATATATTTTTTGTTGATAGGTAAGTACTAGGTAGTGATTTTATAAAGCTCAAAAGAGATTTTAAAATGGATGTTAGTGGTGCTAAAAGTTGTAGTATCGTCGTATCGATTTAGGTCTTTATAACAACGATATTTTGAATAATTGTCAGCATGTACTGAGTGGAATATTCCTTATGGTTCAATCTTTTGTAAGTTCACATGCATCATCAATAATGTATTTAAACATATAAATATATTATATTATTGAAATTTAAATATTTATTTTTAATAGCTATCCAAAGATATTATAGAGACATACTAGATGTTTGTGACAGTTGTTGGGAGAATACAAATTTAGACCAAAATTAATGTATGTATGCAGAAAATAATACTGTTGTATGTTTAATTAAATATGAAATATTCAAACAATTTCAACATTGTCAGTTGTATTATTGATATTTATTTTTAATTATTTTAGTTTTCCATAATATTGTATAAACAAATAAGAACGTCATGGGACATAGAAAAAAAATGAACGCCTGAATAAATGTCATCGTTAAAATTAGGGCAAATGTGTTAGCATTGATTGTAAGTACTATTTATAGACAACAAAACAACAATTCAATTTTAGAGGACAACTTAATTAATATTTAGGTGTGAAATTCAAACATAATAAAAGGTGGTCTAATCACTTTTTATGGTCCCGGAAAACTGATTGCTTACCGAGTTTTAAATTTAAACCTAAGCATTCACTAAAATGTTGCACATTTAGAAACAACCATTAAAATACTTATATTGATTAAACATATTGTACCTTGTGGCCTATGTATTATGTAATAAACAAGTCACTTTTCTTTTTCAATTTTTGAAAAAAAAATTTCTGTCAACAATGTGTATTTTTTACATATTTCTTACAACATTTTAAATCCTCAAATTGATAAATTAGCTTAATTTAATGAAATAATAATTTAGTAGAAATGTAGAATACAATAATATTGTAAAAATTAGATTATTTGTTATAGAACTTTTTTTAAATTATTTATTTGCATTACTTAATACATAGTATTAAGTACTTGTATGTAATTAAAACCTATTATTTTTGTTTGTAGATATTTAAAATATGAAAATGTAAATATTATGTATGTACTTATACAGTGTCCAGTGAGGATTTACCCATTGCAATATCACCTAAAATAATGGAGATCGCATAATTCTGATTTTTAAATAAGATTCACAGGGACAAGAACTACAAATGTTTCATGTTTTAATTTATTTTAATGTTTTGGTAAAAAAGTTATAAATACATTTTTTTATTTAATTATTTTCAAAGAAATCGAAGATAACCATTTTGTAGAGTTCATTTTTCTGAAAATATGGACGTTTCAACATTTTATTTTCATTAATTTCCTGATTTTTAATATTTTTTATAGTTTTGAAGAAAATTGGGAATTATTTAATACCATAGTGGCATTAAACATGTTGCCTTCATGTTTGTCGGCCAAAGTTTTACCGGCTCGTAGTACAGCCGGCATAAATTTAAAAAAAATATATTTTTTAACTTTTTTACCAAAACATTAAAATAAATTAGAACATGAAATATTTGTAGTTATTGTCCCCGGGAGTCTTATTAAAAAATCAGAATTATGATATCTTCATTATTTCAGGAGATATCACAATGTGTAAATCCTCACAGGACACGCTATATACCTGTAACAACTATTAGGCACAATTTACATTGTCCAGTATGGCAATATTGTATCAATAAATTAAAATTATAATTAAAAAAATTCTGATTTTGCACAATTGTTGAGAAAATTATAAATTACACTTTAAGTAATTCACATTATTTAACTAATAAAAATTCTTCTTACTTTATAATTTATTATGCCAATTTGAAGATTAAACACACAATGCTTTGAGCACGATATATAATGAATATTATGTTACTCTTAAAACTAATTATGAATAATGGATAATATAAAATCAATTTTTATTAGAATAGACTTATTACAAAAATACATTTTATTTTAAAATGTATTAAAACTTCAATATTAGTTGTACAATTATTCAAAGAAAATGAATGTAATATTTTAGTTACTATCGTTGTAACAAATCATAGATTGGAGCTTTTAATTTTAAATTCAATTTTATCTCTTTACTTAGGTAAACCTTTACATAGATTACTGTAATTGGTACAAGAAAATCAAATAAACTTTTTTTCTTAAATAAGTAGTTAAGTAACTTTCAAATAAGTAAAAATGTATTTTTAACAACTTGTAATAATTACAAATTGAATTGATTCATAGTATAATATAGTAGATGGTAATTTAATACTTATTTAAGTCTTAAAAAAACAATGGTAAAAGTAACACAAATACAATTTTTAGTTTATTATTTTTACAATTAAATTTGTGCTGGTATTTTCGGTAAGCCAAATTCATCTACGGAAACTTCACCCGGTTTACTAGGCTCCTTGTCTTTTTGCCCTGGTTCTTTGTCTGGAACATTCACTTGGTCTAAGTAAGATGTATCATCATCTAAAGCTAATTCATCGCCAATTGCTTCGAGCTCTGCATTTAGTTCATCTTCATCAATATCTGGTACTCCATATGTTCGTCCTAAAGCTTCTTGTACTTCATTTGATTGATCCAACATATCAGCCATTTCATCCTGAAGATCCTATATTAAAATCATACAATTAATTAAAAATTATGAATGATTTAATGCTCTAAAGAGTGAATTCCTTAAATAGGCGTCCACTCAGAATTGCATGTAACATGTTACTTTCGTTTTACCAATATAGGTTAACGTTTTAATTTTGCATGGCTGTATGGGTTGGTAATTAATCATGTTATCAAATTCTAATCAGTAACTGTTAAGTATTATAGTTGGGCAACTAATAGCTAGAATTCCTCATTTATCATTAGCCATATTTACCTTAGTGTCATTCTGCTTAAAAATACCCACACATATTGAAAATCAAGTCCAACAAAGATTTTTAGGAAGGTACTTGAATCAAAAATATATTGTATTTAAAATGTTAAGCCTTTAGGGTAATTTTTAGTTATAACTTGTACTTTGAAGCCATTTTAGTTATGTATTATAAAAATTAAAATATGTACCAGCAAATTTAATGTAAAATATTGCACATTGTATGTAGAACAATATTCTATTTTATTATTGTACCATTCTAACTCTGGTATACCTCTATATCAGTGTTAGTGAATCTTGTTTCATCAATTCATCGAGAATGTCTTAGGTGTATAGTCCAAGTATAACAAATACAATACACTCTGGTCCATTTCTCAAGTTTTTTGTGCATTAAAAAGTGGGAAAGTTGAAAGCTATATTATGTTAAAGTCTAGATATCAGTCATCACTGGTATTAATAGAATCTGGTAGTTAATCCGTCATAGGTGGCTTGAGTAAGAATCACCGACAAAATATCGCCGGTAAAATATCGCGTGACTAAAATATCGCAACTAAAATATCGCGAACCCATTATATTGCATGGAATATATATCGCCAGCATGAAATATAGCAGTAATTTAATTATAAATAAATAATATATTTCAAGCATATAATATTGTTATATTAATATATAGTAGAATTTATAAAAATGATAAAATTAAGTATAATTTAATAAAATTGATATAAGTAATAAAAAAAAATTAAATATGTATATTAATTAATGGAAGTATATATTCAATGAAATACCTTGAAGATAATCTTCAAACTCACGATTATGATAATCTGCTACTACTTTCTTTACTCGTTCATCCCTACTGACTGTCTTGTTCTTTTTATTTGGAGTATTTGGATTTCCTACTATACTTTGACTTATTTTAATTTCCGTAAAACTGTATAAAAGTGTGAAACTGTAAAAGCGTCAGTCACAGTGACAGTACAAAGTATTACTAAATAGAAATTATAAAATGAAAAACCAGTGTACTTGAATGCATTGCTAGGTAAAAGGTGAATACGATTATAGTCTATAGATAAGATAAAGTTAAATGCAATATACAGACGCGATAATAATGTAGGGCGGTATTATTTCTTTACAATATAATGGTTTCGCGATATTTTGGTCACACGATATTTTGTCGGGGTACCCTTGAGTAAAATGTAGAATAGCCCCTTTTAATTTGTCAAGCAATTCTTAAATGTCTATAATACTCTTTGAATATGGTAATAAATATTAAAATAATTTTATCCTACCTCAATATCGTCTATATTAATGTTCTTAAATTCTTTTTTCATTTGTTTCATGCCAGTTTTCATTGCAACTACTGTTGATTGGGTGTCTTTTAATGACTGAACTGCATAAGAAGCTTGTTCCATATTGAAAGATTGATTTCTTAAGTTTTCAGACTGACTTTCATACCTGTCAATGATAAATAAGAATAAGTACTTATAAAAATATTTAATGCAAACCCATCATTTTAATCAGACTCAGATTCAGGGAGCTAAGGGATTTCAGTATATGTATTATGTATGTAATAAATACTTAATAAATCTTATTATCCATACATTTAAAATATAAATATAACTATTATATAATAATATTGTTAACAAATTTGTCATAATTTTGTATTTATTAGTGGCGGCAAGCCCTATGACCAAGTGTTGCGGCTACAACACATGTTGTATGTGGTTGGTGGTGGTACTTAACCTTGTACTTAATACTTAAATATGCTATTAAATGCTAATATAGTGGCTTGGCGAACTTGAATTTTTTAGAGGCTAGTCTAATATTTCACCCACTTTGCAGTCCAAACGCCCTTAGAGAGGTTTTTATAGTCATATTTCAATATTTGTAAATACCTATCATAATAGGTCGATTCACTATAGTTTATTAAACTAAACATTTACATCAGCGCAAATTTTTCGTGTCTGTAAATACAAGTTAGGGCAGTGCAACGTTACAATGTTGAGTACCAATAGTTACAACGGTAAGTATGAACTGGTTGAAGGAGTTAGGGGTATGTTTTGAATCCCTGACTATAGTAGTGTACTAAAGTATAGTTATAGGTATATTAACACAGTAAACTATACTCAAAATGACCTAATATTAGGGGATGGGTCATTGGGGAAAAGTCCAACTAATCAAGGATGAAACATCCTAAAATTAAATATTATATTGGTTATATAATATATACAGTGTGTAAACGGTAATTGAGAACACTTAATATCTTTACGAAGAGCCATGCGATTCAAATTCTGTTTTTTCGGATGTTCTTATGACATAAAAATACACATTTTTATGGTCTTTGAATTTTTTATACGCATGTTATTTTTGACATACGCATGTCAACTTTTTTTTTTTAAATGGCAACCACCTGTTTTAACCACTCATTATTTTTCGCCTAATTTTTTAATTAATTTTGGTAGTTTAATAAACTTTCTAAGTCAAAAATTGACCAAGTTACGGCAATTCAAAAAACGTCATACGCTTGTGCCGCATGATGTTTGAACGATGAAAAATATCGAAATGTTCAGTCATTTCATTTATTTTATCGTATTTAATTTTGAATCAAATTGTCATACAGATAAAATTTTACTTTAAAGTAAATCTAATGTTCAATTTTATAATGACGGATAAAATACGATAAGTATTAGATTAGCATAGGTAATTAGGTACTTACCTAATTTATTTGGACAAATTACAGAAATTCAAAAAAACAAAAAAAAAATATAAAAAAAGGCGCATAATTTTTAGCTTTTTGACTGCAATTAAAATTTTACAATTAAAATTTTATGACTGAACATTTCGATATTTTTCATCGTTCAAACGTCATGCGGCACAAATGTATGACGTTTTTTGAATTGCCGTAACTTGGTCAATTTTTGACTTAGAAAGTTTATTAAACTACCAAAATTAATTAAAAAATTAGACAAAAAATAATGAGCGGTAAAAACAGATGGTTTTTATTTTAAAAAAAAAAGTTGACATGCGTATGTCAAAAATGACATGCATATAAAAAATTCAAAGACAATAAAAATGTGTATTTTTATGTCATAACAACACCCGAAAAAACAGAATTCAAATCGCATGGCTCTACGCAAAGATAGTGAGTGTTCTCAATTATCGTTTACACACTGTATAATTTTTGGTAGCTTACTGTTTCCTTTGCTTCAAGACTCTTAACGCTTTTTGTTTCAATGAATTCTTAGCTGGACCTTCTCTCATCTTTGCCATTTGATCTTTCAGTTTTTTTAACTCCTTATCAAGTCTATTAATTTTCTGTTCCACCGATTCAGCGCGATCGTCTACCTACAAACAATTTCAAACACATAATTACGAGTAGGTGCATCAGAAGATAAATCTTAAACGTATAATATAATTTATCCATTATTGTATTATTTATTTATATACTTACTCCTTTTATGACAGCGGTCATATCTGGTGGAGGAGCCTTTTCTTTAGATTTCCCGAATATACGGTTCATTTTACTTTGTGGAAATACCTTTTTAATAGACTATAAAACAAAACTTATTAATTAAACAAAAAGCTCGATTTAACAACGAATACAACTGCAAGCACCGCAAAATAATATTACACACTTATAACAGTATAACCATTAACCATTACTAGTAAGTAGTAAATAGTAAATAAACAATAAACTTATTTAATTTTTCGCTTATTATGTCATGACTCATGATTCATATTATAGTATACTACACAGCTCATAATAATATAGAATATTGACTATTCTGTGTCCACAGGACTGTGATAATAATATAATGATCATTATCACAAGAACATTCCGATAATACTGTTAACACCTCTCTTTGACCACAGAACAATGACTACCTTGGTAACTATGGTTAAAAAAATTATAAATATTATATTTTTATGATACTAATATATTATTATCAGCTATAATTTTGAAAATTTTTTGATATTCATAAATCAGAATTCATATTTTCACAATTCATATTTCAGACATTCAGTACAGACTACAGGCAGACGACACTCGTTATTACTTATACATTTTTTTTACTAATTTGTCTATTCATAGTTTTATTTAACAAAAAAAATGGCTTTTATCATTAATGCTTTTCAAAGATGTAAAGCTCTCGCTAAATTTCAAACGCCAGTGAACGAAACGTGTGTAAGTACAATATCTTGACTAGAGTATAGGTAGTGCTTATAGTAAAATATAATGTTTAATCACTGCTTTATAATTTTTTAGTTGGGTGTACTTCCTTGTAATCAACAAATTCGTAATAAATGGCCAGACTTTAGAATGAAAAAAGATGCACGGAAAAGAAACACTCTCAAAGAATATGGTGTGTACAAGCTACGATATAATGCACTTCGTAAGAATAA
Source organism: Neotoxoptera formosana (assembly GCA_022818045.1). Lineage (NCBI taxonomy): Eukaryota > Metazoa > Arthropoda > Insecta > Hemiptera > Aphididae > Neotoxoptera > Neotoxoptera formosana. The sequence goes on along the minus strand of CM040631.1, from coordinate 3,057,457 downwards.
TATCATTCCTTTAGAAATTCAAGTAATTAAAAATTAAAAATGATTGTGAAATTTACATTTTTGGGATACTGCATAATTTGATTAGCTTCTGAACTATTATATTTTTATAACTACAGGAAATTGCTGACAAAGAAATTTACAATTGTCCGAGGGATGCCAGTATAACTAGAATTGTACAGCGTTGTCAGATAACTTCTCGGCCTCGGGGTAATGTCAAACGATGGCGTTTGAGTAGAATAGTGTTCAGACATCTTGCTGATTATAACAAATTAGCAGGTGTTCAAAGAGCAATGTGGTAAGTAAATGTTTTTATTTTTGAAGTTACTCATAATTACCAATGTACTTAAACAATTATTTTTTCAGGTAAAATCAAAATGAAAAAAATTGATGATGTATAGTCTTGTTTAACTAATAAATTCATTTACCTAAATGATTTATATACTTGGAAGTTGGAGTTATATTTATGATTGTTTTATTAATTATCAAGTAAATATAATGTTGATAAAAATAATATAATTTGTTTACATTTTTTAAAGTTTTTGCAAACACTATTAAACTATTCATATTATTCAAAGTTCACACTACAAGTTTTTTTAAACCAAACTTTCAGGTTAATGTAAGTTAAGCCTCGTGTGATGCAAAGTGCAAACTATAATTAATGTTATAAAACTAACATAAACAAACATTTTTTGTAGTAATTAAAAGTTAGTCTAATTTAATTTTACAATTGACTACCTAGTTATCTAGATTTGGCATTTTAAGTCAGTTAGTTATTTATTTACTGTTATAATCTTTAATTATTGTTAAAAATAATTTAAAATTTTAAAATAGGCCTATTAAAGTTATGAATATTTAACTTGAACATTTTTAGTGTGATTAAATGGTTGGAACTGTTGGATTTATGAATAATTATTAATTCATGTACAATGTACATACATATAATATAGATAATCAGTGGTGGCCCAGTGGCGGCGCGAGAGGGTTTTTGTGAGGCAATTGTCTCACAGCTAAAAGGAGTGGTGGTTCTGTAAGTGCCTATAGTGGCTAGTCAGTACACAAAAGTGTATTGTACAGTAGTCAGTGACACAAAATGACACCAAAATGATACGCAAATTAAATAGGTGGGTCTTGTGTACTGCAACTAACATATTCTTGCCTCACTGTCGAAAAAGTTCGCGCCGCCACTGAGTGGTGCAACTAGTGTTCAATTATTGGGGGTGCTACAATTATGAAACCCTGAAATAGCTATGGGGGGCACCCACTCCCCCAACATTACATGTTTTTAATATTTAATTTATACTACTAATATATTCAAAATACTGTAATTAGAAAAAAAACACCTTTTATTTTTAATTATTGTATTTTATTATATTAAATTATTAAAGTGTTAAACATAATCTTATATAAATATTACTAGTAACAAATGTGTTTAGTATTTCTTCCGGGACAATTTTATATGCAAAATCTCCATTACGGCTACAGTGAGACAACTTCATGTAGCCCATCCACTTCAACCGATTTTGACCAATTCGAGATTGAAAGCTTTATTTTGATTTTCTTCAATTTTCTAGGGTGATCCCCGAATTTGTGAGTTATTCAAAGCTTTGATACGAGCTTTCAAAATTCTGAAATTAGCCCACCCATTTCACCCTATTTCCACCAAATCGGTATTAAAATCTTTGTTTTAAACAACTGCATAACTGCATGTCTACATACTACTTAGTAATATATATTATAATATTTAATAAATCTGGTGATGTTTTGTTAGCATGTATTACATAATATTCATGTCCAGTAAGCAATAATAAGGGTTCTTCGTCATTAATATAGAGTTGAAATAGTGCTATTTATTAGTAGGTAAGTGTTCTGGAATTCATCATTGTAATTAAATTGTTCATATCTATTTGTATTTGGATATTAAAATGCACGACAATTCATTGAATTTGATTTTATACATCTCCAATAAATCATATTTTTACATTTATTTTGGAATATCCACTGTAATGCTGTTATGAAGAACAAAAAAACAAAACATAAACTTAACATTTCCCAATACCTACAGAACAATCTTAATTGTTTTTAAAAGCAGAAATAAAACAAAAACCAGACTCTGTGTGGACCTGGAATTGGACATTTGAGATTTTTTATTATTATTTTGAATTGTAAGTGACATAACTTATTGGTTATATTGGATTAAACACAGTTGCAGCCATGTCTATAGGATTTCTAACCGTATGTGGTATGATAATTGCTATTTAAAAATCAAAATTTGATATCTCTTAGCAGCTCTATTTCATAAAATAAGTGAGGTTACATTTTTAAGATAACCTAGCTATATAAAAATGTGTAGGTATTAAACCGTTATAGTCCATATCAGTATGCAAAAAAACAGAATTCACTATTTAGAAATGCTCATTAGGGAGAGAAAACTAAAATGTTTTATACATTTATAACATTATATTTATATAGTATGTACAGGGTGATTCACCAAGCATTGATCAACCACCATTTTCTTTTAACAATGTATTTCTTCAAATTCTGATTATTAGAACTTTTAGACCTACTCATGGTCCATATTATCAAATTCATGAATTTTTTGTACTACAAACTTCTATTTTTCAAATGAAAACCCTCACTTTTAGTTTAAATTATTTAGTGGATACTTTTTTTGAAAACGTAGGTCGTTGATGTACCTCATTCAAGTTTCCCAGTTATTAAAATATTTAGTTAAGGATAATAGTTTTTAAAAATGGTCTTATAAAAATATAAAATAGGTGTAATATTGAAAATATTTAAATATTTGGTAATATTATGCTTGGACCATTTTTACAAATTTTAAACGTTGATAGATTAATATTAATTACTACAGATTTCAAATTACCATAGCGTCCAAATTGCCCAATTAACTTCCAAACCCATTAATTTTCATGAATAGTTATTCATTACTGAAGGAGAAAAATGAGGTGGTTGAGGTGAGGTGAGCATGCTTAGTGATTTGCCCTGTTTATACATGATTCTAATATAAATTTAATAAGGCTAATTTTTATTCCTTCAGCGAGGACTTTTCTTCCTTAATACCCACAAATTTGTGTTATAATTATTTTTATTGTTCTATTTATTGTAATAGAAATGAGATTCGTTTTAACAAAATGATAATTTCGTATATCAATATTCCCACATTGTCGTTACATTTATAATGGTTTCATAATTATTTATTATTTAAATTACTAATAAGTAATTATTATAATTTTGTATAGGTTTATTTTTTTAAAATAGGATTACCTAGGATCTAGGCTTTTAATAGTGGTACACTTCGACTAAAATAATTTTATATAATAGGTATTATTTATTAAATTACCATTTACTGAACAGTCAAATTGTATTATAATATACCTAACTAGGTACTCATAAAGTCAAGTTATGTATTTATAGATATTTTAACAGAATATAATACCTATTTAATATTGATTACATGAATTAAACTGTTTTCTACCTTATACCACACCACATCTGTTAGCATTTGTTGATTTGGAGATGATATTCTATAACATATTATGTACCTATCTGCGTTTTGATAGATACGGGTATTACCTAATTAATGTATTATAATATTATTGTCTCTGACACTCTGACCTAATAAAGCTTACACGAGTACACGACCATTTTTTTTTTAAAAATACTTCCATAGTCTTTTACGAACAAAATAAATACACTTGTAACCGAAACCAAGTAATTTATGAATTATCACCGGGCACCGATGTTTGGCACATTACAGTGATTAGTGATTACACTATGTACTACAGTCATATATATTGATAATTGATGTAGGAACTAGGAAGTAGATAATAGGTATATTATACATATTTTTATTATGTAATATGTAGATGTAGGCAATATAGCCGATAAATAAGACAATACCACTTTATACATCTATCTATATTTTATATTCTAATTTAATACAATATATTATTGTTGTTATGTCGGCCAAATTATTTACCACAGACATAAGCATAGATAGTAGATTTATCATAAAACGATATTATGCTTGATTTATCGTGTGCATATCTATATAGCTCTTTAGGTATATGATGTTCTTCGTATATATATATAAGATATAACTACCTATATAAGTATTACAATGTTTAGTGATTATTAAATAGACAAGGGGAAGAGTATGACAGAAAAAGTAAAAAGTACGACTACCTCCTACCTACGATTTACACTACTCAAACGTGGGTATATTTTTTAACGTGCCAGTATTATTATAGTGTAGCGATGTCGGTGCAAGAGGGAGGCAGCTCCTCGTCGTTGTATCCGGACACGCGGCGGCGGCGGCGCATTGACCTAGAAAGTAGAAATGGCATCGGCACACACGATTCGGTCGTGATGGGAAGGATGTGCGTAGAGTTGCTCTGGTTGGCCGGCCTTGGCAATGCGACTTGCGATCATTATCGAGGTCAATTAACAAGGCCAAGCGCGGGTAGAAGCCATCGTCGGCGACGGTCAGGAGAAATAAAATAATACATATATAGGCCAAAATATCCATTTCGCCGTCGTCGCGGAAAACTAATTTCTGTACGGCAATTATGTGATTGCTTTTTTTCTCGGCACCGAATAAGAACGACTAATCGGATAGTAAAATTAATCGTACCTACAGCTGATTATTATTACTATTGCTATTACAGCAATTATTATCCGTGACGACATTATTCTTTCTAAAACGACTTTAAATTTCGGCGCAGGACCTTAAGCCTCAATAGTTTAAATACATAATATAAATTACTATCTGACTATAAAAATATACTATAATAGGGGGTTGGACGCATGTTTAGTTCGTTTGCACGTTGTACCAGACCCGTTGTCAAAAACATATATTGTGACGAACGTTGAAAAATTGTCTCTCCCGATGAAACATATTAGGTAGTAGCCAGTAGGTACATACATGATACTATATATAATATATAGTACCTATATATTATACATTACAAGAGAAACTGTTGAAAGTCGTCCAAAATTATTGTTTATAGGAAACACGAATTTCCGGTACACAAAATGTAACGATTTTATGAAAAATTAACGACTTTATGTCTTTATGATGTGTGTTGATGATACGTTTCATTTTCATGTTTATGCTTCAGCCGTGTAGCGTGACTGGACCGAAATATTATTATAATTTACAATATTTATAAATAGGTTATAGGTATTAGGTAGGTACCTATATAGGCACCTGTACGGCTGTACCTACCTGTCCGATAGCAGCAATAAATATAATATTAACATTAATAATCATAAATTATCGAGATGAATATTTCAAACAACTTATTTTTTGTTGGATTAAACTATAATAATATTATAGCACCTATTTAATTTTTAAAACCATAGTAAAAGTACATTTAAGTGATTTGTCGAGACTCGAGAACAACAAACTATTGTTTTTTTTTTTTTTACTAGATGGCTATATAATATTATATAGTCTGTTAATTTTTATACTCTGTGAAAGTTTACGTTGACCGGTCACGGGTGGTAAAAATAATGGAAATAATCTAATATTTAATCATAAAATAAAATAGACACATAATGTTGGTTAAAAATATTTGAGTATCTGGTAATTATAAATATTTGCTGGTAATAACAAATTTGAGTCACTTATTGTTTATGCGTGTATGGGAAATAAACATACAATGATTTAATATAATCTATATTACTTTATGTTGTAATATGCATTTAATTCACAATTCATAAATACCAAAGACAACCATATATACCATATTGTGACATATTATGCATATTACAACATAATATATTATATATATAATAGTAATACAATTTATAACCAATGGAAACCATTTAAATAAACAAAAGAATATTCGATTTTTGTGAGCTAAAAGTCTAAAACTAAATTCATGTGTGAGCCCCTCTTAAAAATGCAAATTAAAAAAATTGGCTTCGAAACATTTTCAGATATAGAATTACCTATGTACCATATTTGAGACCCATGCTGCTGTAGCTGTGAACACGCAACATTGCCTTTTATAGTTTTATTAATATAAGAATATCATATAGTTCATTTGTAATTTTATGGATAATATATAGGTTATCATTAGGTAAATACCTGCTTATATCATTTTTGGATAGTTAGGTTACCCGGTATATTTATTTTGATCATATTGATTATTGAAGAATCTAATATCTGAAAGGAGGTAGAACACGAGTCAATTTTGTTTTCAATTTTTAAAACGTTTCATTTACTTATTACTTATGAATACTTATAGTCTATCAGTTTTATTTTCTGGATTTATAAAATATATTAATATGACGTATAAATATTAAATTTCATAATACATGAATATTAAAATATAATATTAATGCGGTGTGAAGTCAGTCATTGCTTATTATACTGTTCATAAAATATATCAAACCAAACGTCAAAATGCACTCAGTGACATTAACATTAACCACAATAATAATAAAATATTTATTGTTTTTATTGTTCTTATGGCGTTACTTACTTATTATATGTATTCGTTTAAAATGTAGGTCACCAAAAATGTGTTCTTGTCGTATATAATTAGAGACTATCGTATCGGTACAAAAAAAAAGTAATTTTATTGTTTTTAGAATAATTATGTATACCTATAGCACCTATTTTTATTAGACTGTGAATTTATGCACAGGTTACAGGTACTGAGGTACTTATCATTCCAGTGGTTTAATTTGGTTTTGGTTTCCGAAAACTCGGTTTTATATTGAGGTTCATCAACTTTCATTTTCGGATTTGTGTCCATTTTCTATGGTTGGTTAAACCGGTTTGAAGCTTTGTGTTTCACTATTTTATATAGGTTTACCTACTCAACATACTTTTTCATTAAATATAATTATTATTACAAATGTGTTTTTGTCCATAAATTTGTTTAATCACGACTAGGTTTATATAAAGTGATAATAATTATCTGCAGGGGTCATTACAAATTATTTAGCTACTTGCTATCCAAGTATTTTTTTTATGTTTTTAATGTTTGAAAATGTATTTTTTAATAGAATAAAGACCTATATTTTTTTATACTTTGTTTATAAGTTATAAAAATATATTTAGATTAATATGTTGTATTAATATTATAGCTAGGGCAGAGGACTTTTCACATTTGTATATTACTTACTAAAAAAAGGCCAGCAAAAAACAAATTTGGTATTTTTTGCTATATATGAGAAATTATTTATATAGGCTCAGGACCGTAGCCAGCAAAGGTATCTGAGCCCTAACCCCCCCCCCTCCTGGCTACGGCCTTGTATAGGCTTATTTTTGCTTTTTGAGGTATATTTCATTTTTGGGCATTGTTACACCTATTTTTTTTTAAATAGGTAATGTTTATCAAACCGACAATCAGGTTTTATACAATTTGATTATTTGAAAGCATCCATACACTGCTGCAGTGCTATTGTCACTATAGTGACTGTACGCCGCTGGTCAATTGAGTGTTTAAGTGTATAGGTATACTCTACGAGGTATACTCGCGTACCGACTTAGGTATTGTCCGTGTCTTATGTACCTATCCTTGTTTTTATTTTAGATGCTATTTATTAAATTTATTTTTATTATTTATTAGAGTAATAAGTGATTACATATTTTATGCATTTTTAAGGCTATAATATAATATTTTTTTTTTCATGTTTGTGTATTCTTTAATCTTTATGATAGGTGATAAATGATCTATATTGTTATAAACACTAACCATAGGGTATCAGTGGCGTGCTCAGCTTTTTTGAAAGGGGGGGGGGGGATATTCATTTTATTCAAACAATATTCCATTTGAAAATACATTATATACATACAAGTATAATAAATTAATTTAAATATACAATAAATTAATTCGTTTTTAACTAAATGAGAATATCTAGCTTTACTATATTATTCGAATATTGTTTTTTACTCAAATAATGTTTGAAAATTATTCGAATAATTTCTTACTCGAATAATAATGTTTGAATATTATTCGATTTTTTACTCAAATAATAAAGCTAAGACTATGTATTATGTAGTACTGAAACTGGACTATTTACTAAGTACAATAATAACGTCTTCAATATTGATAAATAAAGTAATAATAAACAATAGTTACTACTGAGGTACATACTATATACATATAGAGTGTAGACATACTAGAAGAACTATAATCATTCTATAAAAGGTACATATTTTATTCAAGTATAATTATGTTTGAAAATTATTTAAATACATTTTTATTCAAAATATTATAAAAAAAATAATTCGAATAATTATAAAAAGAATGATTCGAATATTTTTTTATTCGAATAATAATATTTTAAAATTATTCAAAAAATGTTTTAATTGAATACATATTTATCTGATTAATTATCTAGATAAAATTTTGCCCATTTTTGCCGCCCGGTCAACTATGGGTCGACATCGGCCACCGTCGCGGTCGCTCTGCTTTATTATTTTTATAATTAGACATGCATTCGAGTATTCGACTATAATATTAATATATTATATCATGCTATAAACATGTATATCATTGTAGAACCTATTCATATATTTGCTTATAATTTATAAATAATATTTTAATTGAAAACTTCTATATTTAATTTAGTATAATTTATTAGACGATAATAAGCAAATTAATGCAAATGCAATATAAATATGTTATAAATACTAATAGTAATAAAATCAGCTCCGTCTCAACATTTCGGGAAAAATTGAAATAACAATTAACAGGACGTTTATTTTTAGAACATCATATTGATACGGGCCTTATGAGTTATGAGTGCGGAGACAATAAACATGACGCACTTGAATATCGAATTTATAATACAAGAACGCGATCTAATCTACAACCAAAATCTTGAATTTTAAACCTAAATTTTTTTTTCATGTAGATAATAAATCATTATAAAAAAATCCAATGGGGGGGGATATGACACCCTGATCCCCCCCCCGTGAGCACGCCACTGTAGGGTATTATATGCAGCCTACATACTCTATGCCACTAAGTCGTGAACTACAATAAATGGTTATAATTTTGAATTGTTATATTTTCCAAAGAAAATGTAGTATTGGAATTCCTTATATAAAAATATTTGTTCTAAGATCTTATAACGTTTGTTTTGATTTCGATAAATATTCTGAATATTTAAATTATATTTTAATAATTTAGTTTTTAATTATTTTACCTTCATTACCAGTCATTATTACCTTCATTATTAATGAATAATATCTGTGAGAAATATTATCTAAGATTAGAGGAACCGCAAAACAAATTTACCCAAATATAATTTTAATTAAATTAATCAACAATAATAATAAATGTTTAATTAGAAACCGCTATAAATTCTTACGTACAGAATTTTTTAAATAATAAAACAATATGCTGTCGAAATTTGAATCTATAAGTTGTTGTACAAACTACAAAACCTTCTGGCTTCAAATTTGATTAATTAAAACAAATTTAAATGTACTAACAAAAATTTAACAATAAAAATAATAGCTAAATATTTGAGATGTATTTTCTTTGAAGAAATTTCAAATTTGCCAGCAAAAAAAAAGATAGCGGTACCTATTAATTATTATACACATATTATGAGCATTTAAGTATTCGTACCAGTCTGAAATAGATTCTATTCAGTTGAGACTATACTTATCTAATGAGCGAGTACAATTAAGTTAGTAAAAATAAGACGCTGACTTGTGTACCTATATTTTTAAGTCGAGAGCTAGCCATTAGACGACCTAGTTCCGGAAAGAATACTAAAAGGGAAACGAATTACACAGAATAATAATTTTGTGCTAATTACCTAACGATTTAAAAGTCATAGATACAATAATAATTGTAATATTAAGACCTAAACACTCGTGTCATTGCAAAATAATAATTCAACACATTTTTTAACACGCGTTTGTTACGGCTTCAGTGACAGACTGCAGTGCCACGACAACCGCTGGTTTATAGTGAGGCGAATTTTATTCAAAACCATTTTTCGGGCCAACGAATTTTCAAATTGTTACCCATTTTTACAAATCGCCATCATGGACACTGAATCCGACATTTTCCCTCAGTCCACCCTGCAGACTATGGCTTTATAGGGGTGCAATGGTATTGTGATGCCATGCGTGCAGATGATATATAAATGGTGACAATTTAACATTACCATTTTCATTTATTTCAAATAGATTTAAATCGATTATCATTATTTTCACGTTTAATGCTTTGCCCGACGACTTATAGTTATCCTGCGACCTTGCTGCAGAGCACAACAACATTATATAGTTTACTGACACATATAATGTATATTATTATGACTGTGGTACTTTTGAACCGAAGAAATAAATTTCTCTTTCATTCATTTGGGTTTATTTGCCCGTGAATAACCCGAGGAATCCAGTATAATTTCCGCGGTGCGTACACACGGCCAATCATTACGTGGAAATTTCTATTTTTTTGCGGGTATTTTTTCTGCTCTCTTCTACTTCTTGACAGTCTTTCCTTCTCTGTCATACTCGCCGCATCTCTCCCTGACTCTCTCTCTCTCTCTCTCACTCACTCACTTTAACGAGGAGACGCACTTTGAGGGCGATGACTCTATTCGACGCTGCTACAGCAGTATTGTAGTATATATAGGTACTCACAAACAACTCTCACCGACGATGCAGGTTTTCTTTCGTCCATTATAAAATATTAGTACAACCGGTCGTGGACGATCAACTTGGTCGAAATCTCTATAATATATATGACGTTATTATAAATACATACCTATATTATTATTAAATTTTTTTTTTCGAGAAAAAATTATTTTATTGCGTTTTAGATATTATATTGCAGGTATAAGGTACCCGACACGAACGCCAATGTAACATAACAGTAAGATTCGATGAATAAAATGTCAACAAAAATTTACGTCTGGTTAAAAAAAAAAAAAAATATTAAAAGTCATCGTCTTTAGAAATCCATTATTTACATTATCGTCACATGCGCACAAATACCTCTATATATCTATAATCTATGTAGTAAACCTTCTAAACTTGCTTGCTATTTTCCTTCGCTATAAGATACATCGCGCACAATGCAGGCATTTAAGATCCAACAACGTCGTGCCGTGTGTGTATAATGTACATATAATAATATAATAATGCTATTCATAAAACGTTTTTATTATAATATTAAATACGCAAATTGACTTTCTTTTTTATTATTACCATTATAACGATAACTTCATATTATAATATAATATATATATTATTATACATATTATCGTACGAAATATTCTAGTGTATATAGTGCGTTATATATTATAATAATTATGTTTAACACACATTATAATATTAGGTATATTGTATCTGAGAAAAAACGCGTTACAGATTATAATTGCATTGATGCGTGTATAACTTATAATAATTACCACCTACCTATATAATATATGTATACCTACGTTACGCGGATATAGAAAATATTATTGTCACAGTCCGATCCACTGGTGCAGGCGACGGCGTATTTCAGTATTATTATATAACATATAATATATATATACGTATATATTATATTAGGTACCTACCTGCTGTTATACTTTCGTCTGATGTATATGGGTGTACATGTATATACGTGTGTAAGAAATGCATGTATACGAAATGATGATATACTATATATATATAGAAACATATATCATATTAATTATTATTATATTATATATGGATTGGACATCACGTATATGTATACCTACATATATATTATATTATATTATATCGATTTAAATCAAACGCGTGCGTGGAAAACGAATTTGACGGATTAAATAATAATAATAATAAAAAGAGACCACCGTCAAATTAGAATTCGGTGTAAAAACTTGAAAACGATATGCGATATACGTTTTTCGAATGGAAAGTGGACTGCAATATCGTGGAGGCGGGGGGAGGGGTGGGTTACCACGACACGCATGTATACACTCGTCGACACGAATTTATTGCACGTCTCGAAAAGAGGGAACTCTCGGCATCAACAAGTACCTACCTCTACCAGGCACCAGCTATATACATATACCTATATATCATATGTGCACATATGGCGTATCCATAAAGTATATAAACTATATATCGTATATATATACCTATAATAATTAATATTGTGTTGTACCTACGTCGACGGTCCTGTTTTTTGGATTTGGCGCGATGACAAACCGACGATTTGCGTGCATAAACGACGTCCTAAATATATTATTATACATACATCATCATTAATAGTATAGTCAGGGTTGTAAAATATACTATAGTAGGTACTAATATAAGACTGACAAATACGATTTTCAAAATGTATTTAGTTTCTTAACAATAATACATGTCGATATGTGTGGGTTGTATATACCGCAGATGTATACACGCGTGTACACATGAATATACGCGTATATAATATCATATACACTGCTGAGGCATACCCCGCGGAGCTCCGACGAGGGATGACAACGCGCTGCAGGGCTTACGACTATATGTCTATATACCTATACGAAACGCGCACTACGAATTATAATTATGGAGGTCATCGATACTCGGCAGTCGGAAGGCAATGACCACTGCAGTGACGACGTGCGCAGAGAGCGTAGGTACACGGGTTTAGTTATATATTATATATGTATATATAATATTATGTGCTATGGGCAAAGAGAAATGTCCGTTTTGATAGTGGGTAATAATAATAATAATATATATATATTTAATGATAATAATATAAATCCTTATATATATAGGTTTAAAGTATATAAAAGTACTTTCTCTTGTCGGCCACGGCCACGGAAGAAGCAGTCGTTTTCACTATATATATATATATATATATGTGCGTGTGTGTGTGTGTGTGTGTGTGTGTGTGTGAGTGTGTATTATACGACGGACGAGGTGCATTGCCACGGTTGTTATAGTGTATATCATATATTGAGGTCACAACCACCTCCACTGGCTCCATACTCTTCGAAAAATTGAACTCCATTTATAATATGTCTTATACCTATATAGGTGTGTGTGTGTGTGTGTGTGTGTGTGTGTGTGTATATATATATGTATAATATGCGTTTTTACTATTCCCTCCGCCGCGGCCCGTCCTATAGCTCGGCTCACTCTTTCTCTCGGCGTACGCGCATAAAAGTAATTGCCGGAAGAAAGTGAAATAATTTGTCACACTTTTTTATCTTCTTATTTTCGTACGCCGTCGTCGAAGCAGCGCTCTGTAATTTCGTCGGACCCGCTGACCGATTTTCGGGCGCGCGGCCGCGTGTCTGATTCGCACAGTACCTATAATATACCGTCGTCGTCATCGTAGGTATATAACACACACACATATATATATATATATATATATATGAGCATGTATAATTGAACGCTGCACCGTGCTGACTCGCGTGCGTGTTCTACTTGAAAATACTGAATTACGCACGATTCGGCGCGTCTGCAGACCTATATAATATTATATATACCTCGATCGAGGCAACCCATCGTCGACGATAATGACCATACCGAGTATATAGTCATCGCACTTCGGGCTTCCGAAAACGTATATTCAGTCAAGTTTATGGAGGCGAAAACCAATTCAGCGGCCCCGAAATTGATCTGACCCCGAATATCTCATCACCGTATATAAATTATCCACCGACGTTGCAGCGATCTCACTCGAAAACGACAAATTGGATTTTAACATATAAGAATATAATTACAATATATATATATAGCTAAAAAAATAAGGACATAATGTACCTATATAGGTATAACAGCGCGCTGTTTGTGAGGAAAATGTAATGTCGTTATGCTATAACGTTCCTGCAATGTCTGGGTTTTGAAAACCTCCCCCGAAAACCACGAAAAGAACGCGTTATCTGTGTTTTTGCAGCGGCCAGCTCTCTATAGCCCAGGATATTTACTACCATGCATAAAATATACGTATGAGCGTGGAATCCCAGACCAAAAGTCCAAGGACAAAAAGTGCATTTTGAAAAAAGTCGGACAAGAAATCAGGACTCATTTTTTAATGTCAGACAAAAAGTCTAAAAATACAATATATTTTATTCACTAAATTAAAATTTTAAAAATGTAATTGATTTTCTTATAGGTACAATTATATTTGATTGCCTACTATTCCTTATACCAACCTACAGATTACAAATATTATTAAAATATATTTGTACTTGACAATACCGTAATTTTATAGGTATAAGAGATAATTTATTATCAAATCAATTATTGAATAAGAAAATAAATATATATTTTATAAATAATAATAATAATCTGACAATAAAAATGAGTCCGGACTTTGTGTCCAACTTCTTTCAAAATAGACTTTTGACCGATTACCATAAACGTGTGCAGACTTTGGAAACTTCAATTTGAGTTCCAATTTCCGGTTGAGTCTGAGATAACTATAGTGTATTTTAGGTCTTGGGAGGACATTATACTACCCGCATGTGTTCTTACCGTCTTACTAACTTGACGTAATAACGCCACAACATGGCAAATTTAACTTTCAGATGAATCCCTGGTTTTACTTTGTTATTGTTAATATAACAAATAATAATAATAATATATTGTTACAGTGAATCGACAAACTATCAAATTTAAAGGTAAGAATTTGTATCTAGTGTACCTCGAAAGTATATTTAAATTGTATTGCAAGTTTAAGCATTTTAAAATTAAAATTTTTTTTTTAGAATTTAACGATTTTACTTTTAAATTTAATAACTTTGTGGTTTGAGGGGGTTTAATATGTTTTTAACTAATGTTTTAACCATGTTTTAAACTAATATGTTTTATCGGTGATATATAATGTTAAATTACCTCGAGCTGCTGATATATGTACGAGTAATAAACATAATACATATTTTATACCTTCTACGTATTTTCAATTGCCGTGAAAATTTCTGTTCGAGCCTAGGTCGGTATTTATTATAATATATACCAACTGACAACTGTTATTTGAGCTTTTCCCAATTTCTTCGCATCTTATTTTTATTATTGTATACATTTTATGATAACAATATAATGGCAATGGTAATGGTTCGGGATATATCCATCGTGTGCTTTTATTATATTTAGTTACCTAACCTAAAAAGGATATAACCCAGACTCAAGTATTATTCAAACTGTGCGTCTCGATTATATTTTGTCAGGGAAACCGTGACACAAAATAATAAAATGATAATGACGATTGCCTATTATATTATTATACTCTAAAAACGTGAAACATTTAATTTCAGCCTTCTATGCATAATTATTTTCATTAAATTTGTTATCTTGATATAATGGATATATTTAGTTATTATAATAAATAATTAAAACATTTTTTTCCTGTTTCCTTAATAATTTAAGGGCCACCAAAATGATGTAAACGAAGGAAGGAGCCATGGAATGAACAATTTTGTACACCTCTACTACAACTAATACACCAAAATATATAACCAATATCACCAAGCATGCTCAATGCTCATACCCTATAAAAATATTCTGGTTTTTGAAATTTTTAAGTAGGTTTACCTGATTTTAATATATTTTGTTTTATAATAATCAAGAAGTGTTCTGTGACGAATTTTTTGATGAAATGCGGTCCTTTTAGATTCTGAGCGGAGCATCAAATTTACAATGATTTGTGTTTTTTTTGTGTCTATCATCACGTCTAAGGGTACTGCAGGGTAGTAAAAATACTTCGATTTTCTTCATTGGCATCTTTTCCGGTAGGAAAGTGAATTTAATTGGTACTTTGGGGGGATAAATATAATCAATAAAAAAATGTTCAATCGGTCAAAAAACTTGAAAATTTAATACAAGATCCTTCATAACTTTTTGTAAGTGAAAATTAAAAATAAAGTTGGAAGTAAGTCTCTAAAAGTTTTTTATAAGCGTCTAAAGTTAAAATGTTGACAAAATACATAAAAATGTATAAAATGTTCAGTTTTTATAGCTAAGAATTGAAAATTAAAAACTGAAAGGCTGAAAGGGTTTTCGTAAGTATTTAATAGTGTAACCAAAAAATAAAAATAAAAATAATATTTTTTAAACATTTTAAGTAAAATTTAGACGAAATTAGATATTTAAATAAAGAATAACAATGTTATTTATTTCGTTGTAGTTAAAAAATATTTTTCGTGGCTCGTGGGTGCTTGAAACTTTTAAAGTATGTTATTATATTTTATACACTCAATTAAATTTTTTAATGCAATTTTTCTGCAAAAATTAATTAAACCTACTGTGTTATTAATAGTAAAAATAATTATTTTCATAGCAACAGTATCATAAAATAAACTTAGTTGTGTAGGCTGACAGCCCGTCTTCGCTTAGAATTGTTTTTCGTGTACATTGATTTTATATCATTGAATTCAAATTTAATAAATTCATAACATTGACCCCACTTGACACCCACCCACCCACTGTACAGCAGAGCGGTACCCACTTGCCGACCTTTTTTTTGTATGTGTGCCAGTGGCGCAGACATTACTTTTGTATGGGGGAGATCTGCAGTTGCAAACAAATTATCACGGAAGTAAAATTACATTAAAACTAGAAAAATACATTAAAATAATAGAAAGTCCTATGGAGTGTATTATTCCTATTATTCCTAATTTTGGGTGAGTGTACTAATTTTGTATGTTTTTTTTATTTAAGAAAAATGGGGTGGGGTTTTTTTTAGAGTATTTATACTTCTATATTATATAGTCTGATGTTTAAATGCCATTATTTTGACAAAATCCATGTTGTGAAACGGGATATTAAATATAATTTCTCGATAAGACTGCGGAAGCACTCGGGCTATAAAAAGGTAAAAATTAAAAACGGGACGCACTCGGGATATCTCCGTCTCTGATGCCCCAAAGTAACACCTAATATCCACTAAATAGGACCGGCAAAAACATTTTCCACATAAAGCCCCGGTATTCACCGGCCCTGGCGGTATACCATATTTCGTATTTTCGTGTTCATAAAATAATAATATTGTACGCAGTATACGCACCACCATGGCCCCAATATAATAATATATATTATTATTATATTGGCGTATCGTCGTCGTCGTTATAATAATAATATTATAATTTATATTGGCGTATGCCGTATCGTCGGTATAATAATATTATTGTATACACGATATATAATATTGTTGGTAGGTGGTGGGGTGGTAAGGGTGGATAGATAAACGTTTTTAGTTTTTTTTTTATGAAAAACTGGCTGGTGGACTATGGTGTTTTATTATACCTACTATATATGATTGCTTTATCCAACGTGTGATTATCAAAAAAAAAAAAAAAACGTGTTATGGTCGAGGGAAAGCGACCCGATTCTTGTGTATACGCATCATACGCTTATTTATATTTTATTCGATGGGATACGACATCCTATTGTACACACATGCGCGTGTATGCGCTATATACATAATATGCAAATAGATTCAAAACGATTTCGGAGACGTATTTTCGTCAGTATATATTTCTCAATCGCAAACGACTCGGGCGAGTAAGACGCGTCTGCTGTCTAATAATAATCATAACAATATATTATAATATATTATAAAAATATATATATATGCGAATATTTCGATTCTCATCACTGCTGCAGCAGCAGTAGTCTCATATGGCGATAATAATTTCGCAGGTACTATAATAGGAACTCACCACACACACACACACAGACTTCCACGCATTCTCTCCAATGGGATATTATATATTATTATTATATACCTACATACGATGCACGTCCACGTGAATATAATATTTTATATATATATATATATTATAGGTACGCCGCGCGTTTGCAGTGCTTATATCCGGCTCATCATTTGGCGTCGTCGGAACGAAGACAACCGCACGATGCGCGCATAGCCGTGACGAGATGCGTGTTTAGTGGGTCAACGCGTTACTATAATATATACGTTAGCCGTGGTTACCGGCGGACCAGGTAAAAGTGGTTTCTTTCTTTCTTTCTTTCTTTCTTTCGTTTTTGTTCCCGGCGACGACGGCGGCGGCGCGGCGAGTGAAGACGACGACGACGACCACCACAACATCCGCGTATCGTTTACTACGCATTATATACACACGGCGTCGATGATGATATTAAATTGCGCGCCGTGAACATAAATAATACGCACGCTGGCCATATTATGTACTTAAAATAATACTGCTGCGGGCGCGCGAGGTGCAATTTTTTTTAAATCATATAGCCCGCGATCGGTATATGATAATATTCACAAAACGAGATCCAAACTTATTCGGTCTCATATATACCTTCAAAATCAATGGCTATATTCGTACTATTGCGGTGTGTTGCATATTATGCAGGACACAATATATTATTATTTGGGTCGATCGTCTCCGGGCTATACGCTAAATAATCTTGTTCTGATGGCGAAAAAACATGATTCACGTCTACGTTCTCGGGCCCGAAAAATGATTTACATTTTGACCAAACGGTCTTCTGGACGCTTTTGCGGAGAGCGGTACAAAACGACATGATATCCCGTACTCCTGTTTCCTCGTATATATATGCTAATAATGGGTGACAAGCGATCGCGGTCGTTTCGCGAGCAATCCTCGATCTCCACGGTATTTTTTTCCTTTAATTCGGATTTGGACGTAGTTTTTAAATCTCACCATGCCAGACAGAGGCCAATAATAATTAGCAATACGCACGTCTACACCACTATAACAATCGCCGCCGCCGCCGCCGTCGGTAAATCTCGTATCGCTGTCGATTAAATCGTAGGAATTGATAGTGGAATTTACACCCAAGGTCTCCGCGACTCTGCGGTATTTTCTATTATACCTATACTATATATAGGCGCATGCGAATTATTAAAATTTAAACTGCCAAAAAATACCCTTGCCGACTTAGATCGCGGATTCGGCACGGATCGAAGGAACGCGCGCAACCGACCGAATCGAGGTCGCGTTAAATAATAAATCGTTGTTATTTTATCTTCATTTTCGCGGCGACGGTTTATTTTCTCTCTCGTCGCGCTTGTGCCAATATATTATAGTCACAATATGGCACCAAAATGTAATATTATATTGATTTTAATATAGCCAACACCTACATAATATATGATGTTTCATATTTTCTCAGTCAATTTTTTTTCGAGTAAAGTGATTTTTTTTTTTAGGTAAAGTTACCCGGGGGATATATACCGGATTCCTCAAAGTTTGCAGTCCGCTCTGCGGTACGTCTGTACTCAGTTTATACCTAGAGTCTATAGAGATTTTAGACAAACGCTATTATTTACTAGTTTTACATGATTAAAATATACGATATTTTATACATCAACATTTTTCGAAAAGTTTTTTGATTCAGATGATTCGATGACTATACGATAAATGATAATAAGTTGCTAAAATGTTTGGGTACAAATATAGCGTTTAAAATATGTAATATTATGTACTACAGTATTTAGCGTATATAGTCGGATATTTGTGACGAGATATCGTTTATATGCACGTACGCACTTTGGAGAATATAAACTGTTATCTACTATATATATATAAAAACTGGTGGAGACTTCATTAAAATTGATGTTGACTTTATGGTTTTTCTTCGTCTGTGGATAGTGCACTCAGGACTGGGGATCAAAGTCATATTCACGTTCGTATGTAATATGTATTGTTGTCAAATAAAGGAAAAATATATTTTCATAAATATAATATAATATATATTATATATTACAACGGATTTCTGTATTTTTTAATAACACACACACACTCACATAGCTATAAGAATCGGAAGACTGGTACACCTTTCCAAAAAAAAAATGATCAATTATTAAAAACTATAATATCTTGTTATTATATATATGATACTGTTGACGATAAGTCCTTAGTGTTTATTTATTGTATAAAAACAAATCATGTATACCGGTATATAGGTCTAACAATATATAGAAAGATAAAACGATAAACATGCAATTTTAACCTTAAAACCATTACAGCAATTATTAATTAACGACTATTGAGATATTATAAACACTGTATATATAGGTATACGGGTTTTTCAAAAAAAAAAATCGACGAATACAAAAATAAACTAAATAAATTAAATACAAATAAATAAGTACAAAACAAAATGGGGTCATTTAAAAATCGGAACTCATATGCATATACCATACGTACATATAGTACACATACACGGAAATCGTAACAATTTCGTACGACTCCAATTTCGATTTTTAACTATACGCCCGACGATAAATAATAATATAATAACTTACATATTATGTACAACAGCACAAGTAGTAAAGTGATTATTCGTAAAACAACAAATTGCAAGTGAATATAATATATATATAAGAGACTACTCGACGCTAAAATTAACATCATTACCTATATTACATTAAATTATATATAATATATATAGGTGTTCTCCGCGGTCGACACGAAAAATAAATTAGTAAAGAACGAAAAAACCATAGATATGTTTGAGGTTAATGTAAAGTTTTTCCAAAACAATTATATTATAGTGTTTTATGATAGCGCCGGAGAACACCGAATAAATAACAAACAAACAAAACAATAATAAATATAAATTAATCGCGTGAACGTGCAATAACGCGATCCACGCTCGCCAAATTACTTACAAGTTACAACAATAAAAATAGTAATAATAATCGTAATTCGTATTATTAATAATAATAATAATAATAATAAAAATAATAATAATAATAATAATAATAATATAAAATACAAGTAATAATAATATAATAATGATAAGAATAAAAATAATAATAAAGACGAATTAATATACGATAATTCACGAACAAATTACATTTTGTACTTTTTTTAAAAACTAAATCGTTGTTATTATCGTCATACACAACAACAATAATATTATCAGGTTAAGCAAGTTTTCACGCATCACAACATCGTCGCTGAGATTCAAACCTAAACGTATACATTAATTCATAAAAATATGAATTTAGGTACAATAAATAAAACGACCTTTTGCGTGCTCTGTTGTCGGAAAATCAACGGACGTACGTTGCTGCGGACGCGATTAAAATTATAATAATAATAATAATAATAATAACAAAAATTTCGTTTAGAGTCTTTGGTCAAAATGCATATTTATTAAACGCGACGACGCTTCGTTTGGGACGATCGCGAGCGGATGCCAAACGGGTTAAAAGTCGTAATAAGCGACATTTAGTTGTAAATCATATAATATGTGATACGGACACGTTATTATTATTAATATTATTATTGTATTTATATATTATAGTAATCGCGCCGTAACGTATTATAGTTAATGTTGGTACCTGCTGCAGCCCGACGTCCCAGGGTGGCCGCGGTGGACGTACTGCGGGTGGACTCAGTCCCGGCCGCTGCGTTTGTGGATCTGCGCGTGCTTGATGAGATGGGCCTTCTGTCGGAACGCCTTCTGGCACACCTCGCACCGGAACGGCTTCTCGCCCGTGTGCGTGCGCAGGTGAACCTTGATGTTGCTCTTGTTTAGGAACCCGCGGTTGCATATGTGACAATTGTGGACGGTCCGTTCCCTGGCCACGTTGCCGTCCGAACAGTAGACCACGGTGCTCCGGGCGGTCACACCTCCGCCGCCACCACCTCCACCACCACCGCCTCCGCCACCACCCTTCGCCTTGCCGCTCCTGTTCCGCGACTTTTTCGTGGTCATGTGCGGTCCCTGGCCGGGCGTGGTGGTGTGAGCGAACTCGGGCGACGGCCGCGAACTGTGGACGGACGCGGCCGCGGCGGCAGCAGCAGCAGCCGCCGCAGCAGCCGCGGCGGACGGCATGTAACCACCCAGGTCTGTGGTGCTGACCACATGACTGGTCGGGCTGTGCGCCAGGTACGACGGGGTGGACGACGACGGCGACGACGCGCAGTCCATGTGATAGCTGCCAGCGTCTTGGAGCGGCGCTTTGTTGGCTGGCCCGTTCTGCAGCCGGCTCTGGAGCAGCGGCATGAACGCCGCGGCAGCAGGGCGGGGCGCGGGCGGCGGCACGTTGGATGTTACCAGCTCGCGGGGCTGCTGCTGCTGCTGCTGCTGGTACAGCGGTTTCTGCATGGAGGACGGCGGCTGCTGGTGATAACTTCCCGCACCGCCGCCTCCACCGCCACCACCTCCGTTGGTCATGCCCGGAAACTGGGAACTGGCCACCAGGTCGTGTATGGTGACGTCGGCAAGTATGCCAGCCTTGTTGTCTTGCGGCGAACCGTTCGGATGTTCGTATGACGCCCAGTCGTCGCCCACGCTCAGCCACTCGTCGGGACCGTCCACGGCCGGGTGGTCGCCGCTGGCTGTCACTGTCGTGTCCGGCCCAAACGACGGGCTACCCATCAGCATTTCGAACTCATCGAACTGATTGTCCACGAACGTGTCCTCCTCCTTGAACTTGGTCAGTCCCGCGTTGGTGGACGACGTTACCAGGTATTCGTTTTGGTAGTACATGTTGTTGTTGGCCGTGGCCGTGTTGTTGTTGTTCTCAGCCACCCGGTTGTTGGACGCGATCGACTGGTAATGGTGGCCGGGTATGCCGTTGATGTTTACGCGCTCCGTGATCGTGTGGAACGGCATCAGCGGCTTGAGGTCGGCGAAATTCGCGGTCGGCTTTGTGTTGGGCTGATCGACGACGTTCGGTTGTTGGTGGTGGTGACCGTGGTGGTGATGACCGCCGTTGAGGTGTTGTTGCTGCTGCTGTTGTTGTTGCACTGACACGGCGATCGGTGAACCGTCGGCGGCGTACTGATCTCGTCCCAGCAGGTCTTCCAGCTCGGCGGGATTCAACATGAATTTGGTACCGTCCTCGTCCAGGAAGTGCTCGTTGAACTGCAACATTTCAACCATGCTGTCAGTGGCCCCTTCGCTGCCGTTGGACAGCCGCATAACGGGGTCGCCGCTGGTCTCCGCCCTCAGCCACTCGGGATCCAGTTGGGGTGGTTCTATTGATTCGCCGCCCCGACAGGTACTATCATCCAGCACTCCTGCAACAAAACCGCCCCACAAACGTAAATAAAATGTATAGGTGTGGTATAATACGCATACAATAAACCTTTTCCACTAATTATATACCTTTCTATAATACGTTTTTATATAGCAATAGCGCACGACTGAAACGAGACACGTCATTTACTTATTACACAAAAGAAAGTATGGGTACCTACATATTGTATACCTACTGTTTAATCCTATCGAACCAATTTAATATCTTACAGACAATTTTACACATTTCGTACAAACGGTTCCAGTAATTGTGGGCATAAATCTTTTAGCTTGAATTTGAAAAATTTTAAAAATTAAAATATGTACCTATTATCGTATTGCGTTATTAATTACATATTTCTATATAAAAAATATCTAATGATAATTTATAATCAAATATTTATTTCTGATATTTAAATTTATAAAATTAATTAATTAATTCAAAAAGTATATAATATTATAATTATATGATTATTTATTGACTATTGCGTTAACTGTTAAGTAAAATAAAAATAAGGATAAGTAAACTAATCATTTGAAAATTGTAACTCTCTGCCATTCATTAAAAGTGTTTGGAAAATTATTATTATAATTAATTTGTCGGCGGATGCCATGATTTTGGAAAGGTAAAAATAATTGTGTCGCTTTATCGCAAAGGTCAGTTATTTGATATAATAATAATAGTAATAATAATAATAATAATAATAATAATAATAATAATATATGGCACAGAGTACCTACTATTATTACTTTATAATAACCTCACGACCATAAAATCGAAACTATACTAGAAAGTAGAACTGTTTGTAGCATAAAAATTTGTTGCCAATTCTGTGTTCGCGTTTTCTTTTGTAGGTAGTGTAAGATCTCTGAAACGAATTTAAGGTTTACCCGATCAAGCGGTGACAATAAGTCATATTCATACACATCGTCTGTAGATGTACTATTCGATAAACGTGACAAATTAAAATAACAATTGGCGCACGAGAGATATATACATACACCGATACAACTACAATATTCGTATATGGTATATATAATATGAAATAAGAATTATACGATAGTGAATAAAGCAACGTCATATACGTCATCGGGTCATAAACGCCTGTCTGTGGTTTTATTTTTACCGACTGTCTACGATGTGTATAACTCAAATTTTGTTATATAAAAATACTAAAATAAATCAGACGAAACCGTTCAGTCTCGACGTATTTTTCGGGTAAGAAAATATATGAACGTCTGTGCACTGCGAGCGTAAAAATATTTGTACGGTGTACCTAGGTATGTAATATTACAGTATTTAGTATGCTTTTACGGCACCATGTGGGGGGGGGGGGGTGGTTGGAGGAGCTATAATATTTTATAGCGTAATATTTGAGCTTATCATTTTGTAAACTTGTTCGTCGCAATTGTTTTTAGTGGAAAGATTCCTCTAAAAGTCTGAAGTATTATAGGTACATACAGAACGAAATAATAATATCAAATCAGCACATTAAGTATGTTTTTTTTTTGTTGTATTTCTATTGTAATTATGTATATGTATATATTTAAAAAAATTTATTTCTGGTTATGTGATATAAAAACAATTGAATTAATTATTCATACAAAAACAATTTACATACATAATAATAATTTCTATTGAATATTAGTTAATTTCGTCAGATAAATCATTTAATTAAAATTTATATTAATACTAATTGGATATTAATATCCAATATTAATTTGTGATATTAATTGTGCATCACGTCGTATTTTTCCTATTACCAAATTTTAAGAACCTGAGTTTTTATGCTTCTGCAGACTTACCGGTGACTTTTTATACCCCTGACTTTTTAATCACGTACTTTTTTTTCTTAGGATTTTTTACACAGGACTTTTTAACCGCGATTCAATAATAATATATAATAATATGTTATTCCAAAATTATAATTAAGAGATTTCAAAAATTAATAGTCAATATTTTGTTTATAATAATTTAATTATGAATATCAGTGAAATTTAATATACTCATGAGTCATAATTAATGATGTTTTTTTCAAAAAGAGAAAGACTGAGTTTCTTCTTTGAAGTTCTAATAAAATTTAAAAACTACTTGTTATACCTATTATAATAGTTTAATATATTATTATGATATAAAAAAATACATGATGATAATATTGCTAAACGTTACTATGTACCTACGAAAAAACGAAATGAATTAAAAATCAATGCAAAAATAATCGAGAATTTAAAAAAAATAAACATAAATAAAGATTTTTGAAATTATTTTTACATCAACCCACAAGAATTTCTGGAATTGAGGTTCGCAGAATTGATGTGTCTCGTCCCTATGTATTAAAATAAATAACAGTTAACAGTACCTATACAGAATTTGAAAGACGAATAAGAGTATAAGATTGACATTGTAACATAAATAAATGGATTCTTAAAGCATCCAGACTCTGGAGGTCTAGACGTAGGTACCTAAAAATGTATACCTTTTTTTTGTTCTGTTACAAGACCGCATTTTAAAATGATTTTAGGTATGTATAGCGTATAAATGACTTAGGACTAAGTATAATAATTTATTGTCGATAGTTGCGGTAGAGTGCTAGAATAGTATAGAATAGAATAGCTGTCAATGGCTTTGGCGGTCGTTTTTTTTTTACAGAATAATAATAATAAAACAGGTGTATATCGTATATATACATATATTACATATGTGGTTTTTGGGAATGTGGCATTAGATTGTTTGCCGTATACCTACCTAAATGTTTATATTTCCAAGTACTGAAACCGTTAATAAAAAAACCGGGAAAGATGCATAGAAGGTGTCGGGTGTACCTCGTCATTGCGAGTATAGGTCACTGTAATGGATTTGTTCAATTTGAATTCAATGATAAATCATTGCATACGAAAAACGATTCTAAGTGGAGACGCTCTGTCAGACTATAAAATACTTACCTATTTTATTATATAATTATATTACTATTAGTAAAACGGTGAGTTGAACTAAATGTTGAAAACAAAAATCTGCATACTTTATACAATAATTATCGTAATTCATAATAATATTTTATTATTAATATTAGTTATTAGTTACGACTAGCTGACAACCAGGGATGGTTTTAAGGGCCGGCGGACAGTTGATAAGGGGGAGGGCGTAAAAATGGTCTCAGATAAAATTAAGAAAAATTAAAATAATTTTTTTGTATTGCTAAGAATTTTTTACATTTGAGTCATTTGACACAACTCCTCTTTTCATTTAAAGTACCAACTAAATCAAATTTGCTATCAGAAACAACTGCAAAAGTTGAAGATTGAAACTGCTCCAAAAGAATATCATAATATATAACAACAATTTTAAAATACACATCATCGTAAAATAAATACATTCATCTGTTACGCTCAGAATCTAAAAATATTATTTTAAGAAGAGACCTAATTTCTACTTCCTAGTTATACCTACCTCCGATATATTTACAATAAATCAAATCAAATGTCAAATATTTTAAAGGTTTAATATTAAAAAGTTCATACATATTATTTTAGTTATTTTCAATTCGTAGATCATTAGTATATTAGTAAATTGCAATAGTTTTTCTTTTTATCGAATAGTATTTAGTTATATATTTTATATTTGTGTCTGAAAGTGAAGTATGTATTATTGTATTACTTTATTTATAGTATGTACTAGATTTTAATAACCACTATATTATAGTAATATAGTATACATATAGGTACACTCTACAATCTACATTCCAGTTTTTTAGGTCTTTCTATCTTTTTAATAATGTGAATAATCTACTAACCCAAATAATATTAATGTTATAATTTTATAAACTTAATGTTTAGAATGATAATGTTAATTAGAATTTATAAGGTTCGTATTAATAAAAGATTAATAATTGTACACTTTTATTGTAGATACCTATTTCAAAAAGTAGGTCTACCGTGAAAATTAAATTTATTCAGGCATAAAAAAAATAACTAATTAGTCTTATGATATTATACCATAGTAATAATTATTATTTGATGGATGTAATTAATTATTTGAACTAGATGCACTGAACGAATATGGCAATATGTATTATTGTTATATTTAAAACCATGATATATGCTACATATTGATTCTGTTTGATTTAGTTTTAATACCATATCAAATTTATATAAATGTACAACTCGTCGCAAGAGCATCTTTGAGAGGGATGTTGGTGACGGGTCAATTACCCACCACTACCAACGGATCTTTTTTTTTAAAATTTAGCTTTGTTTTGTACTTTAAAATCCAGCTCATGCCTATATGTGGCTGGTAGAGTTTGTAAATAATGAACTCGAATAACACCGTATTTTTTTTTATAAATTGATCTCAGGTACATTGGTTACTATACCATTAGTTAACAAACATTGTTTTATAATATTATATTATTATTATTTAATAATTATTTTTTTTATTAACTAGCTGATCATGCACGGCATTGCTCGTGATAAATTAAATAATGCCAGTGGATTTACCATGTCTTAAACTCTGTTAAATTTAAACTAGATGCACATATTTTTAACTTAGTAATTTGGGTGGATAACATGACCAAGTATAAAAATTCAGGTCGACAATGATATACAATTATAGTAACCATTTCAATTTATGTAACCAATTTCGACCCTATACAAATAAATAATATTAAAAATTTAAATACAAAAATATTCGTTTTTCGTGAGCCAACAAAACACTGTATGAGCCCTTTTTAAAATGAAAAATTTAAGAAAAAGGCTTTGAGGTGCACGCATCCTTTGACATAGTATTACCAATGTACCCAATTGCAGTCGTCGAATTAAAATATTAAACTTTTTTTTACAAATTATCACCAATATCATAAACGATATTATTGGTACTTATTTACGAACGGCGTTTAATTTTTGTCATATCCATGAAACGTTGTATATTTAGTTAGCGTGAGAATTACGTAGGTAATATTTAATCAAAAATGAATGTATCAATGTTGACTCAATATAGACTTACTTCCAAGAATCAGTTGGAATTTGTGGTTCTCGAGGAACGACGCAGTGCTTGTCGTCGTCGGACGATTTCATCTCGACCGATGAAACACCGACGCGCACGAAAATCGCATAATACCACAGCTGTTGGGTATCGGCTATGGCAGTTTTAGTCGTCGGCGACGTAATGTGTAGTTGTCTCTAATACTGCACCGTACTTGGAGCTGGTGCTGTTGTTCCACTGATGCTGCGGATCGACAGAAATTGAGACGGATTTCGATTTTTGCCCTGAAGTGCACCACAACAACATAGACGGCAAGAATGAAAACAAATACATAAAAAAAAACAAAAAAAAAAACACAAATATGTTATGCCAATTGTTCAATGAATGCGCGTATATATATATACTTAATAAATATTATATAATGTATTAAATAAAAAGGAAGCAATAAGCGTTAGTGTTCCAAAGTGTTTTGACGTACCTAAAAACTTATAAAGGTGCCTATAATATTATAATTATATACAGACGTGCTTACATTACACGTATACGTATAATATATTATTAATATTATCACTCATAAGTAAGTAGGTACAGTTCAACAGTTGTATATAATTTACAAATGTGTAATATTTTGTTTAAGAAACACGAACAAAATATCTGGCCAACATTTCTGTCGGAAAACATATCTGGGAAATGGAAAAAATATCCGTGTCCTTATCGCGTAATGCATGTTAGTACATATTTATTCGCGCGATGTAATTTATTACAACCTAAATAAGTAATGTTTGAATGGTAAACTATCATTGTGAAAAAAACTGCTTTAATTATGTCAAAGATATAGTGATGGGAAAATGAACACTATACTACTAACTATAGCTTATAGGTATAGAGTATAGACAAACGTTTAAAAATAAATGAAATAGGTTACTGTTTAAAAAAAAAAATTATTTTAATAGGTAATATTCATATTTATTTATATTTGTACCTAACTATTATTTAAATATTGTACAACACTAATGTAATTATAGAAGAACAGATAATTTTTACGATTTATATCAGACACTTTTTCCGTATATAAATATAACCTAAAAACTACTGGTTCGAATTTTGATTTTAATAAGTCAAGTTATTGGAATCTAATTTGATTTTGAATAAATTCATTTTTTAACTTAAAAAAGGGGTGAGCATGCTTAATGAATTACCCTGTACCTATATATAAAAAGGTTGTATCATGCTTTTGACCGAGCAGTCGGAGGAAATAATACTGTTATTATAGTTTAAATCTATTATGCCTACCTTATAAGCTTTTAGTAAAATAAAATTATTTTATAAGAATTCAGATAAATGATTAAACTCGGCGTTTGCGAATTCCACCGCGATTGTACGTTTTTGTATGTAAATTCCACTAACTTTTAACTAGTAAAATGAACGCACACTCTACCGAAATTATTATTTTTCAATTTTAATTTAAAACTAAATTTGATTCTAATGACACATTTTCTTTACCGATTTAATGCTAAAATTAATTACACAACGCGTTCAATGTCATAGACTGATGTAATTCTTCATTGCTCGAATATATTTGTTTTTTTTAATTATTATTATCGTGTAGATTATGATAGTTGTATTATAAACTAATACATTAGTAAGGTTTACGCGTTCTGTTCTGTTAGGCGTATAAAGCGTAATACTACATTTTTCCAACTTTACTTTATCAGAGTTGGCGAATTTAGTTTTAATTTATTTATTTTGTATTTCCAGTTATATAATATGTATATAATAATAATGTGCCTGTATTGATTGAACGTGCAAATTTACGTTAATTTTAACGGGTCGAAAAATGTACCAGTGGAATTTATATGTTATTATACCCTAAAATCCTGCACATGCGTCCGTGTCAAGTAATCGAGTAATCCCAATTAGCGGTACATCATACATTTTATATATTTATACATATATATATACGTGGGTCCAATCCTAACGCGGTGTACTATATATAGTGGAACACAAAGGTTATTGCGGAATGGTAAAACGCATTATTATTCGCGACTATACGGCGCGAGTCTCACAAAAAAACGCGGGTCGATTATACGCGGAGACGATTTATATTTTATAATTTGCTCGCGGGCAGTCAGTTTTACAGTTGTCGGCGTCCGCCGGGTCACATATCCACACACGCTTAATATGCGTATGTGTGTATTGTGTATATAATAAAATACTATAATTTTATATTGGAGGGTGTTTTCCGTACGTCTTCGCCCGCTAAACAAAACGGTTTTCAACGACCGTCAACAACAAAATAACGATACAATAAAAAGGTCCGAACCCGGGTCGGGTGCGAACACGTTTTATCGTAAGCACACACAAACCGCCCACTGCGTTCGGACATATTATACGCTCGGAACGTGTGTGTAGGTTGGTCGTGGCGAAAACCCGCAGTCGGTTAAAATAATAATAATAATAATAATAATATCAAATGGACCAGAACGATACATATATATACATAATATACATAACATACATCGATCGGACGACAAAGCGATTTTCGTTGGACACGTGCAATATTATTATTATTATTATTATTGCATTGTGGAGTGCTGTCGCACATATTGCGGTGCAAAACAATTTATCAACGTCGTATATTATATTTACGAGTGTATACCCTTGAAGCGAATATAATATATATAGTATACGAACAATAACTGCCGCTGGTTCGCCACCGCACGCCAGCCAATAGTTGCTTGTACGGTATACTGCGTACGGCGGCGTACCGATACACATGCGCGCATATATATTATATTTATTTTTATTACTCTTTCGGGTGCGACGGTTTGAAAAAAAGAAAATTTTTGTAGCTACTACACGTATATATATATATATATATATATGTTCATCGGTGCGCATCTCTCTGTGCGGAGCGTTGTGCGGGCTCTGCTCGATAAGTCCCCCATTGCGCGAACGGTGGCGATTCGACCCAAATTTCTCGGTCGTGGCAGGTAGTAAAATGGTAGTTATACAACAATAATATTTACCATACCCACGTGTATATATACATATATACTGGTGGTGCGAGATATATATATCACCGTTTTTCGACATCACACGTCATCCCGCCTGCGTCTCACATATATATACAACCTAATTTTTGTTTCGTATTACTTTTACCCGAAAATTTGTAACGGTACGGATTGTATTATATTATATTATATATATATATTGCGTATAACTACATTACGCTCAACATAATATATATATATGGATCTGCCCGTGTATATATCGATGTGTTGCAATATAATAATAAACCCTATATATACTCGTGCGACCACCCTGCAGGTCATGTCTATGCGGAATCGCTATACTCCAGCTGTGCACCTTATACAAATAATACGCACGCATGCGTATGCGGTACGTTCGTCGTAACGGGATAATTTGTCCGCGCTAATATATATATGTGTGTCCCAAGGACACCTCACGCATAGTTGGGAAAAAGGACAATTATCTTGTATATATGTTTATACATTTCGTCGCGGAATAGTGAAGAATTTCGATGTGTATATACGCGCCGTCTCGAAACGGAGAGACCTTAAGCTCCACTGCAGGGAAGGTGTGTGTATATATATATGCACCTACAGAAACTATATACAATGCGTATGTATATACCGCCAAACATCTGAGGCCGTGCAGACGCGTTATATACCAAATAACGATTCCCAAGGCTCGAAGGGTCTATATATCGGCGTGTTAGGTATATTTTATACGCTTCATGCGCAATTGATCAGACGAGAAAATTGACTTGATGGTTTATAGTTTATGAACCTACGTATAGGTACCTATATAGAGGTATACGCTTGCAGCCAACGTAATAGACATGTGTTGTAACTATCGTAACTGAATAATTAGACATTGAGACAATACAATAACCCGTGATGAGGTTAAATGTAGGTATAGCCATACCGTTATATATTATTGCCTTGATAGTTATAATATATAGTAAATAAATCCCCTCAAAACCGCAAAATCGTTTTTTCTTAACTTTTTTCTCTCTCTATATTATCTGTGTCGAGTATTTATATTAAAATCTCTAAGGGACGCTTGTGTTAAAAATGCCGATATGTATAGGTATGTTTTTATTTATTTGGAAAAACCAAAACTATAATTCACAGGTATTGTCCAACCTATAACTATAGCTATTGTAATTAGTGCATACCTAAATGTCTCAAAAATTATATTTTTTTTTATGACGACATTAGACGACGTCGTCAGTGAGTCAGCTACCGCAGTTACATAACCCTTTGGACATTCCAAACTATGTACATATATAATACACAATACCTCTCATTGTCTACTAGGTATACTGTGAATAATAAATTCATGGACAGTGCGTAATTTTTCCATTTTTTATCAATCTAGTCCGGTTTTCAATTATCTGATATTCTTACATGTTAAAGTGTTCATAATTTTGGCGTCGTTATTGTTTAAAAATAATTTTTGGCATTGAGCTCAATATATTTATACCTACATTATTATCTATTATACGTTTTTGACACTTGTATAATACATATATATATATTATTATATTATACACTTGACTAACTATATACATATTATGAATAGTATGTACACATTATATAAATATAGGTACGTCATATAATAATTTTATATATTTGTTTTTTTCAGGGGGGTCGACTTTGCAGTATATAATATGCTCAAAAATACACTATATAATAGGTATATATACTATCTCGTAAAAAATACAGGTCAAATATATATATCTATACTAATGATACGTCTATATATATTTATATACGACGATGGAGCAGAGATGTTTCCGCTAACAAATCGGGATTTTCGTCGTATGACAAAAAACAGAAACAGCACTCCTAAAACGGTTTGCCAAATGCATATAGACGAAATAATAGGCTAAATAGAATGATTAACGAATGTAAAAAAAAAACCGACCGGAGACAATGACACGATACGCCGACGCCACAGAGCTGTCACCAGTCATCCGGACAATCGATTGCGGGGAAAAAAATTGAAGGAAAAAAGCATTGACCCACTTGCGGGCCCGTTGGATACAGTTCAACCGTGAAACAGCCCAGATATGAATTGCCACAAAGATATAATAATAATAATAATAATACAACCATAGACAATAAGATATATAGTATAATTTTTATGTGGAAAATAATAAAACACGCGGACACGGCTTGTTTTTAATTTTATGATTAAAATTAATGTGAGTGTCATTTGAATGGGTACGTAATGTTAAGTGTGGGGTCCCACTAAAGACACAATAAATATATTATATGTATAAATAATAAATTCACAATTTCATAACAATAGTTTAATTAATTGTTAAAATATATATATAGGTACCTACCTATATTTTAAACAATTTCGTGCCAATGTTTGTATACACTTATAGTAGATAATATGCACAATCACAATGTAAAACCAATACGTAATAATTGGTGAATGAAAATGAATGATAATATTTTTTCTATGTAATTAGAAGTCAAAAATAAATTATACATATAGCTACTATAATACTATTCAGAAGTAATTATTTTAAAGACTTCAACGCCCGCTGCGTTCATAAAACTTAAAATATTATATTGTTTCTACTGCAGTATAGAATAACCCATTACTCACTCATTATACTTATTTACATCGTGTTCTAATATAATAACGAATCAAAATTACTACTTATTTCTAACTCAAATCTTTAAATTTATTATCAATAATTTGAATAATTTTTAAATTGAAATAATTGTTTTTGTTTATTAATCTTTATTTAGGTATACTCTTGTTAGGAGGAAACAATTATTAACTCAATAAGCCGTTTTATTGACATGTATTGTCTTTACAATTTAAATGCATATGTATAGCAAGGTAATACATTTATATATATAACTACAAATGATCAGCTATAACAGCATCAATTTTTTTTTGTACGTGAAATTACCGCGAACCAATACATTTTATATAGATACGCGTTTATTGATATTTTTCATATCGCAATACGCGCACTCTATCTATTTAGTATAATTGCGCGTGAGGCATAAATGTATTATATAGTATATTAATTGATGACGCGCTTACCTATATATTTTGTGTTACTCGATGCGTATAATTTGTGCTCAAAATATTCGTGATGACTGGGCAACGAGTGATGGTTTTGAAACGAGGGTGATGCGTGGCCGCGCGTTGTATAGACGAAAAGTAAGTAATACGCCCAATTATTATTCGTATAGTCGTATATATATATATACGCGTTTTGGCGAAATTGGTACCTATATATAATATATATATATATACTATATACACATCTATACTTGAATAATAGGTTTATAGTGTCGCGCGGGTGTTTATTGATAACGTCGAAAATATTCGTAAAGAAATCGTAAAAAAGTATAATAATCTCCGCAAACAGATTTATGCACAATATATCGGTCGATGGCCCCCACGCGCGGATATATAATATATATATATAATATAACAACTATAATACGGCCGCATATATAAAGGTACAGTCGCAACACACATACGAGCGTATAATGACGTCATTGAGAAGAGGAGAGAAAAAATAACATGTGTACATGAGACAATGTTA
The DNA here is from genome assembly GCA_022818045.1 of Neotoxoptera formosana. Classification (NCBI taxonomy): domain Eukaryota; kingdom Metazoa; phylum Arthropoda; class Insecta; order Hemiptera; family Aphididae; genus Neotoxoptera; species Neotoxoptera formosana. Next base: position 3,022,915 of record CM040631.1, on the reverse strand, counting down.
TATTAAATGGCGACCAGTCCGGATGAGCCATTTGTGACCGTAGCTCGCGGTGCCGGGCGTTCAACATCGCGGTGTAGTCGAGCGAATAATATTCAGCATTTACTGTATAATATACAGCGCGTATAATATATATACCTCTATACCTATAAACCTTTATTGTACAGATAAGTACGTTTCGTATATACCTACACGGCCATATATAGTACCTATATAATATATATATATATATATATAGGTGGATGTATGCGAAATAGTAGGGAAACAAAAAGGGCGAGGGAGGAAGAAGAGGAGGAGAAGGAGGAATACTTTTACTGAATCCGTTCATTATATATATACGTACTTATATTATACGCGACATACGGTCAGGATGAAGTATGTATATACACTGTACAGCATACATTATATTATATACCTATACGTGTATATAATATATAAACGTGTATACATACACGCGCACAACATCCGGCTAGACTTATGACACGGTAACCCGGTTCGCGCGCGGCTTGGCCGACGATCCGGACTGTCACTTTTTATCGTCCGCGTGTACTTCCTCCTCTCTTCCTACCACACGTTCGCTCACTCACGACACGCACACGCACACACACACACATGTACATTTCTCCCGACTTACGCGCCGAGGCTTTCCCGCCGACTCCCCCCACGTGCCGCATTCTAAAACAAAACACTATAATCACTTACGATTCGTTCCAGACACATACGCATAATAGAAAGACAATTTTTTTCGTCACAAACAAATGTGCCGCACGTAGGTATATCTAATATATTTTATAATTATTTTTATAATATTAGGCAGGTACCCGTCTGCGATCCATTTTGTATAATATATTGTATGGATGGTTGCGATAAACGCTATATTATAATATAATAGTATATAGTCGTATAATCTAATACTAAACTTAATGAATCGCAATCACAAACAATTAATTTAGGTACCTACTTTGATATTATAAACGAAAAATGCATTATGACTTATGAGTTATGAGAATATTGTATATTCATTAAAAACCACGAGGGTATAATTGATTGAACACAATACCTATATATTACATAGCACAGGTATATATTTCGTAGATCGTATATAGTGTATCGTATCGACGTATCGTATACCTACATAGTGCAGCGTGAAAACTCGAAGAAAATAATTTGATTATCGTTTGGATTAATATACAAACATATATCACTTATTACTGAAGAAGATTATATAATTGTCCATAGGCTTTGAAAATATAACTAGATTATTAAATTTTTTTTTAAATATTATTTTTATTTAATAGGTACGCAATGTTTTTTTTTTCTATGCTCTTACGTTTGTAATACAACATGCAATGTATTATGTATTTATGTAGTATAAATATATTTATTTTAAACAGGATTCAAATCTTCAAAAAGCATAGATTTAATTATTTTCTTTGGATACATGAAAGATAAAAATTAAAAACAGAAAATTAAGGATGATTACCAAACTACTCATATAATATATATACTATAATTTATATTTATATTTAATGTACACATACAATATATATCTAGTATATAAAACAATTGGTTTATAAACATATCAGCGCAATAACAAGATGGTATAAGTACCTATATAAAGCTATATGTATATATTCTTAATGATTTGAAAAATACTTAACTAATTACAGTAAAGTAACAGTTTTAGTGGTATTTAATGTTTGTAATTAAGAAGTTTTGTTTGTGTATAGAACTAGCCAGAATTTAATATTTTAAAATATCGATGAATTCACATATGAATTACATACATACATACATACACAAACATATACGGTTCCGAAATTGCCAATATAATTTTACGGTTTTCTATACACGAAAACCCGATTTTTGTTGAACAACGTATTTTATAGAAGTTTTACCACTCCGCGAGTGACCTCCTGGCGAGCGTACGGTACTTTTAGAACATACCGTATATAGTTTTGGAATAATTATTTTATAACATTATAGGAACCGCAATTCATCTAATTCAATTATCATTCGTTAATTTTTTTAACAAAATCACAATTCTTAATCAGACCATATTATTAAGTTCAATAGGTAGCTGTAATAGCATTATTGTGCATGCGTTTAGAAATAGCCTAACCACGGTAACTTATATGATTTAATTAAATTAATTTTAGATCTTGTTAATAAAAATATTTCCGTTATAATTAGATATTTTTTCATTAATTAAATAATAATTAAATCGTCTACTGTAGAAAAACCCGTGAGCCGTTTAAAACGCACGTTAGCAAATAATCGTGAAAACATATTAAGGTATGATAGGTATGATAGGTAACATTCCTATGTTTAATATAGGTAATATTTAATTTCAATAAGTTCAATAAGTAATTACTATAATATGGAGAATACATTATAAGTTCATAACACATTTTACAAAATTTTCCTTAAATACTCATAACTTAATCAAATCGAAACAAATATGTTTTTAATGCGTTTCACGAATGTAATATTTTTGGCTATATCATCGGTTTGAAATTGTAGAAAAATAATTATCAATTTTAATTTTGATACTTATCACAGTAATACTTCATTTTTTCGGTGTAACGTTGATGAATGAAGTATTACAAACTGATAACATTTGGTTTACGGCTATGGTGTGTGTGTGTGTGAGGTGAATACTTCAACGCGGCATACACATATATAGAATATAACGTGCCACATTCTCAACAAACATAACGGTATACACACCTACTCTTCAATTGGTTCTCAAACTAATTAAAATGAAATAGTTCTTTTTAAATGGTTCAATGATTGATGTAATACTGATAACGTTTGTGGGTAATACTATTTAAAACGATGTTAAATATATTTATGTAATTAATTTCAATGAATAAATTGTGTGATTTCTATAATCCACTACAAGCACGGACATTTTGTTTACGAAAAAAATAAATGATTTTAGGCAGTATAAACGTTTAAAATTACTATACACTGAATATATCATTAATATTATGAATCGTTTTAAGATATATTAAGAACTTAAAATACAACTTGTAATTGACTAGAGCGCACAGAATAGAAACCACTGGCTGACGGTGGTCAGCCGTTCGACCCACTGGCCCATAACTTCGAGACGCATGAGTACGAATAGTACGATTTTATTCTTCTTATAATTCTAGGACTCGACCATTCGACTAAATTGCATTAGTAACATTACAAAGCTAATGTAGTTTTAATTGTTTGTGCATTTAATATATAATTGTACAAATATTAAATCAATTAATACACAACAATACTCAAAATATTCCGCTATAAATGTATGAAGTGTAACAATATTCAACAATACTATGTCCAAATAAATTTGTTTAACTGAATAATTACACAGATTCGTCTACAATATATATTATAGAAATAATTATTCTTAATTTATCATTTATTTCAAAGTTTGAAATTAAAAATTGTCAAACATAATATAAGTACCTACTGTGGGTTATTGGAACAAAATTGATATGAAGATAAATGATTTTTCCCGGAACCAAAATCTAAACCGGATGAAAGAGTCTTCGTGAAGATTTTTATCTACATCACCTTATATGAGCGGTGATAATTATATTAATGTCACCTGCTGATGCAGGAACCTAGGTCCGGGAAGCCGAACACAACAACTGTATTATACAAACACGACCAAAAACGCGTTAATTAGTGGGCTATTATAATATAATATGCATTTTGTTGATGAAATGTCCCCGAAGTAAAATATGTTGGCTATTTGAGAGCATAATTTATGTTACATATCCCTAGGGCCATATTAAATTTTTGTTGAAGAGCAGTCTGTACGCTTACGGTTATATTATACATAAAATGATAAAAATACTAGCCACGTAACACTGCGAGTCGCGGGACACATGAATAATTGACAAATGAATAATTTGCATCTTTTGTTTTGCCGACATTTATGGACATGGTAAACAGTTTAACAGCATGTGAACAATTTGAGGCGTTTATGTATAAGTTACATATATTTTATAGCACAATTTAGAATTGAACGAATTCAGTCGTTAAAGTCTCCGGTCAAAAGCAATATATTAGTAGTCGCATAATATTATACTGACTAAATAATGTTGTTATTATCATGTTTCAAAATAATACTAAGTACATTGGGGTTTTACTTGTAAAATAAAAAATAATAATACAGTTATTATACAAATGGAAGCTTTTTTATGTATATATATATAGCATTATATATGTACATTCGTGCTAAACATGTGTACATTAATGTTGGTAACTTGTGAGTGTATATAGGTATCAGCCACATTCAGCCATCATGTATGTATAAAAAATAGATATGCTCATGCAACTGGGATGTTCGACACTACTATTGGGAATTGAACTGGACGAAAGAATTTGTTTTTTATGTATAAGCTCAATATTTGGTTTGTAAGGTCACGAGTAAAGATCCGGAAGAATATGTTTTAAATCACCGACGGAAAAAATTGTAATCCAAAGTTTGATGATGAATTTACCTGTTGATCATTAAAGGGCGAGTCCTCGTCGACGGTCATTCACCCCGAGAAAAATTATAAAAAAACAATAGCTATTTTTCACAAGGTCATATTTGTTTACCGATTAAAATTTTAAAAAAAATGTTCGAATTTGTTCACCTGTAAAGACAGAAAAAATCGGGCTCGGATTTTTCGTGGAACCTACGTGTGAATTGACCATAATTTAAGGATGCAAAAAGGGAACTATCGCAAGGAAGTTGAAAGCGCATATACGGGGAAGTGATAATTCCCGAGGGACGTTTTGCTAATTAAAAATAAACATACAACGTGCTCCAAACTTCTGAAGCCGGAAATTGCGAACAAAGAAAAATACAAATCATTATCGAGTGTAAAATATAGGAACAGTGCGGAGATAAAAGTTGTGCTTTTTGTGAGCTCGCAGACGTTTGGAACACTATGTATTTTATGACACTACAGCGTATGTATGTTTTTTAAGTCTAAAATAATCGAGCTTACTGTTACAGCAATTTAAGGTAATCGCATAGGTTTTTCGTTAACAATCGCGGTAGATATATGTATGCACACGCCAATATAAGAATATTCGCCAGGTATACACAAGTCTGCCGAAGACGGTCGCACTGCTGGGTTCGGACACACTCGTATATATTAGGTATATATATATATATATATATATGCCGCACTTCACCACCGCACTTGAATATTATGACGAATAATTAATAATAAACGAATTAAAAATATTATCGCGAAAAAAGAACAACTCCGACAACTGCGATCGCACCGAAAACAAACAAAACGAATAGTAATAGAAATTCGAAAAACTTATAAAAATAATTCGACGGACGATAAAAGACGTTCGGTAGTCAAAGTGCATGTACTGTCGAAAAAGTTATCGTCTTCGACCGCTCGTCGGCATAAATCCACGTCCGGCGCGTCCGCGAGATACTATGCGCACCGAGTGTATTGACGCGTATGCGCGTGCACCGGCGGTCGAACCGAGCGGGGCCTCGGCCAGGGGGGTCTTGGCGGGGAGACCGCGGGGTGGGGCACCACCGTCGCCGGACCGGGTACACCGCCGATGCCGATGCCGCCGCGGTGGGGCGGAAAGGAGGTGACGCGGCGGCGGCGGCGGCGGCGGCGGCGGCGTGCGTTTTTTCCTCTCTCTCTCTCTTCCACTTATGGGTTTATGCCATAAAAACGTATATAGGTATAATACGTTATAATGTATATTATACGATGTGCACGGCGTTCATTATAATAATATATAGGTATACCGCGACGCGTTCTACCTGCTCCGCGGCGGAACCGGTCCCCCTTTTTGGTAGGAGTCGCGCACGCGGCGGCGGCGGCGGCGGCGGCGTTACACTAACCTAGTTAAAAAAATAATACACGCGGGCAATGACGCCGCGCACCGGCGCACCGCGCCGTCGCCGGTGTACACCTGACGAAGACGGCGGCGGCGGCGGCGGCGGCGGCGGCTGAGGCGGCCGCGACGGGTGGCATATAGTTGTGTGTTTATAATAATAATAATAATAATATATTATAATATATACGTGCAGGACCTCTGCTATAATGTATATAGCGACGCGGGTCGTTCTCCTCCCGAAATTATCGTCCTTCAACTTGTGCAGGCTGCTTTTCACCGTCGCCGTCCACGCGTATCTCGAACTCGCATCATACGGCCAGAAAGACACAAACCTCACAGAAACAACGAAAAAACATTTTTTATTTTTTTTAACGTTTATTTCATACATGTGTTCACATCACATTATTATACATTCATATTATAAAGAAGCATATTAGTTTCCTGCAGTACCTATCTATAATTATATCTATTATATATTTATATCTAATAAAAGAATAGGATCCGATAAAGACGCTATACGCGGAATTGCGATTTAATTTAACTCGGACCGTGACGTTCCAGGTGAGAATTGGCGCCTGGGAGAAAAATGAAAGTCTTCAGTGAAAACAGAACACATACTTTTGTTCAAAAAATACTTAATAAAATTGTGTTACAACAATAACGTGTAAGAAAATTCAAGTGTGAACGCGTAAAACTAGTTCTTGTGTTTATAGTTTTTTAAATGCATACCTAACTAAAAATATAATAAAATCTATAACTACGAAGTATATATTACACGTTTAATGAAAATCATAGATTGTGATGTTAATTAAACATATAACTACCTAAATGTATTTCAAAATTAAAAAAAAATGTCTGAAAAGTTGGAATTTTGTCTTACTTGGTTTAATTAAAAATAAACAATAACATTAAGATAGGTACTTATTACTTTGATAATGTCAATTGTCCTACTTAGTATTCCTACTTACTACTGTCCTACAAATCTTAAGAGTTTTTTTATTATTATTATTTATTTATTAGATATTATAGAAGATACTATACGATAGGTAACTCAAAAATTAATACACATACTTAAAAATAAACATTTTAGCTATACCTACATTACAAGTGTATCTATAAATATGAAAAACAAGAAGTTTAAACATTAAATGTATATGTCATATTACAAACAAATGCTTACACTATTATATTGTATTATAGATACGTAGGTATCTATCTAATAAAAATTTAATTTTTATATTTAAATAATTACATTAAACACTATATTGTTTAATAAACATCATTCATATAAGTAGTGTTTAAGTATTAATTTTCAATGGTTCGTAATATTAGAACATTTATCATTAGTTATTTTATAGGTGTTTTTAATTATTAAAAAAAGTCATTAGTGAGATAATAATTAAAATATAATGCTTTAGCATACGTATTTAATGGGAGTTTAAAAGTTATATTAGGAGGTACCTGTATAATAATACAATTAATGCAATAGTACTTTGAAAATTGAAATTGAAATACACAAATTACCTATAGGTACACGTTTGAATGTTTCTGAAAATATAAATCTATATAATAACATATATTACAAGTAATTCTAATTTTTGATCATGGAATTCCATTGATTGCAAGATGATTAAATATAATTTAAAAATAGTATTGTTTAAATGTTTTTAAACTCTGAGCATTTTACAGTGTCAACAAATTATAAACATTTGATTTGTATACCTACTAATTGTATATTAGTAGGTTTATTTGTTTTGCAATGCGTATTTAAGTATATATGTCGTATTCAAATTTTTATATATTTCAGATATTTAAATTTAAAATCGTATTAAAATAATAATGTACATAAACTGTTTTATTATTTTTAAATAAATAAACCGACATTTTTTTTAATCGAATAACATACATACTAGGTACATACGAATAATTTAGACAATTTGGTTTCCTGTCCAAATTGGAATAACCTTAATTTACGTATAAATTGTAAATACTAAATAGTATACATTAAAAAAAAATCTTACTTAAATTAGAACTTGTTAATTATTTTTAAGTATGTAAACTCATTTTGAAAAAATTAACTTTTTAACTTTTAACACTTGCAGCATTATTGCATGTCGTACATTCATAATAATGTATGAAATATTCAATAATTTAACTATCTCACTGTGTTTTAATGCCATAGGCTAAATGGAAAATGGTGTTGTTGACTATATTATTGTCAACAAAATATTTATACATATTATGCGTTATTGACCAAAGTATGCATATTTACCATAGAATTGAGAAAAACAAAATTTACTATAAGAACTATTCAAAATTTCCGAGTTTATCATATAGAGGATTTATACTTTTTACATAGTAAAATTAAACTCTTTGAATTGCATTATTATTTTATATTATTATAATTTTATATTATTATTATTTTTTATTTATGAATTATGATAAGTTAAGTTGATCATTACATTATTATTATTAAGTATTATTGTTTATACATTTTTTACTTCTAAGCTCCTAAGAAACCCCGTTTCTATAAAATTCTATACAAAAACATATTTTCCTGAAATTATGAGAGCATTATTTTTGTATTCAGAACACCTACAGAATACCTAATTTTTAAAATATTTATTTGTCTATAAGTATAATAAATATATACCATTGTACTTAATTATGTAGTTAAATACCTATTTTATTTATTTATTTGATAGAAGCTAAATAAATATGTAAGTTTAGTATTGTGCAATATTATTTTGCTTCAGTCATAATTACAGTTTAGTATTTCACTAATGTGTACACTGTACCTACGAGTCTACTACCTACCTAGTGTACTGTTTACACGTAGGACGTATGGCAAATGAATTGTAAAAGTGAATATTATTTTAAAGTCAAAACACGCATCAAGTTCTGATATTTTAATTAAGTAGGTACTATACAATAGTTTTTAGATTAGTTATTTGGTTAAACTTATATCAACACTTTATTAACATAACATTGAATATAGGTACTCACTACTCGTCTAAAGAAGAAATTTAAATTTTTGTAAAATAATAATTATAACTACCTATGCGGCTATGCCCGACTATTGTCATTTATTTTAAATTACAATTGTTGTAATCATAGACCAGATAGTTAATATTATTATTTTAATTTTATGTATGTAGGTACCTACACTTTTGTATAATAAATATATATGTTATATAATATAACTAAGTATAACTAAATATAACTCAGAAAATCATACACAATGTCGCCGTTTGTACCAATGCACACATGCACATTAATTATGCATACATATTAAATAGGTACAGGTTAGTCGTTAGCTGTTATAGGTAAATTAATTATATGATATGTATAGTGGGTATAGAAATTATTAGGAACCGCAGGTACCCTACAAATATAACTTATGTCTTTAACAATCACTGTATCCACTACCTACGTTAAAAACAATGCTCACTCAGTATTGGCGTATTATAATATGATTTTCAAGTAAATGCCCAATATACATATTATACAATATGAAAATAGACACAAATCATAATAATAGAAAAATCTGTTCATTATATTATTTTTATTCAATTGATTTTATATCGATGTGGCATTCTTTCATAAATTAATTGATTATAATTTAGACCGTGCTGAGTTACTTGAGCTACCTAGTACTATTATAAGAGTTTCTAATATTTTTGCGATATCAAACACCCCATATAATGCAAATTAATACAAATAATAACACTGTAAATAGTCCATTGCTTCGCCTCCTCCACTAATACAATTGTTATAGATTATGATTTTTTTTTTATTCATTGCCACTGTTGAAAATGCATGTAGATAATTTGTCAGCTTAACTTTAATGTTTTGCTGTAATACCTCATACACATGCTGGATGATTTTTTTATGTGTCTATGTTTTTATATATTATGTAGTGTAGACTAATATACTCAATCCTTCGGGAAGTTAATAAATAAAACAAATACAAATAAATTGTATTGCATTTATAGAACTATTAAACCTAATAAGGATCATTTTATTGTCAATATTAAATTACCAATATAAAATAATAAATAAATTGAATACATTAATTATAAACTTGCATAACATTTGTAAATTAAAATATAAAGAATCCACAACATGTCTGGGAAAATGTAAAATGATAACTCAGATATTTATTTTAATTCTAGTACCTTAACTGATTCAAAATTGTATTGTCAGTTGATTTTATTTTATTGTGTAAGTTGCACAAAAGATAAATTAACTTAATTATTATTATTTCCGATTTTAGGTACATTTTCATTTTTCAATTTAAACATCACATCAAAATTAGTAATTATTTGAATGTAGGTATTATACATGTGAAATTATAGTGAAAAAAAAAGTTTTATCGATTAAAATTATAGAAATTATTATAAGTATTGATAGTTCTATATTGAAAAATGTATCAGTTAAGTTACTGAAAATGTCTCCTGTGGCAGTAAAATAATGGGAACCTCTTAATTATTTTGTCTCCCGTACAATAACGGTATAGACCGCGTGTGTATATTCTTCCATCGAAACAGTATACCTTCACAGTACTAAGGTCATAAGGTATCTCCCTTGCCTCAGAGCCATATCGTGGACCGGCAATTATCATCTATACGTGACGACCCGATGATAATACATGAAGAACTACTGCCCGTTCCCGTGGCCTAACAACAAAAATATTCAGCAAAACTCCAAAGTCATGTATTAATCATGAAACAAACGGTTCTTACGTTCCCGTTTTCGCATGCGCGTTGTCCACGTATACGTTGTAAAAGACAAATCACAGGCGGCCGCTGAAGGGTCTCACAACTCACAAGAATCCGGATAATGAAATAAATTGTTTAGAACAAACTAATACCGTTTTCATTCATAAAAGCAGACTCGTTGACAAAAATTTGCACGAAGTTCAACAATAACGTGTTTGTATCTAAAATATTAATTATCCCAATATGGTTATAACATGAATATATTTTTTAAATGTCACCAAGTGACTTAAATACCAATATTAACTTAACTTTTTTCTCAAGTCAATATTTCCGTTAAGAAACGTGTAATTAATTATTCATTCAAAATGTAAGCGACATCGATTAATAATAATATACATCTGCTGGCTAAAATGTGTTTTTGGAACAATGGAAAGAAACGAACACTTGATCTGTATGTTCGCGCAACCGTGATAAGTTTGTTGTACGTGTGTAATGTGTTTATGTAACTTGGTTAATGGTTTTAAATAATAACGAGTTTAAAAATTGAAATTATTTTAACAAAAATATCACCTACACTTTTCAGTGTTCTGTGTTGTTCAGTAACACTGAAATGTTAAAATAAAATAAATATTTATTTATAAATACATTTAGATAAAAAATTATTTTATGTAATTTTAACATATTTGTATGATTGTATATGGGTTAGAATAAAATGTATAATATTTTAAAAAGCTCTTAATCCAATTCCATGTCTTTATTAAAAAAATGAATATACCTATATTTACGCAAAACTTTAATAATTTTGATGACGGTCGAGTAAAATATAACTGTTTTCATTTTAAAATTTACAAATTTCATTAGATTACGTTAAAGACGAATCTGATAAAAAAAAAAAACGTAAGTAATTAAATCGTCCAATGCAGGAAGTATGTAAATAAGCAAAGTTCATTGTGTTTTATGGAAACATCCGTCCAACAGATTCTAACTGGTACCTAACAACATAAACAAACGACGAGCCACAAGCACACAGATATTATATACATTTAGTACCTATAATATATAAGCATGCGGTATATCTATAGAAAAAAATCTGTCATACCTACATACACACAAATAATAAAGGAAAAGATAAAAGTGGGGAACGTGCAAGGAAAATAGAAAAAAAGGAAGAACGGCGGAAAGAAAGAAGTATTGAAAAAGAGGGGTGTGAGAGAGGGAAAGAGAGAAAGAGAGAGGGGAAAAAAGTGGCCACGACAAATTCAACTGGTCGAATTTTATTGGGCTGTTCAATGTTCATAACCATAAGAGATGCGCGCGTGTTGGTACAAGCCGACGGCGATCCCGGATGTAGGTCATCGAGCCGGATGCGTTCTTATATACTGCAGCAGTCGTCCAGACGTTTGGGCGGCCGCGTCTCAAAACCAGTCAATTTCGGCTCCTCCCGTCTTGCCGGCGCGCTGCCACCACTGCACTGTATATAATAATATGTAATAATGTTTGTTTGTAATAATAAAAATAAAAAATCTATTCGACAAGGTGAAAAAATAATAATAATATAACCATAATGGGAAATAAAACACGCATAACATATATAGATAATATATTCCGGGAAGAACCTTGAACTTGTCGCAAACACAACAACCGTCAGTATAAAAGACGTCCCATAAATTCAGTCACTTACGTACACCCGCTGCAAGAAACATACAAGTTTTAACACTATAATATAATGTTATATAGTAGGTGGTCAGTGCGTCACCATTTTCGGGCAGTAAGAACCTTCGCTTTTAGTCTACTCAGCTACTGTATGTCTGTATCTTTTCGATTTTATGGTTTTTGCCAAACTTAACTTAAAACAAAATTATAAGAAGGTCGGCAATTGATTTTTTGGTTACACTATTAACTTTTTACGAGAAACCTTTTTTTAAATTGTCAATCCTTAGCTATAACATTTGAACATTTTATCCAAAATAATTTGCAAACATTCGAGATTTTGATGAATTTTGGTCAAAATTTCGAATTTTAAAGGCTTATAAAAAAAAGGTGCATTTGCAGCTTTAACATTTTGAAATTGCATTTAGAACAGCTTACAAGAAATCTCGTTTTTTGTGAAAGGTAAAAAAACTTATGGAGAATCTTGTGTTGAATTTTCAAATCTTAGATTCAAACAGAAAATGTTTTATTAATTTCTAAATAAAAAAAAAATAGATTTTCGTGATTGTACATACTTTGTTGAAATTCTAACTTTAGACGCTTATAAAAAATATTATAGACTTATGCACAATTTTTTTTAAATTTTCACTTATAATAAGTTCTGAAGAACTTTGTATTAACATTTCAAATGTTTTGACTGATTCAAAAAAATTTTTGTCGACGATAATAAAATAAGAACAGAAAAATTCCTATGCTTATAAATAGCTTAAAAAGAATCAAAATGTAATGTATATAATTTATGTTCATATTATGAACATTTGGTGAAAATTGCATGTATCTACAATAATTTGTTTTTAATTCACGACAAAAAACAAAAACGATTTTGTCAAAAAGCAGTTTTGCTTAAAAATTCCTGTTTTTGGATAATTTTTTTTTGTTTTTCCCTGCGCTTTTAAAAATTATTGTGAATTTTCAAAAATGTCTTTTCAAAAGTACCAAATAGGTTCACTTTTCTACCAGAAAAGATACTGATGAAGAAAATCGAAGTATTATTTCGACTATTTATCGTGTATACTGTATACAGACAGATAAAATACACACATCATTGTAAAATCAATACATTTTTTGCTCCGCTCATAATATTAAGTACAAATAAAATAAATAGATCATATTTTTTGTATTAATACTCAGGTATAAACTATAAAGCGTTCCACATAAAAGCTGTTCTTACAACAAATTAGGAATATAAATAGACTATAGACTTATATAATATTAATAATTTATTTTTTACAGCATATTAATTTATAGGCACACTTTCTTATCACAAATTAATTAATAGCTATTATATTATAATGTAAGCGCTCGTATTATGTATTTATGTGATATTTGTGGCAACAATTAGTTCGTATTACTAAAAATAAAATTTACTTAATACTTATAATGATGTAAATAAATTATAAAATATCCTTAGAAATAGAAGCTGATACCGTTTCGCTCAATATCGATTTTCATGTGCAATGATTGCTTTCAAATTTGACATTACGCAATATTACTCAATGATGAGTAATACATACTATTGACCACCCCTACTATGTACAGCAGAACGAGTTCCCGTAAAGACTGTGGACTTGGAAGGTTTACTATACTTGAGAAATATACGTCTATAATAACCATTAAAAAAAAAAGAAATATGTCAGAGGACTTATAGCGGCCATATTAATTTATAAAGACTTTATCATTATAAAAATAAACCTATATACACGCAATAAGCAACTATATTTTGACTTATGACTCTATGAGCAACTATTATGACTATACATACAAGAAACAGTAAATAACGGACAAGTGACCGATGTGTATGTCTTGACGCACCGCCCTCAGTAAACCGCGAGTGACGAGGACCTGAGTCCGGAAGTGATGAGGGCACGAGGCTGGCAATATATGTACACTTACTAATTCTATATGGACTCGTTTAGCTGACATATCGTCGCACTGCACAACACAACACTTAAAGTGCACTGTCACCAACAGCGACACGAAAACGGTTTGTTTATTGAGGCAGACGAAAAAGTCGGCGACGACCATCACGTTTCCTCAGACAACCATCAGTCGACCGACGGCGTAGACATTTTTGCAGCGATTACCAAATCGCAAGTATATAATAATATACCGTATAGCCGTATAGGTACAATAAAAAATTTTAAGAGTAGGTATCGAACAGCTAGTCTGATGAAAAAGCGGCGTCTTCGCTAACCTTTTTTCCGCGTTCATATCGTATATTGTTAATTCCCGGACAAACCGTTTTCGCGTCGTCGTCCTTTTAATGCGTTCCCGGTGATTTGTGGCTCACGGAGTTTCCATATATTATAGTATTGACAATAATTGCAAACGACGCATCAATATGTTGGCATAACCGATCGTTGCCCAATGCCCATTAGCCCATTAGTATAATATTAGATGTTGATTTCAAACGATGAGGCGCGGCGGCCATTTTCAAAAGCTTGTTGTTCCTTCGTACACTCGCAGCAACGGTTTCCGTATTTCTCGCCGTGCTATGACATATTTATTTATTTTGTAGTTAGTACTTAGTACCGCCAGTGGAGTATGTTCAACTTTTTTGTGGGGGGGGGGGTCTAAATATTAAAAATGCATAATATAAATTAATATTCTCTTTCTCTGTACCTACGTAGCAAGTTATTTTTAACCTTTGTTTTTCTGGGGGCGTCAAGACCCGTGACCGGAGGGGGTTTACGGGGATTTACGGGGGGGGGGGCGTAAATACGCCACTGAGTACGGCCGCATCGTTAAAAAATCGATTTCCTGTATTTAGGAATGGCCCGTATCGTGTGGCTAGTCTCGTCGATGGTCTAATTTTAAAGATTGAAAACAAATTATATTATTTAGAAGCCTACGGAGCCCTACGATAAAGTGTCATTTCAGGTCGATCGCCCTTCCCCCGGTCATCCCCTAAATATGTCTCTGCCGACGATCGTCTCGTAGCGTCGATGTATATCTATAGGTATTCTATAGTATTGCACTGCGGGAAAACGAGTTTGTACGGATAGGAAAAAAATGTACAATAAAATAATATAAAAACAACGCGTTTATGGCGGGAGCGAGTCATACATCTAGTTTGGAGGTATAAAAACGAATAACGATAGTAAAAATTAAAAATATATATACCTACACGATCGGGATCGAGAATCGCGTTCGGCGACGACGACGTCCCACGTGCAGCGACCATCGGCGTTCCTCCTCCCCCTTCTCCACCGTCCCACCTAGCGCTTGCATAAATCTTATCGTGGCCGCGGCGGCGCAGCACTGCAGTGCGCACGATGTTTATGTTATTATGTAGGCCACGCAAGTGCGTGCCGCCGCCGCGGTAGTGTATACATATATACGATATACAATATTATACATATTGTGTGTCGTGTGTGTGCGCGAGTGTGTGTATGTGTGTGAGCGTGTGTGCGCGTGTGGTGTGTATGTGTGTGCATATTATTTACAATACTATATACACGACGGCGGCCCAGGCATTAACCTACATGCGTGTCGCGCGCGTGTGTGTACACTGAACACGACTCGTGTGCGAGTGTGCGTGCGGCAACGACGGACACAATAATATAATCCTGAGCCGCCAATCAAGGTCAACAGGACTCTGACGCCCTCGCCGCCGCTACGCCTCATCTGTGTATACGACTGTACGGATCCCATCGCGTGTGCGTGTACCACACGTACGACGACGACGGGCGGCAGCGTGCAATGGCCTGTGTGACCTTTGCCAGCGTACCCGCGCAGTGTTCACCTCCGGCCCGGAGAGAAAGATAGAGTGATAGATTCGGAGAAAGAAATAGAGAGAGATCATTAACGCGCGCAGGGGTCAACGACGGCGGTGGGCGACGGCCGACGGAATACGCTTCCAACTGCAGATCTTCTCGGAACACCGTCACGCCGAAAGGTCGTTTCAAATGACTATATCGAAGATACCTACAATAGAGTATAGAGTAGCTGTTGTGGAAAATAAAATGTATTTCGTATTACAATGTAGGTATATGAAAGAAAATTGTAGTACCCGTAATACGCTCGCCATATACCGCTGTATTGTGTTGGTGTGGCGGCAGCGCGTTCGCCTCAGCCGTCGTGGGAAAATAAAATTGACGTAAAAACTATAGACCGGAAGACGCGGTCACTGAAGTGCTATATACACAATATATAAATTATTAAATCGCACGTAAGCCAGCTGTTGCTCGGTGGGGCGGTCCAGTGCAAAATTTGAAGATGGTCGCGAGATTGTTAATGATCGGTCTTATTTTAAATAGGCCAAACTTGAACTGACCGCGGTTAACCTGCAGTGGTGACTATAGGTAAACCTGGTAAATAGCAAATACTAAATATATAAATTAATAATATAATTTTTCATATATTTCTAATATTCTATACATACAATTTTTAATATAAAGTCAATAAAAAAATTCACGTAAGGTCTAAAAACTTAAAAAAATTAAGCGTAAATCTAAAATAATTTTTTATGAGCGTTTGAAGTTAGAATTATGATAGAGTTCGTCAACATCGCGAAAATGTGCAAATTATGTTGTAGTTGAACATTTATAAAATGTTCAATTTGCATAGCTAAGGCTTGAAAATTTAATACAAGGTTCCTCATAAATAGTAAGTTCTTACTGAAACCTATAAATTTAAAAACTATGTATGCACAATTTTTATTTTAAAATTCTAACTTTGACGAAATTGGATTTTTTACATTTTTTTAAAAATATACAATCTGTAATATTTACAGATATTTTTACAATAAGCATTTTATGTGATGTAAGGTATTTTATATTTGTTTGTACATAAATGATTTGGTTAAAGAAACTACCCAACAATAATAAAGTAATAATAATACAGTAATAATTTTGACGTGCTTATACATTTTAAACTTATTTTTATTTTTATTTTTAGTAGGTCTCTACGCAAGTTTCTCTTTAGCCTTCTCGGTGGGTTGTCTGAGATGTTGACCGAGTCAAGGGCAATGATCACAGAATTTGATATTTGAATGTAAAATAACGATTTTCGTTATTTTATATTGTACCTAATTCAAAAATATTCGTGGGGACTTAAAAATGTTACGTATATATTATTATATTTTACATTTTGTACTACATATGCAATGACGTATTCGAAATATTTAGATTAACTTTTAGCTTTTGCCTATACTTATACCGCATTACAAGATACAATATACCATTATAATAATAATTAACAATATAAAATACATGCAATATTTTCACCAAAAATGAATCCAACTTAGCGTAGGTAGTCGATATTACATATTAGGACTATATTAGTAAAATTAATTTCTATAATGGCAATATAAATATATTGGTAATAAAATATGCTTAGTAATATAGGCTGACGACCATCTCAGCGAAGAATGATTTTTCGTATATTATAATAGTGTATCATTGAATTAAAATTTTACACATCCATTATAATAGTGACCTACTCAATGACGAAGTACACTCGACACCTACCGTGCAGCAGAGCGGTTACCTACTTGCTCGCTTTTTTTATTTAGTGTTCTATGAAAATAACTTGTGATTTACAATGAATCACATTATAAATGTTATATAATACATAATACTATACTAATTTATACACATATTTTTTTACAAACCTCTATGTTTAATAAATTACAATTTACTGAATATTTGTATAATAGTCAATTTATTGAATATTCCTGACATAATTTAGTTATTCTATGAATTGTATGCACTAATTGTTGAATAAGTACTTGAAAACTAATGACAAACAATAGTCATAACACATCGAGGTTGAAAAAATATATGCCACCCAGCAAAACATAAGCACTATTCTAAAAAGAAATACATTTAAATAACTACAATGTTAAAAACAACAACTGATTTATTATATATTTATACGTTAATACGGCTAAATGTCTAATGAACTCTAAACTTCAAATATTAATATTTCGATTACCTGTGTACCTGGCTATAGATATGTCCTATATGATCAGCTAATAATAATGATAAAATATTAATCGACTATTAATATTTCCATCAAAACTAATTGAATTTAATTATACTTGAAACCATTCAATTATATTGAATATTATTTTCTATGGATTCTTTTTTTGACATGTATATGTCTAATGGCTTGGGTGCTTCTATTAATTTGTGCGAAACCGAGAGCGTTACCACGAACCCGGCTCTACTCACCACCCGGCCCAGCCCCCCACTTCTAAACCGCCGTTGCCAGTTACATCAATTTTTTATTAATTTTTCATCAACTTTTTCATCAATATTTTTTATAATAAATTATATAAATAAAACCAATATTGGTTGATAGTTGTCCGATGATGTCGGCAGGCGGAAATTATTGGTATTTGTAATTTTAGCTCATAACTTCTCTTGATTATATTAATAACTTATTGTCATGGTAAATTGCCATAAGACATATACATGTCCCAATGTCCGATGTATCTGCCTGCAGTGGAGATATTCTTTTTTAAAATATAAAATATGTTTTATGTAAATTTATAAAATGTAATCAAATTTCTAAACAACTTACCGAACTTTGCACGAGAAGTTTTCTAGAGTTATGGCCTTAACGGCCTTACGGGTTAGCCTCTTAGAAAGGTATATGTTGTTAGATGTTAAGTAAAAAGTAAAAGCATACCTACACTTTTGTATAAATATTGATAAAAAACTTTTTTTGCTAAAAACAATTTTTTTAGTTCATAAGAATTATAAGTTAATTTGATTCTTGACACTAAAATCAGTTGCATAAGTACAATCATTATTAGATACCTAAGTCCATAGATAAGAGTATATGTATACAAGTACCTATTATAAACTCCATAATATCTATTATTACTATTATAATTTATGAATTTATTCAAATCTCTAATTTAACTTTTAAGTTTAAGCCCGAGGATAATGATATAGGTAGGTCAGTAATTTTCATACCTACTATACGATTAGAGGATTTTAATACTTTTATAATAAGAATTTGGGACAAAAATGGTACTTATTTCAAGCCAACGATCAATATAATATATATTTACGAGGGCCCTTGATGAGTTGTCTTATTAGCAGTGGAAAATCTGTATTCTTCCAGCGCGACAACCGTGACTAGAAAAAAAAACATGTAAAAGAATACACCACGGCGTGGAAAACCACGACAAAGAAATGACTTTGCTTTCTCTTTCACGCAGCATCCCGACTGGAGTTTTCATGCTCTACTTATCCAGCGCATTCAAGAAACAATGCTCACATCATGGACGGCTGTTCTATAATATTTCCCTAACATTAAACACTATACACGTTCGTCATTTCTCTTGTATTTTATTGGTAACAAAATAATATTCACAAATATCATAAAATTCAAGCAATATTAACAATTTAAAAACATTAATAAATATATATATATATGTTTATATATGAAAAAAATAACGTTATATATGGAGATTCAAAATCCCCTTGATTAAAAATTAACAATAACAGGTATATAAAATAAAATTAAGTACGGCAATGTGTTAGTGTTTGGTTGGAATGTTCGTTTTGGAATGTATGCAAAATAGTATAGTAATTGTTCTGTTTCATAGTCTCAGTGGCACACCCAAGGGTTAAGATTTGGGGCTAAATACCACCCCGAATTTTGTTTAGAAACCTAAATTCAATTATTAAAATGTATTGGTTATTGTGTATTTGTGTGTAAGGGAAAGTAAAACAATACGTAACCCTCTCCAAAAAAACAACCTGAGTGCGCACCTGTATAGTCTTAAATCTTAATTAATATTAAGCACCAAGTTAAGTCTTCGTGTGTGCTTGCAGCGTGCGTGTGTGTACATGTGAATATGGCTGTATATACTTCACCTTAATCTTAGCAATAATACTTAGAAACCTCTTCCACTAGTTTATCCACGTTTATTTCGTTAATCTCAACAAATTTTTTGCTCTGTCTACTGAAATAGTATATATCCCCGGTATATATGTCAAACCAAAGAGCATGTATATGCAGGTCATGCGCCTCTAGACGCTTCCTAAGGAAACCGTAGCTGGCAATATTTTGCATCTGCTGTAGGGTATTAACCTGTAACACACAATGCACAATATGTCAATATATATTATTATCTACCTATTATAATAGTGTTATATAATATAATGTAAAATCGTATAAGATTTAATAGTTTGTAATTGACTATACTGACTAGTACAACACAAATAAATACAAATAACAATATACATTATCCACTATATACCACTATACCTATAATATGAATAAAATGAAAGTACGTATATTTAAAATTTGTAAATTTATTTATTTATGTTAAATGACCATCGACGTGATTGGAAATTAATTTGTTGATTTAGAAAACTTTGATATAGCAATATTCTGATCCTACACATAGAAGAGTTATTCATTATTGATAGAAACTATTTTATTATCAACTAAAGAAAACATTTTAAGATTTACAAAAAAAATAGGTACTATAATCAGTAAAACAAATTTTTAGATTTTATATATCTTTTGAAATCAATTGTTTAGCGTATGTTAATTTATTTTTACGAAATTATTTAAAATTCAATATTTTAAAAACAAATAATATATACTAAAATCTAAAAATCAGAATTATATAGTTAGTAATATATACTATATATATTATATACCTGTGATAACTTATCTGTAACGGAGAATTTGTCTTCCGGATCAATGTAAGCAATAATCCTGCGTAAGGGTGTCTCGGCCTGAAAAATGAGTGGTGTGTCGAAGCCTGCAGCTTCCAGCTGTTGATACTTTTCCAAAGATGATATTGCGTGCGTACAAAGCCATGATCGGAGAGGCGACATCCGGCGGTTGTCGATGCTAGCAAACTCCGTGTCCCTGAGCAGGTGCAACAAGTTCATTGCCTAAAAATTAAACGAACAACTTAATTACTAACATTTGCCTATAATAACAATAACGCCCAACATAAAATAAACCATTATTATTTATTTTGTAAACAAACACTGACGGAAAAATTAAAATTCAATCCAATTTTATGTTTTAACTCATTAATCCGTCAATATTTTATTTTTATACCTATTCAAAAATTATTATCAACGTTTTCTACATCACAAAATACAACACAACAAAGGTAAAATAATATATTGTGTCTATATAAACTCGGATTCCCGTACATTCGAATTCTTATTTCTTAAGAAAACCTTTTTTCCTATGATTATAAATAATGTAACATTTAGTTACAGTTTTTTTAACGGACAACGGTGGCACGTTGTCAGATGTTGAAGGCACCCGAAAATATTATTATTTCATCGTTCAATCTTCCATAGTTGCATTTAATGAAGAAAACAATTCTTTATACACTCAACATTTGTGAATATTTATTTTCCCCAACTAATGAATTCGAAAGAATCAAATCAGAGGAATAATACCTATATTGATGGATAGAACAGAATTAGGATTGTGTTTGAATAAAATATTTATAACTAACTAAAGACAAGCCTGACACTAAAAAATGTTAGTGGTTTTTTTGAAAACCGCATCAACTCAAACAAAAAATTTTTATAAACATCACGTACAATTTTTTTTAAACTTTGAATTCAAAATGTGACCGAAAAAATGTACCTTGACCTATATTTTACAGAGTATGCGGTACAAGTTTACAACCGATATGCAGCCATACCACAATGGGCATCGTATAAAATTAGGGTTGTTGTGTAGTACCAATGATAAGTCTCATGTGAACTACAAAGCGGGGTGCGGTCAAGCAGATTTTATAAAAATGGCTTTACCTTCTATTCAAATACGAATACTACTTCAATTTACCAGATTTGATACACGCGATACATCTCATTTTTAGCAACAAGTAAGTGCCTACGTTTTTTATTAAATAAATATAATCAAATAATGCTTGACATTTTCAATGTTGTATGTTTTGAATTAAATTTCAATTAAAAAAAAACATTTGTTTGAAATTGTAAAATAGGTACTTAAGAGGACGCCACACCCGCATGTGTTGTCTCCGTCTTACAAACGTGTAACATACCAAATTTACGCTCAGCAGTTCACGTTTTATGCCGTTAGCTTAAAAATTAGAGTGAATCGACCTATTATAAAAGTTGATGGTAAAAACTTTATCTGTGTTTTGTTGGAAATCTTTTTACTATAATTCAGTTTTTAAGTGAGTTA
Source organism: Neotoxoptera formosana (assembly GCA_022818045.1). Lineage (NCBI taxonomy): Eukaryota > Metazoa > Arthropoda > Insecta > Hemiptera > Aphididae > Neotoxoptera > Neotoxoptera formosana. The sequence goes on along the minus strand of CM040631.1, from coordinate 3,000,467 downwards.
TGAGCATTTTTAATTTACATTTATTATACACACTTAACTCACTTAAAAACTGAATTATAGAAAAAGATTTCCAACAAAACACAGATAAAGTTTTTACCATCAACATTTATAATAGGTCGACTCACTCTAATTTTTAAGCTAACGGCATAAAACGTGAACTGCTAAGCGTAAATTTGGTATGTTACACGTTTGTAAGACGGAGACAACACGTGCGGGTGTGGCGTCCTCTTAATTCTGTAAAACTTGAATGATTTATTTAAATTGGCAGGGTAAAAACTATACATCTTAAGAAAAAATGTAACAAGTTTAATACAATTTAATTAGGTACGCTAATATTGTTTTTGTGGGAAGATGAGCAAGTGTTGAAAATGAATTAATCTTAGTATTAGATAAATATTTTTTATTCGGCAGTATTATTGTTTTTAAAAATAACATTACTTTGCAATCAGAATGCCCGCAAACGATAACATGCCTTATATCGTTGTGTACACATCCTAGTTCCAAGGCTGCTGGTTCACATGTAGTATATTCATCTAGGAAATGCTGCGAATGTGGAATCAAATTACCAGCATTTCGAACTAAATATCATAACATAAAAGTTTAAAAAAATTATATTATGCTACTACACCGCAATAAAACATGCAATTTAGGCAAATGAACATATAACTAACTCGTATTAGTGTTATTAATATAGGTAGGTAATACAATAAAGTAGGTCACAAGATGAATCAACGTTTTGGCAATGATTTATTAATTTATATATTTAACGTATTTACGTACATTACTGTATAGTGTAGGTATAATGTATATTAATTTTTATTACATCATAATATGACATTTTTAAAGTCAACTCCTGCTATAGAATAATTTTCTAATTAAAAAAAAAAGGTCGGCAAGTGGGTACCGCTCTGCTGTACAGTAAATATCGAGTGGGTCACTTTCAATGATATAAACCATTGTACACGAAAAACGATTCTGAGCTAAGACGGCCTATCAGCCTACATAACTAAGGGTACCTATTTTAAGATAGTATTGCTATAAAAATAATTCATTTTATTACTATTAAAAATACAGTAAAATGAATTCATTTTTGCAGAAAATATTGAATTTGAAAAATTAATTAAGTGTATAAATATAATAATATACTTTAAACATTTCAAGAACCCACGAAAAATATTTTTAAATTACAATGAAATAAATAAAATTGTTATTCTTCATTTAAAAGCTATGAAAAACCTTGTTTTAAATTTTCAATTCTTAGCTAAAAAACTGATCATTTTATACATTTTTAACTACAGAATAATTTGCAAACATTTGAGAAATTGATGAAATTGAACTTTAAATGCTTATAAAAAAAAGTGTGCATTTGTATCTTAAATATTTTTAAAACTTAATTTAGAAGAACTTACGAAAAATCTTGTTTTGAATTTTCATTTTTTTGTTATAAAAATTGAATATTATATACATTTTTAACCACAAAATAATCTGAAAATGTCGATATTTTGATGTCCAAATCTTAACTTAAAATGTCTACCAAAAAATTATTTGTTTAATATATTTTTTAGATTTTTTGGTTACACTATAAACTACCTAAAAAATCTTATTTTCAATTTTCAGTCCTTAGCTATAAAAACTGAACATTTTATAAATTGTTAACTATAAAACAATTCGCAAAAGTTCAATGATGAATTTCAGTCAAAATTTGAAGTTTAAATGGTTATAAAAAAAAATTGTGCATATGTATTTTTATTATTTTTGCACCGCTATTTTAACAACTTATGAGAAATCTTGTATTACTTTTTTAAAAAATTTGACCCAACGAAATTTTTTATCGTTATTTAAAGAAAAAAAATTTGAAAAAAACCAAAAAAACTTGAAAATGTATACAAGGTTCCTCATTAGTTGTTATCATACCAGTTGAAAAATATTAAAGATAGGACGCACACTATTTTTTTTATTACATAACTTATAAACTATCTATCATTAAAAACTATTATATAAAAAAAATACCGGCATAGTGTAAATAAACTATTATATACAAAATATAGTATATATAACACAATTACACTAATACACCATGCCACATGCTACATGACATTATAATTTTTTAGCACTCAACACTGAACATTAAATACCAGTTTGTTAAAAAGGGTCTTGTGGGTTGATATTAGGGTGGATGTCTGTGACAAACGGATACAACCCACCCACCCCAATTATGAACGAGGTGCTTGAGCACCGATACGTGATAGCCACCACTGATATAAGAAATCTAATCATGCTGTATATTACAATACATTATAATTTAGAATGTATGCTACCCCTGAATTATAAAACATATACTAACCAATGAACATGTCACCAATGTTGGTTTCAGTAAATCGAGCAGGCAACATACGGCTGTCCATGCAGGTGAAAAATAAAGCTTTAGGCTGAAACATAATATGAAATAGGTAATAATTTAAAACCTCTTTATTTCACAGTTATTACATTTATAGTAACTATTAAGTATTTTAATAATTATTTATGGAAGTATAATAAAAACAAATTATGATGTTAATTATCAATAATGTATTACATAGTATAATATTTTAATTATAATATATATAAACCAAAACCAATTTAAGTATAAAAAAAATAATCCATGACCCCTAATATTTTATTTTTAAACGTTAATATTTAACTCTGAAACTATAAAATATCTTAATACAGTTATATTAGTTAGAGAAAATAAAATAATATTTAGTTAATAATTTATTTGTCGAATAGTGAAGATTATAGTACTGTTAACCAAAACAGTATTGTACCGTAATAAAATATTAAAATGTATTTTAATCGTTATGCGATTATTCATTTGTGTTAAACGTTCATAAACATGACTTTAGATATTCTATTTAGCTAACCCCGTTTCATCTGTAAATATCAAAATATATTAGTATTTAGTACTTTATTTTAATTTATTGTAATATTGTGATATACGCCTATACACGGTTTAATAATATTTGAATATGTAATTACTTTTTTGAAATTTATTGAAATATAAAATACTTATTTATATTATGTATAATATATTTTTGAGTTCTAATGAACAGGCTCTAGACGTCACACACTTGAATCGTGACATCCAATAATTTATTAATTCTACTATTTATTACTCGCTTATGTAAAACCTTGAAATAACGTAATAATTAATTACGAAAATTCAAATTTTACTTTCCAAATTTTAAACAAAATTATAGTCAACATTTATTAAATTAAATACATGATGTGAGCAGTATCTTAAAACACAAATCGGGTATCTTAAATTTCTTTAATTACCTAAAAAAGTGTTGGAATTTAAAAATTATTAACATATAATATAAATTATAATGCACGGAACATCAAAATACGAAATGAATGTTATAAATTATAATTAATAAGTGATTGAGTTTCTGATAAAGTAAAAACTATATATATGTTATAAAACTGATTTAACATTTTAAATAAATTATCTACAATTAATATTACAAGTTTTTTTTGTAATTTTTCATTTGGGTAGGTACTAAAACAGAATTTCAATTGTTCTCTGGACTCTGGAGTAATATTTGAGCAAAATCATAGAAAAATGTATGTTTAAATATAAAGTTGTATATTATAAGACAGTTTTCAATTTTCACTTATGTAGGTACAAAAGTATCATGCGGATAACGAGAACAAATATGAATGATGATTTGATAAACAATATTCCTAGCAAATATGACAAAATTAATACTTTTTTGTAGATTAAAGCAGTGATGATTTACAATTACTAATAAAAATAAAGTACGTAATTTTAGCTACCTATACAGCTAGCATAGATTGGGTGCTATGCATTTGTTTCCCTTCGCTCACCTAAGAGCTAACCTGCTAATATTTTACTATATAAATATATTTTACTACTATTTATGTTTGAAAGTAATATAAACAGATAAACCATATTAAATCATAGAATTTGAAAAATGATACTGGAACTGACATTTGAAGAAAAATTACATATGTAAGTACAATAATAATGTGTAAAGATTATGTGTTTATAATGAACCTATTTTAAACTATATATCATATACCAGTCATAATATTTTTAAGATACTAAAAAAAATAATCGGGGAAGACTGGCTAATATTATAATCTTCAAGATGATTAATATATTTTGAAAATATGTATACAGTTTATAATTTATAATTACCTACTACCTATACCCAAATATCACATTTGTCACCGTTTTAAAGATGATTGTTTGGGAGTTATTCGCGACCTTAAGTAGACGTCACACAAATGTTTGTTTTCTCTGTCTCTCACACATGGAATATAACAAAAACAAGTTCAGAAAGGTCAGTCAAAACTCGTAAACTATTGGAAAGTAATTTTAGGTTATTAATGCTAACACTACTGTCTACTATATATACAAAATAATTTAAACAATATATTCAAAAGCGTATATTGATTTTAAAAATGTATTACCGAGTAATAAAAAAATTATCCCAGTTTATTATAAAAATAAATCTAAAAACAATAATTGATTATATGATCATAATTTGTATAGGCGTGTATATACATTATGTATATGAGGTCTTTAGTTAGGGAGTGCTAAAAACGTATTTTACACGCAAACCGTGGTTAAAATGTTCTTAAAAATTTACTTCACACACGTGCAACTGCCATATTCATGGGTTCTCTATAGAATATATATTGTATAAGTACTTTTATTTTTTATAGGTACCTAACTATTATGCATTCGGTCTAGCTTATAAAGTATGTGTAAATAATATATAAAATAATGATTAATAGTGACTCCTAGCTATATATTTATCATTTTGATGAATGTAATAACAGATAAGACATTAGAAGTAAATAGTACCTAATTAGAACGGCATAAATTGAGTTAAATTATATTACATTAAGATTAAATAGATTCCCAAGTGTATTTTAAAAAAAAATCTTTCTATAAAATATAGATGTCATTTATAATAGGGGTTTTTCATTCTTCAAAGAATGAGATGCAAAAATGGAATTTAAACTAATGATTTTTTTTAAGGTTCCTTTTAATTGACTTTATATTGTATGAACTAACAAATTGCTAAATTCAAGTAATTACACAATTTTGTATACCGATTTCGCCTAACCAAACCAACCTAGGACCTATATAGTATAATGATATAAGATAGCGTATTTATAAAAAAATCTCTTAATTTTAAATTTAACAAAAATATTTTAAAAATAACTAGTTATAGGGTCTAACAATACCTAATATATAATAATATGCGAAATTACAAACTATGTTTTTAAAAATACCGAGGAAGTAGCTCTGCTGTAGGTGTCAAGTGTACCTCGTCATTAAGGTCATCACTGCGCAATGGAAGTCAAAAATTTGAATTTTTTTTTTAATCATTGTGTACAAAAAAATGATTTTGTGCGGAGAGCGTCTGCGTATATTTTATTATAATTATACAACTTGATTCACCAAGCATTTGAAATTTGAAATTTTGGAAACATTTAAAATTTTTCACTCACAATTTTTTCTCTTTAGGATTTCTGATTTTTGGTATTTTAAGTACCTATTGTTTAATACCATAATTTAAAATACTTAGAATATTCTATTTTAAAGTTTCATGTAGTTACACCAACTTATTTTTTGAAATGAGAATAACCTTTTTTATTGTCAATTTTTAGCAAATGTGTTTTTAAAAATATACATGCAATTAAATTAAAATGCAAACATGTAGTTTTTTTAGTAATTTTGCTGTGTGTACTAAGGATAATATATTTTTAATTCCTTAGATTTTGATTTAGATATCGACGTATTGCCATAGAATAGTATACCTACCTATTGGTGTGAATACTATATAGTATATAGATTACCACGATAAAATATAGCTTACAAATTTTAATTAATCAAAATAACTTGAAAATTGTATCGTGTGTATCAAATTATAATAAAGGTAATTTATTCGACCTTTGAACATAAAATGTCTATAACGAAAAATTGTGCATTTATGTACCTACTTTTTGAGATTTTAAAATTTCCATTAGAACAACTTACAGGAAACCCTTTATTAAATGTTCAAATTTACAAAATATCAATCAACAAAAACTGATTACCTAATTTAATTTCACATACAAAAATAATAGTTTGTGTAATACCTAGTGTAATGATGCTTTTTCCAGAACTAACATTTTTTAAATAATTACAATCTATGAAAAATCGTTTTATACGTTTGAACATCCAATGCGTCGTTAAAGCTCTTATACCTAAGAAAGTAGGTACGTAGCTTTATGCTAAATTATTTTTTAATTTCCTGTAAAAAAAAACTTATGACTTCGTGAGGAATCTTTTAATACATTTTTAAGTTTAAAGTATTAAAATAAAATTGTAATACATTTTTAATTTTGAAATAGTTAAAAATTATTTGTGATTTTGATGAGTTTAAAAAAAAATGTTTAACTCTTACAAAAAAAAATGCAACTATGTATTTTTGATATTTTTTTATCTAGGTAACAATAACATATAACTTTTAAGAAACTTAGTTAGGTACTACATTTTCAAGGTTTTTTCTCAAAAACAAAAACTATATCATACTTAAACAAAATAAAACTTAAAAAGTCGAACATTTCACATGTCTATAAATAAAAAGAGCCAAAATATTTTGAATATCAATATATCATTATTCCAAGTTTAGAAAATGCATAATATGTAAATATTAGGTGAACATTTTTTTTTTTGTTTATTTTGAAAATTACTGGGATCCTTTATACACCCGTGACCTATCGTACCAACACTACTAACTATCTACGTTCAATCTGCTACCAGTAACCATCCTTGAAGTTGAATATCGATTTAATTTTACTATTACAAAAAGTGATGATCGTTACAAAAAAAAAAATATTTGTAAAAACTAAAATATGCAAAACATTGTTAAACGTAATACCGTTTATAATAATATATCGTTGTCGATAATATGTTTTGAAGAACGTATAATATTACCAAAATATTAGGTAGTTATAATACTAAAACTATACCTACTATAATATTATATACGTAAAACGTAGGTACAACAAATATATTGCAATGGAAAAAAACTAACATAAATATTATAATTTGTTATCTATACTTTTAACATCAAAATGTTAATGAATGAATTTCGATTTTTTAATTTTATTGCCTTTATTTATAATAGGTACCTAACACGTAAATAAGGCAAAATATATTGATTTTATTTATACTAAACTGTACTCGTATTATATAGAAAATACAAATAATGGAAAACTCAAAACATGAAATAAAATAAAATTGTTTTTATATTGATACTTTATAATAGATACCCCCTACGGTCATTGATTTTATTATAATAAATTATTGTAAATTATAAAATCAATGGTACGGAGTACTAATGTACTATTGTCTAATAGTGATTTATGTTTGAAAAAAAAATAGCAATATGCAAGCTGAATACCTAAGTAGATTTCACGGCCTATTTAATTTTTGGCAAAAAAGACAAAGCAAAAAAATATAACAACATAGTAACTATGAGCATGCTGCAGGGGCGCTATTTCAACTTGTTTTACAAGTGTGCCAAATTTAAGGATGGCTGAGCGATTCTTATCCTCTGCGGGGCGCGGGCCACTTTACCAACGTTTTGCATCAGCATCCACCTCACAGTGTACAACAAGTAACAACAAAGCAAATATTGAAAACGATCATATATAGATATTAAAAAAAAATTATCGTCTCGAAATTAGTTTTGTATAGTGATAATTGCGAAAAAATAATTGTATCATTAATAAGTATACATGTACAGAACAAATCGAATAAATATTGAAATTGAATTGTGTCCGTCCCAGCCACAGAGAAAGTGCACAAATCCTGCTTACCACCCGAAAACCTACACGACCGTCGACCACTGCTGAACCAGTGAACAATTATTATTAAACCATCACTACGCTTCGGGCACGCATTCCACATTTTTATTTGGGGAGCTAAGACATTTTCCAACGTCCCTTTAGTGGCCTTAGTCCTTACTCCTTACACACAATTACTACTAAGACCGCCCGAATATAAAACTAAAAATAATTTTCTACAAAATAATCGATTGGCGATAGCCGCGAACCTTTTAGGTTAAGCCACGAATTAAGATATAGTATATCTTAATTCGTGGATTAAGCACAAATAGTGCAATTATTTATACGTTATACATATATAACATGAAAATTCAATTCGAAAAATAAAATACATCATACTTATTGTAACATATTTGTGTCAAAACAATATATTATAATAATGTAATCTAATATAAAAAAATTGTTGTTTTTTTGGGGGAGGGGGTGGCTTCAATCCCAAAGCCCCCCTGGGTGTGCCACTACGACAGCCCTCGTTTAGTAAAATAATTAATTTTATTATTTTAGTATCTATGGGTACTCAAAGATTAAAGTTGAATTGTTTACTATACAAATAAATATTAAATACCTAAATATAATCAATTTTTTGTTGAAAAATGAAAATACAATAAGTAATAGGTATGAACTATGAAGTATGAATAACAAGTAGGCTGCAATTGCTGCACGATTTAAGATACTACTAAACAGGTCATTTTTACAAATATTGTTGTCGCTGTTTGCTGGTAACACTGAACTCGAAACGACTTTCGTGAAGACGATAAGCGCTCACGCCGCACGTTTCCAGGTTTCCAGATGATAAAGTGATAACTCGTCGGTGCCTATAATCTGGTGGTTATAGTGGTTTCCTGATATTTATTATTCGGTATTCCTGTTGGCCATTATCTAAAGGCCGTCTGGCCGTTCGATAACGTCGTTTTAGCAGCTGACAATTGTCGAGGACGAGGTAATATTATTAAATAGGTAAAGCCTATTATTATTTTAGATGCAGCATCTTGTTCATTGTTAAATACTTAATGTCCAACCGTGCCGCCCCCCAACCACCACCAGTGTTGAGTCGTACGGAGACCCGATGTCGTTCGCGTTGACCTTACCTCCGGGTTGTTTTTCACCTGGACGAATTGCTCGACCATCTTGGCCCTGTTCGTCCGCCTGTACTTCATTATGCCTCGAAATATCCGGTCCATGTCGATCGTAGTCCCGCTCTACGTCTGACCACTCCGACTTTGACCACCGCACATCGCCTGAACTCAACTCACTATTAACTACTGCCTACTTTAAAAGTTCGAACGCTCAACGCGGTCAGCGGCCGCTTGTTGCTGTGCAACGTAATTCAGTCGTCGTCGCCGGTCGACCTCCGGACGCTCAAGGGCGTCCGCCTACTCCGCCTTCCTTGATTACGATCGAGCGCGCGCACTCGCCGCATTACCGCGTGTGATTGTAATTTGTAAATACGCATTTTTACACATTTGTATACACGCAGTTCTATTCAATTTCGAACAGTTTATCTATTTCTTTTCCCGCGGTCGTAGCTAATGTATATAATAGTTACATATTAAAACTAAGAGAGAATAAAAAATAGTGACGCTACTTGTCGAACCAAACACCTGTTGACGTTCGAATTCGCAAGTTTGCTACGATAAGAAAGCTTTTAATTACCGAACATCACGTGTATACATTACGATATTTATCGCTGTGCCGGCCGTGCATGTTCTCATCAACGATTACAACCACTATTAAGGTTCGTTGAATACACAACTCGATGCATAGTTTGTCTGTCTGACAAATAATAATCTGAACCACTAACTATTGGCGAATATTAAAATATTATTTCGAATGAATAACTATAATAATGACATGCCAATTATAGTTTTGTTTGAGTAGAATGGTGTATCATCGGGTATGCAAAGTTTTTGAACATTAATTCTTGATAACAACATAGTTCTGTCTTCTAAGTTCATAGATAGATATTATACTATTTTAACACTGAAAATACTAACACAATGTTTTCCCCTTAATGGTTAGATAAAATCTGTAAAATAATCATTTAAATTTGTTTGTTAGTACTCTTATGTTTTTGAAAGACGATAATTAAATTTATTAAAATATTATCATTATTATTATTATTTTTTTAAGTGTGGCTACTTGCAGACTTGTTAGTACTTAGTAGCTACTATAATTATACAACGAAATATAATTTTCAAGTTTAAAATTTATATAGGTAATAAAAGGTATATAGGTATATAGGTACCTGAATAATGACTTATTATAAAATATAATGGGTATCAAATTTTTTTCAAATGATATTTTATATACCCAACAAGTTTATTTAAAAAATATTAATTGTTAACAAATGTTTTTTTGGAATAAAATTAATTATTTGAAACTTATTCAAATGTAATTTTTTACAGCAATTACAATGGAACAGAATGTAGAAGAAATTCGACAGAACTTGTTAAAATTTGGTTGTTGTCGAGTATGTGCAGTTAGACACCTTACAAAACCATCTTCTATAAATGTTAAGACATTAATTGCTGCATCAGAACAAGATCATGATGAACCAAAACGTCTAAAAAAAAATCCTTGCATAGCATGTTTGGGATTATTTCAAAATCCAGAAAAAGATGATATTATTAATAATATAATTTCTTATCTAAAAACATCTAAATATGATTCGGATACATTTAATTTAGCATTTAATTTACCCATGTGTACTACTATTCGTGGGCATTCAATAGCATTATATGTATCAAAATTAAGAATATCATTCAATCCAACGTTTCCCACAGCTTTTGTATGCGCCAAAGACGCCTGGAAACTTATGGCTGAGGACGCTATTGTAAAAGCTACTGGTAAACGTTTTGATGTACATTCACCATTACTAGTTACTATAGGTTTTGATTATGAAGATTCAAAAGATGAATGTATATGTTTAAATGCATTTGTTAAACATAGTAACAAAAGTTTACAAACCTTTTTATTGCACATGGATAACGATACTTTTGTTGATAAATATGGTGAAATGCCATCAGTACCAGAATCAATAATAAAATTCAAAAGTGTAAATGCTAGACATGAAAGTGTATATATCGCTGGTCGTTATAATAAGTGGTCTAGGTCCCTTTCTCAAACACCTTGGATAGTAGACCAAGAAAGGAGGCTAGAAAGTTCAGTTGAAGAAATAATATCTAATCCAATAAAAAAACATGCATTAGCTGATGAATTCAGATTCTCATCATCTGGTAGAGAAGACATTGATGTCAGAATGTTAGGAAGAGGAAGGCCATTTGCCATAGAATTAGTCAATCCAAAAAAAACTAAATTCAGCAACGAAGTATTGAGGGAAATTGAAAATGAAATTAACACTGATGCACAAGTAACAGTAACACACTTGCAAAATGTTGTTAAAGACCAATTAAAAGAATTGAAATCTGGTGAAGAATTTAAAATCAAAGTATATAAGGCTCTTTGTTACGTTGAAGGAGAGTTACCAGATATGGAAAAACTCAATAACTGTGGCCCTCTAGAAATAGAACAATACACACCAATCCGAGTGTTGCATAGAAGAGCTAATATGGTCAGGCCTAGAACTATACACTCGATGAAAGCTGAAGCAACCAAAGTCGGTATAGATAATGGTTGTTCATTTTTCAATGTGATTTTATCCACTCAAGCTGGTACATATGTAAAAGAATTTGTACATGGAGACTTTGGACGTACAAATCCGTGTCTTAGAACAATTTTGGAAAACGATACAGTTGATATACTGGCTTTGGATGTTTTAGATATTGAGATTGATTGGCCTACACCTGTAAAGTATTAATTTAAAAGTGACATCTTAGTTTACTATTGATAGATTAAGTTTAACCTATTCTGTAAACTGTACTGAAAACATTTTTTATTTTTTTATTATTAAAATTAAGATTATGTTGAATATTATAAATAAACATGTAATGTCTTAGAAAAAATAAACTATGGTTAAACTTCCCAAGTTTGTGTACATATCCAGATTATTTAATTTTTCAATCTGAAAAATGTATATATAGTTTATTTGTTCATGTGCTTATAATAATATCACATCCTAATATTAAAATATATAATTTGAAGGGATACAATTTTTGTTGATTATTTGATTCTGTGGTTTAGTGTTTGGTGTTAAAAAAAAACTGTTGAGATAACCAATTAAGATTTTTTTTAATACCAAAAAAACAATGTAAAAATGTAAAAATCTTAAATCTAAATAATACTTTAAACAAAATAATGTAATCTAAATTGCATTGATCTTAAAATAATAAATCTTAGTATAATGACTAAATATTAGTGTTGCCAATGTATTAAAATATAACTTGGGTGTTTGATTAATAGGACACTAATACACTATACCCATCATCCACAGTGTTTTCTCTGTCCTATACACTTGTAACATTGCAAATCTATGTATCAAACTCTTACTACCATTAACCTATAATTAGAGTGAGTATTTTATACATAATATTGAATTTATAAAGGGGAATATAAACGGTTTAGACAAAGATTTTTTCATATATTTATTTTAAAAAATGAATAATTTAAGTACTTATGACTCATTTAAAAATTAAAATATGAAGAAAAAAACTGTTTGAGCAGGTTATAGGATATATTGTTTATTTGCTCCTCTACAAATTCACTAATATGGAAATTCGCTCTAATATTAATTATTAATAAACTGTAGTTAGAATTTGGTACGTGAATTTGTTATGTTATTTAAAATTATAAGACAGACAACACATGCAGATGTAACATTCTTATTCTAAAAAAATTTTTATTATAAAGAATCAAATAAATTTGATTCTAATTTGGTTTTGTTCTTAAAAATATTTAGTTAAACAGAAAATGTTATTAAACAGACATTTTACTGTAACTGGTTTTCTAGAACTAATCAATTCTAGTTACATTTAAGTAAATTAATTCCTTAATTTTAGATTATATCATTGGAATGGTTAAAAGAAGTTTTTATGTAATTGTACACACAAATCAAAATTAAAGTATACATAACTTAAAATAAATTATTAATTATAAAAATTCATTATTATATTACATGACTAAATTATAAATTAATCACAACCATATGCGTTCACAGTAGTGGTTATAAAAATATTTTAAATCATTATTTAAAAATTGTTCATACATTATATTATATCTGTATTGCTTTTGTATGAATTAAACCAATATTGTTAACATATTTATGCTCGACCTTCGATACAACTATAAAAATGCAAACATGACAGCAATACAGGCCATACTTACATACAACCATAATATTAATGAAACAAAAACTTTTCTTATTTTATTTATCAAAACTCATTTTCTTGTTGAAAAGACTTTATATTGAGGGTGGGTTGATTGATTTCATCTAAATGTTTACGTATTAATGCAAGGTGATTTTTAACTTTCTGCATATTTGGATCAATCATCAATGCTTGTAAGTAATGCATTTCTGCAAGATCATATTTTTCCCAACGATGATACAAAACTCCTATAATAATCAAAGAAACAATAATTAATATAAGAAAAATAAACATCAGTTAATTAACACTCACCCAGATTTGAATGATATAATGCAACTAATACAGCCTTAGAAGCTCGATGTTTTAATTGAATAGCAGCCAAAAAATGTTTTTCAGCTTCTACAAATTTATCTATTTTACCTAATATGTTGGCTATATTAAAATGTAAATTAGGTTCATTTGGTAAAATAGAGAGGGCTGTGCGTGCTACATTTTCTGCTCGTTTTAATTCACCAATTGACTCTAGCAGTACAATCATATTATTCCATGAAATTACATGAGTTGGCTGTTGAAATGTAGCATTTTGCCAAGCAAATAATGCCTTAGTCTTCTCTCCCATTTCCAAATACTAAACATAAAATTATATAAATTATACAAATGAGTACCATCAAATATTTCATATAGATCTCACTAAATTTCCCAAGTTGAAGTAACAGTGAGGATAGCTTTTTCTGTGTTGTAAGGCTGTTAAGTATGCATCTTCAGCTTTATTGTATTTGTGTTGAGCAGATAATACAATACCTAGATTCATCCAAGCAGCAGCAAAATCATTTCTGAATAGAATAAATTAAATAAATTATTTATTTCATGCATAATATTAATCTTTAATCTTATGATTTACACAATATTTAATTTTAAATAAAATGTCATCATTATAAAGATGAAATTGTACATTCATGTTTTATTTTTGTCTTACATACGAGTAACATAGAAAAACTATGCACTAACTTCTTACTACAATTTATTTATAGATAATATTAGAGCAAATTTTTAGAAGAGAATATAAACTAAGCTCTTGTGAATAGTTTTTTTTTCATGTTTAAATTAAAATGAGTAATGAGTAGATATTTAAATTATTCATTTTTTCAATATCATATTACTCGTTATAAAATATATATATTAAAAAAAACTCTTTGCTGAGCACAGTTAATATTCTCCTCTACAAATTCTACACTATGTCAATTTTATCTAATATTAACCATAAATAAGTTATGGTAAGAATTTGGTACATAGATTTACAATGTAAGATTTATGTAAGCCATGAAAAATACATGTGGATACAACGTTTTCATTATAAAGTTAATATAATGATAAGTGTTACTTTAAATATTAAATCAATGTAGATGATAGGGCATATTGTAGTATATTCAAACAATTAAAACTCAAAAATATTAAAGATTTATAACTTAATTAATTATATCTTACAAAGTTAGTGGAAATTATCAAAGTGTAATACAATTATTTCTATTGACTATTACATAAATATAATTTTTTGCTAATGTCAATGATTATATTTTAAGTAAATATTATATTCCTATTTTTTTTTCACTCGCCTTATACTAACTGCTTTTTCTAATAACAATCTGGCCTCTTCCAATTCATTTTTATCTTTTAAAATATTTGCTAAATTATTCATCGCTTGATCATACCTCGGGTGCAATCTAATGAATGATACAATTATATCAATGGTTTGCTTTTATAAGAAGTATAAGGAGTAAAATAGATTTACAATAATGCATGTTTATAAAGGTCTATAGCTTCTTGTGTATGTCCGATATCAGCTAAACTTTTTGCTAAATTATAATGTACTTTAGCATTCATTGGGCAAACTTTTAATGCACTTCTAAACAGTTCTAATTCAGAACTCCATTCCTTACTGCGTTGATATGTTCGAATGGAATGTACAACAATTAATAGTAAAACGCATATTCTAACTACCTAAATTACAAGGAATAAAATTTGTTAATGATTAAAATATGTAATCAAACAAATGTTTATACAACAAATATTAGTATATTACATATAGATTATAGCTCATATAATATTAACTTACTCTTTGAATAAAATAATTTAAACATAGTCTTCTGATACCCAAAACTACAATTATAATAAAACCAGCAGAAGGCAAGTATAACACTCGCTCTGCAATAACAAACCCAACTGTAAACATTAAATTTGAAGCAGGAAGAAACGATAAAAGACCTAATAGAAATCCCATTTGTAATTGTCTAAAAAAATAATATAATTAAAAATAATAATTAACATTGATTTACAAATTTTAGAAAAAAAATACTTACTTTGTATCATAGTTTTTTGAAAACAGGATTTTATAAATGATTAATACAAGAATGGTCCAAAATCCAAAAACAATGAATAATCTTGGATCCTTAGGAAATGTATTCAAACTTATAAGAGGAATACAGCCCATTGACCAATCAAAACATAGCCAAACAGGACATATCATTATCCAAATGTTAATTACATAGATGTAACTGTAATTTACAAACTGAAAAGTTGTTAAATATGTAATAGGTACAAATTGATAAACTGTGGTAAATAAAACAAAAAATTATAAATTTGCATACTCTTTCAAATGGTGTTGTTAAAAATGATGCAGGATTATCAATTTTTTGAAAAATAGGAGGTGAACCCATAATAGTCCATCTGCCATAAAGAATAATACAAAACCCAACAATCAATATAAACAGCCTTTCTAATGATTCTTTTTTAATCAATCTTATTAGTTTTGAGATTTTGATGTTTTTCATAATACTTTGAAACGTGATTTTGTTGATTACAATAACTTCATACACACCACAGAACGTCTGTAATTAGGTATATAAATAATATGTTGTTTAATTTATTCATTTAATTAAACATAACAATAAAAAATAAAGTTCTACCATAATCATAAGTCCTTGTTCTTTGCATAGCATAGCCATGGCACTTAAGATACAACAAAATACTGTGGTTATTATGTTGGTTAATGTACTTAATTGTTTAGCTTTTGCTGTTCTATGATAAATAATGAATACAAGAAGAGACAAAAATGCACTAAGTAGATCAGCACGGCCCACTATACCAGACACCTGAAAATAGATAAATGAGTACATAAATAACTAAATTTATTCTTATATTTATAATATACAAGTATAGAACATACCACTTCTGCGTGAACAGGATGCACCGCAAACATAAGAGCTGCTAAAAATGAAGTCTTAGGAGAATTTCCATTAAATAACAAATTATAGACATGTAACAGTTGACAAGAAACAACTGCATGTAAAATTATATTGGTGAAATGTAATGACTTTGGACACAAATGTCCATTATTTAACCACACATTAAATCTAAAAACAATGAAATCAATATTTATTTGATAAATAACAATTCAATCGTAAATAATTATTTAAATAGAAAATGTAATATATTTTTAAGTTTTCATGTAGATACCTAAAGGACAGTATTGTAAGAGGTCTATATGATTTGTGACTAGCGTGGTTTGTTAGTCTCGTACCCCAAAAGTCGTGACTAAAAATCTTAATCACTGGTGTTTCTAGGTTTACATCGTGATTATTTACAACTGCCTCAGAATCATCAAATACAAACGCACCATAATATGAGTTACCATAGCATAATATAGATACGAATGCTACTATTAAAATGTACAACCAGACTGGAGACTCTGCAAATCATATATTGACAATGATTACATTAATATAAATAACAATGTTGCATAAATAAATATTAAGATTTAATTGTTTAACTTGGAAATGGTAAGTTTGAATCCCAGGAGTTGTCTGCTGATTGCTTAGATTTCATAACTGATTCCTTAGTAATATTTCAAATGTTAACTACTCTTCACCTCAGTATTCTCATGAAGCATATTAATAAAGTTACATTTCAGTGGCATTAGCAATATTTGAAACATACTAAACGTTTCAAAAGAATTGTAATTAAAACTATCAAACAAACAAAAGTACATAAGTGGTTGAATAGTAAAGCGACTTACAAATAAAATAGAAATAGAAAAACAAGAATCATGCATACTTCTCCATTCTCCCTAAACTCGATGCTACCGGAAAATTATGTTTTCTAATCGGTATCATGGCGATATAGATTTTAGCTGTTCTATCACAACTGCAGCTGTAGTGTAATCCATCGAAACTGCAAATCGCAATTACAGATAAATATTTATGTTATTCATTCGACTAATAGTGTTTTAAAGACTAATAGAAATTTAGGTAGAAGTGTACTAGTGCAGGACCTAGTAAGACCACTGAGCACCGCGAATACTAGAATCTTATGCCATTAGCTGTGCTGAGACTGCTGAGTGCTGAGGCTGCTGTGCTGAGCCCTGACTATTGTCTATCAAGTATTGACGAATGACCTGATAAGTGATAATATTATAAAACTCTTAATCAACAATTTCCGAAGATGCCTGTTGGATGATAACATGTTATCGCTGATTATTTTTTTACAGAATATCAGTTGGAATCATAGACTTATGAACAAATTTGTTAATTCCATCTTAGTCCGTAGTTGGAATGTATCTTCGTATGAAAAACTTTTTGGATCCGTGTATAAAATTGTCTATATCAGCCCCTTTTCTGACAAAAAAATGTTGCATACAATATGTATACGTTAAAAATTAAATAATAGATACGATATTACAGTCTAACCATTGGCGACCATGGGGGGGGGGGGCATTTGCCCTAACCTTGCTACCTAGGTGGATATCAGAATATATAATATCCACCTTGCTACCTACGAAAGATTATTGATCGCCGATAATTTGTGGTAAACCCGTGAACCCATAAACCGTTTGTGTATATGATAATCGTTTATCGTGAAAGGGTGAACTTGAACGAGGATAGTTTCATTGAAGATGTCATTAATAGTTTTGGAATGAAAAGAAAAAAATTGCAGTTCTTATATACCCACACCGAATAATACATTTGATTATATTTTTTTATATTTTTTTCCTTTTTTTTATTCATCAAAATCTTTTATAAGCGTTGGAAAAAACAAAAAAAAAGTTTTTGACAAAATCAATGTTGTTTTTTTGGAGTAACTCAAAAAAAATTTAAAAATAAATACCTCACTTCCTAAAAATCTGGAAATTTGCAGTCATTATACTAGTACCCAGACCAAATAAACCAAAACACTTATCTTCATCTTACCGTCCCATAAGTTTACTTAAAGTTCTTGGTACACTTTTCGAAAAGGCCCTTCTGAAAAGATTACGTCCCATCCTTCAAAACAACCAAATCATACCAAATAATCAGTTTGGATTTCGAAACAGGCACTCAACAATTCATCAAGTTCATCGTCTTACTGACGAAATCTCAACTACTCTCGAAAACAAAGAATACTGTTCCGGACTTTTTTTAGATATTGCCCAAGCATTCGATAAAGTCTGGCACGAGGGCTTACTATACAAATTAAAACTCTTTATGCCAGCTCCCTACTATCTCATTATCAAATCCTATCTACAAAATCGTTCGTTTGTCGTACGACAGGGTACCGATATCTCATCTACTCACTCAATATATGCTGGAGTCCCCCAAGGTAGTGATTTATCCGCTGATCTATATAATATATTCACAGCAGACATCCCTCAATCTAGTAACACCCTCCTTGCAACATACGCTGATGACACAGCTATTCTCTCCTCCAGTTCAAATCCTATCCTAGCTTCAGATGCACTTCAGGATCATGCTAATAAAATCGACGAATGGGCCAAAAAATGGAAA
This sequence comes from Neotoxoptera formosana, assembly GCA_022818045.1. NCBI lineage: Eukaryota > Metazoa > Arthropoda > Insecta > Hemiptera > Aphididae > Neotoxoptera > Neotoxoptera formosana. The sequence goes on along the minus strand of CM040631.1, from coordinate 2,981,479 downwards.
ATTAAAATAAATACAGATAAATCTGTGCAAGTTACCTTCAAGTTAAAAAAATCTCCCCGTGAGTACCCTCAATTAATTATGAACAACGCCCCCATTCATGTCCAAACCGAAATAAAGTACTTAGGCATAACACTTGATAAAAGACTAACCTGGGGCCCTCACTTAAAAGAAAAAAGAAAATCGGCTAACAATAGACTTCATCTCCTCCGACCTCTCCTTAACTCCAAAATACCACTACAAAACAAACTTATTATAATATTATATATAAGTCAATCATAAGACCAGTCTGGTCTTATGGAATAGCAATTTGGGGTCCGGCCAAGCCCTCGAATATCAGGCCAATTCAGGCCTTTCAGTCAATATTGCACTAAGGTTAGTAACCAAAGCCCCCTGGTACGTTTCAAACTCTGCCTTACACAATGACCTAAAAATAACAACTACCACTGAACTTGCCAAAACGATGTACAAACGTTTTCACCAAAATTTAAGCACGCATAGCAATACTTTAATATCACACATGTCCACCCTAACCCTCCCAAAAAACCCACCACGCAGACTTAAGCGTAAATGGTGTAGAGACTTGTTAAATTAGTAAGGGAGGTGTTACCATTGGGTTTCTTCCTCAACACGATATTCATGTTACTTAATTCTGTTTTTTTTTTTCTTATTTGCTTATTGTAATTATTGTGTACAGATTGTAAATTGTCTTTCTTAATAAAACAAAAAAATAAAATAAATAAATAAATACAATTTTAAAAATATTTTGACTCTTTTTAAGTTGATTGTAGGCATAAGAAATTTTCGATTTTTTTAGTATTTATAATATAAATACTATATATATAATACCTTTACTATATAATTGATTAAAAAATATCCATTGGGTCAAAAAGCTTCAAAATTTCATACAAGATTTCTCATAAATAATTAACAGTGCAACCCAAAAAATCTAAAAAATATATCTACATGGTTTTTTTATAAACATTTTAATTTCAAATTTGAACGAAATTAGATATTTAAACAAAGAATAACGATGTTCGTTATTTCATTGTAAATAATTTAAATATATCATTCGTTGGTACTTGAAACTTTTAAAGTAGGTACATAGTTATATTTTATACACACAATGATATTTTTAAATTCAATGTTGGACGAAACCTAAACAGGTTGTACGATAATCAACAGACGACGATCCCGTGGTTATTATAACAATAGTGAAGAGGATATGTGCAGTAAATTGTCTATTTACAATGTTGGGTGGGGAACGTTTCACGTTTGCCATGGCAGGTCCGCTCTGAAAAGTAGCTCCCGTCCGGGAAAGCAGGCGCGTTCGGGAGGTCGATAGTTAGTTAGTTGGCCTGAAAAGGGGCAATTTTGGTGCGCCCGTCGTCTACTTGACGGTGCAGTAACGGACTTTTGTTAGATTTGTACTGGATTTGTTCTGGTAGGAAAGTGAATCTAGTCGATACTTCAGGTGGTTAAAAGTAAAAATGTCTCAATAATTTTCAAAAGCGTGAAGAAAAACAAAAAAAATGGGAATTTTTATCAAATTTTATTTTGTTTTTTGGTTTAACACAAAAAATAATAACCCAAGTAATTTTCCCCGAATGTTCAGATTATCATTTTCTGTACACCATAACATTTTAAATATATGTTTTGACTCTTTTTGAGCTATTTATAGGCATAAGAAATTTTTGTTTTTTTATTTATTGTTGATAAAAATTTTTTGGTTGTTCAAAAAGATAGGCACATTTGTTATTTATATAGTATATACTTAAGCGGATAGAGACAGTTGAAGCCAATTTCCAAAATAGTGGCACAATTGTCAACAATAATAAATATTTTAATTATTATTAAAACCTGTGATATTTTGGTTGATGGGTTGCAGTAATATTTTTTTTTCAAATTAATTTTTTAAGTGTGGTAGCCGCAGGGGCGCCAAACCCCATATTGATGTAGGGCGACTGCCCTACATATTGAAGTGGGTGGGTGGGTCGTGGGTGTGTGGATAGCAGTCGGTAGACGCGTAGACGGCAACTGTAAGAAAGATATTTAAATATATTAGGTATAAAATAATAATTAACCTAAGTATTTCGGTAAGGTGGGTGGGTGGGTGGGTGTGTTGTAAAATATGATTTGCCCTACATATATTTTTATATTTCGGCGCCCCTGGTGGTAGGTATTACCATTTTGTGCAGATGGTAAAATTTAGTTTTCTCTTTGAATATCTTGACACTCCATTAGCCTAAGCATATGATCTTAACTAATTTAAAAATTGTTACTTTGTTAATTGTACCGAGCTCCCACTCAATATTGCTTGATCGCTTGTGTATAAAATCACGATTGCTACAGAAAAAACAATTAGGACAGAAAGTATTCCTTAATTATAAATATATTATTGGTGGTACAGGATATCAGGATGTGCCAATATTGAATAATTATCCCTTTTTTTATAGAAGGTTAGATTAGGAAAAGTTCCTAGGCTTAAACAATTTAGTTGGTTCAAGGTCATAAAATAAAATTATTTGAATGCAATTCAAAATATTAGTATTAATATTATTTTACCAAATCGCAAATAGTCCATAGGTTGTATAATTTAATAATATTAATTGTAATTAATTTAAACACTATTTCTAACACTAACATAAAAAAATGTACATAATATAATATTATTATATACTTACACACTTTAATGTAAAATAAGAATATTTCACTGTATTCAATAAAAAAAAAAAAAATAGCAAATATAATAAGTTTAAAACATAAGTATAATGTATAAATCATTAAAAACTAATGTTTAGATGATCAGCGATAAAAAATTATAATTATAATACAATGTATTAGAGGTCTGCCACAAAATTTGGATGGACTACTAATATAGGATCTTCATCTACAACATCTTGTTCTTGTTCTACACCACTAGACTGTGATTTTGATTGTTGAGATAAGGCAATCAATACATTATCCTGTAAAATAATAAATACATTTTAAGTATAATATGGTACACATATTCATTAAGACGCCACAATTGTATGTGTTGTGTGAGTCTTATAACGTACAACATGGGAAATTTTACATTTACAATAATTAATAAACCACCATATTATCTAGAGCATCTTAGAAGCTTCTATAGATGTCTTCTTAATTTACTTACATTATAAATTAAACGATCCAATATTTTCTCAATAAAACTTTTTTTTTCTAACAACTCGGTTTCGTCATTGATTTGATCTTCAATTTGTTCTAAGTACCAATTGATTATGCCACTACGTAATAAACCACCATCTTCACTCTCCCCTTTTTCTAAAACAAAAATAAAGCAATGAAATTTATTCTTTGCCAAGTAAAATATCTGGAGACAAGCTCTACTGTATAGTATTATCATTGAATAAGTCAATCATAATGGATGTGTTAAATTTTAATTTAATGATAGGCCATTACATATGAAACATGATTCTGAGCGTAGATGGTCTGTTAGCCTATATTTCTAAGAATATTTCATAATATTATATTTATATTGCTATTAGAAATATATTTTTCTATTCATAAAAATGTAGTAAGAATTATTTTTTGCAAAAAAAAAAATTGCATACCTATATTATAAACTAAGTATTATAATATTACTAGCTATTATTAGGTTTGTGGTATAAATATATAAGTATTTTGAAAATGTATATAGTAAATAATAGAATATGTGGTAACTAAATTACTAACTTGTTTTTTTCTAAAATAAAACCAGTACACAAAAAAAAACATATTATTCTTAAACAATAATTCATGGCTCCTCTTAGAATCTAAAAATAAACCCACTAAATACTAACCCGCTATTCGTTTTTCTTCTTCACTTCTCATATAAACAACAAGCATATTTGTAATGCGTTTATACTCATCAAAAGCAAGAGTTAATTTTTTTTTAGTTAAACCTCGTTTTTCTGGTTCTTCTACAGAATCAATATCCATTCCTAAATATTAGATCATTAAAAACATACAAAATACATTAAAAATATTATTTGATGACAATACAAATAATAAATTCAATTTATTAAAATTACCATCAGTTTCAGGTATTCCATTCAAATCATCATCATCATCATCTAGATTCACATCAGGTTGTTCTACCCGGATTATAGACTTATTAAGTAAATTGAAAGCTTCAGACACATGTTTAGTTGTTACCTAAGGTAAATTTCAATTTTTAATTTAATATTTGTTTTCTCTACAATAAAATAAATTATCATTTACATGATCTGAACATTCCATTTTAGCCATTGCTTCAGAAAGACGAATTAATGACTCTAATTGTCTTACTGTTATACGCCATGTTGATTTTGTACTAGATTGACTATCGCGCTGTCTTAATTGAGTATATGCATTTACTAACTTCTCTGAAGCTTCCTAAGAATTAAATACCAATAAATAATAATTATAATACCAAAATAAACATATGTTTTATTTTTCTTACAACTGTAAGTTGGGGTTTAAATTGCCGAGCAAAACCAATGTATGTTAAAATATCTTCTTGACTATATAATGTTTCAGTTGTATCTTCCATATTACTGTGGATTTCAACAATTGTCTTTGCTATTGCATAATCAACAACCTACAGTTAAATAAGGGCATTAAATAAAAATACAACTAATTATCAAACATTTAATGTTTAAAATAATGATTATTTTCACTTACCTCACTACATTCATCTATAAGAACATAGAATAAATCAAAACGAGACATGATTGGAGCCGAGAGAGATACATTTTGTTGCAAAGATTTACTTCGATCATAGCGACCATTAATAGGATTGGCTGCTGCTAATATTGATGTTCTAGCATTTAATGTTGCTCTAACACCGGCCTAAAATCATGTAAATAATAATTTTTATATAAATTCAGATATTAACTAAAACATTAATACAGTGGCGGCTCGTGGGGGAAATACATAAATATTTCCCCCTCCTACATCATAAAAAATGACCCCCTCTAATTCCTGATGATTTTAAATTTAACTTAAATATTTTATTTTATATAGAACATTTTTAATACACTTTTATGCAGTAGGTTTATCAGTATACGCACAACTATAAATTATTGCAATCTTAAAAGTTAAATCATTATACGATATACAATATACATATACCAAATTATTATAACTACACACATTACACACGTATGTTTATACGTTACAGTGCAGTGCAGACAATTAATGTTAGAATGAACATAAAATTACTATCATGTTCCCATAGGCTATAAAAGGGGTCGCCAACCTTTTCAAACAAGTGAGCTACATTTGAAATTTTTAGTCCCAGGTGATAGACATCTAGGAGGAGAATTTAGGTGTTTAGAAAGAAATTTATTTTATGAGCAAAAAAAAAAAAAGGTCTGTATCGAAATTAATACGGTAAATCGGTATTAATACGATTTACAACTTACCTATAGATTTGTGTGTTTAATTTTTAGCTTATGTAAACCAAAAAATAATATAGAAATTAATAACTAATAGATATGTTTCTTATAAAACTTTAACAGTGTAATAGTTTTTGAAAATTATTTTTAAAAATGTATAAGAAGGAAATTAATTGATAGACCAACAAGACGATAATATGCTAATTCTAGGTCAAAACTATTAAGAATTTTATTTATTCAAAAATATCTAAATTTGTTTGATTATAAATACTAAAACAAATAATCTAAAATACTATACTTTTGCTATTGATATGGTCTGTTGCTCCATAGCTTCATGGATAGCTACTTGATCACGTGGATCCATTTTATCAAATTCATCAATACAACACACACCATTATCAGCCAACATAAGAGCTCCAGCTTCAATAACAAAATCAAAAGATTCTTCATCCCTTACAACAGCAGCTGTAAGGCCGGCAGCACTAGAAGCTTTCCCAGAAGTATAAACAGCACGAGGACACATATCAGCCACTTGTTTTAGTAACTGAGATTTAGCGGTACTAGGATCACCAACTATACAACAATTAATATCTCCACGAAGGGTAGTACCTTCTAATGTTGTTTTTGGAACTCCTCCAAAAAGCATTAATAAAACACCTATAAATTAAACCAAAAAATGTAATGTTGATCAAAGAATTATGTATGTATAATCCTAACCTTTTTTAATTTGATCATTTCCATGGATGGAAGGGAAAAGACTATGTATTAAATTCAGGTACAAATTGCGGTCACGGTTCATTTCATATATTTTTTCCCATTGTGGCCCAGTCATTTGCCTCTTCATACGTTCAATTGAGTCAACAGTCAATTCATCATTATGTATCTCTCCACTTCCACCAAACTACAAACCATATTGTTTTCAATAATTATTTTATATTTTAGTTAAAAAAAAAAACTAGTATTTTTATCTTTCTGGTTTCTTACCCTTGAACCTGTTACAGATAAGCTGCATGCCAAAAATGCCAACTTATAATTCAAGTCTCTGATTCCTAAACATTTCAGTCCTTTGACACCTTCATTATTTGCATCTCCTCGTTTTTGTCCAGAAGCAGATTCGGCTCTGGCAGAAGGTGTAGACATAACACTTACATCAGGAACCACAATCAATGTACCAGTAAAATCATATCTATCACCAGCTTGTACAGTTTCAACGTTTTCATTTCTCAGGATAATTTCAAGACTAAATAACAAATTAATTAAAAATATACATAAATAAAAGGCATAGTTCTTATAAGATTTCAAAAAAATTAGTAAAAATAATCATTTGTTGCTTATAGTAACAACTGCATGCTTTCTATCTATCCTCTATAGATAAATAAATAATGTACAGTTAAAAATGTATAATTATTTTCTAAAACTATAAATAAACGATGTTATTCTTTGATTTATAGCTGGTACTTATATTTTAAGTATTTTAGAAGGAAATGTATACCTCCGTGGAATACTTCCTCGAGGAAGCTCTGATTGACATTCTTGTACTCTAATCTTTTGAAAATCAACAAATCGAGACTTATTAACATTTAAACTGAATCTTCTTCTATTAGCACAAACTGGATTTCGACATATAGTTGGTTGAGTATACTAAAAAAATATTAAAAGACTTTAAATACAAAATATGTAATTTAGAAATAGTGTTTTATTTTATTGATTTTGCACATAAAATAATAGTAGTTTTTTTGCCAATTTAATTGTTTAATAACTGGCCATAACTGGTTCATCGTGGAAGAATTTCCAGTACCCAACATACAAGGCGGAATGAAACACCTCCACAAGGTTACAGCAGCAGCAACAAAATGGCTAACCAATCTGGACATTAGAATCTAAATGTTAAGACTATACAAATAGTACCCCGACTCACCTTTCAATCAATCAAATATATTTTACATTATTTTATTACTTTTAACTATTTAACTAATTACTACTAATTTATGTTTCTAAATTTTATCAACATTTTATTTTTATATTTCTTATTGTAATATTTATTGTTGCTATAGTATCAACTAATTTTAATACTATTAGTGTTGGATTAATCTATACAAGAAATAAATAAAATAACTGGTTAAACAAAATATTATGTAAGTCAATACTATTTTATTAAAATAAATTAAAAGTATATTTACTCTAATGGATACAAACAATATATTTAATACTAGCTAAATTAATCGGCTTTGTCCTGGAAGTATTTGACTATTTTATAAAAAAAAAAAATTGAGATTGAAAAAACTACTATTTTCTTGAATCTATTATTATATCCTTTTAATTTATATAATATCTCTGTACATATTTCTATTAAGATTACAATACTTGCAATTCATATCTACATGCCGATATCAAACACATAATTTGACAGACAAAAAGGTCAGGTTGTAGATAGCTGGACAATATGTCCGCTGAGCCGCACAATATGTATAAAGGTATACAATTTACACATTTATTTTAATTATTAATGACTATTATTTAATTATTAGTTAATTATTTATTAACTTTATCAGACTAAATGTATGCCTAAAAACCTGCTCTGTGATGTACTCTTTAATTTAAAAAAAACTGCATGACGATTGAATTTTAAACCTTTTTTTTAAAGCTTAATTAAAGTTAGTTGATTTGACTTTATTTAGAAGCTACTAGCTAATCATTTTAAATTCCTGAGATCAATCATTTATTATCCATTGCAACAAATTTAAGACCTTACACAAGTGTCACATACTTCATTCAAGAAATGAGGATCTCTCATAGAATCTAAAAATTGCATGCATATTATAAATTTTAACAAAGATGACACGGGAATTATTTGCTCCCGCCTTTTACTTTTTTGGTTCTAACATGCCCAGATTTTAAAAATATTTTTTCTATTAGACTCTTATATAAAAAATATACGCTGCGTCTAGAACACTTATCCATTGTTGTATGACATTTAATATTATGGTATAAGAGTTATCTGATAATAGTTAATACAAATAATATATAATAATAATTAATAATATAAATATACGAATAGTAAATATAAATAATATAAGTTCACACAGGTTCTTAGAGTAACTACGCTTTAGGCTTCATTTTATGTGGACGACCTCCGCGACACTTGGGGAAAAACCATCTACCTTTTGGTTTTGTTGATAATGAAACACAAGAAAAATGAAACCATTCTACTGGACATAAATCATTATCGCAACATATCATCTCTTCGTATGAAATCTGTTTACAAATACAATAGGTTGGTTCATGTGAATCGACAGCTATATCCCTATTTCCATTTTTTTGGGGAAAAAAGGCCAAAAGGCGCAATTTTGACAACAATCGGCCTTCCTAAAAGGCTTAGAGCTGGAAGAACACTGGCTCAAAAAACAGAAACCGAAACTAAAAAAAATGGAAATAGGGATATTATAGCTGTCGATTCACATGAACCAACCTATTGTATTTGTAAACAGATTTCATACGGAGAGATGATATGTTGCGAATTTGCGATAATGATTTATGTCCAGTAGAATGGTTTCATTTTTCTTGTGTTTCATACTTTCATTATCAACAAAACCAAAAGGTAGATGGTTTTTCCCCAAGTGTCGCGGAGATCGTCCACATAAAATGAAGCCTAAAGCGCAGTTACTCAAAGAACCTGTGTGAACTTATATTATTTATATTTAGGTGGCAGGTTACGTGTTCAAAAATGATATGTTCGAATAAAATGTGTTTGAATGAAAAGTGTTCGAAAAAGCATATGTTCGAATGAATTTTTGTTCGAATAGTTAAACTCATTCTTAAAAACAAGCATATTGTATTAAAATATTATTTATTTATTATTTATATAGTGAAAAAAATTATTAAATTATAGGTATATTATCGTCCAGTAAAATAAATAAATGTATATACGAGTATAATATTCAAGTTAAAAGTGTAAATTGTACGCAATGCCTCTTAAAAACTCAATGTTATTTTGATTATTACTATTTTTAAATCTTAAAACTAAATTTTTAATTCTTTCTTCGTGTTGTTGTCGGGATACCTTTATTTTTTTTGCAATTCTGCCTTGTATAAATTGTTCAATTAAACTTTCGTTCTCATTCTGCATTTTTTGAAGAAGTGTTATTTTGAAGAATTATTTTTATTAAACATAAATTCATACTCATTAACTAATAACATATTTTTATTATGTATAGTAGATATTAATTTTATAGTACACGTCGACATATTCGTTTGCTATTTCATTCGGTCTGACAATCGGAAATATACTGCAGCAGTAGGTAAATTACAGTCGGTACCTATGTTACAGAAACCCATATTATGATAAAGCTTACGATAATATAACGAGTAGATAAAATTTATTGCTCTATATCAGATACTATATTAGGCCGGAGCCCGACGACTGCGACGAGGGAAACGCGCCATAATGTTAATTGTTAAATATAAGTCTTAAATAACCGTCTTTCCCTGGTTAACGGTATAATAGTCGGAATATACTATAGATAATAGATATTTTAATATCTATAATATCAAAATAATAAATACAAAGTTTTCGAACAAAAATTCATCCGAACCTATGCTTTTTCGAACACTTTTCATTCGAACACATTTTATTCGAACATATCATTTTCGAACACATAACCCCTCGTCTTATATTTACTATTCATATATTTATATTATTAATTATTATTATATATTATTTGTATTAACTATTAATTAACTATTATCAGATAACTCTTATACCATAATATTAAATGTCATACAACAATGGATAAGTGTATGTTTTATATTTATAGCGTGACCCGGTGCTCTACAGGCTGATCGGGCGTCCGGTGCTCTAATATAAAACCGGGCGCCCGGTGCTCTAGACACAGCGAAAAATATATATCTAAGTTGTACGAACAGAATACAAAATATTTTAATACTTCATTTAGGAATAAATACTATAAATTTATTCTTATTATAGACCGGCAATGATTCTCTAAAACAATGTTAAATATATACTTTGAGTCTTTGTCTGTATTGCACTAGTATATTATAATTAAATATTTCATTAAATATTCTATCCCCCGATCGATATCCATGTATGCTTTTGAAACTGAGTTTGATTTATATTTAATAACAATATACATTTAGATTATTTTCAATAAAATTACAGCGACTTACTTTGAATTGTTGTTCAACATTGGGAACATCTGTCTGGCAGTCTTGACAAGTGAAATGTCCAGCTACTAGTTCTGGATGAATAGGATGTGTTCTAATAACTTGTCCAGAAATACGTACCAACTCGCCAATTTTGGCAGTTGTTAATTCTCTTACATTAAATCTAGTGGTAACATCTACAAAGCTCACAAAATAATCTTGGTGATTTCCTGTAGCTTCAGTCCGATCAATTACAAAATTACCAACAGCTAAGCACAAAGCTGGATAAATTCTAAATAAAAAACATTGATAAGCTAGGTATATGTTGAAAAAAGATGCTAAAAATGTGTACCTGTAATATTCTTCTAGAATGGTGATGGCAAGATTCTGATTGAATTTTTCAACATCAAGGAAACTAACCTCCAGTGTGAAACGTTCAGAATTTGTCATCTCAACAGCAGATTCCAAATATTTGGGTTCATTACAGCCTTCTTCGACAAATCTGAAATTTAAACAAAATATAAACACTATATACCTTATGATGTACAATTAAAATATAATTCATACTTACTCCTCTAAGAAATCTTGAAATAGTTTTTGTGATCTGACTTTCAACTGATCACGTACCCTATTGACCCCTGTCTGAGTTTCTGCGACGTCCATAGTGAATAATATACACCAACAATAAGACTTATTTTAACAAAGAATTATTAAAGTAAAGTATCTAACTGATGGAACATAAACGACGATGAAAAAAAAAGCAAAATGCCGATTGAGGAATTGACAAAATGCCTACCAAAGAGACATGAACGATGAACTGTGTATAGTGTATACAGTAGTACAGTACAATTATAGAACAAAGTACCAAGTTGTAACTTTAAAAGACGTCAGACACAGACAATACTGAAAACTGAATAGTGAATACTAAATACTAATAAACTATATAGAAAGAATAGTATACGATAGTACGATACTACGATAGGCTATTTCCACGAACCGGACATGTTGCTCTGTACTGTTGCTGTTTCGTTGTTGTCTATCGGGAATTGGCGGGAAACTTTATAACCTGTGTAACCACATTTATTTTACGGTGAACCGCGGCTGCAGAGAAGCTATGGTGATAACAATCGCTCATGATGTAGATAAAAAAATGCACTCACTAATCACCGTAGAAGGAAAATTTCACGCTAAACTTGACTTACGTACTGTATTAATTATAAAGATGTAAATATACAATACAAAGGTATATCCACAGTTTAAGATAGAATGGTTGCGCATCGATGTACTATGTTAAATGTTAAAGGCGGTAAGCTATATAAATGACAAAGTGACCATGCAATGTACTCATAAGAATTTACTGACAGTGCCATCTAGCGTCGGCATGTTTATTGTTCTCATAGTCCTTTTACTAACTATATTATAACTATAACTATAACTATACTTGTAAGTTGTAACTACTTATAATTGTATCAATGTGGATATATATATAATATGTAATTTATGTAATTTTTTCACCATCTGAAATTGTTTAACTAAGGGGGTAAACATCCTATAACTCTTACGCGCCCTTTCTGAAATCATTTTTTTAATGGATAAAAAAAATCCTATAATTTTTACACCCTCTGCAGGAATCAATTTACCTGGTGTCAAAAATGTCCAAGTTTATTTTTAGCCTTTCTGGAATTGTTATACTGGGGGAGTAAAAATATTCTAGTTTATTATTTCAATTCTAGAGGTAAACAAAAATTAGGAAATATTTACTCACCTCAGTAAAACGATTCCTGCAGAGCGCGTAAACTACGCCTTACAAGGTACAATAAGTAGATCGGTAGGTATCAATATAAATAAATTAAAATATCTATCGATATTTTTTGTGAATTCAGGGCAACAAAATCCTAACCCTAGTAATCTATTTTTTTTAGCTTTTTTTGTTTCATGCGTGTAATTTTAAATAGTCATAACTCATAATTAATAAAAAATGTGAATATTATTATACATTACCTATCGCGGCCGATAGAGGTGGGATAGAGATTGGTCCAAGAGCGAAGGCGGTGCTGCAGTGTGCACCACGTCCACCTATACTACCTAGCAGCTAGCTACTTGCGAATTACCTTGCTAATCATGGGTGAGAGTACACCACAATGATGCGGTTTCAAGTATGTGCACCCGCCAAGCTAATAAACACCTTCAAAAATGATTGTTGCGTGGGGTGGTAATGGTAACCACATACTTTGTGTTAAAAAACAAAAAGGTGATTTATTGACATTAACGATTAAAAAAAAAAAACTGCTTTGTAGGACATTTTTTCAAGATTATTTTAAAACTAAGAATAGGTTTTTAAAAATAATACTTCACAAAATATATAAACTTATTGTGTGCTAAATTTGGCACAGGGATAACATGCATACCTACACTTAATTGGTATTTTTGTATATTATAATATTTAATGTAACATACATTTTTTCTTAATTTGTATTAAATTAATTTCGAAGTGCATAAATGTCACTTTGACCTTTGCACTGTTTGCGGAGTATCAAAAATGAAAAAAACTTATTTTGGGTGTATCTTGTTCCAGAAATGCATATTATAAAATAAAAATTGCATTATTAGATGCACTGTGATCGTATATGGCACAACTAAACTTTGGTAAACTTTAAAGAAAAGTTTAACTAAAATACTTTTTTTATATTTTTTTCCCAAAATCCTGACTCTTTTACAATGAATACTTTTTTTTGGGTAAAAAATTAAGTCGTACATAAAGGGGTTTGTACTTCAGCTTTCAAATAATATTGTACTATCTGATTTTTGTCATTTTTACGTTATTGCAAAAACAAAATACGGAAACATAACGTGTATTTGTGTATACGCATAATATTTATTCATTTGGACACAAACCGGCGTTAAACAATATGATCATAATAATAATATAAAACGAAGGGACATATAATACTTTTATTATTATATAATTCATATTTTGTAGAAAGTGATTGGTAATTTCGTTTTTTTTTTCAATTTAAACGATCATAATCTATATTATATAGGTGTAAGGTGTATTTATATAGGTATTATGAAACACGCGGGATTCAATTAAACCTAAAGTAATAAAAGAAATAAGAAATAATTTTTACACTAAATTTAAAATTGAGCGGATCTAATGTATAATAATATGTGTCTACGTGTAGTTATGCGGGTTATTTTAATATTTAATATTTACTATAAAAGTAGCAGTGTATAGTTTGGTATAAGCCATTAGGTACCTACTATTAGTTTTGCTTTACCATTAGACGCACTACATCAATATTCATAGCATAACATGACACAGGCGTTAGATGTTCAACAAACAAATTATTTGTATACTATTGCTGTATATTATGCTGCACATGTGCAGACAATAATTATTATATCAATAACAATTCTTCTACCAACGCATGTAAGTAAAACAGTATATCTATGTTGTACTAATTACTTTTAACTAGTACCTAAGTTTATATTAAATAGATGCTAAATTTTTGGAAAACTGCAAAAAAAAGTTTTGGTAAAAATGTTTAAAAAAATAACTTTTTATTTAATTATTTTCAAAAAAATACATTAAATGCTATTTTGTAAAGTTTATTTTTCTGAAAATGTTGACGTTTCAACATTGTATTTTCATTAACCTAGTGATTTTTAACAATTTTTTTTTTAATTTATTCAAGAATTATATTTTGTTGAACAACAATATAGTGATATATATTTATATTATTAATGATTAAATCATTCTTATCAAAAAACGAGACAAGATAATATCAAAACATTAAGTTATGGAGTATAATATGGTATTAAATAATACGCAATTCTACTCGAAATTAAAAAAATTTTATAAGCCATGACATTAATAAAAATAAAATGTTGAAACGGCAACAAAAAACATCAAAAAAATAAACTCCACTGCAGAATTATTGCTATATCTCCAATTTTATTTTTAAATAAAAAAATGTTGTGAACTTTTTTACCAAAACATTAAATTAAATTGAAATATGAAATATTTGTAGTCTTTCTTCTTGAGGGTATTGAAAAAAAACAAAATTTATAATATCTCCATTATTTTAGGAGATATTGCTGCAATGGGTAAATCTTCATGAGACTGCACCTTGTATATACTGCTGTAAATAATATCTCCGTATGGGAAAATATACTATTTAAAGTTTACAAACTTCTTACTATAATAATTTTCAATACAGTTACATTATTTTATTTCGCCTATACTTGTTCAAATATAAATAACCAAGTACAAAATGTTTAGTACCTTGTACCTACACTATATAGTGGTGCAAGTATGAACAATTTTCAGGGAAGGGCTTCAATCCCTTGATATTTTTTATAAGTATAATCACTCTAGTAAAACCCTATACGTGAAAGTCAGAAGAAATGTATTAATTAGTAGATTATTAGTAATAAATTAGTAGATACTATATGTGCATCGCAGATCGCTTGTGTATTGTTCGAGGGAGCTTGTTACTTAGCCCACCCCCTAAGCGGTTATATGTCTCCTATATTTTCGTAGGTAATACTGACTTATACACATTACGTCATTACACACAGTTATACGCATGTAGGTACATTGATTTATTATTTTGTGAGTTAAATAAATAATAAAATAGTAATTGTATCTAATTTATCGAACATAATTATATGATATTATAATATAGACATTATATGATATTTTATAATACTGCTGTGATCTGTGAATTGTGATGCATAACGAATGATTTGTACTTAATATATTATGTAGAAACCTGTTATTATAAGTATAACTATAATAAAGTGACTATAGAATAAAAAAAAATTTACTTTCTTAAAATATGTAATTGAATGTAATTATATGCAGTAATTTAACAGGTATATAATACGTTTACCATTGTATGCACTAATGCACTATACATATACTTAACTAAAAGTATTAAAGTATATAATAAGAAATTAAGCATTATATTACTGCTTGTCAAAAATTCGTTCAATGATAGACTAATTATTATCGATTGATTTAAATATTACATTTTTTGATAATATTGTACGCTTATTAACTTACCAAAGATTTTAATAAAATTATAAATTAAGGTTTATTTATTTTCAATCATAGAGAGTGGAAATGACTGTTGGAGAACTAAGTAAAATGTATTGCCAATATTTATTTCTTAAATCCCCATGTAATATATAAATATAATTATATGCATAATGCAGTGGTGAATACTATTATTATATACCTATAAATTATAATACATATAAAATAACGATTTTGATTTAAAATAGGCACAGTCACCATTTTTACACACAGATGTATTTCCATTAACAAACGAAGATTACATGAGAAGATGTGCACCAGTTGTCATATGCAATCCAAACTCGAAGTATAGAACTTTCAACGGATCATGTAACAACTTAAGAGTACCTACATGGGGTGCATCTAATACTCCGTTTGTGAGACTTCTCAATGCTGAATATAGTGATGGTATTGTAATCGTATTTAGTATTGAATATAAATAGAATTTATGTTAAATTTTTTTTAAATCTGATGTTTGTACATTTAGAGTTATTAATTTTAATTTATGATATTAAAAACAAAATATGGTAATCTAATTTAGGTTAATAATAGTATTATACAAATATTTAATTTTTTTAACTTTGTAAGAAATATAAGATAAATTCCTAAATTTTTTTGACTTGTTTAACTAAAATGGTTTTTAGGTATTTATAAATTTCGACAACAATCAAATGAATCACAGTTGCCAGGAGCTAGAAAAATTAATACACAATTATTTTTGAATAATCAGTGGTACGATTATGATGAACTAAATGTACTCTTAATGCAGTGGGGACAATTTATAGCTCATGATATCACTCTTTTAAGACCAGATACCTCTGTTGGTAATGACATTACTAATAAATATTTATAATTTTAATATAAATCGTAAATTTGATGATGTAAATGTGTTATTAATTTATTATACATATAATGTTAATGCCTAACACCTAGTCTAATTTATATTTATTAAAATCAAGTAAAACTACTGTTTAATTTTTAAAACTTTAAAATGTATGTTATAAACTATAATGAATAACAGCAATCATTTTTTTAAATTTTATAGAAAATTGTTGTGCAGTTCAAAATGTATCTAAAACACCAACTCAATGTCAAAACGTAATTGACATACCCAAAAATGATCCCATTTATTTAAATAATAACAAAACATGTATATCATTTAACCGCGCAGTAACTTCGGCTAATTTTAGTTGTCCATTGATGCCAGCTACATTTGTTAGTACCTACTAAATAAAAACTTCTATGCCTACAATTCTATTAATATTTTTTTTCCATTTTTAGATGGTCGAAGTTTCTCAATATATTGATGGATCTCAAATTTATGGATCTAGTGATACAATAGCATCGGGGTTGAGATCCTTCATAAACGGAAAACTCCGATCTGACATTCTTAAGCAGGGTGACCAAAATACTCGAGTAGAAGAATTTTGTCCACAAGTGAATCGAACAACATTAAACTGTGACTCATCAACAAATTCTAAAGTTTGCTTTCAAGCTGGTTAGTTGATAATATTTTAAAAACGATTAACTTTTTTTGGTATCTTTAAATTAAACATATTTACTATTAAATCAACATTATATATTCTCTACTAGTATAATTAAAATTTAGGAGAAACAGAATTAAAGATTGAGTTAAACTTAAAGCTAATATTCTCTGATGAGAAACTTCTCTGCAGTAGCAACTATAATAGCAAGTACTATATAAATAATTAGAAAATATTTATAAAGTTAACATTTAATGAAACTAATTAAGTATCTGTAATGGTAAAGCTAAAAAATAATCTGAAAATCAAAATACATTTTGAAAAAAAAACAGTGCTATTTCTTAATTTACGATTTATATAAATATATATAAGCATTATTTATTTAATGTGCCTTGACTGTCGTCTAATTTGAAAACACTACGTTCATCAGAAAAAGATACAGATTCGAGATAAAATGAAGACCTGAGGGCAACAACAAGACATCTCCATAATTTGGCCAAAATAATTTTTTGATTGCACATTATCAAGAAAAAAAAACTGCGTCGTTTAGTGCAACATCCAGACAAATCCTACTACTTATACGTACTGACGTTGGATCTAAATATATTTTTTGTTAATTTTTACAACTATTATTTAATTTTTAAAACGGTTTAAAGTGATTCCTGAAAAATTGTAGAAATTGGAGAAGTCTTGTTGTTGCTCTCAGATCT
Source organism: Neotoxoptera formosana (assembly GCA_022818045.1). Classification (NCBI taxonomy): domain Eukaryota; kingdom Metazoa; phylum Arthropoda; class Insecta; order Hemiptera; family Aphididae; genus Neotoxoptera; species Neotoxoptera formosana. The sequence goes on along the minus strand of CM040631.1, from coordinate 2,963,649 downwards.
TCAAATGATAAAGCTTTATTGGGTTTATTGGGTAATCGGACGCCACCCCGATTTCCGAATTATAACTATCGAAAACCAGTGGTGACCTGGCTACATTTAATTTGGTCGCCTAAAATTAAATGGGTCCAGAGCTATAAGCATTCACAGGAAGATATAAAGCTTAGCCCAACTAAACTTTATTAACCCTCATCACAAAAAAAAAATCCAACTGTGTGGTTGTGCCAGTAAGTTTAGCCTAGTAACATTGGTGTAATACAACACTGTCAAAACATCTATATATAGTCCTCAGGCCATCTTTGCGCTTTAGGTACCGATTCAAAAGTAACTATGAAATTCACTACCTATTTACCGTAACACAATACTGCATACAATTGCAAACGAAATCCAAAGGTTTTTTCACAAACTCGAGGTGAGGCAAGATCGCTATGTCAATCCATTAACCATCGGACCACTCAACTATTATATATGTATATAGACAACTCTAAAATAAGTCTAAAGGACATTTCATACGTGATAAGTATCGTCTTAAATGTTTGAAATCATATGACTAGGTTTAACACTATACTACCATAGTATCACACGAATGAAAAATACATACAACTATTAAACATGTTTATAAATATCTTTAGTTTGTTTAAACAATAAAGCCGCAGGACAATGTAGAAAAAAATTATTTATATAGATTATTTGTACTGTTTTATTATTATTATTTTTTTTTACTATTTTTTTTTTTTTATTCAGGGGATATTCGCGTAAATCAGAACTTGGGGAATGCACTTCTTCAAAATTTATTCTTGAGATTTCATAACCATTTAGCATCCAAGCTGTTTTATTTGAACCAATTTTGGACCGACGAAATACTCTATCAAGAAACTCGAAAGATTGTCGGAGCAGTTATTCAACACATTACTTACGATCATTATTTACCTATTATATTAGGTATAATAATGTCTTTTTTTCATGAATAAAACTATTTTATACAGGTACATCGTACATTTAATATTTTTAGGAGAAACGTATACAGAGTATTATGGATTATTTACTCCTCAAACAATGTACAGTGATAGAATAAATCCATCTACGTCGTTAGAATTTTCAGCTAGTTCATTTCGAATACTTCATAACCAAATTCCAGAGAAATTAAAGTACGGTATTTTTGATTTAATAAGTATTTAAATAAAATGTTCCCATCTAATAGTTAGGTATATAAAGTATAAATACTAAATAATATCGTAAAATGTTTTCATTATTATAGGTTTACCTATTATTATAAATTACAATTAATTAATTAGTTTTTATTCTTTGTTTGTCATCACTTTTTGGAGCAGTAAAAATATTGAAACTTCAACTTTGAGAATGGTTTCTGGTAGCAAATTGTATTTATTTTTTGAAGGGGAGGGGGGTCTAAGTAAAATAGTTGTGTTCATTGCAAATTAATCGGAAAAAACTAAAACAATTATGGAAAATTTACGTAAAACCAGTTTTTAACAAAATTAATTTTGTTTTTTTCTTGTAATTCAAAACCTGCAAATAACAGAGCCTTAAATTTTTAATTTAACTTTAAATCATCACCGAATATTTATAATAGAACTTTCTACTTATGATATATATTGATATTGTTCGATTATTTTGGTTATTTTTGTAATTTTACCTACATTTGAAATTGTTTCGAATTTTTCAGTTATTTTTTTGTTTGAAGAGTAACAAATCTTAAAAATACAATACAAAGTTCCTCATAAATTCCATAACTTGTATTTATAATAATTTATGTTACTATTTTAAATTGTTATACTAATGAATTTTCAAAATATTTAGACTATATAGCTTTAAGATGTTTATATCACGGTTTAACGGTGTACAATGTTCAACAATGTATTTGTTAGATAATTTTAAATAAAAATCTTTTGGAGTAAAGTTGCTTATAATTATATAAATTGTATTAATATATTTTACACATTTTCTCAGCTTCATAGATAAAATGTACAAAGTTGCATTTCAAGTTAATTTAACAGATTGGATGGATAGACCTGATTTGCTAGTTATGGGAAAAAATGTTGACTGGTTAATAAGAGGACTTGTTGAAACTGCAGGTCGTGAATACCAAGCATCATATAATCAATTGGTTAGATTTTTGAGTATATTATAATTTATAATTGTTCTTATTTAATCAAATATAGAATAACAAATAATAATCAAATAACAAGAATGTATATTTCATTAATTTTAACTGTTAGTGTTATGGGTATGATGCAATTAAGTACTTACATTAAAAACAATATTTTAAGTTTTTGACTATCTTTAGATTTCGAATTTCCTCTTTCGCTTTAATTTGCCCGACTTTACTGGACAAGATTTATTATCTATTGATATACAGCGAGGCCGAGATGTTGGTTTACCAGTATACAATCAAGTCAGATCAATTTGTGGAATACCACAGGCCAATTCATTTGATGATTTATCGGATTTAATACCTATTAAAGTAAATTTTACGATTCATGCAATTAAAAAATAAAAACAAATACGATAATTTATTTTATTAGGCAATACAAATATTAAAAACCCTTTATGCAACGGTACACGACGTTGACTTACATGTAGGGGCATTACTTGAGGCACCAGAAGAAGGATCCATAGTTGGACCTACTACTAGATGCATACTATCTGATAGTTTCTTTAGATATAGGTACGGTGATCGCTTTTTTTACGATGTACAAGGACAACCTGGTAGTTTTACACAAGGTATTTTATTTTTATTACTTGTAAATTGTAATACATTTTAATTTTAATTAATATTTTTGATTTTTCAGAACAACTTAAAACGATAAAGCAAATTAACTTAGGCCATGTCATATGCGCGACAACTAATTTATTTACTCTACCTTTAGATGTTTTTAAAAGTTTACACGAGTATGTAGAATTTTAAATATTAACTAATATTAAACAATTTATCAACTACAAGACTTTTTTAACAAAATCATAAAGTTTATATGTTACTCATACCTATTGCAGAGTTTTCAATTTTTCATATTGATACAAAAAAAAAAAAAATATATTTTTATTAAAAATAGTTGTTGTATAGTAAATTAGTAAATAATTTATGTAATACTGAAATCTTTAAAATATCAAATTTGTATCATACAATTTCATAAATTTTGTAAACATTTTTTTCACGGCATATGATTTAATTTGATGAAGTCGATTTACTATTAGGTACGTAATAATAAATTATTATATGATGTTTTGTTTATTATAGTTTTTCTTCGATTAAATGGAATTGTGATGAACACTTCAAAATAGATTTAGAAGCATGGAGAGAATTTAAGTGATAGTGAATATTATAATATATGGATCGAATTGTATGAACATAAAACCAATAATACAACAATATACCAGAAAACCTACAACTGCGATTAAGGTTTAAAAAAACATCCAACAGACATATTTTAAATAAAGCCACATACTTCACAAGTTGTAAACATTTGTAATTAATGTAAATATTTGTAAAACCAATGGCCCAGATGACGAGGCTAATTTATTGTAAAAAAAAATTGTTATAATAAATCTAAATATGTAAGCGATTTAAAGAAATTATCTGTGACTTAAAGTTTAGCTTAAATATACAATGTAGGTACAGTACGACTTTGATAATATCAAAGATACTATACACAGAGAGATTCACCAAGCATTGCCTTACCACAATTATTTCATTTAACGATTTCGTTATGATTTATAGAATTTGTACATAATATACTCAAGGACCATATTTTCAAATACTTAGATATTTTAGGCTATGTAAGGTATGTCCTAAAATTCTGTGGATTGTGAAAAGTTCCAAACATATTTTTTTCAAATGAGAACCCACTTTTTCCTGTAAATTATTTGTTTGGTTAGTTGATTGTTTTTTTTAAAATATTGATTTATATAAATCGAAATTAGAACGACTAGTTTTTAATTATTAAATTTTAAATACTACCGAAGGGTTATTATCTCTTGCCATGTTTGGTCCATCCTAATAGATCTAAACATCTAAACCTATGCGGGCTATGATTTATTCATGGCTCTATCCACGAATCACGAAGTAGAAAATATAATATTATCTAGTTTATAACTATATAGGGAGAATGAGTGGCCGCTGATGCCCACGGTGGTGAATTTTAGTCATTGTATCGCAAATTGTGAAACAAAGCGAGAGCATTTTGAATTATTAATCATATAATGCATATTATTACATTTCATTCCAATAAGAAATACAAATAATAATTTTGATAAAAACATAATTAATCTTAATGTCATTTAACATAGAGTAGAGTTTATTCAAGCGTATATACGAGTCATATATTATAATATAAATTTAGGTCAAATATATATAAAATAATTTATTATAATCTGAGCAACTCTAACTAAATATCCGCATCAAATATGTCTTCATCGTCCTATTCATTCCCTAATCGCTATCGTCGTTTCGTAATGTAATAATGATCGGCTCTAACATGACATCCCTCAAATTTCCTTGTGATTATCTTCGTCTTGTATTTTTTCCACATGTGCAACACACTTTTCCCAATTTTTTTTCTGTGTTGCTGCATTCATATCCGCGTGCACCAACTTCTCTACGTCTGCCATCTTAAACGTATTGTTTTTTTTAGCTACCACCCCTTTAACCTGTGCCCAAACCAACTCAATTGGGTTATAATGTTATATTGATAATGGTATGGAGGTACCTATCACTTCATGTTTCCAGTGCTATTCCGTCTAATTCGTAGAGTTATACATCGGGTTAAGTAATTTTACGCGCTCACCCAATTCAGACAGCCAGGGGCGGCTTAAGACGTAGGCACAAGGATCATTAAGGATACTTGTGTTAAAGAGGCGGCATTTTTTGACACATTTTTCATTATGATTAAAGAGGCGGCAAAATTAAGTTTTACCTACGTATGAAAAAAAATCACTAGAGCTGGCCCTGCAGACAGCCATTCTTGTGGTGAAAATTCAATACTTTTATTTTTCAGCCACTCTTCTACAACGACTATTTGACTATTACTTTTAAGAAAATTATCTGGCGTTAAAAAAATTTTTTTTTTTGTTGATATTTGTAGTTTTATAATATTTGGTTTGTACCTATAATAAATTATATTGTGTACTAGATTTTTTTCATAATATTTATCACAATCTAAAATATGAAACGTTGGGCTAAAAAGTAAAAAGAAACTTGGAGACGGTAAATTGCCGTTGGGCGCCCGCTGGAGCTATGGAATGGAGCGCGCCCGGAGGAACGTTAAGCATCGAGTATTCGAGTGGTAAGATGCATTGTCTATAAAAATTACCGACGGCTCTTCGAGTTGGTTCGATATCTTTACAAACCAATTTTTAAATACCTCAGACTTCATTGAGTGTGATAGTCACTCTCAAAATAATGCTAACGTAGTAACGACGTTGGCTGGAAATAGTCGATGTTAAAATATGTTAAATATTTAAATGTTAAATACCTAGTGTGTTCCCTGGTGTTTACCATATTATTCTATTTGTTTACACTATCATAATCAGCACAGAATATAACAATCAGTTACCACATTCGATAAGATTTGATAACAGAATTATTGTAAATTCAAATTATTTTATCTTAATAGTTAATGCTTCATTATTAAATTATTCTTAAATAATAAACTGTATACATCTTAAACTAAAATTGATTTTTATTTATTCAAAATTTTTACCTACAGTGTGCTGCAGCCTGCTGTAGAAATGCTTGATTTATGTTTACTTGACTTATGCTGGTCTTCTCATTAGTTGTAATAATTACTGATATTGTCATTGTTATTACCATACATAATACAATTGTTTGATCAAACCATTTAATGTTTCTCTGTCCATCAACTTTTAAATTTAAATCGCGATTACTATTTACCATTTTGGTCTTGTTGATTATTGCACCGTTGATTGGTCATTACTATCTTTCAAAGGTAGGTAAATGTACAACTAAATAAAGTTATTGACATTTCTATATTTTTCATATATTTTAGGAAGAAAAAGATGGGTTTGAAAATTCTTATAACACACATTCAAAACTGGAAGTTCATGGGGACTATGGTGTTTTTAGAGCTACCGACTTGAAACATAGAATAGCTGAACTAGTTAGAATAAAAAGTAATTAAAATAGTATTATATGTTTATATAGATACTTTATGTAATATTAAAATATACATTTTTTATTTTTATTTATATATAATATGTTATATGCATGAACAGTGAGGTTACAATTAATATACATTTTAATATTTACAATGTTCTTAATGCTTTTCTTAGATTCTGTAAATAATGAATTAAGAAATATTGAAGGAAAACGGCAGAAACTTCTTAGTGAACTTGCTTTCAACCATAAAAAAATTGATAATTCTAAAGCAGAACTTATACGACAAGAAGCAGAATTAGAAAAACTGAAAATTTCTGTTAAACAAGTGAATATAATGCATATCATTTCTCTAGAAATATAAGTACCTATCACAATTTATTATCTTATTTTAGGCTCAAGTCGCAGAAAATGAAGCTGTTATACAAAATTCTCCTAACCTGGCCCCACCAACAATTATATTACCAAAAAATCCTCCTTCGTTTATACCTTTATCTGTAAACACACGTTATACGTGTCGTAATATGAAAAATTGTTTTGATTATTCTCGTTGCTCATTAACATCAGGATTTCCATTTTACTTTTATCGCCCTGAAGAATTGCCTGAATTAGTTTCTATGTCATTAAATAAAATTGTTTTTCAAGTTTTACGCTATAACCCACATTTCACAAACAATTCAGACAACGCTTGTGTGTATGTAGCTTTAATCGGTGAAACTCATAATTCTATTAATATAACGCAATTAGAACGTCTTCCTTTTTGGGGCGGCGATGGTAGAAATAATATATTATTTTATTTAAGTAAAAATGTCTATAACAAACCAAATTTCGATCAAAATATTGATTTTGGACGTGCCATAATTGCTCAGTCTTTTTGGAATGAAAACAATTTTCGTTCTGGCCATGATATAATGTTACCTGTTAGTTTTGGGCCACCAGGTGGAGAAGTTTGGATGGATTCTCCATACATGCTTCCAGCTAGAAGAAAATATCTGTTGTCTTTTGAAGGATATAAAAATATCAACTTTACTAAACACCAACAAAACTTTGGTAATTTAGAATTTAGAAATATTAAACTATATAGACTTACATTAATTGTTAATAAACAATTTAATTTTTTTTTTAGTTGATATGTTACAAAAGTATATAACACAAAAAACTGATGATCAGTTTTACATAATAACTGATTGTGAGAATCAAAGAGTTGAGAGTAATATCACTGATTGGTGTTTGTGTGGTGATGAAACTAAACGTAAAGTTTTTCTTACTCAGTCAACTTTCACGTTGGTCCCAGCACCTTTAGATAATGATATGATATCTACAGCAATGATGCAAACCCGTATTTTTGAATCACTTAAATTTGGTGCTGTTCCTGTATTTTTAGAACATGACAGACTTGGATTACCTTTTGATGAAGTAAAATCATAATTCAATATTTAACATAGACGTGTGCATGAGAGCAGTGAAGGGAGTTAAAGGTTTACCTGTTGTATATTATATTTCCGAGATATGGCTGAAAATTAATGATAATTATGGACTACTGTAAATTTTACTACCATAAACTTTAACTGTTAAGCATTTTTTTGTGGGTTAGTCAGCTTTTAATATGTAATTTTATTATGTTAACTATTTCTTTACCCAATGACATCATACTTCTGAAATTTGTCTTATGGCTGGGCTTAGTTAGAAAATAGGCTGGTTTATCTTATTCTGTATCCAAAAATTAATTCTGCACACGCCTATGCTTAGTTTACAGTGAATTATAATTTCTTACAAAACTATATTTCAGGTTATTGATTGGTGTAGAGCTGCTATATGCATAGCAGGGGAGAGAATTCCAGAACTTCATTGGTTGTTAAGAACTATACCTGATAATGATATTCTATTAATGAGGCGACAGGGTAGAATGCTCTACGAAAAGTATTTTGGAACTATTCAATCTATTTTGGATACAACTCTAGCTGTTATACGTGATAGAATTGGTATACCTCCCACTCCAGTGATTGATATACCTTCACCAAGTATATTTAATGAAAATTTTAAAGTGGGTTTTCTTTATTTAAATTATTGTAAAAAATAAAAATTTGTAAATACAAAAATAATTTTTATATAGCCGATTAAAATGGATCCAATTATACCAGATGCTGAACCTGAAGAAAGTTTAGGTCCCTTGGAGCAACCTTTTAACTCTCCAGTTTTTAAAAGAAATCATTCAATAATGAATACTCAAGGTTATGAACTATGGAATAGTTGGGGAGATCCATTTAAACTTTACCCTCATACGCCTTTTGATCCATTGCTTCCATCGGATGCAAAATTCATCGGTCAGTGAAACATGTTTTTCAGTGGTTTCTATTAGAATTGTATAAATTATTAAATGTTTTGTCTTATACTAAGGTTCTGGTAAAGGCTTTCGACCAATTAACAATGGTGCAGGTGGAGCAGGAAAAGAATTTTGTCAAAGTCTTGGTGGAAACTCACCACGGGAACAGTTCACCATAGTTATACTTACTTACGAACGTGATCAAGTATTATTTTATTATATATATTTTTTAATTTTATCACATTTTTGTTATTATTTTTTTTTTATAAGGTACTTATGAATTCTCTTAGTCGTCTACATGGTCTGCCTTATTTAAATAAAGTACTTGTTGTGTGGAATTCTCCTAAACCACCTCTTGAAGACTTACGGTGGCCTGAAATTGGTGTACCTGTTCATGTTAGTATAGCATGAATAATTTTGTTTGTACATTTGGGATTTATTTGATTTAAATTTTATTTATTCATTCAGGTTATTCAGGCAGCTAAAAATAGTCTTAATAATAGATTTCTGCCTTACGAAGCAATCGAAACTGAAGCTGTTTTGTCAGTTGACGATGATGCTCATTTAAGGCATGATGAAATTATGTTTGGTTTCAGGTAAATTGTATTTTCATTGTTTTTTGTTTTTAATTATTATTTAGTGTACTAATACTTATATATTATTAAGGGTTTGGAGAGAACAACGTGATAGAGTTGTTGGTTTTCCTGGACGATTTCATGCATTAGACCTTAATCATGGTGGTTGGCTTTATAACTCAAATTATAGCTGCGAATTGTCTATGGTCTTAACAGGCGCTGCGTTTGTACATAAATACTATTTATATTTGTATTCATACTGGCTACCTCAAGCAATTCGTGACAAAGTAGACCAATACATGAACTGTGAAGATATTGCTATGAATTTTTTGGTATCTCATGTCACCAACAAACCTCCTGTGAAGGTAGTTATACAATTAATTAAATATTTTAACAATACAATAATATGCTTATTATTTCAACTTTAGGTTACATCTAGATGGACTTTTCGCTGTCCAGGGTGTCCTGTTTCACTGTCCGAAGATGAAACACATTTTTTAGAACGCCATAAATGTATCAACTTTTTTACTAAGGTGACATTTTTTTTTTTCATCATTAAATTTTAAATATTATATTGCCAGTAAATTTGTTAACATATTATAATAACATTTTATAATATTAAATATTTTTATGTTGTAGATATTTGGATATACACCTCTTCTAAATACACAGTTTCGAGTTGATTCTATTCTTTTTAAAACTCGAATACCACACGACAAACAAAAATGTTTTAAATTTATTTGAAACATGAAGGAAGAATCAGATCAATATTAAATCTATGACAGTCCACATTCCGCAGAGGTTGGGTCACATATTTATATGATTTAACAAGACCGATCATTTTAAATTTGATTAAAAATAGATACACTTTCGACTTTTCTTAACTAATGTAATCAATAAATTAATGATATACACATAGAAAAAGTATTAAAGAGACTTATATTTCTATGACAAAAATGATTACACAATTTATATGTGATAAAAAATATATATTTATTTAAATTTAAAATCCTAATCGTCTTAATGTGTTTCAAATTCAAACTAAGAGTTATTTTCAACAGAATATAGCTAAGAATTAGGGTGGAAATATTGTTTATTAAATTCGTTAGAAATGTTTATGTACAATAAAAAATTGTTTTTTCAACATTTATTTTTGCTATAGGTAGTTTTTTACTATTTTTTATGACAACGTATTACAATTTTAATTCCTTATTCCAAATCACAATATTTTTCAGAGTTATAAGTACCTAGGTATTTTTAAGTTTACATTAGCAGAGTGGTATAGCACAAGAGTACTTAGAATATGTTGGTCGACTATAAGTCTATAACTACTCCGCTCATCAAATCTTTAAATAGGAACTTTAAAAAAATGTATGGTATCGATAATAAATAGTAAAAAATATATTGAATGTATTATGTTAAACAAACCATGTGATATTATAAGTTTAAAGTTATATTTATATATACACTTATATATAAAATAATGTATGTTTGTATGGGAATTATATAGACATAAAAAATACTGAATAATTGGTACCAAATTGTGCACACATATTCCTTGAGACTATCGGTGAGTGTTCTTTGCAAGGCCGGGTGGGCAATGGGTGTATTTGCCCCGGAACGCCAAGGCTTTTTAAAACTATAAACTTTATTATGAATTATGATCATTATTTCTATAGTAGGGATTTTATAGTATATTGTTTGGTTATTAGAAGAACGTTAGTAGGTATAACAAAATAATGTAGTTGGTGTTGTATACCACGTTTCAGCATTTAAGATTGTTTAAGTTCAAAATCGCCAATCCCGCCGACGATTACCACTCGTTAAATGGATCACCCGATATAAGCCCATGGCCGAAAATCCATTTTAAGGGGAATTAAATTTCAGGGGGCCTAACATTTTTGTTAACATCAATGTGAGGGCTTCGATCCCACATAACTAATAAGCTGTCTGCTTTAGGGAGGGACTTAAAGGATATTTTGGTTTGGTTGGTTTTTATTTTAGGTTGTTTATTTTTGACAATCGTACATATTTCTTTATATTTTGTAGCATCGGCATGACAAAATTAAATCCCGATTTCTCAGTGGGCTTACCCGTGCTTGTATGCACATTGCGCAAAACGTGATTTTTAAAGTAGAAAAAATGCCCTTATCGGAATCAACCCCAAGTCCCCGAGAGAAGATTTTGGTAGGTAGCAAATTGGATCTAGTTTGTACTCTGGTGAGTCAAAAGTAGACATTTAACAGTACCTATCTATTTTTCAAAATTATAGCGAAAAACAAAAAAAGTTAATATTATGTTTATGACTTAATACTTATACAAATACAATATTGTAAATGTACAACGCTTAGATCATAAACTTGCATATCTTATTAAGCCCTAAGGTGCTATATGCCTTACGCCACTGCAACAGCTGAACAGCATAATATTTCGAATTTTGCAGATTATACCGGCGTTTACCGGGATAGATAATACTATCTATATCATATAATATTTATATCTATATAATATAATTATCTATAATTGTGCCGCTTACCTTTATTTATAACGTTCATTATATTATTTAATATACTACATACGTATATTTTATTGTACATCATTTATCAAAGTACAATAATGACTAACACACTAGCAAAAAATACTTTGACGTCTGAATCGACAGAGCTGATGCAGACTGAAAAATGAAAATCCGTTAGCCGCCGAGTGGATAGAGGTAATGAACGAATTGCTGTTTGCCGCAGATTCGTCAGAACTCCCGGCTTTTGATGTAAACGTCATGGAGCCTGTGGAGTGTGGACACAGAGTTTCCGTCTGCCAACATCGGTGCGGTCAGGTTCGGGCGAGGTAGAGTCTGCCCCGACGCAAATGTCGGTTAATTTCATAAGATAAAGGACAGGACAAAAAACAAGACGTCACGGTTGCTACGGACTACGGTGCTTGCTTTTTTGTCACAGATCAAGTTTTTGACACCTGTCCCGGAAATACCTGCCGCAGTGAAGTTTCGATCTCTTGTTTGCCACATGTCCCGGAAACTTGCCGTAGCGAAGGCACGGAATTGGCGACCTGCGTAATCAAACCAAAACGCCGCTCGGTTTGGAGTCGGACTAAGGAATTCGTCCGGCGTATGTTTTGCTGCGGTTGTTGGCCTGCAGATGGCAGTAAAAAGTAAAAAGTTAAAAATGTTCAATGCCACGAGTTGGAAAAAAAATTGAAAGCTTCTTTCAACCAAGATGTAAACTTAAGAATCCCGTATTGATTAACCCATAAATAAACGTTTTTGTCATGTTATTTAATTGGTTTTTATTTAATATATTTCTGCATTATATTTTTAATAAACGCGTCAACACGCTATAGGTAATGTAAAATTAATTCACGCGGCTGTGGAAATCGTAATTGTATTATACTACTAGAGTTGTCCGTACCAAATATTTGTTTATTTTATAAATATATTTTTGAAAAAAATCTACTTATTGTTATGGTAATATAATAATAATATGTAATCAATTGCACTTCAATGGCAATCCTGAATTATCCATCGTTGCCGGGTTTAGGTAGGTATAAAAATGTATGTATTCTTGTTATCTGGAAAGATTGTATGACAATTATTAGGAAATATGTGAAGCTATTATTATTAGTCGTCGTTCAATTCGTTACATAAATGTATAAAATATTTATATGATTTTTTTTTCAATTTCTTACAAAATTTGCCGGCCTCACGGGCACTTACTCTTTCTTTGTACTGTTTATAAAATAAATTCTAATTTTCTTGGCTGTTTAGCCAACTCGTCAATTACATCATCAGGATTTAGTACAATTGATTTATTATATAGGCTCTGGGAGGGATCTATCCCCCTCATCCTCCCTTTAATTACGCCCCTGAGTAGAATAGTTATGTTCTATCATTATTCTGGAACTCGGCTTAAGATCATCAGATGTTCATTATTGGTTTACAAATTAATTCCTTAAAGTTTATTGAGAAAATTGTGTTCAATATATTTTAATACTTCAGAATTTAAAAAAAAATGCAGTTTAATATTACAAAAATTATGTATATTTTAAAACACGTGGTTTTGTATAATATTATGGTAATCGTAAAGTAAATATAGGTATATACACAAATATTACAATTTACATTATTCAAATATGTTATCGCTATTCTATTTCAAACTCCTATGACATTTGGCGGTAATTTTATAACCAATCACAACAATAAATTCCTAACTTCAAAAACGTCTAACCAGCAGCGCTCTTTAAAAATGTGGTGAAAATTTAAAACGTTTTCTCGCAAATAAGCGGAACATTGACCGGGGCGAAAAGATACCAAACTTTTACGAATCATGGTGGAAAATATACTATGGCCGACGACGACTGCCGCCATATTTAATCAGGTAATGCCATGGAGTTTTCCCTCGCTTACATGTTAAGTCTATAGAGATAATCGAAATAGAAAGAAAATTTGTCGACTCATTGAAAGAAGGCTCTCAAGTACCTACGTCCTGCTATGACTATAACAATATTATTAACTGTCTTTTGTGTTATTCACTTCTACTCATCCGGTACACGACGAATCATTTTTTCAACAAGTGATATACTGCATAGAATTATATAGTACATTTTTCAATTATTACGTATCTAACCTGAATGTTGAAAAAAAAAGTAGGTAAGCAAAATCATTATTATGCAGTTATATTCATTATACTGTAAAAGTAATAATTATACTATACGTCAGGGCACTATAGCCTATAGGGTCAATAAAAGTGACGGCCCGCAGACAAGGTAAAAAAAAGCAAAAAACTGATAATATATATTGTAAGTTCTAATATTGTAATTACTAATTTATCATTTTAAATTCTTAGCGGAGCGACGAATGTATTGATTTTACAATGTGTTTTTTTTAAAAAATTTTTTTGTCTAAAAATTCTTTTTGGGACAGTAAAAGTGATTTGATTTTCATCATCAGTATTTTTTCTGACAGGAAAGTGAATCTATTTGGTACTTAAGGGGATCAAAAATAAAAATACCCAATCAATTTTAAACTCGTCAAATAACACAAAAAAAAAATTAAGGGAAAAAGGGGGAATTTTTAAGCTAAACCAATTTTTTACAAAATCAATTTTGTTTTTTTGTGTAACACAAAAATTAATAACGGTAAAATTAGTGATTTTTGAAACATTCAATTTTCACCAAATGTTTATGTTTATACATATATCACCATTTTTTATACACCATAAAATGTTAAATATATATTTTGATTATTTTTGAGCTATTAATAGGTAATAAGCATACAAGATTTTCTGTTAATTAATTTTTTTAAACTTTTATGAGCATTTGAAATTAGACATTGGATATCACATTTTAACTATCGATTTCTCAGGGAACGATTTTCTTATTTAGTATTGTAATTCAAAAACAAATAACCTCTCGCAAACACTCAAAATCACCGAAATTGAGATTATTATTTTCTATACGTCATAAAATTAAAAAATATTTTGACGTTTTTTGTACTATTTATAGGCATAAAAGAATTTTGATTTTTTTTTTTTCAATAAATATTAATAAATACATTATTGTTGGGTCAAAAAGCTTGAAAAATTAAAACAATTGTCCTCATAAGTTGTTATAATAGTAGTTCTAAAATATATAAAAGCACAATTTAAAGTTGTAAAGTTTTAAACTTGACAAAATATCGAACATTTGCAAATTGTTTTAAAGTTAAAATTGATAAAATGTTCATTTTTTATAGCTAAGGATTGACATTTTCAAACAAGGTTTCTCGTACGTAATTAATGGTGCAACCAAAAAAGTTTATTTTGTTCTTTGGTTTTACTGATGGCATAAGATATTATACTAGTTGTGAAGCATGATGTCTTATAAACAAATCTATATTATGCCATTTTTCGCATTTGACATTTTTTTGTTTATACCTATCATAATAATAATACATTTTTATTTTACATTGCTTCAAATATTTGTAATATTAAATTATGGTTTCATTAGGTACTTAAAATTTTATAATAATAAAATGTTAAAAATAAATACTTACTTTGTATTTTGATGGTCCGCGGCGGCCGAAAAAAATGTCCAGGTTCCTAATGTGGTCCTTTAAAAATATTAATAAGTGACCCCTGCTATACTTACGTCATACCATAATTATTTCCTAACGACTATAGCAAACTAGCCACAGATTTAGGTTGGTGATCATAGTACCTTCCTAAGAAGATATTAACAAATATTTGATACTTAGTTGAAGATGAATATTCGTTGAGGTTAACTCATAAAGTTATGATAAAATGGAAGAAGATTCGGCTAAAGTAGTAAAATCATAACATAAAAAGTACTAGAAAATTGTCAAAACTATTTTTTTTAATCTAAACTACGCGCGGCAGTTTGGCTGTTATTTATTAATCTGATATAAATAAATTTATTTGTTTAAATTATGTGTAGGCATATCATTACAGTATTAAAAAAAATTATCAATTTAATTAATTTTATTACTAATAAATAAATGTATCTATTTATGTATTAGGTTCAATTTAAAATGTATATATTATGCAATATTATGCATGTGCATTGCATGAGATAAAATAACACGCACAACGCATCTACAATAAACAAATTTTTTTTTTGAAAAATAGGTTATAATGTTAGCCGATAGAGAAGAACATTTAAAAACAAACAATAGAAGTTTAATAAATGAAGTAGATACAAATTTACAATTAATAAAAGAAAGTGACGATTACAAAAAATGGCAAAAAAATTTGGAAATCGAGAACGAAAACTTGAACGAAAGACTAAATTCTGAAATTGAAGATAAAATACAGGTCAAACAAATTTTAGTTAGCACAAAAAACGAACTGAATAAGCTCAAAAAAGATTTTTCAAGTATGCAATTAATGTATGATGAGCCAGTGGCGTGGCGAACATCTTTCAAACCCTAAGCAAATTTTTTATACAATGACCCACCCACTACCCCCCCCCCCCCCCAACACACCCCAAACTATATATAATTTTCTGTATGCTAATTTTGAATTTTTGTTATAAGAAGTCATCAATAATTTAGTATAAATCATACAAATTACAAATATTACAATTAAGTAATACATTTAATTATTTAAATAAAATAATAAGTTCATAAATGATAAATAAATAGGTATTATTATATTTTGTGTACCAAAAAAATATTTAGGTACCTATTAAGTCACACACTGTTACGAACTGTGAAATAATGTCTATGATGTAAAGTTATAACAATAACTTAAGACTACTGCAGTATAACAAATTATATATAATATTGGAAAATCAATAGTGTGATGAGAATGAGTCGGCGTATACACTATATATAGTGCCATGGTTGTAAGTTATAACTATATACTAGTTATAACTTATAGAACATTAGTAGGTACTCTATAACTAGCTACCACTGCAGTCTGCCGTGAGTACGGACCTAAATACAGGTACAATTTCAAAGAGCCAAGGGGTACCCACCCCCCCTGAAAAATGTCTAGGGCTAAGCAATTGCATTAGGTAAAAGTCGTTCACCACGCCACTGTGATGAGCTAAAAAAAGACACATGCTTTCTCGACGACTTCCGACAACAATTAACTGACAGGAAAAAGGAAGGTGTCGATAAAAATAACCTAATTAAAACGCTTCAATCAAATTTAATAGAACAAGAGAATAAATTTAAACAAGCAAATGAAAACTCGCTGACAACCTCCAACTAGATGAGGCTTTATTCCAGTGGTTCGTGCAACAACGAAGTCAAGGTATCAGACAAATAAATTGCAATAGCAGGACAAAAAACTTTGTGCTAATAATGCGTGGTCACCACTGACTTGATGTTAAACAATTACATTTTGAAATAAGAAAACGAGGATTGACTCGTGAAAAAATTTACAGTTGTGATGGGGCCTGTTTAAACAATAAAATGTTTTGCTTTTTTTTTCTTTTTTATTTATGATTGTCGATAAACATTTTTTTAGTCTGTCAAAATACTTGAAAATTTAGTACAAGGTTCTCCATAACTTGTTGTAAGTGAGAATTAAAAAGTTGAGCGTAAGTCTCTAATAGTTTTTTATAAATTTATAATAAGTTAAAAGCTTCTAAATTTAAAATGTCGATAAAATACGTAAAAATCACAAAAAGGTGTAGTTTTTTTTATTAAGAAACTCATAAACATTTTTCTATTTAAATCTAAGATTTGAAAATTCAACACAAATCCTCTATAAGTTTTTCCGGCCTATGAGTTTATTAAGGTATATTATCTTAACACTAAGTATTTCTCTAATTCTCTTATCAACGATTAACGCTAAGTATTGAACACAATAATCTAAAAAAATTAAATTAGGTATAAAAATTCACGTTTACCAAAAGCTATACGTATTAATAATGACCCGTCAATCGTATTACTATAAAATTAAAAAGCTTAAAACAAGTAGAAATCGATCAAATTGCATACATTATGTATGTTATATTATGTTCTCTTTGGAAATAAATAGCTCTATACAACTATTACTCAAACGCATTTTCTTCGTTGTCCAGGAGATATCCGTTGCAATATTTATAATACGTTCCTCCGATTCCGAATTTTCGTCGTTAGTGTAATATTGTTTTAATTTTGTACCAATCATTTTCTAATACAAGTAAAAGTTATTTTAGTGTAACTTAATAACAATAATATAAATAATGGTTCAATAACTCACATAGTATTGTTTTTTTTTTATTTGGAACGGTTTAAATTAATTTTAGTTTGCAAATAATTAGAACATGAAACTGCACTATTAAAAATGTGGAACGAAGGACACAAAGGATATCAAAGTGCTTTCAGAAAACTTACGGTAATATCTCATGATATAATAGTAACATCGTTAAAAAGCAATATATATTAGACTGTCATAGGATCGACGAATGTATTAATTTTACAATGATGTGTCAATGTGTCATGTGTGGTTATTCTTAGTTTATTTTTTAGTTTTTATATCAAAAAATTAATTTTAGAGACTATTAAATTTGTCTCCATGTATATATATATATATAGTTTATATTAGCATTTTCAAGATAAAATAACATTTTCAAAGTGTTTTTGATATGTTGAGCTTTTTAAAAATATTATAAATGGCTGACTACCTATAATAGTTTTTTTTTCCATTTATGTATGATTACATTTTATTTGTGACTAAAAATGTTTGTAAACTCAATACAAGGTCTTTCTTCATATAACATTTAAAAAATATCAAAGATACATAATTTTTTTTTTTGTTAACTTTTTAATTTCAAATTTTTACAAAATTAAATATTTAGATAAAAAATTACGATTTTAGTAGTTCAGTTTTACAAAAAAATATTATTCGTGGGGACTTGAAACCTTTTGTAGTGACAATTTCATTCTTAACTAATTATTATAAGTATGACGTATTTTCTGAGCCACGGTTTAGATGGTTGGGTGAGTCGAATTATTGAGAAAACCAATAATTATATTTCTATTTAGAATTATTAAATTATACAAGACCAATTTAAAAAAATTAACTTTGGCACCAATGTTTGTAGGTATAAGCATATAGGTAGTAACAGTATAGCCGCACATGTAAATAAAATTAAAAATTAAAAATTTAGATCAATCAACCTAGTAGCACTAGGTATTAAAAACAATAACCTATTGGTAAAAGTAGAATTATTAAAATAAATGTGTACTAAACTTACGTATTAAGAACAATAATCGTATTGTTAAAATTGAAAAGTGTAAAAAATGCAGAAATCGAGTAAATTTCATGATTATGTATAGATTTTCTTTGGATAAAAATGGACGAAACACAACTCTTATTACACACATTTTCTTCGTTGTCTAGGAGACATTCGCTGTGGCCTGTAATGTTTGTTATACAGCTAATACGATTGCAAATTTTTCGTCGTCAGTATAATAGGTAGGTTGTTTTAATTTCGTACCAATCTTTTTCTAGCGCAAATAAAAGTTATTTTAGTGTTACTAATAAGAACAATAATAATAAAAGTTCAATAATTTGCTTATTATATTATTTTCTAAAAACGCAATTTTAAAACTGTCAAATATTTAATTCGAGTTTGAAAAGAATGCTATTATGAGAAACCGTACAATGTTGAACGACGACTACGCGGGATATCATGAATGTGCTTTCAGAAGACCAACGATTTACGGTAATGTCTCATATAATAGTTTAACATCGTTAAAAAGCAATATTTAGACTCTCACCGGATCGACAAATGTATAGATTTTCAATAATTGTGTTTTATTAGTTAATTTTTTAGTTTAATGTCAAACAAATTAAAAAATGAGACCTGACTTTTTCATCAAATATTTATGTAAGCTTTTTCAAGACAAACTAAAACTTTCAACGCGTACTGTGGATATGTTGAGCTATTTATAAATATTTTAAATTATTGATTTATTGTATATTTTTTTCTTCATTTTTGTATAATACAATTTTATTTGCGATTAAAAAAGCTTAAAATGTCAATACGCTATAGGTTCTATAATAGTTAAAAAAAATATCGACAATACACAATTTTTTTTTTGTAAGCTTCTAAACTTCATATGTTTACAAAATTAGATATTTAATCAAAAAGTAACGATTTAAATAAGTCGGTATTACAAAAATATTATCCATTGGGACTTGACATTTTTTGCCACTACTATTATAATAAAATAATATATAACTGTTATAGGAAAGCCTAACAGCTATAAAGTGTATTCATTTTTTTATGATTGAACGCTTTGGATGTAGTTATAACGTTGCATAATTTTTATTGTAATATATAAATATAAGGTGATTTTTTAATTCGTACAACCTTCCTTTCCCTCACTCTGTAAATTAATCTTCGGTGTGCCACAAGTCAAATTAAACATTTTATTTATTTCTTACTATATATTATTTACTAGTATTATACTATTATATAGGTACATTGTATAATGTGTTTTACCTAATGCAAAATATATCTGATGTAAATATCTGGAATTAATTAACTGGGATTTTGGTGAATATAATATTACCTATTAAGTCACGAAATAAAAAATACCTATAAAAGAAGTATTATTTTTAATGTTAATAATAACAACAAAATTAAAATATTTTTCTCGTGTAAACAATAGAACTGTTTGCAATTATAATCAAAAAGAAACTTACATAGGTAATTAAAAATTATTATTCGAAATGGAAAATTTGAAATAGTTTTGAAATATTAAATTTTTTCGTTTTGTCTCAACAAGTTGAGTATGGATGCTCTAGACCAGCGGTTCCCAATCTTTTTAGCCGGCGGTGCCCTTTTGTTGGTCCAAATTTATCATGCCCTCCTGTGAATACCACAAAGAACATCATAAAAATGAACACTAGTTCTCATTAAAAACCAATTTAAATAATTTGATTGAACATAATATAAAAAAATTACAAAATTATAGTTGAAAATAAAGAGAACAAATATTACAAAATAGAAAAACTGCTTTAAAAGTTAAAAATGAATGTGAAAAACTAATGAGATTTTTGTGGCTGCTTATTTTTAGAAAGTGTAGCAATATCTGCCTCAATTTGTGATAACTGGATACGGTATATCGTATACTGTGTATCCTGTACAGCAGAGAGGTTCTCCCTCGCCCATATTTTCATTTTATTTTATAGAATATTAAGAAAGTATCATTTATCAAACGGCAGGTACTCGAAGATGTCGAGAGCGAGCGGACGTTCAAAGCAGTGTGGTCTTCTGTGTCCTCCAGTCAAACCTAGACGCACATTGAATATAGTGTGTAGAGATCTCTACGTACTACGTAACAGGTAAGACGTAGCTTAATATAATTATAATCAGACACCAGTTCGGCCACTTTGGCCACCATCGCGCTGCACAATATTCGTAGGAACCTGCGGTTCTCTGACTGCAGCCATAACCACCAGCCGTTGTTTTGGAGTCTATATGACCCGACGTGCACCGACGTGTCGGGCCGACTTTCCACCGACCGGTATCTGACCACTATCCACTGCGAGCGTGGCAGTCGTGTACACCAACTGTAAACCGCGAGTACATGACTAAGGTGAACCAGGTTACATTGCGTGGTGCACCACCAGGTAAACCATGCGGGCGCCGATAGGTACACCGAGTGAAACAGAGGTGGTTTACCAGGATACACCTCGCGGTGCACCGTCTTGGTGTATACCTCGGTAGCACGACTATACCGCCGAGATGTGTGAGTCGATCAGTACCGTCACCGCTTGGTGATAATTCGGTAGGGAGTCCGCCAAATACGTCGTCGTACGTGTCAATAGACTCCTGACACGTGTTGATGGTTGGCAGTCAGAGTACCTACCAGGTTCCTACATCAGTGGCGTACACAGCTATTTTTAACGGGAGGAGTTTACATTAAAAAAATTATATACATAATATATACATTATACATCAATAAATCAAATTAATATTTTGTTGTTTAACTAATGTTTATTTTCATCAAAACACAATATCTAATTTCCTGGGATTTCGTCCCAACTCATCAATGACTTCTTCAGGTCAAAATATTTTTACAATACTCGATTTTATTTAAATTAGAAAATAACAATAACTACAATTATTATTACACGTCCAACGCATCAGCAATTCGAACATTAAATGATATAACATTAGGTATAGCTGTCCAAATTCCAAAACCAATATCTTGATGGTTAAATATTGAAAAGTATAGATATAGCGATAGCTATTTAGGCATTATATCGGATCATACACAGATCTATAAATATTCGACGATTGTCAACCCTTATGTTTTGCTTTTGAACAAATGTCCATATAATTTCAATAATTTTTAATCAGTTATCAGTAATGTCTACAATTAACTGCGTTCCTTACATAATGGAATATAATTTCGAATATCCGATATCTAAATCTAATAAGAACTTCGGTGGAGACGCTCTTCTCTCCGTACATTTTTAATCGAAACTCGATTGTGATGGTAACACTGCAATTCACTTCATTTAAATTTGTATTAAATTTTATTAGTATTTGTCTTTTTCTTCTTCGGTTTTTAATGGCCATTGAGGCCAATTACCGCAACACAAACTTGCTTCCATCTGTCTCTATCCTGTGCTATTGTATCACCATTTCGTATTCCAATATCTGCTAAATTCTTCTCCACTTTGTCAATACACCTTTTTTTCGGTCTGCCAAGTGGTCTTTTCCCTGGGGTTTCCATTATAAAACCGTTTTCATAAGACTATTTGACCTCCATACACGACCGGCAAATGCTATTCTCCTATATTTTAATACTGCTACTATGTCTGGTTCTTTATATAACTGCTGTATTTCTATATTACTTCTTTTTTCATATTGTTGTGTGATATTTATTTTTGGCCCAAATATTCTTCTTAATATTCTTCTTTCAAGTATTGCTAATTTGTCTTCGTCTCATTTAGTTGTTGGTCATGTTTCACACGCATACAAAAGAATTGGTCTGATAATTACCTTATATATTGTAATTTTGGATTTGATTGATACTTGTTTTGATTTGAGTATACTCGTTACTCCGTAACAGCATTTATTTTCTGCAGTTGCTCTTATTTTAATTTCATCGTGGTTATTATTTTTGCTATTTATTGTAACACCCAGACCCAGGTACCTATTTAAAATTATATATTCTTTCAAATTTATAATTCTCAACTTCTAAATTTTCCTCGTGATTTTCTCGCCTAGATATTACCATATATTTGGTCTTTGCTTCGTTTATTTGTAATCCGATGTCTTTGCTGTTTATTATTAGTTCTTTGGTGCCCGATTTTACTTCTTGACTATCTGATCCCAATTAGATAATATCATCTGCGTATGCTAGTATTCCGCACTTTTTTCTGTTCTCTTCCAAGTTTAACCCACCATATTTGTTCTGAGTTTTTCTAACTACCATTTCTAATTCTATATTAAAGAGCACTGGGATAGGGCATCTCCCTATCGAAGTCCAGTCCTGACCTCAAATTCCTCTGATATATGTTGATTGAATCTAACTTTACATCTGGTTCTATTCATACATTATTTGATCATTTTCACTGTCTTAGCCGGTATCTCAAGGTTATAAGTGTATCCCATAGGGCTTCTCTATTAACTGAACCATACGCCTGTTTATAGTCAATAAATAGATGCAGGTCATTGTCGAATTCATAATGCTTCTCAACTAACTGCTTAACAGTGAAAATGTGATCTATAGTGGACTTACCACTCAAAAAACCACATTGGTAGTCTCCAATGATATCTTTTGTGTTTTGGTTTTATTCTACTTAGTATATGAGACCTGACAATACTTTCTACATTGTATTCAGCAGCGATATTCTGCGGTAATTTTGGTATCTTGAACTACTATTTCCCTTTTTATACATCGGATAGATTATTGCTAGTTGCCATTATTTTGATATTTCTTCTTTATACCATACATCTCTAATTAATTTCCTTACTCCCCCCCCCCCCGTGTGTACGCCACTAATTGTCCGCGATAGTGGCCAAAGTCGCCTGGCCGTGGCTTTGACTAATTGTAGTCCGCTTCGTCTTAGATTCACTGAAAACATAACACTCATTGCAAATCAACGACTAGACTACAAATAGAGTATCTTGACAAAGTAACAAACGAAACTAGCTGGATGTAAACATTTGTGAGTACACTACCGCATAGTACCTACTTTATAAGGCATAACCACTTTATGACGAATACAAATAATTATTTAATGTGTGTGTAAAATATTTAATAATAATATACAATTTTAAGATTTTTAATTTCGCGATTTGAATGGCAGGACGAAATGACGTGCGGCGAGATGTATTACTCCGTCACGGTATACAATTCAGTACGTGTACCTACTGTGTCACAGGCTCTGCGTCGACTGGCCATCGACGTCGTGGGCCCGAAGGATTGACACCTGCACCCGCACAGAGATTTGCTCCACTAGCATCGCCATCCACACGCCGTCACCGGTACAGCGGGACCTGCAAAGGTCAAACGGCGGTACGACCGCCCGACATCGAATACGACGGACGTCCTTATGGTTCTGCCGTGACGCTTGGTACTACATCGGCGGAAGGACGTCCGACGACGACGAGGCCTTTGAGGTCGTGGTGCCCGACACTCCCTCGATCTCATCGACGCCGATCGAATTCGTATGTTCTGCGTCAGGTTTTCCATAAGCCAAGGGCGACTATCGGTATACCGCGGAGCAAAGTTGTTGCTTCTACAAGGCTCCGGAATCGGATTGAGCGAAGCAAAACACTGATAGATTCAGTTTTCTTTCTGTGTTTTATGATTATTCGTTGTATGCCAATATAGCTGTAAAACTGCAATGCGTATACTCACTAGAAAACAAAATACAACTTACTTATATATATAATTCTTGAGTGTACTTTTTTTTATTTGTTTTTGAAAGTGGAAAAAACAGTATATAGCGAATTTATGTATAGAATATTACTCGTGGATGATTGCTTCTATCATTGATTATAGTACTATTTATAATCAATGCTACCATCAAGGCCGTATCCAGGGGCGAGGGTATAGGGTTCAGACCCCCCAACATGTTTTCCTAAATATAAACCTTATACAATAAATGCTAATAAAATTGAAGTGGACACATTTTTAAAAAATTATAGTTTAATTTAAGAAAACGATTATGAAATATTGATATAAAGTAAATTGACTAATCGGTTTTTATTTAAGTATATATTATTGACATTGTAGTACAATTTTATCTCGACTAAAAATATATATTTTTTTCTCATCATTATTTTTTTATGAGTTATTTAGTAGAGAATTTTTTTTATTAGTGTATTTAAAAACAGATTTTTTCAATTATTTATTTAATAATTATATTCAATCAATTATTCAACTTGTTATTTTCATCATGGCTATATTATAGTTTTTCCATCAAATGTCTAATAAAAGACATACATTAGTTATTTCTCTCATTCCGGGACATTGTGCTGTCCCGAAACACATTATCGGGACACTGGGACGCCATACTCAAAACCGGCACTGTCCCGGCCAAACCGGGACGTATGGCAACCCTAGTTTATAGTGCGAACCCGACACCGCACTGAATACGGCGTAAGGCGTTAGTATTATTGTTATTTTTTTCGGCACCGAATTAATTTTTCCAAACTAATTATACTCTAAAACTTTCCCCGAGTCTAGAACTCTAGACCTATTAATTAATAGTGAAAACCGAACTTAAATCCGTCGAGTACTTTTTGAGATTTTTGCGAACAAACAAACGCTATCTCAGCTATATAATAGTAAGATAACTCGGTTAACAAAACTAAGATTACGTCGCGCCATAAAACCGATATAATAATCCTTGAGTTTAGGCCTATTCATCAGTGAAAACTAATAGCTAAGTAAAAAGCAGAAAAACAATGCAAAAAATAGGCAACTGTCACCGTGGTTCGAACTTCAGACACTGTCTTTAAAATCCAATTACAGTACCACTGCGCCAGAGGAATTTTTCCACGGGGCGATAATTTTAGGCTATTTAAACGCTATGTAACAATACAGCAAACTTTATACTTCTAATAACTATTTAAATAATTAACTTTTTGGAATTTTCTCTTTTGATGGCTCATCTGCATACCGAGTACTTGCGTTTAAAAAGAAAATCGTGAAAATCGGCCCGGTAGAACTTCAGATATAACTGTCATAAGATATATATAATAGATAGATAGATAGATGGCAGATGCTGAGATGCATAATATCAATAATAATATTATCATAATATTGTTCTGTGATAATATACATTATCGGGGCGGCTGCCGGTTGCATTAATTTTTTTCACTTGTGTGGTGGTTGTGTGCACAGTGTACAATGTATAATAATTTTTAGATTAACTTTGATTCCTGGGATTTTCGTGTTTATTTGCAAATCTATTGATTTCACCGAAAATGACTTTGTATCATTTCGGTAATTGTGTCACTTTACTGTACGTGCCTCACTATTTAACGTACAAATACGCAAATCTGTGAGTAATAATAAGACGCGTACCCTCGGCCGATAGTTTTCATTCTCTTTTTTTTTCCAGATCTGAATATGGAGCGTTTTGGAAGTGCATACAAGGCGGTATTATCTATGCGTTTACCCAACTGTGCAAGATGTTGATTTTAGCAACGTTCTTTCCGGCCAACGAAGCGTCTATAACCACATTGAGTTTATCGGTAATGACGTGCAACTAATAAAAAAATATGCATTACCTACCACTTCATCATATAATCGTTTTAATTTGACTAATAATTAGTCGTCATTTCATCACGAACAATACATTTTTTTTTCAGAATTTTTTCAAAAGCTCCGTTGATTTAGCAGATATTGCTGGAATATATGTTATATTGCAAAGCATACCCGGCAAGGGGCATGCTAAGGTAATGACTGCTGGCATTGGTTGGGCAGGTGCTGAAATATTATTGACACGATTTCTACTCTTATGGGTTGGTGCAAGAGGCACTGAATTTGATTGGAAATACATACAAAAATGTCTGGAATCTAATATAAATTTGGTGAGAACATTTTTTTTTTTATATTATAATAAGACATTTCTAGCCTATAAGGCTCTCTACATCTATGGATAATTAGTAACATTAATTTTTGACTATTTTAACATGATAATAATTATAAGTAGTAATAATAGCGATAATAACAGTAGTGACGTACAATATTAATTAATTTAAGGTTGATCGGACATAATAAAACTAGGATGAGGAATATAATATTATTTGTAATTATTACATTATAGTTTAATATTTATTTAATAATCATTATCGAATAAGGTCATGCGGACGACCGCGTTAATGGTGAGAACATTAAATAGTAATGAATACAATAGTATACAATAGTAATGTACTTACAAAGTTAAGAAAATTAAGGTTACTGAAAAATATTTCTTATAAGTATGAAAAATCAACGATAATTTTTAATATTTAAGTTATTTATAAAAATTAAAATCTAATATGTTTTTGTAATAATATAAATATTTTTATCTTGTAAATAATTAACTACAAAATCTACCTTTATTTATTTATTACTTTGATGCTTTTATGTCACACCATAATAATAAATATATGTAAAATATTAATCGTATTAATTATAAAATTATTATTTTTAGATGCATCATATAATGACTGCTGCATTAGTTTGGTTATGGTCCAGACATGATTTATCTAAACTACAATCAAAATTTTCACCATTTGCTGCTGTCAGTATTCTTCTGTTATTGTCTGTTTACCGTTCAGTGGTTATAGACTCTCTCGCTGCTTGGCTTTTAATTGATCCCTGGTCTATAATTGCTATCAAAGGAGTTTACACAATTATTCTTAGTTTAATCATGTTAAAATATTACACGAGACTTTCTACATTAATTGGAATGTATTAAAAAGAAATGAAAACTAATTATACAAATATATACAAACTTTATTCTTATAACTGTTATTATTTTATATCATATATTTTACAATGATAAACAAAAACAAAAAAAGCACACAGACTAATTAATATAGTTATAACTTATATTCATATATAATGCTTAAAATTGTTGCGAGTATCTGGGTGATGAACAGCTACCAGTCGACTCAATTCATCTGAAACTAAATTTTAAATGTCATAAAAACCATAAATTAACTGTCACATTTAGTAAAATTTAACAATATGCAATGTTGAATAAGAAGTCAACAAAAATACTTCTATAATATGTATTCTATTTAAACATAATCGAATCATGGTTTATATACCAAAATAGGTTAAAGCCGGTATATTTATAATTTTTACATTATTCATATTATATGTATGGTATTATAGTGGCCAAGGAAATTAATGTATCTAAGCTTCTAAGAATCAG
Source organism: Neotoxoptera formosana (assembly GCA_022818045.1). Lineage (NCBI taxonomy): Eukaryota > Metazoa > Arthropoda > Insecta > Hemiptera > Aphididae > Neotoxoptera > Neotoxoptera formosana. The sequence goes on along the minus strand of CM040631.1, from coordinate 2,935,773 downwards.
TTTTTCCTTCTTTGGGTATATCTTATTACATCACAATCTTCTCTTCAATCTCCTCGTCATTTCTTTCATAATTAAGGATTTTAAATTTAAAGTTTATGAAAATTTCTATTATTATTTATTATTAAAATTTAAAAATCGGATTTTTGTGCAGCGAACACCTAAAAAACATGCAATTAAAATTCTGAAATATGTAAGTACAAAAACAAATTTTTCACTTAAGGTACTTTAAATTTTATATTTATTCCTATTTATTTTTTTAATATTATTTATTTATTAGTCAGTATTAACTATTAAGTATTATAAAATTTAAACTGATTTACAATATTTGATTAAAATGTATTATTGTGTACATATCTAAGTTTTTTCCTGTAAAATTATGTCTTCTGTCATTTAATATGTGTTTTAATTTTGAAAACATGTTCTACATCATTGTTATCAGGCATTATTTGTAGCATATTATAATATGAGGATCTTCTTTTAAGTTAATATAATTTCCACTTATTGAATTGTTGTATAGTTTTAAAATATTGTATCCGCGATTTTTGTCAAATACTGATTTGAATTTTTCCTAGAGTATATGTCCCTTTTCATTCTCAATTTTTAAGTCCATCTCTTACTGTTTTAACTACATCTATTTCATATTTGATAATTTAAAGATTAGATATTTACATCATATTATATTATATCGATATATTATGTATATTCAGGTTAATATATTAACATTTGGATAATGTCAACAATAGCCATGCTTGTTGGCTAATGTGTGATTCATTGATTATAAATATGAAATATCAACACTATCCGGATAATGTTATCGTTAGATAGATAATAGTGGATAATGGTGAAAGTTATGTATTAAAAATGATGTATAAGATTTTGTTATCACTCTGTATACTATAATATTACAATACTAAAGCGTCGGACTGCCAGAGTCAAATATGTCTCACGGTGGTCAAGGGTACAAAAAAAAAGGTGTTCATGTAAGGGAAATATGATACTAATAGATGTAAATAAGAGTCTACTAGTATTTTGTGCAATTCAAAATGCCATGGAAGCATGCCATGTAGTAATATATAATAACATTTTAAACATTCTATATTTCAAAAATAAATACTCAATTTAATGTTATATTATTAGCAACTCACTCAAAACTATAATATATATATGGTTTTATAGTTATACCCTATTCGCCGTAAGTTAACCCACTTTCGCGCATGCATACTGAGCCGCCGGAACGTTAGGACCCCCCCCTGGTCGGATAATGACGGTCTGTGATTGGTCGGCAATGTTCGGCGGTACTCGTGGTAGTAGGCAGCTGCGCCACGCGACGTCGACGATCGCCATTAGCGCTCCGAAGACGCAGCGGCATGCGCAGCCGCGACCGGAAAGTCGAGCGAGTGGGTCAACTTACCGCGAATAGAGTATATTTTAAATTACATTATACTCTTATTAGTCTTATTATTTAATATTATTTTTGAAATATATTTTTAACTATTTTATCTTTATAATGTAAAACGAATGAAATAATTTTTTAAGTCTCATGATTTTTATTATTTAGTATGTCTTATAGCTCTATATACGCGGTAATTGCTAATTATTCTAATGTATTTAGTATTGTAAGTAAATTAAATTATTTTATCTCACGATTGATACATTCTTATAGTTGTTAAGACAGGTCCAAAGGTCCTTGGCTAATGGCACATTATCCAAATGTTAACATTACCAGTGACATATATATAATTATATTATTAGATACACAAGTCCAATTATACATCATATTATAACAACATAATATAGCAATGATAAAGTAACATAAATTAAAAAATAGATGTTATAATAGATTCTGGAGCAAAAATATTCATACAAAAGTACTAATTATATAGTTCATTTTTATAAAAAAAAAACCTGAAACGAGCATTATGTGTAAAATATAAACTTTTTTTAAATCAATCTACATCTCTTGATTTGGATTTGTAGCTTGTTTCTATAGCGTTTAAAACACGCCATAATAAGATGCAATTGGATGGGAATCCGGTATTTATTTATTGCAAACAGGGCTTAAATCACTAACAAGAATCCAAGCCCTGGTTATTATGCAATATTCCAAATAAGAGTATACCGCTTTCGCGCACGCAGACTGAGCCGCCGATCATTGTCCGACCCCCTGGCGACGGCTAGGCGTTCTGTCATTGGCCGACAGTCATCGATACTACGATTTGTCGGCGGTGGTACTGCTAGACAGCTGAAGTTTCGTGACGGCCGACACCACCGCGAGCGTTGGTGCCCGTTTTGTGGTGGGAATGCGCGAACAAAACGAGTTTTGGTCGGCCGAGCGGTATACAGTATACTCTTATTTGGAATAAATATAATAAATTATAATGAGCTATATTTTATAAATAAAATGCACCTAACCTAACAGAATTGTAAAAAAAAATTATATGTTGGTCATGTTAAATTAATAAAAATTTGTATCCTGTAAGTCAGGGGTCGCCAACCTTCGAGTTAATTAATTTTGTAAATATAAATATATGCTAGGTATTATATGAATTGGTGGGCCGCTAAAATTTTGTAGGAGAAGAAGTGTGCTACGTTGTTAAAAGGTTGAAAACCACTGGTTTATGCAATAAAGAAATGTATGTACAGTAAAACTTGCTTAAGATGCTCTTTATGTGACCAGCTCAAAAGAGCGTATTATTTGGGTATATTAACTAGTATAGCAAATGTCTAGAGTCTGTCAGAAAAAAACATTTTAAACAGAAAAGCGTCTTAAGCGAGTTTTACTTTATTAGGATAGGTTATAATATTTTGATTCTATTTAAACTCGTTATCTATTTTGAAGACTTGACATTAGATTTTTATTTTTGGTTTCAATAGTTTTCAATACATAAATATAGTATGAGAATATTTAGTACTCACATGTCTTACAGGACGCAAATTAAAGTGTGGTTCTTCTAACCGTAGGTATCGTTCTCGGTCAAATCTATTTCTAATAATAGCCTATAAACAAAATTATATTAATTCTAATATTTAGTTATTTTATTAAACAATTCATTTTTGTTAAAATTAAAACTTAACAGTAATGTTTGTATAAAAAAGAAGTTTATTAATGGAAACGAAGATGAACTTAGCATAGAAAACTTTATCTAGGGCAAGAATTGATGTGCCACGAGTATTTTTTTACTCATTCTTTTTGTGATAAGTTATAGCTTTTATAAGTATTTTTTTTTTTTTAATAATGAGATTTTAATAAAACATAATATTTTATAAGTATTAGTTATTGGTTACTTAAAATGAAAAATGAAATCTTAAATTATGTATGTACATAGTTCTGTGAACCAAAGAACTTTTAAAATATAATATTTTAATTTAACTGGTGTCGCAAATCACAATTTACTACCCTATGAAAAAAAAAATGAATCATAACAGATAACTGATTAATCAGTTTTTAACTAATTGTAGAGAATGGGTGGCTTCTTAATCAAACTATTCATATCTGTAAATTATTAAAATACACATACTTGTTGTGCTTAAATTACAAGTGTATCATCTTAAAATAATAATAGTAAAAAAAGGTGGGTAAGTGGGTACCGCTCTGCTATCCAGTATGTGTTTAGAGGGATCACTGTAATGGATGTGTACAATTTAAATTTAATGATAAAGGTTTTCACTTTTTTGTGAAAGGTAGAAAAACTTATTGGGAATCTTGTATTATATTTTTTATGAATTTCTAACTCAAAATAATTTGCAAATTTTTGTATTTATGACAAAATTTGTCAAAATTCTAACTTTAGACGATCATAAAAAAAATATTGCGGATTTACACTCAGTTTCTTTTAATTTCCACTCAAGACAACTCAGGAGCCTTGTATAAAGTTTTATGATCAAGCTAAAAATGTATATTGACAAAAAAGAAGATTAGCATGTTGATACCGCTCTGCTGTACAGTTGGTGTCGAGTAGGTCACTGTAATGAATGTGTTAAATTATATTCAATTATATGAAAAACAAACAATACTTATAATATTATAGTAGGTTCAATTAATTTTTGCAGAAAACATTGCATTTAAAAATATCATTGAGTAAAAAAACTATAAAAATCAACATTTAAATATATTTTTTAGATTTTTTGGTTACAATATTGTACCTACTTACCCGATATTTGTTTTCAATTTTCAAACTTAAGATATAAAATTTGAACATTTTATACATTTTAAAGTGTTATTTTAATAATAATTTGCTCATTTTTAACATTTTGGTCAAAATTTGAACTTTAAATGCTTATAGTGTGGTGAAGTATCTTCAATAATTTTCAACTGCTATTATAACAACTTATGAAGAACTTTGTCTTAAAATTTCAAGCTTTTTGACCCAACAAAATAGTTTGAGAAAAACAAAATTAAAAACATCAAATGTTCATGACTTTGTCAACATTTTAACTTAAGAAGCTTATAAAAAACTTTTGTGGATTTATGCTCCTTTCTTTTTAATTTTCACTAACAACAAGTTATGAAAAACTTTGTACTACATTTTCAAGTATTTATACCAAACAACCCCCCCCCAAAAAAAAAAATAAAATAAAAAAGTACCAACTAGGTATATTATTTTTCCTAACAAAGCAAAATCAAAGCATTTTTTACTGCCCTGAAAGATAATAACACAGAAAAAAACCGCCAATGTATAATCTAAACATTCTTCTTTCTGGCCAGAATCTAAAATTTAAACTCAAGGTTTTTTTTATAAGAAGTTCATGTAATGAAACTTGGTCATCTACTTGTGCCACGAGAGAACGCATATGGCTCGCGCATCCGAATGATCACGCTCCGTCGTTTCGACTTTCGAGGTCACATTTCTCCCACCACGCAACGAGAGACCGTATACCGCTATGGCCATAACCGAAAACCGACGAGCTCCGATGGCGCACGACTTGCTTCGGTTTGAGACTATTTCGTAGAGGGAGACGCTCGTGCGCGGGAAAAGACGAGTTTCGGTCGGTGCGCGCCGTATGCGTTCTCTCGTGGCACGGAGTATACTTACTATTTTTTTTTTTTATAGTAAAGTTAAATGTATTTATAATTTTACTGTTATTTTTTTTTCTTTCAATTTATGAATTTGTGATATTGGAACTAATTACTTTGGATAAACTATTAAATCAACTATAATTATCAATTATTATAATTAATAGGTCCTTAGAATAGGTAGAAGGGTACGGTACGTTTGGCCTATGGTAAGTAGGCAATTATCAAACTTTTTACACAGTGATATTTTTCTATGGACATTTAGAGAAAACAGTGCAATGATTTATTATCATTGAATACAAATTTAACACATCCATTTTAGTGACTTAAATAATGTAAAAACAAAGTAGTAAGGTACACGCACATACCTAACCTACAAATATACAGCATAGCGGTTACCAACTTCCTCACTATTTTTTTCATTACAATTTCAATAAAATATTAATATAATTAATGTAATCATTTTAATTTAGTTTTCATATTTATACATTTGCATTTTCATATTTTGGTTGTTCCAAATATTTTTAGATTTTACATAATTGGTAGAATAGTTAAGAGGGGATATTCTTTTGTTTAAAATGGATACAATGTGACATTACATATTATGTACATAAAATATAAATATATACATATTTGAGATAGTTAAATTGTTATAATTAAGTCATAAATGTTTTTTAAATAATTTTTTTGGTGTGCATATGTTGAGATATTTTTTTTAAAAATAAAATTGCATATTTGGTAATTTTTTAGTGTTTAAATACATAATTAAGTAATTTATCAAACATCCTAGCCCTACTTATAAATCAATATCAACAAACTGTAGAACAGTGAGAATAGAAAACAAATTAAATGTAAATCAATTTTTTAGGTGAATTTAAATTAGAATTTGTAATTAAATGTAATTGATTATATTAAATAAATATTTTATTTCTTATAAGCACTTATACTTTATGTATAATTTATATATATAAATGTAAAAATAAAAAAAAAATAATAACATTTTTCTTAAAAAGTAAACATAAAATTCCTATTGTAATTTCAGCCCTCTATAATGATGGTTATATGAAATTCGGCTAAACAGAGTCAGCTCTTTAGTATTTGACCAAGTGGATTATACTCATCTGAAGGGTGTATACAATGGACTTTTAAGATCTAATTGGACCTTAGTGTTAGATTCTAACAACTACAACTAAAATATAAGCATTTAAATTGTTTAAACTATAATGAAATATGTATTCAAATATTTAATATATTCATTGATTTACCCTTTTGAGCTTATTTTTATTTGGTTGTTTTGATATATTTAAAGGTTCCCATATTTTAATAGTACTATCCAGACCACTAGTTGCCAGGGTTGGCATATGTGGATGTGCTTCTAATACATTTACCTAAAAACAAAAAATATGATAAGAAATATAATTTTCATGGTAAAAATATCAAACTTACACATCCTTTTTTATCAGCATGTCTTCTTTGGACAATAGCTTCAGTTTTTTTATCCCATATAAATATAAATCCACAGTCTGATCCAGATACCACATAATCGCTTCTTGGTCCATAGAAATTAACACCTTTGACTAGAAGCAAAATAAATTAGGTTTTAGTAATTTATGTACAGTTAATATATACTGAAATAACTATAATAACAGTCACAAAAATGGAAAAGCTGTAAATGAGTGAGATAAATGTTATAACTTATAAGTATAAAACTTGACCGATAAAAATAAACATTTTTTGTAAGCAACCATTTATATAATTTTAGATTCTGAGCGGAACAAAGAATGTATTGATTTTGCAATGTTGTTTTATTTGAGTCTGTCATCACGTTTTAGTGCAGTAAAAGTGCTCCGATTTTCTTCAACAGCACTTTTTCTGATAGGAAAGTGAATCTAGTTTGTACTTTGGGGGCCCAAAAGAAAAAATAAGCCTTAAATGAGTTGTAAAAAACAGACATTTTTGAAAAAATCTATGTTTGTAATACTTTGTATAAGCATTTTCAATACATTATAACATTTTCAGTATATTTTGACTTTTTTGACCTATTTATAAGCATAATAAATTTTCAGGTTTCTTAAATTTTTTTTACTATAAATAAATATAAAAAATGTTTTGTTGCGTCAGAATGCTTGAAAATTTAATATAAGGTTCCTCATAAATTGTTTTAATAAAAGATCAATAATATTAAAAATACATTGTCACAATTTTTTTTATAAGCAATCAAATATAAACATTAAATTTTGAACAAAATTCATCATTGAACATTTATAACAATGTTTTTCGTATAGATTTAATAGTGTTCCCATAAAATCAAAAAAATGTAATTTGTACAAAATTAGATATTTAAATGAAGAATAACAATGTCAGTTATTTCGTTGTAATTTAAAATTATTTTTTGTGGGTGCTTGAAACTTTAAAGTATATTATGATATTTTATACCCTCAATGACATTATGTTATGTTTTCTGCAAAAATGAATTCAACCTACTGTATTATTAAAAGTAAAATGAATTATTTTAATAGCAATAAGATCTTAAAATACACTTAGTTACGCAGACTGACAGATCCGTCTTTGCTCAGAATCGTTTTTCGTATACAATGATTTAATTGAATTGAATTCAAATTTAATACATTCATGAAAGTGACCCATTATATAGCAGAGTAGTACCCACTTGTCAACCTTTTTGTTTTATTAATATAAATACAATTAAATACCAGTCATTCTATTTAGATGGCCACTATAACTGTGTAATACAGAATTTGATCGACCACGGGCATCATATAGATAAATGTCACCTTCACTATAAGAAGCTAAAATTTCAGTTCCACAATAACTGTACACAGCAGATGTAATATGTGCTAAAGAGCAGAGAGGAGGACATATAACTTCCTCCTCGACAAAATCAGAATCAACATTGCTAGTACTAGCACTATTGCCAGCACCATGAACAGCACCATTATCAATGTTATCAGCAGCATTCTCATCAGTTCTATTAGTAGCAATATTATCAGTCTGTCAAAAGTTAATTCAAAAATTAAAAAAAATTCTGAATAGTTTTATTGAAATTAGTTAATTATATCTGTATAATATATTTACTTTTTCTGATTTAGTATTTTTAAGTTCACGTTGGAATATTTTTATTGGATTCCCAGTTAGTCGTCTTTTGTCATACATTCTTACATATTCATCATCACCATTTACAATAAACTCATGTGACTTCATAGGATTAATGTCAATACCATATAGAAGCATAGAAGTACCGTGAGCATTTTTTATATGTAGTATACTAATTATAAAAATAATACACATAAATTACATTTTATATAAAAAACTTTATTGGGATTTAATTAATTTGAAAAATATATTTCAAAAACATGAGATGAATAGTAAATATTTTAGATATTTACTAAGTTATTAGTCGTAAATAAATAAATTAAAGTCTGTACATGATGTGAAACTTATTATAGCAACTATCTATTTTTTTCAAAAAGTATAAACTTTGTTTTGAATTTTTTTTTTTGGATATCTTAAAATAAATGCAATTTCAATTTTTTATTTTGCTATTGTTTTTTTAAACCTAATATTAGTGGTGAACCAGCTACCAACTATTGATTTTTAAATAACCATAACAACCTATAATTTTCTTGTCAATATCTGATGCAGTATACTTTTCTAAAAATGTATAACTGAAAGATGACATTTTTACTAATTATTATCAAACATTTTAAGTGTAGATGAGTAGATATATGGACCATAAATATTGTGGGTACACCTTATGTCTCTTTATTACTCTTATATTATTATCTTTAAAAGCTTATAAATAAAAAACTATTTGTTTCATATTTGTTATTTAGTATTTATAAATCAAATTTTTCAAAAAAATATTTTTGTTTTATATTCTGAAAATAAAATTATAGATTATTTGATTATAATTTACAAATCAAAAGTTCATTATGCGTTCACCAATATATACAAGGAATCAAAAAAAAATTAGGTAGTTTTTGAATTATTAATGATGTAAAAAATTTATATCTCTTACTTGGTAATCCTTTCATTTTCATTAATAGGCGATTCACGAATATCAATATTTTTAACAGTTCCATCATCTCCACAACTAAGAACTACATAAGGTGTATCATGATGTACACCAACTTTATTGCAAGACCGATCATGACGTGCTATTATTTTACTATATACAACAGCATAATTATTTATAGCAGACAATACAACTTTGCCATCTCGGCCACTTGATACAATGTGGGCTTCTCCTTGGGTAGTCAGAAATTTAGTCTATAGAAATAATAATTAACAATGAGTTAACATAATTATATAACACAGAACATATTATACTGAAAAAATAATTTACTTGAAAAATGTTTCTAGTATGTAAACTACTGTAATTGAGTAAGCACTTTGAATTTGACCAATCCCATAAACATATTCTTAAATCATCTGATCCACTTGCAATCAATTCACCAGTTTTATTAAAGTCTAGTGAATTTACACATCCTTGATGGCCTTTTAACTGTTTACTCAATTTTAGTTTTTGTACAGCAAACACGGATTGATAGAACTTATAACCCCACTGAGCACGGTGATTATACTGGCCGATTTCTCTAAAAAATTTTTAATTATTTTATTGACTAAATATATGACATTCACCTTAATACCTGCTATATAATTCTTTAGGAAGACACAAATAATTGGATTTTGAATGAGTGAACTTGATTTTATTATTTTTTCTTTGGTTGAACGATTTAATTATAGATTGATTTCTCGAACTATGAGATGATTCATTTTCTGGACAATCTAATTCTTCTGAAGAACTGTTTAACAATGTTTCACTCTAAAATGATAATATGAAAATAAAAACAAAATAAATTAGGTAATAGATATGGACTTTGAAAACTTACATCACTAGATGTAGAATCCCAACTATTTAAATTAGGAATAATTTCACTTTCTGAAGAATTATCTGTTTCTATGCCTTGGCTTGTAATTTCATATCCATAATTAAACATTTGAGGAAACCCCAAATAATGGTTAAAAAAAGGAGACCCATTGTTATTGTCACTAGACGTTGATGAGCTGTTGTCGGTATTAGACATATTTCTATGGACATTAATAAGTAATTTGTTAGACTGACAAAACAATTTGATATTAAATTAAACATCTGTTATACTATACATTTTACTATTTTAATATAATCTACCATAATATGAATTATTAACCCTGCATAATATGTTACAAGTTAAGACAATCCTTAATTTCTTTTAAATAACTTTATATTTATTAACAAACAGTAGTTATGAATTCATAGACGTTTTACTTATAGAGTACATTCAATAATCAATTTCTGATTGTTTAGTACCCAAATAAGTTACATTTTCTACAGAAAACGTTACTACCTAATATGTTGATGGTGGTTCGATTTTAAAAATATGTTACTAGACGACAACAAATATGCAGTATGTAGACAAATTTACATTTTTAATGAACATTATTGTAAAATAACAAAACACAATTTAAATTAACAATAATATTACTTACAAGATGGAAAATGATAATAAGTGGTACAATAGTAAAAATTGTTATTTGAACCAAACTCAAATGTTGTGGTAGAGACAATTTGAATTAATGACAAACCAATAACGTGTCACGCCCAAAATTGCCGTCAACAATTATTATGGAAATCAAAATCATAACACACTGTAAGACCAATAGTATATTATAATAACATACACGATACACCTCAATGACGTTTGTAATGAAATACTTACACACTGGCTACACTTCGAAAAGTAATCAATTAATTTAAATTCTTCATTTTACTGTTCTGTGGTGGCCGTGCTCAGTAATTGTAGTTGTAGTCACGGAAATACGGAATACGGTCTAAGCTACCTATAAGGCTATAAGTCCGCAGTTCATGGCAGGCGGCGTCGTCTTTATCCGCTATCATAGTCAACTTCAAGAGTTCAACTGCTTGAGTGCCGAAGTGTTGAATAGCTGAATGTAAATTATTATTTTTGTCTCAACGCAGATGGAATGGACTGGAATTCTGGAAGTATGTTGAGACTTCGACCACAGAATATAAAAAAATAATTAACAATTAACAATGACTGAGTGACTGATTGAGCCACCAAATACTGTAAGTGATCATTTACAGTATTCGGAGCCACCGAGGAAGTCAGACTTAAAAATCTTAGCAGGTACCGCGTCGCGCCTCCGCTGGAGAGTTGAGACTGAGACACTACCTTTTGTTCCACAAATTGTTGTTCCAAGTCCACTTATTCCAATGATATTTGTTCCAAAGGATAAATGCAACATAAACATTTGTTCCAATGTTCTCTAGATCAAATTACATTTGCTCCAATGAATATTTGTTCCAAAATATTTTTGGAACAAAAGGTATTGGGACAAATGTCTATTGGAACGATTAATTGTGAAAACATGAAATACAGTCCCCTGAGAGACACTTAAATTACGTGACGTATGGTGAGACATGTACCGAAGAGAATAATACGCGGTACAGATTTGAGCTCCATCTATACGTAAATGGTACACCATTTATATAATATACCTTATACCATGACTAAATATATTATCTATTTGGTCATGCCTTATACGACGAATAAAGTAGTGATGGGCATAATCGAATGATTTTAACAATCGAATGATTAGTAATCGAAACATTTTCATAATCGAGATATCACTCAAAATAATCATTCGACACTTCCAAATTCCGATTGAAACATTATTAATAGAGATATTGCCATAATCGAGAGATCACTCGATCAAAATAATCGAAAATCGAAATGTTTTGAACGAAATATCGAATAATATCTAGTGATGGATAATTATAATTTATGAATTTATGATAGTTAATAATAATAATGATAATTCCCCTCGTTCCATGGACATTATTCGAAATAATTTATATTCAGTTATAAACATTTTGAGTTTTTTACTATTTTAATTTAAAATAGATCAAGAATTCAGTGTTTTCAAAATAAACGAGATATCATCGAAAAAAAAATCACTCGATTATTATATAATCGATATTATTTTAATAATCGAAATATCTCGATTATGCCCATCACTAGAATGAGGTACTACTGCAGCGGTGGCGGTAATATTTTATTGTCTTGGCGGTGCCACCTAGGTGGCGGTAAATATTGTGCCCTGCCGGATTTTACCGCCACCGCTATCCATAAAGATGTTTAAGGTATATAAAGGTACTCGGCGACACGGTAGTGTAGCGAAACTAAGTAAAAAAAAAAACAATCGCAACAACACGACCGTGGTGTATAATATATAGTATATACTGTAAACCGTACAATCCCATTTAAACAGTGTAAATATTTTGGTGTTCTTTATTTAATGACTGTTTGAAATATTAGACATTGGGATATTTACTCGTAAACTACCGATTTCTCAGGGAACGATTTTCTTACTTTGTTGTAATTTAAAAACGAATAACCGTATACACTTGAAATTTTTACCAAATAATGAGATTATTATTTTCTATACACCATTTAATTTTAAAAATGTTTTGACACTTTTTGAGGTAATTGTAGCAAAATACATTTTCGGTTTTTTACATTTTTTCCATAAATATCGATAAAAATTTTTCTTTGTTGTTTTTATAATAATAAATAATTGTTCAAAAATATTAAAAATATATACGCACAATTTTTTTAATAAGCATTTAAAGTTCAAATGTTGACTAAAATTCATCAAAATATCGAACATTTGCAAATTGTTTTGTTGTTAAAAATTTATAAAATGTTCAATTCTTATATCTAGGGATTCAATATTTAAAACAAGAAAATTATTTTTTTCTCGTTAGTAGTTAATGTTGTAACCAATAATGAAATAATACAAAATTAGATATTTAAATGAAGAATAACAATGTTAGTTATTTCGTTGTAATTAAAAAATATTTTTCGTAGGTGCTTGAAACTTTTAAATTACTTATATTAATATTTATTATGTTTTATACGCACAATGACATTTTTAAATGCAATGTTTTCGGCAAAAAATAATTCAACCTACTGTATTATTAATAGTAAATTGGATTACTTTAGCAGCATTAATATCACAAAATAAAATTAGTAATGTAGGCTGACAGATGACTGTCTTCGCTCAGAACCATTTTTCGTATACAATGATTTTATATCATTGAATCCAAATTTAACACGTCCTTTTCAGTCTATAATAGTGACCCCACTTCACACCCATTGAACATCAGAGATGTAGGTACCATTTACCGATATTTTGTGATATTGCTATTAATGTAACTTATTTTAATTAAGAATTCATTAATATTTAAGTAGATAATATTCCAACAGACAGTTTATAGATGTGGAGCGAGGGGATTTTATTAATTGCCCATATTTAACAGTAAATACAATTATTAAATTAAAAATTAAAAAAAATTGTTTAAAGTAAAAAAAATATAAATCTATGCTTGTTAAAGCTCAATAGCTTTATAAATTAAAAACAATGCCTCCCAATCGTATTATTCCGAAGCAGATTGCTCTAAAGCTTTGTCAATAACAGATGAGACTGATAGGAAGGAGGTCATAATATGTGTCCCCCCAACAGGTCCAACACTGTATTCTGAGGAACTGGAATCAAAAATATCTTATATCTATAAATAGCTCAAAAAGGGTCAAAATATTTTGAAAATGTTATGGTCTATAAAAAAAAGTAATTTAAACATTTGGTGAAAATTTCAAGTATTTTACGATTTTTTTGTTTTTGAAGTACAGAAAAATAAGGAAACTATTCCACATGCAAGTATTCGGGTGTATATCCAAAGTTGTAAATATTTTAAATTCAAATGCTCATAAAAAATGTATTTGACTTTTCGGTAAACTTTTATTTTTAAATAAAACAAACTCATCTTCTATTAAATTTTCAAATCTTCTATATATAACTCAAAATAATATGAAAAATTTGGTGATTTTAACGATTTTTGTCAAAATTCTAACTTTAGCTAAACTAAAAATTATTTTGAATATACACTCAAATTATTTTTTTAATTTTCACTAACATTTTTAAAGTAATCTTGTATATGTTTTTGATAAAACGAAAATTTTTTGTTCCAATAAATACCTCAAAAGAGTCAAGATATTTTAGGAAATTGTATTGTGTATATAGTTGTTAAGAAAATGCTAATAAAAACCAGTATAATATTTGGTTTATTTATGTATCTACGGTTATTTTTATTATTATTATTATTATTATTTTTTTATTATTATTACTGTTATTATTATTTTATTTTTATTTTTACATCAATAACTAAATCAATTTTGTTTGAAACTGTTGGTTTTGCGTAAAAATCTCCGTTTTTCCTTAATTTTTTTTTGGTTTTCCCTACGATTTTGAACATAAGTGTGCATTTTTACATTTGACCTTCCTAGTACCAACTTAGACGATAGACCTAGATTCACTTTCCTACCAATGAAAAAATTATTATTTAATCTATATAATATAACAGTTGTAACACTTCTCAATGCTACACTGCTGATTGTTATTTTTGAATAAAAAATAAATAAATGTTTATTTGTAATATATTATACTATGTATACACTTTTATGTTAAAATTTCAATAAAGGAAAAATAATGTATATACGACATAATTATAAATTGTTTAGTCCTGACTTTTGAAACAGCTGCAATTATTTTGGTTTCCTTTCGAAATTATTTCATATTGTTAGGTACCTATCAAAACCATTATATTTTATCAAACATTTTTATTAATGAATGACTTCATGATGGTACCTACTTTCTTTTATTTTTGTCACAAAATGTATGCGTATATGTAATCTGGATGAGCGTATCTCATATTGTATGAAAATTGCCTCTGCATTTATTTTTATTCCAATTTTTATGGAAGAAAAATATTTGAAATATTTATCAAACGATAGAAAGTATATTTCTCACGTTAAAATGTTTATAAGATTGTTATCGTAATATGTATATTATTTGTTATTAGTAGCCTACACCGTTAAACCCACATTTTTAAATGCATTTTTTTTGCATTACCTATAATAATACAATAATTTAGTAGCAATTTTGAGGAAATCTCAAAAGATTTCATGTTATTGTATCAAAAGCTATATAAAATATAGGTTATTTGGTAAAATACAAAACTTTTCCCTAGTGTTCCGGTTGTTGGGAGAGGGAAGACATTAAATAAAGAGCCCAGCTCTAAATATCTAACCAATATAAGAGGAGGTTTTTTTAAGTAAAACAAAAAAATCATACAGTTGAACATAATAACATAATTTTATCTTAAAATATTTAATTAATATAAAATTTAAAAGGTTTTATATTAAATTAAGCTTTGAGGTCTTAAAAACTGTTTGTTTTTGTATGAATGATTATAATTTGAAAATCGCATTCACGAATATGCCCTCCCATATTATGTCGTGTCATTACAACAAATAATTATCGGGTATGATATTAAGAATTCAAAATTTTTTATTGTGTAGACAACTCACTTATATTTTTAAAATTTTTTATGTAGGTACCTACACTAAATGCATACGCATAGTTATGTATGAACAAGGCGTAATGTGTATTTACTTTTGTAGATTTTGGCGTTGAGACGAGGTGAAAGTTCAAATATGCTGGACGTGCTACTCTTGACGACGCGTATTACCTAACGTATGGTTTGTCTCTGCGATATTGCTGTACACGCCTGCAGTACAGGTGTATTGTAGGATCCTCCGAGTTAGTATGCATGCGATGTCTTTAGAGGTGTTTTCGCGTTGCGCCCGTTCCGCTGTTTTGTAGGAAATTCAGTTATTATTTTTTATGCGTTCCATTTTGTTAGCATGTTCAATTGACAATGAAAATCAGACGTGAGTATATCATACGCATACATTTATATATATATTTTTTTAAGAAATGCTAACTTAGATTAATTTTATTATTGTTAATTTTGTCTACTGATTTGATTTCGAGTTTTGTGTGTTTGTATTGTAAACATTAATATAGGTACACAAGAAACGTTTTGCAGGTCATAAATTATTTGGTTCTAACTTTTTTTTAGCATTTAACAATTTTGCAACAATGCATAATAAGATAGGTACGCTGAAATATGTTTTTTTGTAAATTTTGGATCAATAAAAAAAAAAAAAATAAATGAGGCATTCGTACATTTTGTTAGGCCACAACAAAATAATATATTTGAATGATACGATACTGGGAATAATAATGTGTTAACTAATTTACATTTGCATAAACATACAATATTGAATATACATTATTATGTATAGTGTACAAATGTTTATAGCTGTCACTGAGTAAAAGCTATGAAATACAAGTACCTACCTATATTGAAACTTGTCGAATCGAAATAGGACAGACTTGATGCTTAATATTAGATAATAGTTAATATTCATATTATAGCTATGACATTATTCATAAAATATTATGCATCGCTTAATTTAATATCATATTAATACATCAATATTAATCATATTATACATTTTAATAGATAATGTCGAATAACCAATAGCTTAGGATAATTTAAATATTTGAATTATATTAATTTAATTAATTAAATCACAATTATTATTGTATTTTCGTGTTTATATGCTATACCTATAATAATTATTACAGTTTAAATGTTCATGATTTGTAATTTATTGTCATAGATAATCAACCGGTAAACTATTAAATATTATGTATAAGTGTAAAAGAAAATAATAGAAAATGTAAATGTAATATTTAAAGGTTGAATTAATATTTATAAATTATAATATATATAGACATATTATATTATATATTATTCAATTTTTATAAGATTACACATGTTACTATAGAAAAATTGAAAAAAAAACAAAGTCTTTATTTTTAACGAAATTTATTTTAGTTACTATACATCGATTGGTAAAATAATATTTGAGATTAAAAATTATAATAAGTATAATATTAACGGTAGTCACATATCATTATTAAATAAGAATTATTTTATATTGTTTACGAGACGATGAGAGAGTTGATTTTGCTATGATGTGTGATTTTTTTTCTGTTTTGTCATCACCTTTTGGAGCAGTTAAAATGCTTAGACTTTCAATTTTAAAGGTTGTTTCTAGAAGAAAATTACATTTAGTTTGTACTTTGAGGGTCAATAGTAATATTTTCCACTAATTTTCAAGATAACCGCTAAAAACAAAAAAAAATATTAAAAATGGGAATTTTTACACAAAACCAGTTTTTGACAAAATCAATTTTGATTTCTTGTTGTAACTCACTGCTAAAAGTCAAACCTCAACTATAGAGACAAGTGTTGATTAAAATGATTTGGCTCAGTTCGAAAATGTAGTCTCATAAGTTGTTTTTATACCTATTTAAATATATTAAAATTTTTAAAAGCATTTTAAGTTTAAATAAGAACTCAAATATTAGATATTTAAACGAAGAATAACGATTTTAGTTATTTTGTTGTTATTCAGCAATATTATTCTTATATTTTCTTGAAACTATTACATTTATTATTATGTTTTATAATGATACAATGACATTTTCAAAATATTTAGATTGATTTAAACTATTGCCTATTTATACCAAGAACGTCCCATTCACACCATTCATGTAATCATGTCGATATGACGATATATATCGACTAAAAAGTTAATGACAATATAATAATATATATTATGATATAAATATAAACTATTAAAATAATTAAATATTAATAACATAATAAATGCAATGTTTTAGGCAAAAATTAATTCAACCTGCCGTATTACTAAAAGTAAAATAAATTACTATATTAGCAATATAAATAATAAATATAGTAATATAATAGGCTTATATACTGTCTTCGGTCAGAAACATTTTTATATATTATAATATATTATATCATTGAATTCAAATTTAACACATTCATTTCAGTGATTTAGGTACTCAATTCGGGATAGGTACTAGGTAGTAGGTATACTCGACACCTACTGTACAGCATAAAGCGGTTACCTATATTTATAAATGTGTATTCTTTTTTTTTTAAAACAAATTTCTTTATTAAGCAATTTTTTATATAATTGAATAATAAGCTTATTTAATGAATATAATATAGTACACATGAAACACAGAGTGAAGATACCTCCTAGCGGTGGATATTTCAAATATTTTCCTTAGGGATTTCAAATTAAAGTTGTTTTGTAATGAACATTTAAACATCGTGTCATTTCTAAAAAATGATATTATAAATATTGTATGAAAAAATAAAGCCTTTAAAGGTATTATAACATTTGATTTATTACAAAAAAATCAAAATGAGGAAAGTAGGAACCACTCTACTGTAAATTTACAAGTGTTGAGTTTATCTCATCAGTAATAATAGCAGGGGAACTCACTCTGCTGTAGTTATTAAGTTATTTTGAATGTACCAAACTATTACTATACCTCGTTATTGAGTAACGGAAAGGTTAAATTTAAATTCAATGATAAATTCTGAGCGAAGAAAACAGATGGATCAGTATGAGAGTATCGATTTTTAAGGATCATTCAGTAGGATGAAAATATAGTCGTTGCCAAAAATATTGTGTGTAACTTAGAAGTCAATACCGACGTACCAGTAGAATGGTGTAAATAGCTCAAAATTAGTGTAATATTTTATAATGTACCTACAAAAAATAATAATATACAAAATTATGAAAAGTCTTAAGTCACTGTGTTTTGTATTTTTGGATTACACAAAAATAATAAATGAAATATTTTTTTGTTTAATTTTTGTTTAAAAATTGTGCATATTTATTTTAAATAATTTTAAATTTTTGTAAGAACAACTTATGAGAAACATTGTATTCAATTTTCAAGTCATTGCATATTTTATGCAATACGTATACACAATATATTTAGACGTATATCTAATATTCTATAGTAAATATAAATATAAAATACAATGTTGTATACTGTATAATTTAAAATAGTTATTTTATTGCGGTTAGGTAATAGGTACCTAGTAGGTAACCTACTATGTATCATATTTGATATTGATATATACTAGCTGATCACGTGCACTTCCTTGCCCATTAAAAAAATAAATAATGTCAAATCTATATGAATAATATGTTTTATTTTATAATATAACGTGGTTAAAAGATACTAAGTAATATCGTTACAACACAATATCCAATTTATTTTGGGTCATTATGTATTTTTATTCGTTTTATCGAGAAAAGTCTGATTTTCTCATTCTGTCCCACCCAGCTTTGCCCGATCGAGTTAATATTAACCTCAAGTAAATTACATGCATCTAAACCACCTAGGCAGGCGATGCACTTCAATGGATCGCTGAGATATTATATGTGAGCAAAAAATTATCAGGTAGGAAATCCACCTGTGGTAGATTGCGGACCCCACAAGGTGCGTAAGTCCCATGCCAAAGATTTGTTTTTTTCTTATAAATGTATAGCTGACCCCGGCAACGCTTTGCTATTGCTATATTTTTTATAGATATATTTGACCCGGTGTCCAGTGAACTTTGTATCACCCACAATTTATTCATCTTTTAAATAATATATATATATATAGCTATCCTATATGTGCCGCGACCGTTCCGGGATGCCACAGCGGTTTTAGACACATTTTCAACTATAGACATCTTTACTACAACGACAGCGAGTTCGAGTACCTATATTGTAAGTTATTAGTACGACGCGAATGACGGATGTTGGGTAACAAGTATTGTAACGCGTTTGTAGTTCGAACCCGACACCACTAAATACGAAGTAAGGCGTTAAATTATTTATATTATTGTTATTTTTTTCGGCACCCAATTAATTTTTCCAAACAAATTATACACTAAAACCTTCCCCGACCTATTTAATAGTGAAAACTGTACTAAACTCCGTCGAGTAGGTACTTTTTGAGATTTTTGCGACAAACAAACAAACGCTGTCTCTTTATAAGCTAAGCTAAGATAAGATAAGATATTAATATATTATTCGTTATAATATGTGTGTATGGTTTAAGCGTCATCGTATTCGGGGTGGGTGGGGATGTGGGCTGAGTATTCGAATTATTTCGCTTTTAACTGCAATTTTGGCACAATCGCCCCAAGCCCTCGATACCATCGTATTACATGCGTAGTGGCCATAGCAGTGCGTGTTTAGTAATATTACATTTCAGCCGCTTCCGAATGCTTTCATGGTCTCGGACCCACGTTTAAGTCCTCACACACAGCATCTTATCGACTGACCTGCATCGTATCATATATTGGTTAGCAGCGGGGTCAGGCACCCGCGTGGTATTGGGTTTTATGGTTACAACGCACGATCACGCTAATAACTCGTGCGTCTGACAATCTGATAATCGTTTATTACTCTTTGGATACTGATACCTGATCATTACGGAGTTGTAGTTAAGTTGTGAACACATTTTACTGCTGCAGCGTGTCTCCGTCGTCATAGTCGTCAGCATACTGCTGCGGCAGTACCTACGGACACACTGACCTTCGTTTGCGTTCTTTAAAGCGCTGTACAGTACGCACCGCAGTACTCAAACTTAATGCTTGCGCTTGATTGTGCAAGCTAAAGTTCTTGTTCGCAAAATATTATGTGTGGCGTGACATTAGCTGAAAATAATCCATCATTCATTTTATGACGTTTATCCTCATCCGAATATCTCAAAACTACGTATACCTATATTTGTTTCGCGGCGGGCGCATATACATTGCGCAACATACAATTGTGTTTGTTTTTTTCGAAAAAATTATTTCACAATAATTCCCAATCGTTGCCAGTCCGTAATCGTGTGGGCAAAACCAGAGCGCTCCGTCCTATATGATTCACCCCGACAAGCCGTCGCCGTGTGCGATACAGTTTTCGGAAAGCGTTTTGAAATCGGTGACGTGTCGCACGCATACAGTTATTATAATTATTATTATGCACGAGGCGATATGGTGACATAATTCAGCCGACACGGTCTTTTTCGCCGTAGCTGGGCCAGAGTGAAATCCTCTAAAACCGGATTTGTAAAAAAAATTTTATCCATGGATTTGAGAGTCTCACACACACATCGACACGGATATGCAGGTCGCACCGAAGAAGACGCTCGCCGGCAATTCCGGTATGCGCGTAGTCCGACACTATGCGGGGGCCTTGCGTAACGCGTTTCTTGTATTATAATATTATATACGGGATTACTCGGGATCGACAACCGGGAACTGCAGCTATATAGTATGTAGAAATCGGGGAAATCTTTCAACGGGACGTGCCGCCGCCGTCGCGGTATCTCGTGCAAAACAAAACGACAAGAGATTAACGAAAAAAAAAGCTGATACGAATATGCAGCCGTCTGCTACAGCCATAATATTAATGCATATTTATGCACCTATACAATATACATATAAACCTATCTAAAGAAATCGTTGAACTATCAATGATATAATAGTGACGATGGAACGTATCGGAACAGGATTTCGGAGTGTAATACGTGCGATGTGCAGGAAACGTATATTATAAAAACCGGTCGGATTGAAATAATAATATTGTGCTTTTTATTATTTTTTTCGAGATTATCTTTTGTGCTCCAATCAGACGTAACTGTCGGCACGATCTTCACGACGGTAGCGCGTATTATAATTATTATTACACGAAGACCGTTTGCCAACAAAAATAACGTGCATAAATTCATAGTCTTTAATATTATATATCTCAAGTCCACCGATTAAGCCGATCTATCATACGATTTAAATTAATGTGTGACCTAATAACTCACGATGATATTATATTATTATGTACCTACCTACCTAATAAGAAGGGGTTTTTCAATTTTCACACTCACACACGCACACTCGCGTACATTGTTTTTGGCGTGAGAACGAATCGTGTAATAACACACAGTTATAATTACTATTATATTTTTACTATTATTATTATGTTTATTATAATATTATTATTATTACGTGGTCGCATTCGCGTGGAGACGACTACAGCGGCGGCGGTGGCAATGACTGCCTTCAGTTTAGACGATTACGGCCTTGACTCAGTAAAATCTTTTCGTGATTGACGAGACGGACTAAAGGCGAAAGTTTTTTTTATTAATTATATATATTAGAATAGTAATAAAAAAACAAACATCGTATTGTATAAGCGTTCTCTGGGTGTCTATACAAACGATATAATATTATAACACACGCACGATATGCATATAGGTATTATACTTATTTACGCACCAACGCACGTCCAGCAAATATATTGTATGTTATTTAGTAGTTATTTATATTAAAATATGTATTTACGATTGGATCTGCAACCAGTGAATAGCACAACCCTATACTGAACATATGCTGTGTCCTGCCGCCCATTTCTAGAACGGATTAATGCGCACTGTGACGGTCTGTTGTTTATTTTTTTATTTTTTTTTTTTACAGTTAATTAGCTTTTCGATTTTGAGCGGATCTAGAGACCTATACATTATAAAGACATAAAGTTTTACATTAATGTGTGCATTTTCCTAGTAGTATTTTTCGGAAGAAGTTTTGTCTTTACTCAGGTACCTATAAAATGTACAAAATAAATATATAAATATTGGTCATCCATTTTGAATCCAAAGCTTGGCCTTATTTCGGGTAACCTGGGCTCAGAGTTTCAAATTATTTTGTTACACTAAAAAATAATAATGTGTTCGGAGTTTAGACACGCGAATATTTTCATAAGAGATACATGTTTAATATATTTAGTTATTATTCATAAGGTTTCATAATATTCTGACTGTTCTCTGCAGGTAGCATATAATTGTTTTAATTAGGTATATATTAGGTACACAGGTAATAAATTAATAACATTACCTATGTAATAATAAATATATATTTATTGTATATAAGTAATATATTATTTATATACCTATTTTAATTTATAATATTTAATAAACACCCAATACCTACATTAAATAATTTATATTTATTTTGGGAAAAATTCTACATGATCGTTTTTGAGACATAGGTACATTTATTATTTAAATATATAATTGCCGTAAGCAAAAATGTTAAATTTCCAAGGTTTAAAATATTGTATATTGTACTATTAATAGTAATATATTATATTGAAATAATATTTTCATACATTTTTTTGTTGGAGGTATTAAGTATGTGTGATGAATCTGAAGATTAAGTGAATACTATTCTATGAAATAAAATATAATTTAGCACGTTAGCCTTGTACCTGTAGTTTATAGCATCTAAATAATGATTTTGAGTTCTGAAGATTTGAATTATAAGGTCATAGAGCTCTGTTTGTCTTGAGTATTACGGTATTTACTTTTTAAGTTTATTTTTGTTTAGCCATTATAGTATATCTATATAATACCCAACAAATACCATTTGGTAAATTTCACAGTTTGACTGAAAGAAGTTTCATAAGAAATTTTATTAGAGGCTAATGAGAGAAGCTAACACAAATATGAAATATTTAATGACTAATGATAAAAAAGTTGTATATGTGTATAGCTTGTATAGATTGTTTATGTCAAACATAAATATAAAAAACGAATACACGTATAGCTAAAGTATTTAACGTTTATTTATAGTTATTTGATTTAGTAAATAAATTAGTTATCTTAACCATTATATCTTTCATGAATAAATAGTAAGTTTGTGAAGTTTATAATATTATATTTACGATCTATTATTATTATTAAATGCGGTGTGGACATATTTTAATATATAAAATATAATAATATTATTACATATAATTAAAAAATATTTGAAACAAAAACCAAATTTCTTTGAAAAAAAAACTAGCCAGGTGTTGTTGAAGTCCAGCTAACTAGTAAAAACCATTAAATGCACCTGGGGAGTCCCAACAAACCGTTGCAGGCCAATAACTCCATTCAAATAATACGTACTTATATATTACTATTAAAGATATATTGCGTAGGGTGTTCATTGTATTTTTTATTGTTTGCTATAAATTATAAAATTATAGATGAAACATTTATTTTTATTTTGAACTACAGTTGGTACAACTTTAAAATGTTGTAAACTTCACTGCAAGATCATTTTATTCAATGAATTAATTACTTTGTTAATAATATAGAGCAATACATATTCAAATAATATGACCTCTTTTGGATACTATCAAAAGTACACGCATTTATAGTGTTTCGAAAACAAGAACAAAAGGTTACAAGGTTTCGAAAGTAATTTTTGCTATTTCAATATTAGTTGAACGCTGGGACATTTCTCTCAAGAATGCATATAACGTATTAACGTCATTGTCAAAGAACTACAATATGATGACGATTTGGTGAATGTCTTCATAAACAGAAAACCAATAAAAATCACTACAGAATAATAGACATAATTAAACATAAAGTAGGTGATAGGGAAAAACCGATTTGCATTATTACATTCACCTTGGAAGCTTGGAAACAAAAATAGTGACTTAGATATTTTTTAGTCATCAGACAGTGTCATATCAAGAAATATTATGAAGTACGAAACGTATAAATGAATTTTACTGATTAACCTCGTGTTATTTGATAATCAGGAACTATTAACTGTTTTATGATTTAAGTACCTATTGCGTTTAATGAACTTTAAAACTAGTCCAGTTGGTGCACCTAAATCTATAATATAAGACATACAGAAATTGAAATTAGTTTAAATTTCCATGCTTTTGGCTATATTTCCGTTTTAAATATAAAATAAATAAGGTAGCTAACATGTCATAATAGTATAAGTGTATAGAAAAAGTCAGAAGTTGAGCGAAGACGGTCCGTCTGCCTATATAACTAAGTATATTTTATGATATAATTGCTATTAAATTAATTTATTTTACTATTACAGTAGGTAGAATTCATTTTTGGCCGAAAACATTGCATTTGGAAATGTCATTGTGTGTATAAAACTATAAAATTTATTTATAAACATTAAAAGTTTTAAGTCTCCACAAATAATATTTTTAAATTACAACGACATAACTAAAACCATTATTCTTAGTTAACATTTTTAAATATCTAACTTCGTTTGAATTTGAACTTAAAATGTCTATATACAAAAAAAACTGTAGTTATATATTTTTATAATTTTTTGTCGCAATATGGAATAGTTATGTGAAACATTGTATTAAAATTACAATCCCTATAGCCATAAAAATAGAACATTTCAAAATTATTTAACTACAAAATACTTTTAAAATTTTCATGATTTTGACAAATTTTTTCAAAATTTGAATGTCAAATGAGTATAAAAAATGTGTGCATATATGTATCTTTAATATTTTTAAATAACTATAACAACTTAAAAGGAGTCTTATATTCAATTTTCAAACTTAATTTTAAAATTTAATTTAAAATGTTTGATTTTTAAAATCTAAAATTTATTATGTCTATAAATAGGTAAAAAAGAGTCAAAATATTTTAAAAATTTAAATAATATAAAATGTTAATATAAACATTTTGTAAACATTTGCAAGTATCTACAATTATTAGTTTTTGAGATTCTACATAAAAAAAAACAAAATCGATTTCGTCAAAAACTGGTCTTGCGTAAAAATTCACAGTTTTCCTTATTTTATTTTTTATTTTTCCATACACTTTTGTAAAGTTATGTGAATTTTTCATTTTCATTTCCAAAAGGTACCAATTAGATCCAATTTTTTATCAGAAACCACCCTCAATGTTGAAAATAAAAGTATTATTTCAACTTCTAATCTTATATACATGTCTACACAAAAAATAAAAAACACAAATCATTGTAAAATCAATAAATTTATTGCTAACTGCTCAAAATCTAAAATTGTAAATTAAAATGGGTTTAAAAGTTTTTTCAGCGTTGCGTATGTATATATAAATGTATAATATAAAAGTTTTGTATTGACACCGTGCTTTAAATAATTTATCAATTTTTCGTGCTCATAAATTTGATGTACGACCAGTTTAAAAACAAAACTGATTGTATTTTTTAGTTTAGAATATAAAGTATGTGGACATATTATATTGTGTAGCTTATGGTGGTTTTTATTTAGTTGTGTGCGTCATGAAACTATAAAAGCAACAAACCCTAATTTTTTCCTCAATTTTATACTGGATCTAGTATTCATTATATTTGGGCCATTTAAAAAAAAATATTAATGTTAATAGAGTAATATTAATCATGAAAATTGTATAATCACTATAGCCCCCATAGCTTACAAACACATTTTACCATACACATATTATCCTTAGTACACAAAGTTAAATAACTTAAAAACTATTCGTGCGAATTTTGATTCTGATACGTCAAAATGTTCAGTAAAGTTATCCACTAAATAGATTACAGTAGGAAAGGGGGTTCTCATTTGGAAAACAGAAGTTTTCTCTTCACAGGACACTCCTTAAGTATAGTTCTTTAGAATTTGAAAACATGGTCTTTAAGTTTATTTAAAAATTCCAAAAATCATATTTTTTATTATTGAAGAAAAAAAGGGGTGAGCATGCATGGGTGCAATCGTCTTGTGTATATTATATGTTATAGATACAATAATTTAACTTAGCTATATAAAAAGAAATTGGAGGGGGACTTTAGTCCCAAATCTTCCTCTCCCCTAAGGAGTCCACTGCATGCTTATGACGATTAACGATATTGATAAATCGCCATGGCGAATAGCTAACAAATATAATATATATATTATATGGTATTACTATTTAACAGACTTGCTGTCTTGTGATCCATTCTTTATAAGCTGTGTGCTTGTATATCGAGTATTCGTGTGTAATTACGTATGTTTCGTATTAGTTTTACATACTTAATTTGTATTTACTGTATTATAAAAACTATGTTTGATGCCATTGCCGTGAGTGGTTTATACCATAGTCCATGGGTATATAATAAATATTATAATACATCATGGTAAGTATACTTATTCATCACGATCCTCGGTTTAATCCAGTTTTATTATTTAATTTTGTTTATCCCATTGATGTGATAAAATATGGTAATAAATGTTCGTAGGTTGTGACAATATTATCGAAATGTAAAATATTGTATTCAAAGTGTAAGCGGCTCGGATGCTATTGCGTTTGAAATGTTTGAATAACATTCTGATCGCGTTCATATTTATACACATATGACATATAAAATATATGTACAGAATTCCCACAGAAAATAAAATAATTACAAGGATAACATATCATACAAGATAAAGAATCGACTATGTTCATTTTCAAAAATAATATCGTGACATACCTATTCATGTAACGCATACAAATAGTTTATATTGTTTTCATTATCGCAGGTAAAAATAGGTATTCAATTAATACATAAAATAATAAAAGCACTAACGTAAAAATAGAAGCAACTATTAAAAGTTAAGAACTATTATAATTTTTAATAATTAAATAGATAATATTTAAATAATATTAGTTAATGAGTATTATATTATTTTGTACTAATGTTGTATTCAATACAGCTCATAATTATAATTTATTGGTTTTAGCCGTTTTAGGTAATAATTAAACATATTTTCAAGTATTTTAACCATAAAAAGAATTATATTAAATTCTTAATAGATTTGTTTAGTAAATTGTTTAATAGCTTTCATACCTATGTAATCTACACAGGTTTTAAATTAATTGATTATTAAATTATACAGTTTTCAAAAACTTCAGTTAGATATTTTTGACTGTGACAGTTTTTAAAATGGCATATTGTTCAACTAATTAGTATTTATTACGATTCTCGTAGTACATAATAACTATTGAATAATGCATTATTTCATTCATTAATCTGAGCCCACTTATAAAAGCTGAACACAATAATAATATGCTGGCCCACAGACGATTGTTACATTTGATCAAATGAAATCAGATTGGTTTGAAGGAACACCTACAAATTAAAATTATTACACAAGTACCTAAACCTAATAATATTGTACAAACAGTTTACTGTTGAGTATAAGTAAACATTTTGCCGTTAACTATTTAGACAAAAAAAGAAAGTCAAAAAAAATATTATAAACTTATAGCCTTGGTATACTTGGATCAGTTAAAATAATAATTCAGAGAAAGTTTAAATAGGTATCAATTGAATAATAATATTAGGTTTGTATTAAATCAAAGACATGCGTTTTGTTGTGCTCAATTCGACGGTAATGTACATATTGTGACGTGCATGAATGTATAAATAGTTTTAAATAAGAATACTATCAACATAACTGCTATTTCTGTGTACATAATTTTAAAAAAAAATGATAAAATGATAAATTTTATTTGTTTTGTTTCCTGTCATCATATGTTAAATTATTTACAAAAATCATTAACATGCTAATAACCTTGATTGACATATTAGATTAGTTCTTACGTTTTTTACTATGTCGGGAGTGGGCTTATAATATTCTTCACTTTTTTTAGTTATTTATAATTGAATACTTTAAAAAAACTCATGGTTTTAGTTGAGTCACTATGGTTTATTAATTATAAATGTCGGTTTATTTAAACTAATAGCTTGAAAATGTCTACTATCGACCAGCTTATGGCTTGTTTAAGTTATTGTATTTTAAAATTAAATAATGCATTGATGTAAAATATTTATTATAGCAAATTAGTTTATGAGATTAAAAAACATTGTATATATTTTATAATAAAACTTAGAGGTTTTAACTTTTTAGAGGTTCCCCAGAGTTGGTTGTCATATTATGTCATTGAGAGACGTAGTATTTGTTTGTAGATTAATGATTTGTTATTTAAAGAAATTTTAGATCGGAGTAGTGGTCTTAATTTATGTAGTTTGAAGTTAAGGGACATTCTTTTTACTTTTATGCGGTTTGCTCAGGTTAGTCTTTTGTCGAGAAGGAGACCTAGCAGTAACAGATTATAAAATAAATTATAATTCCAACTATGTAATTACTTTTGTAAGTTGATTGGACATTTTAAGTTTATTTTTTTTTTGTTTATAAACATATTGTAGCAATGTAACGGAGACCTATTTAGCATAGTATTAGTCATTAGGAGTAAAAAAATGTTTTATATTTTGCACCAAGATATAATTATAGTGTTATAGCCTGTAAAAAGTAGATTATACTATATAATATTACATTTATATATTCAAAACTAGCATATTATAAATTAATTAATTCTTAGGCTTTTAAAATGTGTGATAACTGATAAGTGAATTACCTGTAAACAATTCCATTAATAATTGCTATCTATGTAATGACAATATATTATGTTGTTAATCGTTTTATTTTCACATTTTCATCTTTCTAAATGGGTTTTATCGATTATAATATTATTTAATATTATGAATTCCATAAACGGAAACGATATTCAATGTATAACTGTCGATTGTTTGCAGATGGTTAGCGAGCGGTGGGCGCTGATGGTGTTGATGTTGTCTGTAGCCTACGGACACGCGCCTTGTCAACACTCATACGGCGGGTGTAGATACAACGAGCCCTTCGTTCCCGCGCCTGTCGGCCAAGTCCCCAGGTGCGTTCGGAATTATCACGGTGACGTCACATTTTGTGAAACCATCGACAGATATCCAGAGTAAGTCGTTTCAAAAATATATGAAAATCCTGAACGAAGGTGATTGCAACAAAACTCACAAAAATAATAATTTATTTTAGTTATAGGTACCTTATATACGTTCGTACCTAACCTATATAACTATTAACTATATAATAAAATATTTAATTGCGAAATAAATAGTACGAATAAAATTTCAACATTCACGTTAGTAAAAAGGAACCTTCTGATCGGACATTGGGAGTGGCTCCCGGGGCTTTGTTCCACGGAAATGTCAATATCCTCCTTCCCAAATGGAATTATATGTACGTCTGTGTACTATGTAAATAGTAATCGAGTTGCGGGTCACTTTAATTTAGATAGGTTAGACCAACCTCCCTTCACCAAAAAAAAAAAAAAAATGCAACCAAATGTCTGCCTATGCTTTTGATCATGCAGGTTCTCAAACACGACTGTTGTCCGTAAAACGTTAAAAAAGTAGGTATTTTCCACTTAGGTGCAGAACAATTCATATGAATTGGATAGGTAACAAAATAGTAATATCGTATAGGTAGTACCTACTATTATTTAAACTGTATGTACGATATTTGAATCTAATAAACCAAAGCCGTTAACACAAAATCCATTATAAATAACCATTGAGCATTAATAATCAAACAATCAATGACAGGAAAATCAGAATTATGCCAGTTGTAGTCGGTTATGATACTATAGTTTGTAATGCATCTATAATCAATAGTAAGTTAGTGATAAACTTCAATAATTTTAGTTATATGTGTACCTATTGGCTATTAATAAGACAATTAGCTTTATTTTATACGCCAACTCGTATACGTGCAAAGAAAATAATTTAAACTCTAAAGTAAAATATAATAAACAGTTGGAAATCGAGGCAATAGGGCCAATAGAAAAAATAACTAAAATATCAACAAGCAATACGGTTAGTGTGTTATATATTATTATGTATTGTATTAGAAATTTGATGGATCTTGATGTACAAATAACGTAACTAAAAATCTTGACTTGTTATCCTCGTATGATTTTTTTTGATAAATCCAATCAATTATCCGTTTGGATGCAACTACTATCTGGTAATAGAATTACATATTATCAACTTTAACTTTGAACGTAACTCAACCAAACATATTGTGCCATTATATTATAATGGATGAACTATGACTATTTAGCTGAGTTATATTATTATGTATACATAAATAAATATGGTGTCTATATTTATTATTTATGTTTATTACGTTGATGTATTGAATACTATAAATATTATAAATATTAATATATTGCAGACAGTTGATAAGTTACCTGGTTACAAAATCGGACAAGAACTTTAAATCTTTTTTTAACGAAGAAAAACTTTTTGACAGACCTTATTATCAAAAGTAACTATACCTGCTAAAAATAAGTTTTTCGAAAGTTCCGACTTATTGAAAGTTTGATTTTTGATTTCAGCCAGAATATAAATAATTATCATAACGGTTATGGTGATTACCATGATTATCAAAACGATACCCAAGACGAATTTGTTGGCTATCCGGATAGAACGTACGTTTTACCACAGGTGTCCTTAACAGAGTCTCCAACCGTAGATCAAAATCGACATATAAATCCTAAGTAAGATATCAATCACAGCTATAGTAGATCCTCAGGTAAAAATACTCGATATTATTCATGAAGAGAAAATCACAAATAATAAGAGTCCAACAACTTTTTATTTTAATATATTTTTTTATAACTGGTATATTATAATTTTGTTTCATTTTAAAAAAATTAGTCACATTGATAAGGCATAAATATTCTTAATATATTTTGTCTAAATAGTACGTCATTGTAATAACTACATAAAAATGACTGGTTTATTGTGATTTTTAAGTACCAATCATAGAGGTGAATATAGTAGAAGAAAAAGACAAGATGATGTTCAACTTTGCCAAGTTAAAACCAACAATATATTTCCTAAAGCAGCATTAAACACTCAAGGCGAATGGAAATATGTAGTTAATATGGTGCGCACCACATCTGATATGTATACACAATCTATACGATCGGAAATCTGCGCGTAAGTTCAATATTTTTCAGTAATTTTTTTAAATTATCAATGTGATGATGCCGTAAACTAAAATGGTAATTACACATTGGCGTACATATGTTTGCCTATAACTGACGCCGTTTGATTATTTATAACGTGAATTCGACGACTTTATTTATTACCGTTTATTGTTCACTAGTTTTCTAATTTTTAGATTAAAATGTAATGTATAATTAGTAATTACTATTTACACATTCAAGTTAAATATTTTTTTTAATTATTTATTTCCTTTGTAACACTAAATATGACTTATGGCTCCAATAATTTCGGATACAAATTTATTATAGCCCTTGTACGACAATAAATGTATTGTTATAAATATATAGTTAACATGTAAGGCATACTTATGCCTAATATTTGGCTAGTTGAAAAGAATGGAATATTTTTTAGTTTATTTAAATTTAAATTAAATTAAATATTTCGTTATTAAACATAATTTAGTATGACACAAAATATAAAATTGATTTTTCATAAAAAAATACAATGCTCATAACATTTTATTACATATTCTAAAACAAAATGGTAATTTTGATATTATTTGATTGTCATAAATCTTTTAACTAATATTATAAATAAAACAAAAGTTTTATATAAAGCCATAAAAGTATTTTGTTTTAACAAAACGACAAATCCTTCCCTACCAAAAAAAACAACCATTGCATGTTATATTATATAAATATTTTGTATGCAATTAATATTACTAATATAATAAATGTCAAATAAAAATGTATAAACAACTGCGAACAATAATTAAAATAAATGAAACATTTTCGCTATAAATATTTGTTTGGTATAAATATAAATAACAAACAAAAACATAACACACGGACTTGGATAAAATAAAATAATCAAGTACAATGTTCAACAAAATTAAAATATATGATTGACAATAAAAATGTCCAATTATATTTTCAAACAGTTATTCAATTTTTTTTCACTAAAAAATTTCGTATAAAATATTAAATTCGTGAGAAAATTAATTTTTTTTGAAAGAATATTTACATCTAGTATTATTTTTCTACGAAAAATTGTTGAAAATCAATAGCACTATTTATCAATGATTGTGCTTTAATAACGTAAAATTCACTATGTTAAGCTCTTAACTCATATAGATAAGACTAAAACGATTTTATAAAAATGTATTTAAAATGTATTTTTTAATACTGACACGAACACATTTGTGCGGGGAAATGATTATCCTTTTCATGCCTGCGTGCGGATATTATTGTTTTGCATTTTTATTATAATATCATTACAATAAAAAAAAAATTATTATTTTTAGAGAGCCGGATCAGCCGTGCAACGGAATCTGCGATACGCCTCTTGGTTTCAGTACGTCGTGTAAACAGAAATTCGTTCAAAAACGGTTGGTAGCATTGCAAGGGACCGGAGATAATTTGTACGTGGACGTTTTTTGGTTTCCACATTGCTGCTCTTGTAACATAGCCAGGGTTGAACAATAGAAATAAAAAAAAAAAATACTTATATTTTATGTTTTTGCAACTGGCGTTTTTCTTCTAGGAAAACACTTCAACAAAAATATGATTTCCTTTACTGTATTAAGTAGGTACTAATATGTAGAATATAAAATGATATATTATATAAATATAAAATAGTCTTTTGTGTTGAAAGCCAATTTTTTATTATGATAGTTAGATACTAAAATATATGTTGTATTTTGAATGCTATTTAATAGTAGTCACGGAATATTCAAATGATTAATATTTACTCGCAGTTATTTCAACCGTAATTAAACATGTTATGTATTATTTACGACTTGTAATTTTTTTTTTGTAAACAGATATTTTTAATGTTTCATTTATAATTTATAATATATAATATGATATCGTAAACATTTTTTTTTTTTAATGGATAAATTGTTTTAGTACTTTTAATTTTGACGAGGATGTAAAAATTATGTTTCACAAAAACACAAATATGCATTATAAATAATTATTACTGTTAAAATAGCGGTATTAATTATATTTTCAAGTTATATTATGATGTTCACTTTCTTAAAACATAATAAAATTAAAGTTTAAATTATAAAATGTTTATATAGTTATTTTAGACGAAAGAAATCTTTATTTAATTAAATTCATACATTTTTTAATTATTTTATTGGTGAATTATTTATTTTTAAGGCATGAACTAGTTAGCTATTAATATAATAATATTTGTACTTTTTCAATACTTATATATCACGGGTATTAATATAAAATCATTATTTCTAAAGAAAATTTTCGTTTATACCATATAATATCAATATCATTATTTTTTTTTGCTGACCATTTGTAAAAATATATTACTGTACATATTTTATGGAATTTTTGTTGTGCACATAGCTTGATTGTTGTAACTTCGGTTTATCAATCTTTCAGACCAGGTGTTTTTTTTCGAGTAAGAAACCATGTGACAATGAGAGATTATTTCTAAAGTGAACCCGAGTTGAATACTGTGATATCGTTAAAAGGTAAATTTTCATTCACTGTCTACTCGGTGAAAAAAAAAATCCCCAATATAATGTAACTGCATACTGCTATAAATTATAATTTCGTAAGAAACTATTAACTATTGATTATTAACAGCGTTATTAATATTTAATAATATTAATTATTTTAAAACGTTGAATTGGTTAATTATCGAAAACACGAGAGAAAATTGTTGGTTTATATAATTATCTGATTTTAAGATGTGCTATTCTTTTGAAACTTGATATAATATACTGTTCAATATATAAATACTGAGTCAAGTAAAATAATGCTCATAAAAATATTTATCAAATTTTTTTGTTGAATATTGATGGATAACTTAATATTAAATATTTTATTTAAAAAAAAAGTAATGGTCTTAAACCATATTATTACCTAGGTATATAATGTGTTCATTTATGGCATAATTGGTTTGAATAGCGTGTAATATATTATATTAAATATAATCAATGATGATTCATCATTAGTCGTTACTTGTTACAACATTTTTAATTACAGCCGATCGAGTTTTATTTCGTGCAGACGTTGGCGGGTTCTTAAGAACATTTTGGCAAGCGTCGAAATCGAATGAACGGGAAAAAATAATTGATATGATAATGATAAATTCACTCAATGAATCATAAACTTTGCTCGATTCACAATAATAGTGACTATACAGAGTCGCGGATAGAGTGTAATTAAATTAGTGGCTTACACAATTAAAGGACAAATGAATACGGACAGAAGGACATAAATAATTTTAGTTTGTATATGCTACATACTAAACATGACAGCAAATATCATCCCTTTACCTTTACATATATATATATATATTATATTATAATATGTGTAGTTGTATTATACTGTAAATCACGTAAAACAAATTTTTCATGGGAAACTCGAAAAACACATTCCACACAAATGTGACTGTGTGTAATACTATTATTTAATATATATATATATGAGTGTACAATTCATCTGCCTCCAAATACACGAACGAGAGGGATGAACGCTCGTTTCGACGAATATCTACCACTATATTCAACTTTATTTTTGCTGTACCTACATAGTAAGAGTAATGGAAAAAAATTAATTATTTATATTATAGAAGAAAACAAATCTTTGATTACCTAATAGTTTCTGTATAACATATATTGAAAAAATATAAATATTCAATCTTATGGTTGTTTTTCCATTATTATTTTTCTCTGGAAAAAATGTCTAGGTATTGTGTGATTTTATGAAAAACCTAAAGGTTAGGTTTTTTTGAAATCCTAGATATTATTTGATTTTAAAATATGTGATTTTTTGTTGTTGCACATATTGTCATAACCTTTTAGAGCAGTACAAATTTTAAAAAACGGGAATTTTTCGCAAAACCGGTTTTTTACTTAATCAATTATATTTTCATATAAATCGAACGAAAAACGGAGACAGTATGCCAGTTTGTTTTTCTAAGGATATGTTTTATAGGTAACATATTACTATTAGTAATTTATTTTTGACGTGTTAGTAGTACGGTAGTTTTAACTAATTTTTCCCAAACATATCGCATATATGCCTATTATATATTATTGTTATTAATTTAAGTCAATACAGGTGTACCTACATAGCAGTAGAGCGGTGTAAATAGATTCATAAACTTGTAGTAGTTCAAAATTAGTCCAAATATTTTGAGAATCTTATTGTGTGTAGAAAATAAAAGTTGATATTAACGCAATGACAGAATGTTAAAAGTCGCTATGATTTATATATTTGGAATTACAATATAATAACTTAAAACGTTGTTCTTCGTTTAAAAGTCCAATTTAGTTTAAATTAGAATATAAAATATGAAGAACCTATTGTATTACATTTTTGTGATATAAAAAAAATGTATCAATATTTATAGATAAAAAAATTAAAAAATGTCTAATGTCTATAAATATAGCTTAAAAAGATCCAAAAATGTTTTGAAAATTGTATCAATACAGGAAATTCTAAAATGAAAATATTTGGTGAAAGGCTCAAATTAATATTAACACTAAAATTGTCGACCAGTGAACCTTATAAGTCCGTATTAGGGCGATTTTCGAACAGACGGCATACGCCGGCTGGTAAAATTCGAACGTCCGTTTAGGCCATTATTCGTTTTTGAATAACAACAAGATCGATTATGTCAAAAACTGGTTTTTCGTAAAATAATTTTTTTTTAGTTTATCCTAGTTATTTAAAAAAGGTAAATGTCTACTTTTACACAACTACCATTGCAAATGCAAAACCAATACTAACAATCACTCCTCTCAAAATCTAAAATTATACTTCAAATGTATATTTTTTTGTGCTGTTTAAATATTATATGAGTTAAGCCAAACGCTCACGACTTGTGTACTCGGTAAATATTCGTTAGTTGTTGTGGTTTACGAGTCGAGTGAGAGGTATTTGTAATCTTAAAGCATGGTGATTATTTTCACTCGTGGTTTCCCATCAGTTATCGGTATAAAAGCAGTACGAGCCAAAAGAAAATCAGTAAATATACGAGTCATGTAGGAACGAAAAAATCGTAAAGTCGAAATAAACGCAAGCATCGGCGATTATGATGCTCACCAAGTACACGACGAGTCGTGTGGGGCCGACTTTATGCAGCGCATTGATCATCCTGATATAAAAAATAAAAATAAATGTTTAGTATGATTTCGACTATTAATGGCTGAGAAAACTTCCAATAATATAAAAATGTATTGCAGGAAAATAGAATTTATAAATGTAATGTATTTTAAGTAAGTATACACATCATACTCGTGGCGTAAGGAGAGGAGAACTATTTCTCCTCTCCCCATTAAGGACGGCCACTGACGTACATCATACCAAAAGTGCGTTCGCCAGAATCAACTCTAAATGGTTTGCTAATAGCCTTAATAATGAAATTGGACCTATCAAACGTAGGTAAGAATATATTATCTAGTAACCCCCTTAGAGCATTTTATTGATATTTTAATTTTACTTATAAAGATGTAAAATATTACGATTTTAAAATGCTTATAATTTGTTTTAAATTTAAAAACCAACTGAAGCCTACAAGATTCGTTAGAGCCCAGATAAAATATTCTTACCATTACATTTGATAAAAGGTAAATTTACTCTAATATTAAAGCATTATTCGCACATTTTCCATATTGTACGTTTGTAAGATGAACACAGCTAAACAGCGAGTTCGGCATTCTTTTCATGTGAAATAATAATTTAAGAACACACTAAAAACAAAAATACCCATTAGCTATTAGTTAATTGACAATGTAGTCAAGGTACCTTTACCGTCTACTGAAGAAAAACATGGTTTGGAAATATTGTTGCCTCTTTAATTATTTGTAGATATGAGAACGGAGGTCGACGAGTGTTGCATCTGGTATTTATTATCACCTAGACCTGCAGATATGATAACAAGAATAAAATATTTCGAACAGTGAAATTATTAATAAGTTTTATTGCAACAGTTTTAAATTGTGGTTTCAGTGATAATAATTGACAAATTTTAAAACCAATATTTAAAAAAAAAGGTATTTATTACCAAAATATGTAAAAGAAATTTAAAAATTGTGAAAAATTTGCAATAAAAATTAAAAATTAATTAAATTTGCCAATAAATGCAAAATAAAAACTATATAGTTACTTATTAAAATAATAAGTAGGTAATGCCTGCAACACACTTTCCGCTTATAAGGAGATAAAACAGTAAAAAAAACCATTGTAAATCTAAAAAATCCCAGTTCTAAAATTAAATATTTTCTATTATGAGTAGTACTCAATATTGTATAACTGATTCTATTCTTAAATATATTAACATTTTAACTATGAGTTATAATAATATATATTCAATTATACTTTTGTACCGTTGGTAGAACAAAATTAAGTTTTAAATTAATTTTCATCACACTAAATTATGCTTGGAAAACGTTTATTAGAGTTGAAAAAAATAGCCATTGCACTAGAAATATTGAATCTATTACGTGCCTATATATATTCATAACTTACGTTATTAAATATTGTACGTGAAAATTCGTGATAAAAAAGTGCAATATTTAATAAAAAGTTTCGTTAAAGCGTATATATGGCGCGGTGAAATTTAATTTAAGAGGCTGTATTTTATGAATAATGATTTTTAGGCGTTTAAAAAATAGTTTTTAAATAATAGGTACACTGAAAAAATAATAATTTAATAACGAATATTTATGGTTGTACGGGTGCAGGGATGTATAGGCATACAACCGAAAACTCGATGGACGTTTTTAGTGACTCCCAGAGGAGTCGACGGCGAACAGTTGTGTTTTTACAACTCAGTTTTGATAAAGTGTATGTAAAATGTACATACACAATATCGCACCCTCGGTACAGAACTGCAACAACTCAAAAAACATACTCATGAGAAAATTTAATTTTAAAATTGAATCTGCTCCCTGCAAATGGTTTTAAAACTTTAATTGTAATACTTTTTAATTATTTACATTATCTTATTATTATTTTAATAAGCTATACATGGTTCAGTAGCAACCAGAAACATACAGGCAATGAGGTTATGGAAGTTTATAGATAAGTATGTGAATGACAAAACTACCATATTTAGTTTTGTGTCAGTTCCATTTCAAACCAGATATCTTATGTGGGAGTTATAATTATTATTATTTCATGGGTATGGTCGGTATGGATGACATACCCGTGTCACAGTTGGGAATTATTATGATGAAACATCTCAAATCAAAACGATGGCAGACTTGATTTCTACAACCATAAAAAAACATACAACTGTACGCAATAAAGCAGCATATGTCAAAATGTGGTGGTATATTATTGTTTTTTAATCACTGCAAAAACGGATAAATTCAGCAATAGTGACACAATACACATGTATTGTGCAGGCGACAGTGTTAGATACAGTGCGACTAGCATCATTTTTTTTATAAAAAAAAAAATTATATGATTGTATTAGGTTAGGTTGAGTCAAGACTACAGGTCGATGCCTTCACTCCAAAAATCACATACGTTTTTGAATTTTGCCATTGTTGTATGAAAAGGGTTCTCGGCATTTATTTACGACGCCATTACGCGTTAAATGTATAGAGATATGAAAGCGTGCAGGACGAGGCGACGATTCCGCGGAGTACCTGTATTGTGATATTATCTCTATCGTCCGATACACTAGGATATTACAATCGGTAAAATACGATTGAGAACGGATTTTTTTAGCAATACGATTGAGAAAGCTCGAATTTTTTTTTCTTACAACTTTGCCGAATTTAATAATCGTTATCGAACAATAATTTGAGCACGGTATTTAATTGTTGATATTTATCGGGCTTTCGTCGGATTCAAGGATATTATTAGAAACCAAAGTAAAATGAACACTATAT
Source organism: Neotoxoptera formosana (assembly GCA_022818045.1). Classification (NCBI taxonomy): domain Eukaryota; kingdom Metazoa; phylum Arthropoda; class Insecta; order Hemiptera; family Aphididae; genus Neotoxoptera; species Neotoxoptera formosana. The sequence continues at coordinate 2,896,335 of CM040631.1, read as the reverse complement.
TATCGAAGTATTGAACTTAGATAGGTACGAGAGAATAACGATTAGGCGTTACAGTCGTCGCGCAAACGTTATCTAATCACTTTGTCGTTTTTATAGTTCTACTCATCACATGATGGAAAATTACGAATTTAAAATTTTACTTTCCGTTATAGGTGAAGACCAGTGGAAAGAGACCAAATGGAAGTGCACTAATAATAAATTTTCTGCACGCATTCTTACAGATTCTGATAAAAAATCATTGATTGAAAGAATTGGTAAGCATAATCATTCCAATATCCCGACCTCTACCATAAAACGTTAAGTTGTACGTGAAAACTGCAAACGAAAAGCCATTGATTCCATTTCACCAAAACCGAATAAAATAATACGCCAAGAACTTTTGACAGACAATTATTCGACTCTATGCCATAAAGACTTAGACTGTTGGGAAAACTATGTATAGGTACACCGAAAGAAGAAAATATTATCCATCATTTCCTAAGTCACTTGACGAAGCAATTACTCTGCTTAAGGAAAACAAAAATAAACAAGCTTAATGTGTAAAGGTCTTACTTTATATTATTATTATAAATATTTTTCACTATTATACTTATATTTTCATTAAAAAAAAAAAAAAATGATATGGCAACGTTTTGCGTAAATTCGTTCTCAATCGTATTGGTTTTTTGGGTCATCGGTAAGTCCTTTGTTAATTTTAAGTGCTCTCAATCGTACTGCCAAAAAGGTATAACGTTCTCAATATTGTTCGAAAGCCATCATAATATTGCCACGTACGCGAAATCGTACGCAGAGTTCATACCTAATAATATTATAATATTATTGCAGTACGCCATGGTAAACTCCGGCGACCGTCGCACACTAGCTGCAGTAGACTATTGTATGATAAATAATAATATTTAATTGTTTTTTGTCCCTCCTCGCCACTACTCTCCTTCATAATACGCTGCACGTACGAAACTTTACAAGCCCGTCCGTCGTCGGACCTTTTGTTCGCCGCACAAACTGGTTTTGTATTCCGATTAAAAGCAATAATGATAATTAAGACAGAAAAAAAAATATATATATAACAATAAATAAATGAACGGCTCGGCGTATTATAATATATTATTATTAATATTATACGCACATAATATGACATGTATATAGCTGGTGGGGAGGTAAATAGTTTCGCGCGGGGCACGAAAAGTGACGACGACGACCGTGGGCGGGCGGGGGTAAGGTTCTGGTGCGTTATACGCGCATAAATACGGTATTGCATCACGGCGGCGGCGGCGGCGGCGGCGAAGACGGCATGGGCAGAGGATGCGGCGGCGGCGGCAGCAGTGGCCGCGTGCGTGCGTGCGCGGTGGTGCGACGTCGACGACGGCTGCACGCGGTGGTGTACAGCTGCCACCCCGTCGGATCGTCGTCGGCGGGGGCACCTGGTAGGGGGATGTCGCCCCGCCGCCGCGGTTCCCCCCACCAATCGAGTGGCAGCGGCCTCGGCGGGACGCGGCGACGAACCGATATTGCGTGTGTCGGCGGGGGTAGCGGTAGTGGTACATCGACGGCGCGAAAAAATATTAAATATAATATTATATTATATATATTATAATAACAATATAATATTATAATATTATACTATAGGAAAAGTATACACCAAAAACCTACCCCTCTAGCGGACCGGCCGACAACTACACAACTCCGTACGGCTTAAGCGCGCGGTGGGCCGTCGCGAGCGCCGTCCGCGGCGTGAGTGTATGCGCGCGCCGAACGTTATATTATTATTATTATTATTATTACTATTATTATTATTATGTACCCTGTGTGCAATGTGCGTCGTGCGTGATGCGTGTGGTTAGTGTGTGTGTGCGTGTGTGTGTGCGTGTGTGCGTGTGTGCGTGTGTGAGTAAGTGCGTGGTGCCGCGTCCGTCCGTCCGTCGTCTACACCCAGGCAACAGTCGTGTCGCGGTGCGTGTGCGTATGCGAGCCCCAGTGAGTGGCGCGCGCGTGTGTGTCTGTCGTGTCCGTTTTGTTGTCCGTTTATGTTTGTGAGTGTGATAATAATTTTTATTGTTGAATGCATGTATGCTTGTACCTTAGCAAAAAATTTCACGTCGTATAAAAAAAAGAAAATATATTTATTTTTGTCGTCCTCTCGACGTCCGCTCGACCAAAGTGCAGTACGACGAAGCACACACCGGGACCACACGCCTTAAGTGAGTACTCTGAGCATCTCCTCAAAAACTTCGACTACTATTTATTAATATAACAATAAATTATTATTGTTTTGTATTACACAGTATATAGTGTAGATGTTTTACCCTATCCATGAAATACATAAAAATGTTAAACGTGTAGTTAACTTTTATGTTAACTTATCAACATATTATGACGTTATAACTTTTATATTAATATTGTAATCGATACTATAGTTTAAATCGGACTTTTCGTTATCATACCTAGCTATGATATTGTTAATACACGTTTTACGTTTTTTTTTTTAGATATTTATATTATGTATGTTCTGTTTTACGTAACTGATATTTTTAAATCCCAAATCGATAATATCGTTAAACGAATGAGCTTTCGTCGTTTGATTATATTGTTTTTATTTTGTTTTTTACCATCATTTTACATGCATTTTGAAGCATACACGTCGAGTGTTGAGTTTATGACTGCGGCGTCGTTGCCCGCGAAAATTTCCCTCTCGATTCGTTCCCAAACATACTCCCAGCCGTCGCTCTACTGAAATCGAAAGCGCAATACCGGAAACACTCCGATCTCTGACCCATTTATACTTGACTTTGAAATTCCTTATTTTTGTTGCGTTTCCCACGCGAGTTTTCCATTTACCGTTCATTTTTCACAAACTACCAGTTTTTTTATACTTGTCTGCACTTACACGGTCGTCGAGGGATTTATTGATATTGTGATGAACCACGAACTTATTTTCGGTGTTTGTTTTAATTGTTAACCCGCTCGTTTCGATAATTTTCACTCATCGGCTGTTTTGTCGGAAAATAAATTATATCATTATAATTGGCTGTTGTCATATACGCGTATGAGTTCAGTAACAATTTTGATCAACAGCGTTTTATATTTACAACGTGCGTATATATGTGTGTATATATATTATTAAATATACATATATATATACACGAATTTGTGTATGTCGTTTTATTAAATAAAGTGTTTTTATTCAACAATAAAAACATCCTTCCTGATTAACCGACGTGCACGACCGCCGTCGCAGATTATTATTAATATTATTATTTTATTATAATGTGGACCAGTGTGTGTTTTTAACGTAGTCTGCCGTTTAGAGATTCACACGACGCGGTTTTCGGAGGGAAAAAATTTAACTAAAATATAGGTACCAATAAGTGGTTACTGATTAGTCTTATATTATGTTAGCTTTCGATTAATTCGATAAATATATAGCATACTGACGACGGAATTCTTTTTTAACCCGTTTTATATGATTGCTATCGGAATACAGAAGTGTTGCAACCGACCATTGTCGACATTCCATAAAACCGTTTTTGAGACGGAACCCATCGACCGTTTTATTAATTCAATATAAAGACCGGACGTGTTAAACGGAAAATATTTCGCGTTACCGTGAAACCGAGTGAAACTATTCTAGCAGGGGTGAACATTTTCGTGGGATATACTTGTCTCTATTAGTTTTTCACGTCAACTCTCGTGTGAAATTACTTCGTGGTGTAGGTCGCGGGGTGCCGGGATGTGTTTTTATTTTTTTAAGAAGTTTCACTGTTGACATTGACATTTATAGTGTAGAAAGCAACAACTGTTACAGATTTTCTGTGATTCGTAAGTTTTGTAATCGAATCATTTACTTTGTATATAATATATAGGTGTATACAATATATATATATATTATATATTATGTATAACGCACACATGCGCATGAGTTTCGCATATATATTATACCTACCAGCTTTATTACGGTTTACGCACACACGATCAGTGATCTGTCTATAGCCCTATAACTCCCTCTCTCGTTTTCCAATTATTATTATAACTGTATAACACCAGGTAGGTACACCTCGAACAGCAATACAAATCGACCCCTTTGTTATTATATATACGTATTATACGTGTGGATATAGTATATATAGGCACGTAGCCACGTAGGCACCAATAATCCTGTGAATGTTGTTGGTTTAGAAAAAGAAACCGCATCACTCCGGACTGTGATATTATATACGGATTATTTTTGATGAATTTTCCCAGTTTCTACCATATTATAGACGTAACGCTCGAATTTTTGTTTTATTTGTTTGTAGTGTATGTTAGAAGTGACGCGATGGGAACGTGACGCTGGCTGCAACGTCAGCTAGTATGAGCGAGGGTGGCGGGGAGGCCATGGCCTCATATGGTACGGCGGGTTACCCGCCACCACAGCCTGCCACCCCGTCATCAACCGTACCAGAGTCGAAGACACCAGGCCCTGCGCCAGGTCTACCGCCGTTCAGCTCGTTCTCGGCAGTCGAGCTGGCTGAAGGACTAGGCGCTCGGCTCGGTCCAAGCGACGGTTACGACCCGACTACCGGTCGGATATTGGACATGCACTGGGACTACAACCCGGATGGGTTGCACAGGCCGGACCTGTACCCGACCACGATGATCATACCACAACCGCAGTCATATCGGCCGTGGGAGAGCAAGTTGGACGGTAGCAACTCCCAGGACTCCATGTCCAAGGGGTCGTTCGACTATCCGCCGTCGCCGGCTGGCAGCAAGTTGCCGTCGTTTCAGTCACAGTTCAACTTTCAAAATGAACAGCAACCGGAAACGGTGTCGTTGACCACGCTGACGCCGGCGGCCGTGTCACCAACACAGTCACCCGGTTTGCCCAGCTTCCACACGCTATCCACGGTGAACGTGGCGGCAGCCACGGGACCCCGAGGCTATCCCGCCCTGGTGCCGGGCATCCAGCAGCAGTTCCTGGACGAACGAGCTGGCACAATACATTTGTTCCAGAGTCCACAATACCCGCCACCCCCGCCCCCTCCGCAAGCGTTCGCGCAGCAAAACCACCACCACCACCACCCCCATCAAAACACCATCATCCAGGGCAACTTTATGGGCGCCCCGCACCACCAGTCCAACCAGGCAACGCTGCTGACGGTGGTGAAAACCGAACCGGTAGCCATCGTGTCCGCCCAGATACCCAGTCACGTGTACCAAAACGCAGGCGGTACATATATTGACTCAATCAAGATGGAGGATACGTTGTCGCCTCGTGGGCTGCAAGAGTCCCGGAAAAAAGAACGGCGAAAAGTGCGGGCGTCCAGCATGGACAGCTCGGTGGAGAGCGACGGCGTGGGCAGTTCAAGCGTGGAGAGCTCGGGACAGGTGGCTGCCGTGAGCAGCACCGCCGGGTTCAAGTCGCCACTAGTCCAACACAACGTGGTCGGCATGACGGGTGGCGGCAACGTCAGCAACGTGGGCGGGTCCATGATGGACTCTGACCACTGCGAGAACGGCGCCAACGGCATGGACAAGCAAACCAAAAAGAAGCGAAAACGGTGCGGCGAGTGCATAGGATGTCAAAGGAAGGACAACTGTGGCGATTGCGCGCCTTGCAGAAACGACAAGAGCCATCAGATATGCAAGATGAGGAGATGCGAAAAGCTCACTGACAAAAAGGTAAGCGACGGGCGTGGGAACCATCGAGCTCGATGACAAATTAATTTTGAAAAAAGCTTAATACATTATTAGATAACTATTTATAAAACGATAAGCCCCGCACAGTTAATATATTATATATGTTTATAAAGGTACCTATAATATATGAACTGTGTATACTATAGGAACCTTAAAGTGCGGTGCGACAATGGGAACACGATAATTATTCAAATTCTAATCCAATTTTTTTTTTATCTCTTTTCCTTTGTTTATTTTGGTTTTTACAAGGCATGAAAGACATCTACATTATAATATAAATTAAAACAATACGAGTCTCGACTGATAAAGCGCGCACATAATATTATTTTGTCGTAATATGTCGTCCACTATACGTACCTATGTTATATTACTCCCAAAATGTTAGCAGCACACCTCATTCGGTTAATTTAATATAGCTACCTACCATATTATACGAATCGTGTCACGAAAGTTTAAAACGATACAATAAGTGATACAACCCTTTCGTGTGCTCTTCGAGTGGGTGAACGCGGTGTGTACGCTTTTGTGTGTATATATACATAGTATAATATACACTGGTGCAGTGTGTTGTTGTTTTGATGATTCGTCAACGGGACCTTCCCCTTGACACACATTACCGCGGCGGCGGCGGCACCTGCGTAACCCTTCGTCACCTCTGCCGCCCCCCACACACATGTGCGCACGCGCTCATACAGACCAATGCTGTTATATTATACAATATAGGTACTCGCACGGGGATCGGGTCCAAAGACAAATGGACGGTGATTAGTGACGACGGGTGCTAGGGCACTGGGTCAAAAGATGGACAAACGCTGTCCGGTTTTCGAGATTGTTTACGTTAAACATTTTTTTCTCCAAAGGGTGCGCCTGATTGGTAAATGGGTAGTAATGCTTGAAACAATTGATAAAAAACAGATACCCGTAACGCGGAAGTCTGTGTATTCAGTCGTTATACTATTTACCTCCACCCATCACCCAACAAATGATACGAAATGCGTATTAAATACGTATATGAATCGGTAATCGGTAAAAAAGACCAAAGAAAAAACAACAACAATTAAATATATTAATATATAAAAAAATAAAAAATAAATAATAAATTAATAATATCAAATTAGTTACACAATTTTTTGTCGAACATTCCCAAGTAAAATAATGTTTACTTTTGTACTTAGCAATACAACTTACAAGTGTATCTTTCAAAACTCATCTTTTCACCGCCTTTAATAAATTAAAAAATTTCCCTTTCTAAAAATTAACCCTAGGATAAAAAAAAATAATTATAAAACACATTAACACATTGGTAACTGTTAACAGACTAAATTTCGTTCACTCAAATAATACCTAACATAAAGATAAAGAATGAAAAGGTTCACATACAAAATGTCCAGTAATATAATATTATTTTGCTCTATATTATACCACATTAGTTATAGATACTACTCATAATAAAACCATTGTATAACCCATATAAACTATAAATATGACTATATGAGGAATGATATTCCTAAAATCAATATTTTTAAAAATTACATTTAAATATACAAAGTGATCTCATGTTCCATTCATTACTTTAAAAAGTTTTGACTTTTTGAAAATATTTTTTTTCACATAATTTAATGTATTAAAAAAACAACATTTTCAAAAGAAAAATTATTTTTGATTTTTGTTCTTTTTTTCTTTGGTTTTTTTTGTTTTTGTTTTTTTTCCTAGGTATTTTTTCCGGGATTCATACGAATTGTACCCTATACTTAATCAATGCAACAGCAAAATGTCCCGGGACTTTTGAACTATTTATAAAATTATAAATGATTTAAATGTTTCTGTCGTAATGTACAGAGCCCGGAAATCCTATAGAATTTATACTGTTGAAATGTGCATTGTGTACAATGTATTTGTGCCTTATAAATAACCATACAATACGCACGCTTTAAAAATATACCTACATATACAGGCAATACGTATAATAATTTATGTTTTAGCATATTCACGTACTTAAACCTTTTTAATATTTTAATTATATACATTTTATTTGATTAAAAGTATTAAACGAAATCATGGTAAATTAAACATTATATGTCAATTTATTCATACATACCTCGTAATTTTACGAGACAACTAATTTCTTATTTTCACATACAATATTATCGTATTAGCATCCGAAATAAGTGCAAGATAATATTTGAAATTTGCATTCACTTAACGATTCAAAAAACAAAACATATCAACAATTATCAAAGCGAATATAAACTTTATTAATTAACTTCCGGATACTTATCGTTACTATACCTAGTAGGTAGAATAGTACTTATGGCGAATGAATAAACAATATACCGTATTTTGTAAGATATAATATTATAATATATTAATGTATACGTATTTAATTTTAAAATAAAATTAGAATTACAAATGTTATACCTACGAATATTGAAACGTTTTCGCTTTGAGAGTCGTTCGTAATCGTTTGTTTGTTCTTTAAGTCGATACAAAAATTAAAAGACATATCCACGTGACTGCGTCATGTTATACCTATTATGTATAGTAGATACCTACCTTCTAATACACTTAATATAATAAACATTCGCTTGTTTCGTTTATACCCACATTGGTCGACGTATAAAATATTTTAAGACGTGGTCCCATGTTGGTAAATGGAAAAATAAAATACACGGTATTTAAATTATTGGCACTTCTGTATTTAGTTGCTTACTTATACATGTATGTATTTTGATTGGAATCCGTTGTGTATTGTCAGCGACGATTGTTTTCTTAAACTGACCGTCGGAAAACTTTGCTCGGTTACTCGTTGACGAGTTTACCGTTTATAAGCGTACAATGAATGGTCAGCGGTCGACTCAACCGAATTCATACCGCAGTTGATGCAGCACAGGTTGTACCGCGGTCAAATCGCCGCGGTGTTGGACTAGGTTTATTTTGGTACATATTTCCGCTATCGTATCATACTAAGCGAGTACCCAGGTTCTTTCTGTATAAACATACGCAATTTCATAGTCTCCACAGTTAATTTAAAGTTATCATATTTGTTACACAAATACAGTGAAACCTCTGTAAACACCGGATTCTCTTGGTCACTGAAATTTTGTCACCATTCGGAGATGTCCATACTATTCAGGGGTTCAATTCGTAGAAAGTTTGTAGTTTGTTCCCAAAATAAGTCCGCTATTTAGAGGTGTCCGTTAGGAGTGGTTTCGCTGTAGGTATTATATAAAAGTGTATTGTATATGAATAGGTTTGTAAAACACGAGAAAAACGTTTGTTAAATATAGCAGGTATAATATAGTAGGATAGCCGCGAAACGAGCAGTAAACAACAAAATACATGTTTAATTTAGATTAAACTGATTTTACCCAACCTACAGTCATATAGAAATCAGTCTTAAGTCGCCAAAATAACACAATTTAATATAATATGTAATTTATATTTTATATATAATATAATAAAATTATATCTTCCGAGTACCTACATATTATAATAATATAGAAAAGCACGAGTAGGTTTACATTTTAATTTATAATATTTACGGCATGTGTGTGCGCGCGTGCGCTCCCATAAAATATCGCTTGTGTATTACTTTTTGTGCGTGTCTAAACGTCGTCGTCGTGTCGTTATAATATAAATATATATATATACGACGCGGTGGTAAAAGTTTTGGAGGGTCGGGAAAACGGTCTCGGGGTGTTTAGGTGAATGGTGGGGGGTGGGGGAAGCAAAAATGGTGAGAGCGAGTGAGAAGAAGAGAAAAAAAAAATATATCGCGTTGGCCATTGGACGACTGGGTGGGGTGGTGGCGGAGGGGTGTGGGCGAGCGGAGGGCGCAAACTTAGAAGCGGCGGCGGCGGTGGCGGCGGTGGCGGTGGCGGTGGTGGTGATCGGATCGATACTACAGAGGCCCCGTAATGGCGTCGTCCGCTACACATAATACGCGTATACATAATATACGCGCGCCATCGGCAGAAGTAGCGGCGGCAGCGGAATCGGCAGCAGCGGCAGCGATGACTCATTGCGCGCGTCGCATCCCTCTTTCCGATGTGTGCACGCCGCCGCCGTCGTCGCGGCCGCGGCGGTTTTGACGCGGTGCGCCGGCGATCGGCGGCGGCGTGTTTGCGGCGATGGTTGTCAAAGGTTCGGGACGCCGAGAATCATCGCCTGCCGTGGCCACATTTATTCTCCTCCCCTCCAAATAGTGCCGCACCCTCCGGTGTAGATACTGCACTGCACCCAGGTATAACACCGCGACCATATTCAGCGTAAGGTTAACACAGGTTGTAATAGGTACCTGTAGTACCTATACATATAAAATAGGTATGAGATGGGTTCCACGTGCGTACCCATATGAAAGGTTGCACATTTCGGCGGATTTCCCGTTTAAAACGCGCACATATGGACAGTTCTATAAGAGGTTTTCCTGCGGCGTTGTCGATTGTGTGGAAAAAAAAAGTTCTATAAGAGGTTAACCTTTATATTGAAACAGTCTCGCCGTCATAACATTGTATATTGCACACTATTGCAGCTACGACAAGTTGTGTTCAATGATATCCAGACTAAAAAAATGTTTACAGAAAAACTTTTAAGGGAATTCGATACCGGTTGTTTTTAAGGAGTTGAATATAGGCAATTTTAATAGTGAGTGCGTGCGTGACGTGAATTTGTGTGCGTGGTAAACGATGACTAGTGTCAGTGGATTTGCTGAAACGGGATAAGCACGCGCAGGCACAAGTCAAAAACGCACCGTCGCGAGCTTGATGAACATGATTTGCTATTTTTTTTTTTGTCTAAAAGTATCAATCTTTTGCCAATTGTACAGACTGTTTCAGTAATCGGATACAAATTTCAAAAACATATTTGAATTCGTCATGAAGATTACTTGAAAACGACTTTCTTACATTTTTAAATTAATGTTTTTAGTTCAATATTATTAATATTTTTAAATTATTAAGATTCAACATTTTTATTTTAAACTTTGAAGAGTTCGAATGATAATTTTCAAAAAAGTGGAAAAATCGTTTTCAAGTAAACTTCGTAACGGATTCAAATATGTTTTTGAAATTTGTATCCGATTACTGAAACGGTCGGCACAATTGGCAAAAGATATGCCTATATTTCAGTCGAAAACACAGCCGGGTTGAATCCCCTTAAGGTGATCTTGAATAGTTTATTTATTTTAAATATAATTTACAACTAATGTTGTCTGGTATGTTCAGTCTATACTGAACAAACGCACCTCATGTACGCAGACGGGTTTAAAGTTAAATTTTAAATTGCGCTAGAACTAACAATTTTTATAAGATGTATTTTTAAACGCTCGTAAATCACGCATGTTTTACTCATTAATACCTGTCAAAGTATTTGGACAAAAATTGTCTCTTTTGTATATTATATCTTTATTGTAAATAAAGATATTTAACAAAAATATCGTTTATGCGAATTTAATGTTTCGATAATATTCTTATCGAGTAGTGGCTTATATTATATTATAAACCCACATAATTCATTTTATATATTGACATTTGTGTAACTATATTTATATATATTTGAATTTGTATTATATCAGATGTTGGATGTATTGAAACTGTATAGTACAAGAGCTTAAAACTTATTTTAAACTGCAATATTTTTTGATTCACGTGCTGATATTATGTCATCAATAAAATGTTATTTATTTAACACGGTGCAAAAAAACGTATACAGTAATTTATTATAAAATAAAAAAAATAAAAATAAATAGGTAGTCGAATTTATTATTGAATCAAATACTTCTCAAAATTTAATTTACTATCATCTCTATAATAAAATATCGTTTTTAACATCGAGTAGTGCAGTATAAGATGTCTTTTTATATCGTCAAATATTTTAGTATTCTCCTCATTGTCCTCCTGCCAACCTTATACACGAAATTATTGTTTTCGTATAAAAGAACGGCGCGTATATTATGTATACAGAACATTTGTGAATTTTGTTCCCATCAAAACTGGTCAAAACCCGAAACCGTTGGTGGCAGGCCCCATGCTGTGTGAAGGTGTGCATGAAAATCGAGATTGGACAAGAAAGAGAATAGCCGCGGTATCGTCGTTTAGTCTACGTCTTTTATATATGAATAAAATATACCTATATATATATAATATACATGCGGAGTTCATGGCAGCAGATTATTATCGGTCGTCTTAATCTGAAACCACCCTTGAATCGACGGACGCTGCAGCATACAATGCCCAAAAATTCTTTTAGTCAGAAATTTGCATCATTAAGTAAAAAAAAAAATAATAACCGTTTATATATTTTATATTGGGAAGCTATACCGACCAAAGCTTCTAAAATAAAATCGCAGCTGCAACCGTTGTAATACTTAATATTAAAAATGTGATAGAACTATACATAATACATACGTAGTTTATATTATAATACACAGATCGATAATACGGGACGTAAAAATCATTCGAGGGGATTATCTGTGGCGACTATATACACCGCAGAACTCATTTTATGATCGATTCAAACAATAAACGTCGGCCATTTTTCTCGGTGCTCACTATTTTCCTAAATAAATTGCCCCCCCCCCCGTCCATCTGCTCCCATCCAACTCTACTCTCGCATGTATAATAATAATAATTGTAAAATAACAAATTTGAAACACGGTGGTGGCTTTTCAATCGCCCCCCCCCCCTTGTCTTGTACTTATAATCACGACATCACGACAACTGTGTGCAACGATTTTTTCACCGTGAATATACGATACATTAGGTACCCATATACGCTTATAACGTTAAAATATGTCAGCCTTTAGGTATAGTTTATATATTTTATACGTATTATTACGAAAGTTTCCGATCGAAAACCGTTTTTGACAATTTTCCCAACGTTCGCGCATCATTTGACGATTAAGTAGTAAATCCAAAATCGCCGATAAACTGCATTTACGAGAAAACGTGCACACGACACGGCGGATGGGGGAAATCCCTTTACGACTTACGGTATGACGTCATACACTCGTACGCACCGTGTGTGCCATTAAAAACCGACAATGATACTGGCGACCAAGGAGACCGCACTTCCGCACGGGCCGCACACCGCTCATGTGTCTGGAGCACACGCACACACAGTACTTACGTTCTACACACACACGCGCTGCACGCATACACACCGCAGACGAACACGAGACATCGTTTCCGGCCGCGAAGCCTTTTTTTCACGTACCTCTATAATATAGTAGTACACTATAAATACTTGTACCTATATTATTATGTCCTATATATATTGAATATTGACGATGTACGTACTTACCTACCTAATATAATACGTATATAATAATTAATAACTATACCGAAACGATGGGACGTCACATCGATTAATAACGGTCGGGTCCGCCGTGTGAGATGAGATAACATTTTTTATTATTATTATGGTATCTAGTATCTCGCTGCGTCCACAATTCTTTCTCGGTGTATGTATATAATATTATAGTTGTCCGACGGTCAAAGAGTCCGCGACGATATTATGACGGTAGTGCGGGTTTCGCTGTTATTATTACCTACCTATACGATATTATATTGTTAAGGTATACTACTACACTACTTCCAAAAATTTACGACGAGGACTACGCGCTGAGATTACGTCCGCGGGCACTCTGGCAACGTTGCACCGTTGAAGGTCAATGTTATAGGGTGAAACGAGAGCTATATACGCTGCCACCGCCGCTGCCGCCATTGCACCTAAAACCCTCCCTTCAACCCACCTCGCCTACCGATGGGGTGACAAAGATTAAATCCCATATACGCATTTATATATAAGTGTTGGTGTGTGTGTGTGTGTGTGTGTGTGTGTGATGTTGGCTCCGACTATACCCCCGGGTTCTGGCGAGCGTTTGTGCGCGTATACGCTTATTAAATATTCGCGAAACTGCAGCTATATATGTTATTTTATTCTCTTTCTCTCTATTGTTGTATTCACTCGCACGCGCGCGCACGATTTATATATTATAATATTATTATATCGAATGATATGGTCGATTTAAATATATTTTGTGAGCGAATAAATACAATATTATATAATATTATAAACGATAATTTTACCGATTGTGGAGCTGCGCGTGTACATAAACTGTTACTACGCGCGCCTACCATTTCGTTTATGTTATATATTATGTGATGCTAATAAATTTCCCGATATAATAAATCGTTTTTAAACTGTAATGTATTATGGTGGTTTTTAAGCGATACTCGTAATTTCAAAACTCGTATTTATTTTAAATGATGTTGGTAGGTAGGTTATATACGTGACGCATTATTTAAACAAAATGAATAACGGTCCGTTTGACAATAAACTTTAATTATTTTTATAACTGCTATAACATGAAAACAGTTCAATTTTATTGGATATTTTTTATGTTAAATATATAAAACAGATGAAATTTATATTTTCATATGATTATTAATTTATAATACCATCCTATAGAACTAAAAATAAAATAGTCGTTGAAAAATGATATTTTTTTACATTTTTGAATGAATACATTAAATAATAGGTACTATACTATTGTCTACTGTACAAATAGTACAATAGTACAGTACTAACGTCTACTGCAGCAACTCAACCTTTCAAAAATTGAAATCCTTTATGATGTAGGCATTTTTTTCATTATATTCAAACTATAAGTTACCGAGAGTCAAAATTAAAGTCAACATATTATTATAGTACTTACTCTTAAATCGATTACATTTTAACTAGGTAGTAGCCAGTAGGTACCTATATATAATATATAGATACCTTTATGTTTAGTAATATATAATTATATATTGTCTGCACTAATAAAATATAAAAGCAAATAAAAATAAAAAAGAGCTTATAGTTCTATATTTTTTTTTAATAAAGTTTGATTTAAATCTGTCTGGGGAAAATGTACTTATACAATAGATGTTATATAAGCGAGTTTTATGATTTTAGTTGCTGTAAACACATTATACGTGTATTAAATGCATATATTACACTCCAGGTGGACGTAATTCTATTGTTGTCACACGCACATTATGAACATTTTTATAATAACATAGTTCAAATCCAGGTGGGTTTATAATTTTTTTTTTTTTTTATTAGTAACGACGGATTAGAATCCAGGTGGTTTCATTAAAGTTTTTTCTAGGTTCTATAAAGTCGTTGGACTGAGAAATCGAAATCGAAATTTAGTATTAACTAATATAAATACCATAGAGATAGTAGTGCAAGTACAGAACTAACTGCAGTAGAAAATAGCAATAGCACAATAATTTGTTTTTTTTTTCGATAAACAATTCAGTCCATTTACAATAGTAAATGATCAGTTCCGATTACAATAAATTAATAGCGTAGTAAATATTACGTCGGAAAATGAATTAAGAGCGATCGCCCGAGTCTTTATGTTTAATTTTTAATTTATTATGCCTATACGTTGTACACGTTCTGTCGGCCAAATGACCAAACTGTAATGATGATGTATGCGGTAACAGTGCGAGCAGCTGCTGTTGGCAATGAAAACATTAGTATAATATACAAAAAAAAAAAAGTCGATTGATTAAAAACATAATATTACAACAGCGTTTGAAAAAAACTGCTGTCGCCCTTGCGGTTTACCTATATCATTAAAAACAACAATAATGTACGTGTAGAAAAAACGAAATTTGGGTTAGCCTGGGTACCTAACTCAACCTACCTACACCGAGTACAACAGACGAAAATCGATGTATTAGATTGAGTGCAATATTCACATACAATGCAGAATTTCGGTACTGCCACGCGTCTTCGGTGATGATTTTATGGGATAAAAAAACAAATAATAACAAAAAAATAAAGAGACGACCGACCCCCGCGTCGTTGCCGGTTGAATGTCTCGTCAAATCGGCGAGGTGGACGAGGGTCAGTGGCCGCGGATGTACACGGCTAGACAACACAATAATGCTTGTATACAAACCACGGTCGAGGGACGTCTCGCACGACGGCAGCGGCGGCGATCCGTTCAAAGGTCCCTGACCACGCGTCTACGTCGTCGCGTGGTCGTCGGATGTCTCCGCCCCTCGTTTAACCCTCGGGCGACCGAAGGGGACCGCTTACTGGATACTACTACTTACTACTACTACTACTACTACTACTACTACTACTACTACTACTACTACTACTACTACTACTACTACTACTACTACTACTACTACTACTACTACTACTACTACTACTACTACTACTACTACTACTACTACTACTACTACTACTACTACTACTATAGTACTGACTGCTACTGTTACTGCTACGTGCTCGTTGATTATGTACTATATACACTTAAATATCACGATATATCGCCGCGCGCGAGAACCCTAATTAAAATGTCGGGCGTCTTGACGCATCCTCCGTTAATCGGTGTCCTTGTCCAAGGACGACGACTACGTCTGTCTCTGGCTATCTATATAAATAAAGTACAATATAAACACGTCTCCCTCGTTATCCGCGGGGCCACTATATATTTTTCTTACGTTTATCGAACATGACAAAATATACGCGATGCGCATTCCGTGCGAGAGTAATATATTATTTGTTTTCGTCGAAAGTATATTATAATATATTATTATTATTATTATTATTATTATTTGTGTATAATATATTATTATGATATAATCGAATGGCTTACCGAAACGGCACGTCGTACGTATGCGAGCACGCACTCACGCACGCACGCATCGACGTCGACACCGTGTATAATACGCGCGCACCGGTGAAATACCGTGCGGCGGCGGCGGAGTGCGACCGGCGGGGGCACACCGCCACCACCGGTACGAAACGGCGGCGACGGCAGCTGTCGCCCAGGGATCCGCGGCTGTCCAAGGGTGTCTAAAATGCGCGCGCTCGCGGTATTCGGCCGTCGAGGACCGTTTACCACCGGGACGTCGCGCGCGTGTTTCGGCCGGCCTCTTCGCGGACCGCAAACGGTTGGGCTAGGCGCCGGCCGTTTCGCGCGGCGACTGCATCATATACGCACCGCTGCAGCCGGTCACGCCGCTCCGCTCGCTCTGAGCAGCCCTGGCCCGCAGGGTACGACACGACAACATAATGCACACGCGGCGCGCACACAGCACACACAACTCGGTCGCTCACACACTCGCTCACACGCGTACAAATATACGCGAGCTCTCGCGTATACACACACACACACGCGGGCGCGCGCACAAAAGGGCGGTGTGCGTAAGAACAGCTGTCGGTGTGTACAGCGGCACGGCGGCGGCCATGTTGTCGATCCTTTTCAAAATGTCTCTTTAACCAACACGCGGCACACGCACGCACACAACTTTTCGTATATTACACGCACACACACACACGCGGGCACGCAGAGTATATAATATTATTATATGCCGTAACTTAACACCGCCGCCGCCTGGTTGCCGGATTTCCGACGTACGCGATGTGTGCACGACAATAAGATCCTGAAAAAACGGCCGTGCGCGTACCGGTTTTCGGTTTGGAAACTTCATCGCGTATATTATATACGTATATACTATATATTACCTATGTATTATACTAGTATATACATCGGTAGGTACATACGAAACCTGCAACGTCGCGGTGGGTTTGCGGTGCGTCTGAATTTGAAGGGCTTTCGGGTGGAAAATTCGCCGTGTGCGACGCGTTATTATGATAATATAATATATATTACTAAAATATTATGTGTCACGACGAGAACGACAAAAAAAAAAAACAAGATCACCACACGTGTATGTAAAAAACTTCACTGCAGAATTATTATAATACTTGAATTAACGTTTTCATACAAACTAGATAATAGTATAATCTTATCATTCGTCTCTCGTAAAAATATACGAATGCTGAAAGATACATAGGTAATATTGGCAATCTATACGGTGCTGTTTGATCAATAATACCGTCATCGGGATTTCATTGCGATTCGTATACTCAATCATTTCAAAATAATAGAAGAATCGTGTTTTATAGTCATCGAGACGATTTTAAAATAATTCTATACAAAAAAGGATACCAAATACGCACATTTCATGTACAAGGGATGTTTTTGAAAATTCACCAATTAAAGCTCCTATTATATACAATAAAGTATACAGTTTGATTTGCACCTCACCGATTGTTATTTAATGTTTTTTATTTGTAGAACGCCCTCATATGAAACCTACATAATATATATAGTATTTCGGAAACGCTAATACCTCTTATATATTTTACGAGTATTATATCACCTGATGACTTTTAAATGTCTGTTTTTTTCTTGTGTTAAACTCTGCAACTCTTAATTGGTTTCTATGCTTAACGACTATTATGTGTATGGTACTATAGCATGTGATGTATTTTAATATTGTTTCGTCGGACTGTTAAACAACTTTCCTACGCTAATAATATAATCGGACGGTGGTTTTTTAGTCGTGGATGATTATTATTCGGTCTGATTTATTTATGGACGCAATTGAGGTCAAGAACATCGTAGGCTCCGTATTAAAAGCGACAAAATAATAATAATAAAAATAAAAAACAAATCAAATCCATTTGCGGGAACCTGGGAACGGTGCAGTGTGCAGGCGGTTCAATTAGAGTTCGTTAGAGGCTCGGGCGCGAAACCGTCATCACGGAATGCGCGGCAGTTGGTAGGAAAAAAAAACTATATATTCCGCACACGTATTATTAATATTATTATTATATATAGAGCAGTACGTATATATTATAAATACGTACACACACACACACACACATATATATATATATATATATATTTAAAGCATATATAGTATAATAATATGTAATATATGTATATATATACAGGGTGATAGTATGTGTGCGCGCGGAACGACCTTATATAATATATGTATCTGGAGGGGACCGGGGGTTGCTCGGGGGTGAGGAGGGGAAACTGGATCGATATAAACTGCGGCCGTTTATATAGCTCTATACCTATACTATAATATATACATATATAACGCGAGCATCCCTCCTGCGTCCCTTTTCCAATCACACGTATATATATATATATATATATACGCGCTCGTCCATATATATATATACACACATAAATAATATTATGATATACGTATATATATATATATATAAAATAATACGCATTAACATGATTCATCCGAAGCCTATTTGTCATGTATACACACACACACACACACACACACGTACACGCACGCGCGCGCGTTACGATGGAAATATATCATATTGTTCTATAACGCGCACGTATAGACGATTTAATTCGTTTATAAAAAAAAACGTGTACAATAGTAATATATAATACGCATCGCGTTCCCAAGCGACTAATTTTTTTATTCATACGATTTATTTTCCCGCCTTTGTGAAAATCAATAACTGTTCAATGCGTTCTCTGCGCGCAGACGGTCATCAAATTATAGATACTATATTATGATGGATGTACAATATTCAAGAGCGTCACGAATATTATGATTTTCGAACTAGAATCGTTGGTTTTTCACGATATATAGGTATCTACCACGGTAATTGGACAATCTTATAGACATTGCACGGTGTTATTGCTTAGATTTGGCGACGAACGTCCCATAGGTTTAAATATGTAAAGTCTCGTTTGTATATATATATATATATATATATACACGCCGGTGCGTACATCGATGCGGAGACTTAAATGGTGGCAAAGACTCTGTATTATTTTGTATAATAAGTACCACTGCCGTACTGCAGTGCGTGCGCATAATGATATCGTTAATGATGTTTCCCAAACGCGAGTGCAGTGAAGTTGGTTGACGCGATAGTGGTATATAGTCACAAGTCAAACACACGAAGAAAAAGATAAACCCTTATCGGAACCGTGTATTGTAAATAGCGACGACGAGGTACGGTTTGTTTAATGTATTATATAGGTAATATTATAATATCTCTAGACATTTTTTCTATATTATTTTATATCTCATGAGTACATATACCACAACATCGTATTTGTTGAGAAACGCATTCCAAGATATTAAAATTCCCATCCCCACGACGGCCGATAGAGACTTTCGGGAAACTCGTTTCTATATTACTAATAGGTATATAATAATATATACATCCATCGTATTATTATACATTCTTTATGTTGACGTCATTCTCTCACAAAAACTAGTTTTAGCGAAACGTATAGTTGTTAGACCTTTTCACCCGGACTTTCAAAATTATTCAAAATATTGTATAGCCGTGGGATGGAAATTAGGGGTAGATATATATGTAATATGTATAACTTTTGAATTTTGATTCAGTTTTTTTCACTATTAATTTTTTTTTAGTTCAGCAACTATTCTATTTACATTTTTCATTAATTTCATAAATTACGACAATCATTATCTTCGAATTTTTAGTTTAATTTAGTTAACTCTTGATAGTAGATTGTGTACATACTAAAAATGTACTACAACTATTACCTATTATAGCTCCATATTGTCCATATCTAGCTAAACATTTTAATTTATTATTTTAACTATGACGTTGCGAATTGTTATTTTTCATTTAATGTGAGTATGTGTCTTTATAAGATTGTATTCTTGTTGTTTGTCCGATTCAAGAGTCTTATTATTTATTTTGTAAATATGTATTTAAATATTTACGCGTCTACATATTTTGGCACCGTGTACATTTATTATACAGGTACTATGTGGGGACTATGTGGGGACTTTTGAATACAAAAATAACGAAATCCTCTTAAGTGGAAATAACCAACCTTTTTTGCATATTTAAACTTCAGAAAAAGGCAGCACAGCCGAAAACCGCGTTCGACCACTTTCGAAAAAACAGACGCTAACAGGAAAAAGGATGTACCTCATTGCGCGTATGCGGCGCCCGCCCGTTGGTATTAGGTTTCCATCTCGTATGTCTCACGCTGTGCTCAGTATCTAAAAGTATCTGTACCTATGAATACTTATATTATTATGTTAATATACTATAAACATTATCGTTAAAATATAAACACACGCCCAGGAAAATTACTTTTATACGACACTTTCGATTTTTCGTTTGATATCCAAAGACGAAGATCGTGAATTTTCCCAATCGCATTAGGTGGTGAGGACGTTTCGTATAGCTTATATAAACATAAACTAGTTGGACTACATTTCGGGTCGTTTGATGACGAAGAAACCAAAGGAAAAAAATACAATATTATAAACACACATGCACAGCACAGTATGTGGAAAACCAGTTATCACATGACGCGTATCATTATGTCGCCTAGAGGCCGAAATAAATTATAACAATACGATGAACGGAATATGTTCGTAAAAAATTATTCAACCCCTTTTAGTAACGTACCTTGATAAAAGAGAGAGAGTGAGAGAGAAGTTAAATCGTGGGTAGTTGTTTTCTCACCAATTCGCCATTTTATGCTAATGACGCACTCACTCACTGGTTTTTGAACTCTTCTTCTTTATTTATTTTTTTTTACGATCAAAGAAACCCACTTACCCACATAATATATCGAGATAAATGTTATACATACCGGCATTTTTAATTTTGACTTCACAAAAAGAAGGGTCGTGCGTGTATTACATTGCGCTGAGGTAGGTAGATCTCAATAACGGTCTAAAATCATTGTCCCTTTATTCGTAATGAATAATAATTATTATTTGCCTCCACACTTTTTTTTTTTTTTTAAATAACGAGTTCTGTAATATAGGTACTATATTATGGGTTTCAAAATCATCAGCCATAGAATAGTAAACCGTACAATGATTCGGAAAATGATTCACGGTTAAATTTAGTCGAAAATTGTTTGATTATGTAATGCTGTGTCAAAAAGTATTTACATTTTAAATCACAAACGCAATGGCAGGCGGCAAATATTCAGATGCGTAAATGCGGCGCCAGAGGCTATGAGGACGTATAGTAATTATGTTACGTACCGGATGTTTCATTTGCTTGTAAGATTCTCAAACGAATGGTATTTTTTATGCTTACACGTAGTATGACATTTTTAAGGCAATATCATCGGTAGAACTTAAGCACGTATATAAATAGTATGATGGTATAAAATGACATCACGAACTAAATCAAACCGTAATGCGTTATATATTATTCATAGTTCAGAGACTTTGCTATGTACATATTCGATTGGAGACGACGCGTCGTATAAGTGATTAAAATATTTAACATTTGTAATGAGTTTTAAAAATAAGATTTATATACAAGCAATAAATTGTCTAAACTATTTAAATAGGACACTATATACATGCGTGTATAATAATATATGTATATACAATAATCACCCCCTCGTTCGTCGTATTATTTCCTAATCGAAAACGCGCGTAGGGGTTGACACTTGAAATCAAAAGTCAGTAATTCGGATATAATATTATGCTCGACCCGCCGATAAGGGGTAAACAATTGATAATCGTTCAACCCCCTCGATGCGCCGTAGAGTGCAGCAGTGCACCCTAAAAAAAACGTGTGACATTCATAATTGCATACCTCTTGCTGGAGCTTACTGCAGAAATTACTATCGTAAAAAAGTGCAAAAGCAATTCGGTTCACTATTTTGAGTTTTTACGAGGCATTTCGGTATGATATAGGTTTTGTATACATATATATAATATATTATATTGATCGAACTGACATATAATCGCGGTCGAGCCGTTGCATCCCGAAACGATCTTTGGAGGATAAATCCGCGGTGATAACGGTATTTTTTGTAATGCGCGTATAGGCGCACGGAAGGAAAAGGTGTGTTAGCAACGTACCCACATTATATTCACACATATAAAATATAATATATATATGTATGTATACTGCTGCAGTACATGCAAACAAAACAAATGCGGAAAAAACCGTTGGGCTAACTATGCGAGAATGGTGTGTGTGTGTGTGTATAAAATTACACGATGGAAAAAATACACACACACATATATATATATATATATAAAATAATAAAACCATATAGACCTTAGAGGTGCCTATAATACTTGTAACGGCAGCGGATACATCGAAAACGGTGGCCAGGTGGCCCTCAGTAAAAACGATGATGAACAGCTGCATATATTCGTGTGTGTGTCGCCGCTGATGCGTCTGACAATAATTCATTTTTGTTCTCTCTCTTTCTCACTCATCCGTCTCCCCCCTCTCTCTCGCTCTTCATCTGTCTTTTACACACGATATTCCATCTCTGTCTATCGTATTCTCTTTTTCACATTTTATCTCTCTCTCTCTCTTTTCACGTATATTTGTACGCATAAAAATATATCTATTTGCTTCTTTTGCACTCGCGGCTTGCATCGGTCCAGCGTAAATAATTCAATTTTACTGCCGTTGAAAATGTTTCCCGCCACTTTTAACTGAAATTTTGCAAATTCGATTTTTACTAATAAATGTATATTATACAATGAGAGCAGATGTCTCGTCATCGCGTCTGATTCGAACCCGTGATACGTATTTATAGAATGTTTTATAATAATATACTGTACTAATAACACGCATAATATATTCGTTCACTTTATACCTATACGACCTACCGTTCGATTAATAATATAACAATATAATAATTAGTAATTACCTTCCATTGCGATGTTTTAAAACATTATTATATCATTAACTGTATTGCATATACAAATCGACATAAGTACAAAAAATGACGTCATATCCACGGGAAATAAAATTTGCTACAGAAAATAAGGGAGCACACGCTCGCGCTCACACATATAATAATATGTATACGTTACTCCAACTTCAATAACACCATTCACACTTTACACTTTAACAGTTTATATTATGTACTTATGTAATATTATATACATATAGAGTATGGTGTATACTATATACACATGACTTAGTAGAAATATGTAAGTTTAAGGGTGTACCTAAATTGATTTTTTCCCCTCCGATGAGCATTCGCGGCTATACACGTAAATGTTAAATGTTCCATACAAATACTACGCTGCAGCGCGTATTTCTGGTCATAAAGTGAAAATGTAATCTCAACATATTATTAAACTTTTATGAAAAAATATTCAATCACTCTATATCATACAAATATATAATATTTATTTCGTTCACTGTTTACTATATATATATACATTGGCATTAGGCACCAACCAACCCGAATGATTTATTTCTTTTACTTTAAATAGGTATTTCACCGAACGTATTCAAATTTAACAAACGCGATCAATTCGTTATAAAGACTTTTAAACCCGATTAAGAGGGATAATTGTTATAATAATATTAAATAATTGTTGTGTTTTTCATTGGTTATGATTTATAGTAATAATCAAGCCCTGAATCCAGTATCTATTTTATTATGGAATTATGTTTCTCGATCACATACAATATTGTAGCAAAAAGATTTTATTTCATTTTTGACATTTTTAGGCGTTTTAACCAACCTAGTGTAATAATGTAGTATATAGAGTGCTATAGACGTATATAGTTTAATATTATCTCTGTGAAACTTATTCTGTTATATAAAACTGTATAAGTGAGCATTTTAATAAACACTATATTACTGATTTGGGGTTTCACACGTTATGAAAGCCTGTACAAATATTCAAGTAAAAAGTAAATAAATCCCTACATAATATCGGGCTATAGAACAACCCGTGTCATCTATATAATCCATAACACGTCATCGATAATTATTAATTTATTACCTATCGACATTTTACTAAACGCACGGTTTTTCTTCTGGAATATAATAATCTCACGGGTTTTAAAAGCACGTCTCGTCGGGACGATCGAAATACTATGTATATCATTACCAATAATATCGCAGCCAAGGACGGATTGGGATATAAATTCGGCCCGGGAAATCTGCAGTACCTATGTCGGCCGTTTATGAAAATAATATAGCCGTGGATCAAACTATTCCCGTGTTTACAAGTTACAATTGATAAAATCATGCAATATTAATAAAATATGATAAAAATACCGTCTACACAGTATGGTTTAAATTTATAATTAAAACCTGTTGTTCTGAAGAAAAAACGGCACGCTACAGGAGGACTGGCCCACCGGGAAAACTCCCGGTGTCCCGCCGGCCCAATCCGTGCCTGATCGCAGCTATACCTATTTTGAACCGTATTGACATGCGCGAGGAGGGATCTGTTTAACAATATTTACTAGATGCTTAATGTCTAGTAGTAACTAGTAGCCTATACCTACATAATTATATATTAATGCAATAATATCAAACGTGGAAATTAATTTCACTCATTATTGTTTAATTCTCTAATCACTTGTGCTCGTTGTAAGCGATTTATTTACAGATAGTACAATTTTCTAGTTAAAAAAAAAAAAAAAAAAAATTTATATCGAACGCGTGCACAGCGGTTTGCGCGGCGTCAGATTATGCAACTATATACTGCTGCTGCAGTATACCTACATCGAAGTTTTGTTTTTGGGCGGGAAACAGAGAAAAGTACGAAGCACACGCACACACGCACACACACACACACACGCGCGCGCGCGCGCGGGATCGCGATCGTCAAAGAGCGACGACGTTTACGCGCGCGCTTACCGTCGTCGTAGTAAACAATCGCGCGCTAAGGTTAAAGGGTAAGAACCCCCCGCGACGGGTGTTTGTGTACATTATATTATTCCGTTTCCCGTTTCCCGCGCGCCCGGCCACCATACTATACGAAGCGCCCGTCGCGCTGGCGCATCCGTCGTCCGCGGCCGGCGTTGCGTTTTCAAGTTCACTCGGACAGCTCCGACGCCGGCGCGACCGGGCGAATCGCACGTGGTACAGCCGCCGCGGTCGCGGAGCACACCACGTGGGTGCGGCGCGCGCGTACACTCCCCGCGGATGTGCGTGTGAATAAAGTATTGATTTTGTGCGTGTCGGCCGACCCCCGCCCGCCCGCCGTCCAAAGTCGCGTGCGTGTGTGATTCATCGGTTCTCGTCCCCTTCGCGACGCCCCGCCGACGCGCTCTCCGCGTATATACACTATTCTCTCGCCATCACATCGACCACGACCGCGACGACGCCTCGCGATCAATTTGGTTTCTCGTCGTCGTCGTCGTCGTCGTCGTCTCCAGGCGATAATAATATAATATCCTCCAGCGGCGGCGGCGGCGGCGGCAATAAAGCTCGTTTTGCAACGATTTGTTTTGATTTTTTTTTTTATCCCAATGGCCGCGTTTACCTATTACTTGCACTGGTTTTTAATAATTAATGATTATATTCACGTGCTGTCCACCGCCGTCGACTCGAGTTCCGCGAATGATCATATAAAAATATTTTATAGTAAATATAGTTTGAGCTATGGAGTTTGGAGTTTTGGACGTGAATCGCATTTCCGTGTTTACTGCGCCAACCGGGGTTGCATACGATGCGCGTTCGTTCGATAATATAATATAATATTTTATTTTTAAGCAGTCATTCGATGGTCCGGCTTCTGCATAATATTGTTTTCGTTTATTTTCTGATATTTATTTTGCGCGTCTGACGGCTCGTTGTTTTCGTTACATGACTGTTCAATAAAATAATATTACGTATAGCACTCGCAGCAAAACATATAATAATATGCCGCAGCGTGTGCTTTGCAATAATTGAGCTCTAATTTACGAACCCGCTTAATTCGTTTAACATTTTTTTTTTTTTTTCCGTCCCATATTATTGTTAATTATTATACTACGTTGATCTCGACGTAGGCATATATAATACAATGTACGCGCAACTGCAATAATAATAATATAATATATCTGTAACGAAAGAACGCGTGTCCTGCAGCAGAATTTCGAGCCTCAATCATAATTCTTTTCGTTAATATATCGGACTAAATACGATTTTTTGTCTCGAGCTCGTAATAATATTATTATAATAATATGTCGTATTGTATGCGCTCGCACGTGACTTTTCGATGACGCGCGACGACGAGAACGAATTTCTCGAGTCGCCGGCGAACAGACTGCAGAGCTGTGCGCGCGCGTGCAGCGTAGGTTCCACGCACAACATTTTCGCCGTAAACCGTTTCGGCGGCACTAGATTCGATATTTTTTTATTTTTATTTCGTACACAAGCGCTCGGTCAGGGGTTGATGTACAACACACACACACACACACACACATACGTATAAACATTTTATTCGTTGTGCGTATACGCGATGTGCGCGCGCGCGACCCCCCCCCCCCCTCGAGTTCTTCCGCCGGCGTTGTTCTACTGTTTTCGTTCGTCTACGCACGCCTCGAGGGTAGGATGAGTCACGGCGACTACAACACTGTGCGTAAATAAACAAGGCCGCAATAGCCGTGACATCGCAACCGTATCGTAATTATTCGGGGCGTCGGGACCGTCGGCTGAAATCGATGAAGATTTTGAAAATTAAAATTGTTTGAATTTGAGTCGTTTAGTACTCGTATATATATTATGTATAGCTGAAAATTGAAATACCTATAACGTATACCTTGTAGGTAGGTAGTAAATAGGTACGCGGGGAAAACTTTGATGCCGAATAAAACATCGGACGATCACGATTCGGCGGGGTTAAATGCGTACATTAATAATTATATTATAACCTGCGCCGATAAGGTCTCCTCCGATTTAAACGAAAATAAAAACAGTGTAGTTTTTTTTTAATGGGGTTGTAAACCCGTTACATATTATACGTATACATTTATAGGTTGCACTATAGAATACGGGAGGTGTCGCAGACGATGAGACGACGTTCTATATAATATACGGATTATTACTTGGATCGCGTCTCGAATACGTGGAGGAATAGGAGTTTTATGCGAAAGACATCGACTGCAACCCGTGAGAGCGTTTTATAAACTATTATTTTCTTCCTATACGCTCTTGTCCTTTATCACTTTACTATGACGACTACTACTACTATTATTAATACTATACTACTATTATACTATTTAATATTTACTATACTGAACTCCGACCGAGAAAAGCCAAGGCCCGTTCAGTCAAGTCATATATTATTATACATTAATGAACGCGCGCTGGTCGTGAATGTAGCATATATATATGTGTGTGTATATATTGTATATAGTATAATAATTATATTATAGCGCGGCAGATGGGTGCCAGATGTCAATATATACACTGCACATATTATTATTATTATTATATAATACATACATACACACATAATATATTACACACGATGTGCGTAAACCCGCTCGTATACCTATATATGATATGCTCGTGTACGTGTATAATAAAATATGTGTATATATTATTATTATATAGGTAGGTATATATTATTATATATTATGCGATCTAGACTGACATATGCGACGGCGGCGGCGGCGGCGGCGGCGGCTGCAGACTCGCGACGATGACCTTACCGTAACGCACAACGTAATGCACGCGGTATACGCGGTATGTACCAGACGTCGTCTGCTTGCTGCCTGTAATACTGTGCGCGGACACGTGAAAAACGGTCCAAAATTAGATCGTCGTGCACTATAACGCATACTGCCGCGGTCTCGTGTGCCGCGTGTGCCCCGTATAGTTGTGCCCGGGCGTGCGGAGAGTTGCACTTTCGCGCGCGCACCCCAACGACGACGACGACGACGACGGCGACGGTGACAGTCGCGGCGACTGCTGCGGTGGCGGGGTAATATATCATAACGCGCGGGCGAGCTAAACGCACAGCATCGCCTCGGCCATAAACTTACCTACTTTAATAATGATAATAATATATGATATATGTGCACACATCGTACACTTAATACTATAAGCAGTAAATATATATCACGTGCACGCGCGTTCGGGGGGGGGGGGTTCGTCTGCCGTCGGCCGTCCGGCAGCGCGCATAGAGTTATACCGCGGGGCTTACGCGAAATGTTGATTTAACGCACAATTATAATATTATTGTAGGCACCTATATACGTATACGTTTATTTTATGTAGGTACCTTATAATATATCATATTACACAATAATATAATATATCATATTACAAATATAAACAATACGTTACACGTATGCTTTGAAGCGAACGTTTGATATTTTCGGCTATCTATTCCGCGGGTATACTATTGTAAATTGCAGTAACTAATAATTAATATTATTGTACTATAATTTATAACGACGGGGGGGGGGGGGCGGTGGAAGTATAATATTATTCTACGTCGCACGATCGTCTCGGGAATTCATCTACAATGATAACGACGGCCCGCGGATATAATATTATTATGTGTAATATTGTATTACCCAAAATGAGAGTTTTTATTAAATCCAAAAAAGAACTTTTATTTTCTAATAAATTGTATAGTAAACGAGTTATTGAAACCATATTGACGTTAAACTAATTTAATTGTTGTTGAAATGTTAAACACGTATGAGTAGCCCGAGTAGGTACTTAAATTGAGTACATAATTCAATAAAAATATTTTTCTTTTCCAATTTATCAATAAATAATAAACAAGACCTGTACTTATATGCAAAGATAAAAAAGTGGCTCTATGTTCAATGATTTATTTGATATAAGTGACTTCTATTGAATAATATTATACCGGTTAAGGTCGAATTGCACTTGGGTTAAAAAAGCCGTTTCAACAAAAATGTCTTGCATGAAAGGGTTAAACATTAAAAAAAACATTTTTGTAGTAATTTTAAGAAATTGAATTAAAAAAACTCTAATCTGGTAATTGATTTTTGATCATATAAGCGAGTTAATATATTTTTCGTTTATGTCTTTAACTTTTTTCTGGTATTGTGTCAGTATTCACTATTTGGCCAACGTTTAAATAAACTTTATTTTTGAACCAGAGTGCATTTTGACCATTTCATTTAGGCAAAAGTGCAATAATTCGACCATCCCGATTATACTAAATAATTTGTAATTTGGTAGTTTTATCGAGATGTATTACACGTATTTTAATGCTTTGATATACCTATATATAGCTATAAAGGCTACGACTGGTTCCGTGAGGCGACGGCGTGCACCCGCGATTTAATAATTCACTCATCGGCCGTTAAGCGTTTAAACCTTTTCTCTGATCGGCTTGACAAACAAAATTTTATATTGTCTTTGTTTTACATCAATTTCAGATTTATAGAATAAAATAATATTTATATTACCTACCTCATACCTGTGTGGTAGTATATTATAGCAATGGATTTACCTCGAGCTTACATTATATACTATTTAATATTTATATTATTATTTATAGATTATGAGGGAACCAATTGGTTTTGTTTTATGTTTTAAGCAAAGGTATATATCGTACCGACCGATAAAATGCACGACTGCCTTAAACTAGAGTCCTCGCATTACTATAATTTATGTTTTATTTTAAAACTAATTTTTGTTTTCGTTTATTTAAATTTATGAACTATATTGTTTCAGCACCTCCTATACCTGACCAACGAATCCTATCCTCGAGGGGAAAATCGACGAGGGCGTGGAAAAGGAAGTCGAGCGGTATGTTTATTTTTATTTTTATTTTATATTTATCATTTATGGCGCTTTGGGTTTTTTAATCATTAATCTCCAGTCTCCACTTTCCTATAATATTATATTATATACACCGAACACGGAACTTTCTTACGCTGTTCGAGTTGAGTAAGGCGAAAATGTCACGGTTTTTGTATTTTAAATACGAAATATCATAACAAACAAAAATCGCTTAATATTTATTGTTGTCGGTAGTGCGGTGTAGTGGCACACTGACATCTAGTGCACCGAGTAGTAACTACAAGACGGCAGGGACGATGTGTAATGTAGCACAGGAAAATCGAAAACAATAATGAAATTACTGTAATATCGTCGGGTTATAAATAGGTAAAATTCAGTATAGTTAAAGTGGTGTCGTTGCCAGGAGTCAGCTTTTACGCGACTCGTATCGCCAACACGTATATAGCTTTTCCGGTCGATTTTCCAGTTATATGCTCACATGTGCACAATTTAATATTTTATGATGTTAATTATTTCGTATAATATTATTATACTTACCTACTATCGTTGACCCAACCGTATAGTGTATGTGCGTATTTTCTTATATACCATAACTTATAACCCGGTAACCGACGCGGGTAGGCGGAAAAACATAGTGGCCCATGCAGCTACTTGAAACTTCGTCATACTGCAGATTTTGAAACCCGCGCGGAATTCATGTGTTCGAAGTGGCTAAAACGGGGTGCGCGGGGCTAAGGATATGGTATACACATTAAAATGCGTATTATTCAGATGATAGGCCTAATTTTACCCTGTCTCCATATTTAGCACCGCGTTGTAAGAAACACGCTTAAGGAAATACATTTGCAGTTTTGTACGAAGTATTAATTATTTATGAATCTGAAAATGATTAGAATGTAGGTATTTTAATATATTAACACATTGCATATGATAATAATATTACTATTGTATAATTGTGGGAGGATGACGTCCTTTCAAAATCAAGTGAAATGTGTGAGAATAAAAAAAAATTGAAGGGCCAATTCTTTTTGAAACTAATAGGTCGTCGTCGTCGTACGTGCGCCCGCGCCGTTTCGTCTGAAGCCATTTTGGCGGTAAACGGGTAAACGAACTCGCGATTTAGATGTTATATCTAGGTCGGGGGCGCAACGTCAGCGGGCGTTCAGGGTTAAGGTCTCTCTACCGACGTGGGCTGGTGCAGTGTGCACAAACGCCCGCGGGATTTTCGGAGGGGGGCCACCACTCGTCTGCGTATATAACACAAACGAGGTTATTAGGCGAAATCCTTCTCCACCGTCACTGGCTGCTGCGTGCGAGGGGGTTAAAAGGGCACTTTGTTGTTGTCGTCGTGGTTGTCGCCTCCGCTTCAGCCAGCACCACCGCCACCAACTACGCCCGCACCGTCACTGTATGGATCCACCGCTGTCGCCGGCGGTATTTTCAATGGGTACAGAAAAACCCGCCCCTCGCGGGTCGTCGCTTCCGTGGGGTAGGACAGTTTATGACTTTTTCGAAAAAGGGGTGGCTGCGGTGTCGTATAGTTGTCACCGCTAGCGGTTTTGACGAGCGCACTGACCCGGTGCGGAACAGGTACATTATTATGTCTTTCGTGGTCGTTAACCACCGTCGCGCTTTCACAAGTTCCCCTATAGCCATATATGTAATACCTATATTATGTATTAATAATAGATATTGTGTATACATTATTATATAAGTAAGCACACAGGGTGTATTAAACACGGGTGACCGGTGGACACACAGCTGCACTGCAAACACGGATGGCGGCTCGCGTGGTTACCATGGTACCAAGCTTCCACCGACAATGTTAATTATATTCTTTGACGTCGTGAAACTATTGGAGGGTTGGTGGTTGTCGGCCGAAGAAGACTCGTCGTGTCGCAGCGAATCGATCGGTCGACGATTGTATTATACATACAGTCTGCGCATCAGATGACAACGTCTGCGTGCGAGGCTTTCGCGTGTGTTATTTATTATTTCATAATATCCTGGCCACCCCTAGGTTGATTAGGGGCGGGGGTGGTTGGCGGAGGGTGAGGTGCGAGAACCGTATATATTCATCTCCGCCGCTAGTTTTACCCTCTTATTTGTAGTAATTGCCCCGAACACACGTTTTTGCCTCGCGGTAATTACGCTAGCGCACGCGAAACTCCATTACGCGGACGAACGTCCGCTGATGACGGACCGAGCGGGTAGATGGAAACCCCTCGCCGAAAAAACTAATCACTCGTTTTGTGTACACGACAACGTAATTGAATAATCCGGTGGCGTACGTGAAATAGGTGTGACGTTAGGGTTTGTATTATTTTTTCCGCGATAAAATACACTTTAGCGATCTTTCCTCGTCCCTAAACGTGATGAATTATTAATATAATTACTGCACAGTAAGCCCGCCCACAAGTCCATCGATTGCTTCGAAAAATCCGATTGGTAACACTGCCGGTAAGGGGGCCCATTGATCGATTTTTCGACCGAATGTTCTATGCGAGCCCCTCGTTTTTGTTCGATACGCAACCTAACATACACGCTAGTACATTGTCTTGTGTTTACGAACGACGCGCGGCGTCGGGAGAATCGGGCAGAGACATGTCGAAAAAATATTCTATTATAATAATATTACATTATTACAATATTTTATATTTTTATCTAACAAGACTGAGTTTATTTTTAAATGAAAATTTCATTTTATTCGATGTACAATTGCGACGAGTTTTTCGCAATACTTACTTTTTATTGTAAGTTGCTCTACGTAATTTGACGTTTTAATAATTATATGGTGGAATGTAGATACTTGTCTACGCGATGACAGAATGACCGAAAGGAATTAAACGTTCATATATTATTTTACGATGTTTATTTTATGTTAAATAGAATGCTTTTTTAATTGTCTTTAACTACAAAAACTGGCAATATTTTTATTGGCTCATAAAAAATTGTATATTTTTTATTTTTTGTTTTGTTTTCAAATTTATTCAGCAAACTTCACGCACATTCACGTTAAGCTTGGTCTAACAATTAATTTTGTGTTTTGTTTAAAAGATAATAATATCATAATAATCTGACCCTAGCTCATATTGGTCGTCGAATTAAAAACGACGATAGTCGGTATCCGAAATTCAATTGACGCGTGTTTCATATTAATTCAAACGATCGAATACAGCGATTGAATATTGACGAACGAGTCGATTAGATGGGGTGCCACATGAGATATTATTGTTATTTTTTTTTTCAAACTTTTTCGTAGGAGTCAAATTCCGTACGTTTTACTACTATAAATGGCACTTTCGGGTATCGGAAAACTGGTACATCCGGTAATCGGATACATTTCGGAACATTGCACTTTTTGTGTATATTATATTATATACTATATAGGCGTATATTTTCATTTCACTCGCTTCGTTCGACGGCTTCTACAGGCTATAATATTTTAGTTATATCTTGTTTCGAGACAGGACGTCATAACTGTTCACGGCTCATTCGTGGTATCCATGCAGAGGAGATGGCATGACGTTTCATCGATATACGTGCGAAAACGCCCGCCGCAGTCTTTTAGCTAGAAAGACATCGTACCTTCCTTTTTTTTTTTTTGGTTTTATCAACAATAGTCTGTTAAAAAAAAAAAACATATATTGGTCGTCTTAATACGGTGTTTCGTTTGTGGAGTGTTTATCATTTATTAATTTGTAACAATAGAGAATACGTTTTATTGTATTTTGATGACCTATGCGGCTATGCGTATATTATATAGTTTGTTAGTAGGTATATCATAATGTTGTTGTAGTAAATATCGTATAAAATCTAGTTATTTCTGTAACCCGATTGTTATGTTTTTAGAAACCTTAAATTTTAATTTGGCCGATAACGATATTATAGATAATTTCCTTATATTTTGGTTGATTTTCAAACGCTTCCACACAGTGTTACTAGTACGGTGCATGCGTTGCTGCAGATATAACCATTTTATTTCAAAAAATTCAGTGGTTTTCGTGGTTAAAAATCTAACGAGGTTAACACCCACCTGTAATTTAATTATTATCATAATTATATTTTTATACCTATATCAACTTATTACAATATCTGATTAAATGTACCAATTAAACTTGGTAAACTTGTATTCACTGAATATTTGAATTGCTTGCTAAGCTGTTACCAAGAAGAAGAATTTAGATATTACATTAATTTCTATTATCTAAAACAGCTGATTGTAATAACTTTTGTTTGCAAAAAGATAAATCTTTCGTTTTTTTGTATGTTGACTTACATAGGATTTTTTACTTTTCAATTTCTAATTTTTGCTTGTTGAAAAACGTATACAATTTAAGCCATTGATACGCGTAGCCACGTAGAAGCGATGAAAGTTTAAATGAGACACATTGAACATAGTTTTTTTTTTACATATTAAATAATAACAACTTATTCTAAACGATTTGTTATTATTATTTTGAATTTTTGTTTTTTGCTTATAATTAATCATTATTTTGTGACATTGATATTATTTATTTCAAAGTTTATAACTTCTCTATGAAATAAAAAAATCTGTACATGCTATTGATCCGCATGATTGGTTTTGAACTATTATCGAGAAGGACTGAACGTGACGTCCGTCATAAAATATTTAGACTAAGTGGTGTACTAATATTATGGTGTGCAAATTACACGTGGTCCGACCAAACGTGCGTTATGCGCTTTAGTTGTTCGGCTATAATAAATCGTTACAGTTTTTGACATTTCAAAATGTGTCGATATTATTATTTAAACGTTGGACACTCGTTTCACCGTCGATTTTAATCAGGCATAGTTATATTATACGTATATCATATCAGATCTGGTGAAATGAAAAATCCCTTTCAGGGGTGGACGAGGAACAACATTTTTTAAGCATGATCGAGACAGTCGTAAACTCATCAAAATCAAAGTGACAGTAAAAATATTGTTGGCATAAAAATTAAATTAGATAAAAGTGGGGCGCAGCTGTGTGATTCACGGCTTACCTATTAACTAAAACTCTAATCGAAATTTACATTTTAAACGGATTTGGGAAAAATACAAAAATATAGGTCATTAATTCCACTAATCGAAATTGTTTTTTATTGCACGCTTTTATCGTGTTATTATAAATGCAATTATATTATCTAATAAACAACAATATGGACACTTTTTCGAGGATCGTAATCACGTTGTGAATATTGCCGGTACTGTACTACTGTGGCTGCCGGAAAAGTTCCTCGGACCGATAATTAGTAATAATTACTAAATATGTGGAATATTATTATTACACGTAAATACCGAAATGTACGTGTAGTATAAATATATTTTTGGTTGTTGGTCATTTTTACCCTTCGAAAATAAAAAATCAATAATATAATCTGTTAAAAATTAAAAATTATAACAATAATGTGTTATTATATGAACTATTTTCGGGAAATTACTATAAGCCATAAGGATTACGAGTACCTCACCGTACTTACAGTGCATTAGCTTGTCATGTTTATGATCAGCGACGGAAGATTTTGTTGATAAATATTAATAAAATAAAATGTATTATAATGCAGACAGAACTTGACATATTTATTTATTTATATTGAATACGGGACGAGTCCAATTACATTGATTTTATTGACAATAATTCACAAGAAAAAAATTACACATATTTAAGAAAGAAAGACAGTATGTAGACTAAATGTTAAGGAATTGTGGGTCCTCATTGGCCAGTTTCATCATACGAAGAATAGGGCGATTAGTTAAATAATTACAGCGGCTAAAAGGAATATGAAATGGGAAAGAGGATCTGGAACAATAAGCAGGAACTTTGATATTAACTTTGGATAGGAGGACAGGGGCGTCAACTTCACCATTAATAAGTTTAGATAGGATTGTAAGGTTGCCCTGTTTTCTCCTATCACATAGGGTAGACAAACGGAGGCGCTGCAACACTGGTTCATATAATCACGAGGTAGGCACTCAATACCTAAAGCAAAGGCGGCAAATTTTAAATGGACCCTGGATCTTTCAGGGAAAACAATTTTTAATTAAATCAGTATTACAGATAGAGGGGTACCTAATATTACAGGCAATCAACAAACCGTTTGAACACTTTAATATATGACACGTGAAGCTGATGGCGTTAATCAAGGAGAGATTGACGTTAAACAAAAGTTATAATATACGACGGAACTTAAGTTTATATAATAATAATAATAATAATAATAATTTATTCAACTCAACTTAGGTAGCATACATAAATACAAATTAATTTAAATGTGATATATAAACTGAGCTGATTACCCCTCCCTTTAAGCAATACGTATACGTATAAACGTATATTTTCACAATATTTTTAATTAATATTTTCTGGCGGAAAGAATATCTAGACATATTTTTTTACGTTTGCCATTGCCTATTATAATACACACCCACCAGCTATTTCCAAGAGTAAAAAATAGGCGATTCGTACATTATATACGTCGTTATACATGTGATTATAAATTGTAAATAAATGTAATGCTGCGAGTAAAACTATAGTATAATATTAGTATGCGAACTGCGACCGCAGATTTATTGAAAATATGATATTGAGTCAAACACCCGGGTGTCAATGTGGAACAACCCGGTTGGTTAAAAAAAAAAAAAATTAAAAAAACAATCCAAAATTGTGTGCACTGATGCAATGATTATAATATCTGAAAAATGTAGTATTTTCGCACTGAATCGTGTATTAATAACGTATTACACAAGCATTACATTACAATAATAATTTATAGTCTACATCCACATATATATACCTATACGTGACGGTTATCTGTTATAATATTGTATATTATCATACATCTATATATTATGGATAAACCTAATTTGGCGGTGTAGTAGTATGGTGAGAGGGTATTTCGAGGTGGTGGCCGAAACGCGTACAATATTATTATTACCTATATATTATAATATTATTATACTTAATAATTATCAGGCGACTGGTCGACGACCCGTAGTATACCTCTGATAAGTGTGTGTAGTGACGTGACCCAAATAGCACGTTATACATGCACGTAATTCAGAGGCGGCGGCGTCCGGTGTGGGCGATGAGCACGCGGGGCGGAGAGGGCAATAGCGACTACCGTACTTTACGATAACAAACGTCGTTAGCAATATAGGTATATATTATTATAATGGGTATAGGTGTGTACAATAATTAACGTACCTACTGCCCAATAGTCGGTGCTCGAATCGAGAGTGGTGGGGGGACACTCACGGCGACTGTGTAGTGATGATGGACGTGGACGTAAGAATGACGCGCAGTGACTTTTTTTCGAAAAATGTTCAATACCCTTTCCGAAAATATTCGAGTTGACGCGTATACAAAGACTGTATATGTAGTCGTACGCACTCGTACCATCGTCGAGTAATATCATTTTTTTAATATTGATAATAATAATAAAAAATATACAATATCGTCGCTACACACGATATGGCATCCGATAATTACGGCGCGCGGCCGCGGCCACACTGCGGTGGCCTCGACGTCCGAACATGCGCGCGCGCGCTGTATATAATAATAATAATACGCACTCGGCGCGTTCGCCTACGACTGGAAGGGCTGGAACGGTAGCGGCGGCGGCGGCGGCGGCGGTATGTCGTAGCGGGCGGAGGACAGTGGTTTTCTGATAATACCACACAGTCTGCAGACCTCCGCTGATATCGAATGCGCTCGTCGCTCACTCCGCCGCCGAAATTTTTTTCAAACTCATCTGATATACAGCAACAATATATCCAATCGTGTTTTATACTCGCGGATCGCTATTACGGTGGCCGACGAATGACCGAGACGATGGAATCGGTAGAGACGACGAGACTACGCGTTTAGCCGAGCAAGCAAGTCCGCGCAACCAATAGATAGGTAGGTACTACATATATACGCCATACGACGTGTGTCGTGAACGATTGACGGTCGAAAGTGAAAACGACGTTCGCTGTCGTATTTTTACGAGAGGACGATTTCGTGGAGTTGTGATTTCGGTGGTTATTACAATGTCGTTGTTGTAACCGTACGATAATAAATTATTATTTTAATCACCGTTTCTGTTATACCGGTAGCCACGACGATATTACTGCTTCAGCAGTGGTAAACACGATACCACGGTATAGAGACGATGACAACGATTACATTTATAATTATATATTATTAACCGGTGAGACGCACGACATTGTAGTATATGTCTATATGACTACCCATATTAAGTTACACTTTTATAATAAACGTATCTGTGTTACAAAATTGAAGTATTTTTGATCAGCTCTATAGTTATACGAGTATTGTGGCAAAGTACGGTCTAGTGAGGCTTTTCATGGTGAATAACACTAAAATCGGATCACACAACTATATCATCTAGGCATATTTCGGAAGTCTGAGAGGAAAATAATGCCAACAGTGCTAGAAAACGGTACAATTGTATACCTAGCATTAAAAGCTGCAGGTGGTAAATGGTAATTATAATAATTACCTACCGTGGAAACCGCGCACGTTTTTTAACGTATAATAATTAATCGGTGATTCAACATTCATAAAACACTTTTCATTTCAAAAATTATCAAAGTTTTTGAAAAATTCGTTTTATAAATAAAAAATGAAGTCGTTATATTACAACAACGTTTTGGAAAACTCATATTTTTCACAATTTTTCACAATTTTTTAAGTTTTACTTTTTTTTGTACATTTTTAATTTCATATTTTGAAGCAGAATATTATTTGGAGTATTTCGACTTTATTATAACAACAATCAA
Organism: Neotoxoptera formosana; assembly: GCA_022818045.1. NCBI lineage: Eukaryota > Metazoa > Arthropoda > Insecta > Hemiptera > Aphididae > Neotoxoptera > Neotoxoptera formosana. The sequence continues at coordinate 2,857,508 of CM040631.1, read as the reverse complement.
CCATTTTGGACGAATAGTATAATAGTTCTATGATAATTCGGTAGGCATATAGCCGCAGTCTTAGTTTTTTCTCCAAATCGTATGCACAGCGCGTTTAAATTATGGAAGTATAATAATATTATTATGCACGTATAAGATATTGTACGGCAGTAATCGCAGTTCACGTTATTGATGTTTCATGGTAATTTAGTGTAATGGCCTCGCTCGCACACGTTATACGATCGTATATAATATATATAGTATATTATATATGTAACGTCGTCGTCGTGCGTGCACAACACAATACCTATATTATATAGTATTATATATTGTACGCTTATATTAATATGCTTAATAGAACGGCCTAACGCCTGCCGTACCGTTAATGTACGGTGCCTACACATATATATATTATATTATATTATAGGTATTCAAATATTCGAAAATATATTATTATCCAGGCGATTATATAATGTTATACCGACCGAGGTCAAAAGTCTGTTTTACGTGTTTTGTTTGTTTGTGCTCACAATACTTAAACTTATCGATCTTGCCTAAAAACTATTACGATTACCAGTTATCACAATGTGTTTTAAAAAAAAAGAAAGGTACACGATAAAACAATTTCCAATCATTTTGGTTTTTGTCCCAACACATCAATATAACTTCTTTGGAGAATCAAACGCAATATAATAGTATATACTATATAGTATAATATAATATAATAATAATATATATTTATTGAATAATATGTAATTGTAATAAAGGAAGTTTTATATTGACACCACGGTCCACGACCAATACAATCAGATAAAACAATGGCGCAAGACTGCAACTAAATAGCTAATAAATTTAAATCAGTTTAGTGATTAACATTAATAAAAAAAAGGAAAACGGGAGGCTTATAGTAAATTATTCATTTTAATTGACCAAATATATATAATCCCACCGTTTTTCGTAATAGTTAAGATCTCTGCAACGTATTAAAATACATGTTATAAGAATATATATTTGTTGAGTCTGTTTAATTTATTTATTTTGTACCCCGTTGATTTATTATTTAGTAAATAAAATATGATAAAAGAAATTTGTTTTAATGTGAACAAGACGTACCTACAAGACAGCAGTGTGATAAATTAAACTTGTATCAAATATTTTAAACATTAATTATGAGTATTATAAAGCTATTAGGTGCCATTGATTTGATTATCTGTAAGAAGATCACGATAATACCGTCTACCGGAGTATACGCGTATAGTAAAATGTAAGAATTTATTTATTTCGATCAACGTGAACAATACCAATGAAAAATAAACGAAACACGTTGTTTAATCAATGATAATAAATTATTATAAAGATATATGCAATAAATAATAATTATACAGTTAGGTAATTTTTTTTTCAGTCGTCGTTAGTCATTTTTAAGATAACCACGAAAACAGTTAGAGGAATGTATTCACTTGTGCACGTCCAGTATAAGAATTATTATTATTTTATCGTATAGCGTTTAGAGATAATCCGATAAAATCACGGTACCTATAGTATACGCTGCTATAACGATTAGCCGATAGTATATTGACGTTATCGTCACGCTCAGAGGACGAATGTGTTCTTTATCCAAAGTCGAAAAACAAGAAAGACTCTGTACCATTCATAAATGCATAAGACTTCCGCTGTGTATAATATAATAAGTACAAGTTAGAACCCACTTAAAATAATAGATCTTTCGAGTTCCGAAAACAATGCGCTCAAAGTCGTCGACCCATTCCCTCCCGCCACACCATACACACTCCACCGAGCACCCATTCTTTTATTACCCCTTGGGGCTTGTAATTTGTATAGTATAATAAACAATACAATATATATATATATATATAAAATGTAAAGAAACTTGTGTCTAAACCTATGTGTTATGCGGGTTGTGAAAACGGCGCGTAACAAGTGCGTTCCTCGAAAAACGATTGTGGCAGGTCGGGTAAAATACTAAAATCCCTTGAGCGTATTTCCCGCGGCCTCCAGCTGTGTTGCAACATCATCACCAGTGTCAGTCATAGTAGTAGTAGTAGTAGTAGTGGTAGTAGTAATAGTAGTAGAAGTTGTAGTAATAGAAGATATATAGTTGTCGAAAAGCGGACGAGGGAGAAAACCACCGACGCACATTGATTTCTTAGAAAACTCGTAAAGTTGTTTGGCGCTGAATCAAAAACATCCGCACGCCCACACACAGAGTAGTAATTTCTATTAATAAACCCAAACAGCCATTTTATCTTTTTTTTTTACGTTATCAACAGTCTGTTTACGTTTTGTCGCAGTATATTATATTCGCTACGGGAATACTATTGACTAGAGTCTAACGTTGAGATATATTTGTTACAGGCTTACAGAAACAAGGGCAACCGATCGATATCCGGAAACTCGGGCGCTCAACAACAGTCTCCCGGACCATCGACTCCGCTGAACGGAGCTCCCGGGTCGCCAGTGGTCTTGACCGAATCCCATCACAATTCGGTATGAAATCGAATTGCAGTCACCTCTGTATATCTACGTAGCTTACGTTATTATAATATTTTATTTCTGTCTTAGCTCTCCGGTGCGGTGTTGACGACGCCTGGCAACGGGGCTGGATTCTACGGCAACCAGGCAGTCAGCATTATGGAATCCGATCCCAATGGCATCGGATTTAGAGATAACAGGTTCGGCACGCCAGCCACCGTGTGGCATTCGACCGACGGAAACGCATTGGGTTAGTAAGATTACACAAAAATAATAATGCTAACGTGATGAAATAACCTTCGATCAAAAAAATAAAATAAAAAATACAGGAAATACAGGAAATAACAATAATATAAACAATAATATTTATGCGTAAATACCTATATATAAATCAAATTACACGAATGTAATATTGTTGTAGGTTGGACGGCAGTCACTCAATCGCCACAACCTCAGTATGTTGGCCAACAAATTCAATTAGAAGATATAAGATACCACTCACCCGCCAACACTCTGCATTATTCTACTCACGCCCCACCAAACGTTTACAACCAACCGGGATATCAAACGGTTAGCGCGGCTCAAACGCCAACAACCGGATTCATTCAAGTCAGCAACGGTTTTGCTCATCAACCCACCCAAGTAACTACCAGCTCATTACTCAATGGTGTGCCAAATGTTGCGCCAACTATAAACGGCAATGTCGAATACTTGGAGACGTCAGGTAGAACAGATTTTGTCAATGGAACACCGAATTATAATCATATTTCCCAGACTGTACGTATACTTAAACGTTAAATGTATTTTTTTTTTTAAATTTTAATAATCATTCTTATTATATAAACTTGTATAGGTACAAGAACAATCACCATCTTCTCAGACCTTGGATTCGTCCAACGACGCGTCAGTCAAAGTAGTTAACAACAGTTTTAGTCAACCCGGTGCGGGAAACGCGATACCTGGGTACCCACCTCAACAACCTCCCCAATCGCAACAGAGTTTACACAACTCTAATGGGTAAATAACTCGCTATTAGTAATTTACTAAACTTTAATATACTGTTTTTATATTTTCATTATTGTTAAATAAATTATAATATTATGTAAACGTGTAATGATCTATTATTCTAAATTTCTACAAAATAATAAATGAATTTAACAATTCTGAAAACTAAACCATACATTATTAATTTATATTCAATATATTGAATAATCATACTATTTAATAATGTTATATTAGAATAAAATGTTTAAAATTAAAATGTGTTTAAAATTAACGTTTTATATTAAAATGCGTAATTGTTTATTTTGTTAACAGGTACCCAGGTAAAAATGATGGAAATTCCGTAGGGGAGGAGAGAAGTCGAGTTTCAGACTCTCCAGCAACTGGCGTATGGGGCCAGTCAAATAATCAATATGATACATCAACACCGGTGTCTGAAAAAAGCAATTTAAATAGTCGAATAAAATCAATGATTCTTAACAAACAACAATATCAACAACAACAATATTTACAAGATAGACCACAAGATCAACAACAATCTCAACATCAACAATATCTCAATGATCAGTACCAAAAAGAACATAATTCCAATGATCAAAATAACCACCAACATATGCATCAACAACAGCAGCAGCAACAACAACAACAACAACAACAGCAGCAGCAACAGCAACAGGTGCAAATTCAGCAACAAGTTCAACATCAACAACAAGCTCAGCAGCAACAAGCACACCAACAAGCGCAACAACAAGCGCAACAACAAGCTAAACAACAAGCTCAACAACAAGCACAACAAAGTGCGGCACAGCATCAGCAGTATCTTAACGATCAATATCAAACTGAACAGAGACACAGCCCGCAAGAGCAAAATAACCATCAACAAATGCATCATCAGCAACAAATACAACAACAACAAATACAGCAGCAACAACAGCAGCAGCAGCAGCAGCAGCAACAACAGCAGCAGCAGCAACAACAGCAGCAGCAACAACAGCAGCAGCAGCAACAACAGCAACAACAACAGCATCATCAAAATATGCAGCAAACGCATAACCAACTGCAGATACATCAACAACATTTGCACAGACAGCAAATAATGCAGCAGCATCAAGCGCTTCAGCGTCAACAAAGAAACGACGACAGTGGTGACGCCAAAAGTCCATTGAATCAATCTGATCACCAACAGTACATGGCGGACTCAAAACAAAACTTGATTAGCAATAATTTTTTAGTCCGAGGCCACCATCCTCAGAGCTTAGCTACTGAGGGTGGTGGCTTCTACTCGGAAGTCGAACGACATCCGAAATACCATCACTACCACCACCATAATGAACAAAAACAATCAAAAGGAAAACAACAACAACAACAAGAGCAGCAGCAACAGAAACCCGTTTCCGATTGTGAAAAAAGTCTAGAAACCCAAAAATACAATCGTGTTAAAGAAGAGTTAATTGAAGTACCTTATGAAATGAGATTTCACCGATTACCGTTTGGAATCGATCCTAGAGAAAGCCGAAAGAATAGCTATGTATTCTGCGGAAATGGTGGCCCTAATCCTATTGACGTTGTGGCCGGTCCATGGTGCTGTAGAATGGGTGGTACAGATACTCCAACAACGAAACATTTATCGGACGGGTGTTGTCACGGATTAAAGAAGTTGGATGAAGGGATCGATCCTGTCGAAATGAAACAAGAGAATGGTCTAAATAATAGTCAATGCTCTGATAATCTAGACGATAAGTAAGTGGTATTTTTTATATTTTATCAGAATTATATTTTTATATAAATGTTATTTATGTATTATTTATTTCAGACAAAAAACCAATATCAAAGCTACGGTTCCCGATTGCAATTGCTTCCCCACCGACCAAGCACCGCCAGAACCCGGACCGTTTTACACTCACTTGGGTTCGGCGAACAGTTTAATGGAACTAAGAACAAATATGGAAAATATGTCTGGTATACGGGGAAAAGGAATACGGATGGAAAAGGTAAGACAATTTAAGATGACTAAAGTTTACTTAATTTTAAAATCATACAATTTATTGAATAGTATAATAATTACTGATGGTTGTTAATATTACCGTTTATGTTCTTGTATAAAGGTATTGTACACTGGCAAAGAAGGCAAAACCACGCAAGGCTGTCCTTTGGCTAAATGGGTAATACGGCGTTCGTCGGCTGATGAAAAACTTTTAATAGTTGTTAAAAACCGGCGAGGGCACAAATGTCAACATTCCTGGATTGTCATTTGTATTGTGTCGTGGGAAGGTATATTGTCCGACGAGGCCGATTTCCTGTACACAATGCTGTCGCATAAGCTTAACAAGTGCGTGTTGATATAACATTTAAATTCACTCACATTGTTTACGTTATTTATGAACACCCGATTTATTCGATATAGATACGGAGTACCGACTACCAGACGATGTGGTACGAATGACCCGAGAACATGTGCCTGTCAGGGGCTTGACCCAGATACGTGCGGAGCTTCGTTTTCATTTGGTTGTTCTTGGTCGATGTACTACAATGGTTGCAAATACGCTAGGAGTAAAGACGTGCGAAAATTCAGACTTTCCGTAAGGACAGAGGTAAATTGCATTCATATAATTAATTTATGTAATACATTTTAAACTAATATGTATGCTAATAATATTTGGTTTTTTTTTAAATTCAATTAGGAACAAGAGTTAGAAGAACGATTGCACACGCTAGCGACTAATTTATCGCCTCTATACAAGTCATTGGCGCCACGTTCGTATAACAATCAAATACAATGTGAACGCGAAGGGTCGGATTGTCGATTGGGCTTAAAACCTGGTCGTCCTTTTGCGAGCGTAACGGCTTGTATAGATTTTTGCGCTCACGCTCATCGAGATTTTCACAACATGCACAATGGCTGTACAGTCGTAAGTTGATTAACTATAATAATGGATAATCTTAGAAATATTTTTCGCTAAATTATTGATAACGTTTAGGTGGTAACATTGAACAAACATCGAGGATTTCAAAAACCTGATGACGAACAATTGCACGTACTGCCTTTATATGTAGTAGATGAGTCAGATGAGTTTGGAGACAAGCAGGCTCAAAGTGATAAATTTAAGAACGGTTCAGTTGAAATGCTTACCAAGTATGTACTATGATTTATAAACGATTATAATGTACTAATTATTAATTGAATTAATAACAAATATTTTTCATGGTCTTAGATTTCCGTGTGAGGTAAGAGTTAGATCCGTACCACTAACGCCATGTAGACGTAAGAAACGTCATGTCGAAGAACCCGAATCTCCTAAACGAGCGCCTACAGGACCACAAAAATCAGAACAAAATAGTGACACACAAGTCCAAAGTTCCCAGGTATGTAATGACATAATATCTTCATAATAAGTATAAAAACTAATTATATATTATATTGTCGTGTTTAGATATCTTCAACGGTCTTAGACAGCCCAACAATAAACATGTATCAACGATGGAACCATCAAGGTTTACTGGGGCAGAGCCCATCTAATTTCTATAATGCCCAAGAATACAGTCCATGGAATAATATCGGTAGGTTAACATTTTTATAATTTAGTATGATAGCCAACAGGTACCATAATTTTTTTTTTAATCACCAAAGTAATCATAATATTATATAATAACGTTTTTTGAATAGATAACCTCATGTCACCAAGCATGGCGATGGAAATGAACATGAAAGCAAACGTGACGAATTACCAATCGTCGTCTAGACATCATGTCCGAAACCTATGGCCACCCGTCGGTGGTGGATTGCCTGGCGGCAAGCCAGTCGAGCCCGCACTTGCCGGGAGTTCAGCTCCGATGATGCGAAAACCACCAGATTACTACAGTCAGTCGACCAGCTACGCTCAGAGTAGACCAATTCCCAGACCGACTGAGATGGCAAATGCCAACAACTATAATTACTATTATGAATCTAGTCAAGCCCTGTCCAATCCGATGGTGGCGACAAACGTTGTTGCCGCCCCCCCAACAGAGTACAGTCATTGTTATAGCCAGCAACCAAAGTATATTCCACCGCACTCCGAAGTCGCCGCTAACCACTGGTGCCCACCACCACCGCAGTCACATTTGTATCCACCACCACCACCACCACCACCACCGCAGCCGTTCCAAACGCATGCGTCTCGATTTAACCATCAAGACCCAACAACTATGTTCAATCAGGTAAATAACTTTTAATGGTTGTTTTTCTTGTAAACAACGTGTCGTGTACTTGTACTAACAACAATTTCGTTTCTTACAGGGGATGTCCCAGTACCAGCTTCCAAGGTGGGATCTATACGGACCGACACCGTACTTCCCCTCAGTTGTCGTGCCCGAACCTACAGCGGTACCCAAAGTACATCCACTCGGTGAAGTGACCGATTACATAGAGAACAAAGAATGTTTCAAGGTATGTTTTCGTGCGCATTATATTATATTCAAATGTGGTGAGCACATTGATGTTTGTCTGATAAAAAGCAGTGAACGAAAAAGAAAAAAGTTCTTAAATTTCAGTATTCAACAAAATATACTCCAAATAGTGATTTCATACATGCCAAATAAATATTTATTTTTCATTTTTCAACATAAATTAGTTAAAAACCATTCATTGTGATCGCCAGTGTACGTTACAAATCAATTTCGAGCTTAGTCATTCGACATCAGTTAAACCGTTTACTTCTGAGTCGTTGTAAAACAGTTTGTGTGCGTAATTTTTCAGGACTCACAAATGGGTGGCGTGGCCATAGCGCTTAGTCACGGTTCCGTGCTGTTCGAGGTGGCCAAACAGGAACTACACGCGACCACGGCGCTCCGGAAACCTGACAGGCTACATCCAACGCGCATCAGCCTAGTGTTCTACCAGCACCGGAATTTGAACAGATCCAAACACGGCTGGGAGGAGTGGGAGGAGAAAATGAGGGTGCGAAAGATGGGCAACGCATCTACCAACTGCAATAATTGCGGCACCGGCACAGCGGCCACGACCACGGCAACAACAGCCAACGCGCTGTTGACGGCAAATGGTGGACGAAAATCGGCCACCGTGACAACCACCACGTGGACAACGCTGTTCCCGATGTACCCGTGTATGGTAACGGGACCGTACCAGGAGAACCAATGTCAATAGTTGTAGCTAGTATACGTATGCCGCCGGAGCAAAAGGGTTAAGGTTTATTTATTTCCTTTTTTTTGTATTTGTTTTTATACGTGGTCGATCTGCCGCTCCTCACGCCCCTTAATTTCGACTTTTCGCCCTATCAAACCCCCTACTCGACCCAACCCACCAAAAAACTAGTTCTTTCTTTTCTGTACAATACATTGTTTCACTTCTCGAATATCACACGAATGCCAAAGAAGCTATTTATATAACACGATTATCGTTTTATTTTTATTTTCGGATAGGACTTAAGTAATCATTTTACATTAGTAAGAAAACCCTAGGTATTATAAGTATCAATTTTTAATCACGATTTTTGTTATAATTTGTTTTCTTTTTGTTTTTACTTTATTTTTGTACATATAATAGTGAAAAACATCTCTTTTGCCCCAAAATTAGGAATATGTGTGTATTATTTTCTAATAGACAACTTTTTTTTCATGTATTATTCCAATATATTTAGTGTTTTATTTTTGTACTCTTAACTAATCGCCTATTTATATGTGTATTAAATATTTATACTGCCGTTGTATAAACAATTTTAGATGAAACAAAGTTAACACGGTTTCAGTATAAATTTTTTTTTTTTAATTATTATTCTAAAAGTAATTCTGTCGATGAACTCACCTACTATTCTCACCCACGAGTTTAAAAATGATCGATTTTAGGTATACCCTTTTCCCCAATCACCCTTTAAAATAAGATTATTGAATAATTTATTTTGTGTTCATTAAATAGATCTCTCTACGATCGTAAGTAGAAAGTCCATCACACTTATTAGTGTTTAGCATGTACAAATCACTTGCGAAATCAGAATTAAAATTTAATAGTAATAATAATATATAAAAAAAAAAAATATATCAAATTTGACTGATTAGTTAGGTAGCTATCATAGGGGTAGTGTGTGACCTACTTAGTTATAGGAATATTTTTTAATCATTATTCATAAGTAATAATGCAAAACAAAAACCGCTCATAAATTTTTTTAAATTTATATTTTTTTTAGAATAAATCAAGTGTATAAATTTGTGTAAAAAGACAGTATTTCAAATGGAAAAAAATCATAAATATATAAAAATATAAAATTATAAAGTATATTATAATATATTTTTGGAAGACTTTTTTTAGGATAAAAATATAAGAAAATTTAATAAAGCGTTGAATTTCAAATAAATATTTTAAGATGTTGCGATTTTTGTATTCTAAATGAAAAAAACAATAATATTTATATTTAATTATTGATGATTGTGTGTTCCATAATATTGTAAGTTTAAATGATAATTATTTTAAGAAATAATAAAAAGACATTCGTATTCATATATTTATTAGTTTAACCATTATGTGAAATTATTGATAAGCACTGAGCTTTTTTTAACGACGAGTACAAAAAATATGTATCTTAATTTTAATGCGCCAATGAAAATTTGATGTTTTGTTTTTATATCGTTTCACCTGGATTTTTCATGATAAAAAAGTCTGTCTTCCAAAATGTTTTTTTTTTGTTCATAAATGCCGAACTATGTATGATTTTTTTTCGTGTACATTTTAATTAATTTAATTCTATTTTTTTTTGTATTTATTATTATTTATTTATTTATTTATTTTTTTTTTACTATTCGTATCCTTACTTTAATTTATGTTAAGGCTTATTTATAATATACACAATGAAAAAAAAACTTATTTAATTTAGCGTTGTAAGTTAATCGAATGAAACCTACCTATACCAATGAGAGTCTCTCGAATAAAAAGAGTTCGTACACCGCAATTTTCAAATAATTATGTCGTACCTACATCGTGGCTACATCTATATCGACGAGTGTTTTACTAACCTCGTTCGACTGTCGTCGAGCCCATCCCAGACCGGCCGAGTGTGCCACAGCCGACGAGGTATATAATAATATTATTTATTACACCTACGTCATTAAAACTATAATATTATCGTCCGACGGTGAATAATAATATTATAATATTTGCGCATGCGGGCCTTTCGAGACTGCATTTTTGAATCAACTCAATATTGTTTTATCATCCGGGCAGACACGCGTTTGCGGACTTTTCGTGTAGAATAACTGTGGGTACAAGAACGACTACAGTGTCAACGAAAGTATAAACCTTATTGAAATGACGTCATGAGGTCATATGTCTGAATATACTAGGTAATAACATCAATAAAAAACCGCGTTTATTGCCACATTTTTTAGTTGTGGTTTTCGTTTTCTCTTACGCTCTGTAGCACGGGCGCCTTTATTATCGGTGTAATATCATCGGAAAAATATAATCGACCGATTGACCTAATAATCGTCGCCGAAAAACGAGTTTTAATTACTCGCAATCCTTTCGGAGGTATTTTATCATCGGACGAATCTGAGACAGCATAATATTTTATATTGCACATAATTTACCAGCCGTTATTATTTATTAATACCAATTAGTAATAATATTGGTAATTAATAAATATCGTGTGAAACTATATCTTCGACGCGCGCACATATCATCTATGGTACGATGGATGCCATGCGCTTATAATAGTTCAATGCATTTTATTTCAGTTACAATATTTATAATAATATTATAGTGTGGCTAGCCAGTTGACCAGTTTGAAACGTGTTTTATCCCATGTCAAACCTATACAGAGTGATTCACCGCGAGCACGCTCACCCCCATTTTTTTCTGATTATGATTTTCGCAACTTTTAATTATATTTAAGGATTATATTTTCAACATAGTTTGTATTTTTATATTTCATTTCAGGCGAGTGTCATGTGGCGATACCGAATTATATTTTTCAAATGCGAATCACCCTTTTCTATTGTTAAGCAGATAATGATTTTTTTGAAAATTTTGATCTATAGAAATCGAAACTCTAACTAGTAGTTTTTGAGTGTTTTAATTTTCTGTTCTTTCTATCTGAAATCTATTTCATATTTTTGTAAAACCGTCTTTCAGAAATATTATAATCCTTTGTATATACATTTTAATAACTCAGAAACTATGTACCCGTTTGAATTTTGATTTAAATACATGAGCGTTTTCAAAATATCAACTGCTTAACAATTTATAAGAAAAAAGGTCGACACTGCCTGAAAAATTTCCAAAAGTCGGAATCTCAAAATACATTCACTATTAAAGGAAAGAATGTAGGCGAGCACGCTCGATAGTTGGTGAATCACCTTGTATATATATATATATATTATATGTTATGCTAACGGTTTAACGCGTATTTTGATGAGTTTTTTTACGGTACGTCAACAATAAAATAATATACGCGATAATGCGGTGTGGTTTATGCACGTGCGCGTCGCTATATACGCTATTGAACAATAATTTTTCTTTTTGGACACGCGGATGGGTAAATAATTATTGTCATTTACCGACGAGTCGCGCAGGAGTGCCGGCGGCCGTACTGTGATTCTGTGCAGTTTACTCACCGCTTCGCCGAAATCGAAAACGAAAACAAAATATACCTGTTAGATTTTCGAATAATAACGATATAATATACCTACCCTGTTATAATGCATAATATTCAATAATATGACGTGTGTATAAATATATCGTCAGTGCACACTGCGCATCGGAGATTATGATATGATGTGCATATTGTGCGTGAATGAGAAAATAATATACGTCGAACCTGCCCCCCCCCCGCGGACGGCTGTTTGGAAATCGGATCCCAGAATCCCGTAAACGAGTTTTGGCGTATTTTTTTATCCGTTCATATTGTAACCAAAGTCTTCGGCTGTTTTCGGTATCTTTCCACAAAGACCACTTCCACGACGACAGTTCTTCATAACTATAATTTTGTTGTTATATAATATAAAACATATTATTAGTTTTCGGAAAAAAAAAATCGTTTTTGTACCCGCGTTTTTATAAATTAAATCTACGACAATACCTAAACCTCGTACGTTTTATCAATAATAAAACGATCTACTTTAACAGCAATAAAATCATAAAATTTACTTAGTAATGTAGGCTGGCCGTCTTCGATCTGCAGAAACGTTTTTTGTATACAATGATTATATCGTTGAGTTCAAATTTAACACATCCATTACAGCAACCCACACAACACCTACTATATATAGCATATAGCGGTACCCACTTGCCGACATTTTTTATTATAATTTTCTACAATTTTATGTCTAATTAAAAGTAATGATGAACTGTGTTAGTAGATATTCAATGTTGAAAGTTGTGTACATTATACACTTATGTGTACATAAGTTGTGTGTTGTGTACATTATATAGTATATAGTAGGAAAACATTGAATCCTCAAAAAGGGTGTGGGAGGCAAAGCCCCTCACTTTTACGTATATATGATGAAATGCCTTATTCCCTCCCTTAAACAATTCCTAAATACGCCTCTGAGACTGGATATAATTTGTTTTATTAGATTTATCATATGCGTATATACTATACACCAGCAATATATAGAGTCATACAGAGTATATTTCACCCACATTTTTTCTAGAGTAATAAATTTCATAAATTTAGGATTTTTGGAATTTTTATAAGTACCTTTACTTAAGAACAATAATAATTTTAAATACCTACTTGGATGTATTATAAGAAATTTGATGAGTAAGCTGTAGAGGTACAACCTTGTTTTTTTTCAAGTCTGAACTTGCTTACTTGGTCGTTTGTGAGCAATGAGCATTAATTATAAGACTTTGATAGTTAAACCTAAATGTATAAAGGAAAACACATTCGATTTAGCACCTTTTGGATCTTAGTCCACTAAATGTTTAATGTTTTGAGCCCGTAGGACAATAATTCGATGTCAGCCAATATCATATAAGATGATAAGATGATAAACTATCGTCCAACCAGTGATGTGTAAGTTGCCTATATCATAAATCACGTCAGAATAAATGTTATTGTATTTATATTAAATATTTTATAAACTAATGCCTTACTTATACTTATGTAAGACATTTTAGATGCATTCGTGCCTTAGTTTTGGTAATATGTCTAATTTATTTTCGTCTAGATGGCAATTTTTCAACACCGACTACACACAAATCGAATCAAACACTCTCATTAATTTATCTACGAGAGTGAGAAATTACATTTTTTATTTCATTACATTATTTTATTTGGTAGGTATATGTATAGAATTTACTGTGCGGTGTTATGATGCATTATATTTGTACTTATATATTAAATGAAATAATTTTGGTCAATAATTGAAATTTAAGATTATATTACATTTTATAGGTACCTATATATTTGATAGCTTTTGTTCACATAATCGTATACGTTTGTGATCGAAACCGTCGTGATAACCGTAGTTGTATTTTTACGTTACGAAACTTTCTCTGGATGTTTTTCCTACGCAAAAATTGCAAAATTACCAATACGTGTAAAACAAATCAATGTATAATAATAATAATATGCGTATACGCTGCAGTGTACATACCTATTACATTTCTGCATATTTATGCACATGTAAATTATTATCGGCTGGACAACTGACAGAATCCATTATATTAATTCCTAGAGAACGGTACCTTTTAGGTATGTATATATATATATACATGTGTGTGTGTGTAATATATATATACGTATATAATAGATTGCAGAACGCCACACCGCCTATGAACAGGAATAATACTTTTCGAAGAACGTTTGTAAATAAATATAAAGAAACAAATACGTTATGATGTATAATATCTATATACATATACATAGTATACTTTTATGATACTATGGTCACTGTGTGTACTTTTCAAATTATGTCAAACAGCACTGCGTGGAAAGGTGCAGATAATATGAATTATTTGATGTCTCTGATTTTACGATCGAGACCACCCACTATATTCACAGTAAATAGGTATAGTCTATGCAGTTCTATATACAAGTACATAAAGTTTTGCGTTGTTTACTGTCCACTAGCTCTTTTATATAGGTACCTACATTGCGACTGTTTTGTAATCCGCCGGTTTTGAATTTCGTAAACGTTCGAGTAACACACGAAACATCGAAAAAATATGCACAGGTCGATTCGACGATCACGATCTAATCCTTTAACAATGCATTTAGCTGTTTAGGTATTCAAGTTTTGAGTTTTTGAGTAAATTAAAACAACATATTTTTAAATTGGTACTCATAGAAGTATTCTATAGTGATCAGAAATTTATTTTTTTCAAACGAGGACCTCCCTTTTTACTATAAATATTGTTAATTAGATGATTTTATTATTGAAACTGTTGACAAATCTAAATATAAATTCAAACCGGTAGTTAATAAACTTATTTATGCACTAAGTATAATAGTCCTTTATGATGATTTCACATCAATTATAAAATAGTTGTAATACTTATTTAATCCAATACTTTTATTATACTTGGACAATTTTAATTTATCATAAAACACTGTATCCCCATATCTGCTAAACCTATTAAATCATTAGTTCACGACTAAAATCATCAGTATTTAATACAGTCGAACTTGGTTAACTCGAAGTTGAAAGGACCGGAGTAAAATTTCGAGTTATCCAAAAATTTTTTTTAAAACGGTACTAAATATGTATATTAATTTCTGTGTTTATTATAAATAAAATATGTAATGTGCAATAAAAATTAGTTACTATGTATTTATATGTATGTACATGTAATTTTAAAAAGGTAGCTAATGTATGTATAAACAAAAATGAGGTTTTTTAAAAAAGGTATTTATTTTTGTTTGAGTTTTGCTGTTGATTGCAGCGTTTGTAGTGAATCGTTCTATTTTATTTAAAGCTTCGAAAAGTTCATCACTGACCTCTCCTTTGTTTTCGATAAATCGCCTTAATTCATTAATATGCATCCGTGCTTGTATACCTGGGTACACCTGTAAAATAAGCCTGTTTCGTCTGCATTAAAAATATCTTTGGGATTTTTGCTTTTTATCATTTGTAACAATTTTATTTTCCAATCATCAGCTTCTTGAACATTTACACCACCACTTTCACCACTTACGGTTTTAAAACAAATGCCATTTCTTTCTTTGAAACCATCGAGCCATCCATTGCTTGCCTTAAAATTCAGTTTTCCTAATTTTAATGCGAATTCTTCAGCTTTTGCTCTTATCAACAGCCCACTAAGGGGTATTTTTTTGTCACGTGTCTGTTTAAACCATTTGTAAACGCACTCATCTACGTCAGGATTTTCCGGTTCTCTAGCCCTTTTTCTGGAGCACTGAACACGAAAGTCATGCGTCGTCGTGTAGTAAACCAGTTAGATAAACAACTTATCGGTAACGATAACTGACTAATGACCTTTATAGATAAATGATGGAAATTGTATCACAATTTTATAATACAAATGTATTAATAAAACTCAAAACTTCGAGTTATCCACGAAAATATTCGAGTTAAACAAGATTTTTTTACATTGTTTAAATAGGAAATTCTAGGGGCTGGAGTAAAAGTTCGAGGTATCGACGATTTCGAGTTAAAGAAGTTCGAGATAACCAAGTTCGACTGTATTAATAACTCAGAAACAACTCTTTAAAATTTCGATTTATATACATCAGCATTTTCAAAAAAATCACCACCTTAACAAACAACATCAAAATAGGGTTGTTCAAACTTGAACAAATTAGGTTGTACCACTACAGCTTACTCATCAAATTTCTTAAAACATCCAAGTAGGTATTTAAAATTATTATTGTTCTTAAGTATAAGTATACTTATACAAATTCCAAAAATCCGAATTTATTAAATTTATTTCTCTAGAAAAAATGGGGGTGAAATATACTCTGTATTTATTATAAATCTAATATAGCAAATTGAGTTCAGTCTTAATAATTGTGCCTGTGACGTAGCAGACACGTTATGATAGCTTTTCAATATTTTAATAATTGTAAAGAAATTGTCGAAAAATAAAAACACGGTGCTCTATTAAAAATCCAATCGCGGAGGCGGTTCACAATAATACATTAATTTTCGATATGGGCGCGTATAATATAATGAACTCTCGACTATACACAGGATAAACGATAAGCATATACCTAAAATATAATATAATATTATTATATATATAAGTAGTTATGTGTTATTTTAATTAAAAATTTGCCCGTATTACGGACATTAAAAACCTATGGGTGAAAGGAAAATGCCACATTTTTGAACATTATTATGTGATACTATAATATAGTTTATTGAGAATTGACTGTAAATACAGTTCGTGCATTCGGTATATACGATAAACCTACTATACCTACCCACGTAACGACGAGGCTGTGCACTGACGTGACTGATTCATTATTGATTGTATTTGTATAATATATACCTATATATAATATTATAATAATCATAAAACGATTGATTGTCATCGAAAAAAATTTACCAGACTTTGGTTTCAGCCGATAATGAAGTTTTAGCAGTGCTTTAGCTGGCAGTCGTAAATTATTATTTATATTTTACTTTTAAAATTTCTTTTGTTACGTAGAATGCCGCCGATATTTATGTATAATATAATATAATATATAACGCGTAAAATATTATTAATTATTATGCTCTCGAAGTCGATCTAGTTAAAGTTAAATGCAGTTAATCGTTTGACGTGGCAATTTCGAATTTCAATCAATCGTAATTTATTAACACGGGTTTCATAAGTTATTCTTATAAAAAAAAAACTGCAGTTTGTAGAATTGGTAAAGTTAAAATATTTTTAAGACTTATGACTAACGAGTTACGAGTTATGGATACTATTAGCCATTATATAGGATATGAAATACGGAGGAAAACCAAATTATATAACATAAAGCATTTTTAACGGATAGAAATGACTCACACATTGTAACTTAAGTATAAAATTATTCGATATGTATAATATAATACATATACTATAAACAAATAGAAATATCTAAGTATTTATTTAAAAAGTTTATTTTAACATCAAATGAAGAGTTACAGTTACCTACAATTATAAACATTAAATAAATTTAAAAATGTATATAATGTTATTTTGTAATTAGGTTTCATATTATTAGCGATCGTTGTTTTTATTAACAATAATATATTACAACGATCTGAAAATTTAAGATAAACCATTCTTTTAATAATTTGATTTTTTTTTATCGATTTGCAGATATATCCAAAGTATATATTATTGCATTATTATACTTATTTATCCATATTTCTACGATTTGCTACACAATTGAATATATTATTACACTAATATAAGCAATTTAGTGATTTATGTGTGTATTTAAAAAATGAACTTACCTACAAAATATGGACAGTTGCATAGGCCATAGATTATTTCCTATCATTATTTTCGTTACTTCGACGTGCGTATATGTACCTGCGCGTTGCGACCATGAATTCACAAATACACTTCATTACCTTCGCTATAATTAGCGTTAAGTAATTACGAAACCGGTACAAAATATGACGTATTCCGCCATAAGGCAATAAATTATAAGGCTATATTGGCTATTCTTCTTATATTGGCTCTTGCACACTTGTAGGAAGTCGGATGACTTTGATGCATTGTGTGTGTTTTAGGCACACTTGCTAATCGATTTTAATAGATTTAATAGATTTTCTAAAATTAATTTATCACCTCCAGAAAGACATAATATATTCGTATTGGCAAGTTGCAGTATAACACGCAATGATCAATTTTGGCTTTTGAACAATTAGTGATCGGAGCATCTTTTTTCGGTCCCATCTTTATTTTATACCTATTAATGGTAATTTAAGACGAATAGAAACTTGTTATACTGATTAATGATGATTAAAATAGTTCAACAGTAAACACTACATTTTAGTACGATACACGATAAATTTAACAGTACGATATTATTATATAATATGATAGAAATGATAGAACAATTCTTAGAAATACTAAAACCAAATTCTTCAAAATCTTTAGACAAAAATCCTTCAAAAAATGCATGGAATTTTATGTATAATTTTTTACGTTTTAGATTCCGATCGGAGCAATGTATTGATTTTACAACGATGAGTGGCTTTTTATATTTTTGCGGTGAAATTTTTTACAGTATAAATGTTTGAATTTTTAACTCTGAAGGTGGTCTTTTGTAACAAATTTAATTAATTTGTACTCTGAGGAAGCCAAAAATAAAAATGTCATAGTACTTTTCAAAATAATCAAGAATTACAAAAAATACTCATCATTGTAAAATCAAAACATATACATAAAGTTATTTAATAACGACAAAACTACTCGTTCTAATTTTGAATTAAGTACATCAAAAATTTCAAAAAAAAATATACACTGAATAATTTATAGTAAAAAAGGGGGTTCTCATTTGAAAAACAGAAGTTTGTATCGTCTCAGGACACTCCTTTAAGTAGCATAAATAATCGCAAGAATCTGAATATATGGTCTTAAAGTGTATTTAAAAATTCCGTAAATCAGAATTTGAATAAATTCATTAAAAAATGGGTGTAAGCATGCTTGGTGAATCATTTTGTATACTATGTATGTACACCTTTTTTGCGTTATGTAGGTGACAATGGTTAAAGAAATTTTTGTTCTTTGAAATTCCCACACATTATTTGTAAGATTTTAAGCATATGATTTAAGTATTTTTGTAATGGGTCAAAATTAATAATAAGTGATTATCGAGGTTATAGATAAGTATTGGAAATCTAAAAAAAAATTTTAGTTTTTAATTTTATATTTGAATTTTAATTGAGAATCCATTACTTTGTTAATTACTAATTATTAATTTTTACCCATTTAAAAAATTTGGTTCAAATGTAAAATTATAAAAATATATTTTTTTTTTAGACTCCAGGTACTTTAAGTAGTGTTGGGCATTAAACACATTATTTTTTTACATGCTGTATACAAATGAAAAAATTCTTACAACAAAAAAATCTTTAACATTTAAATAATATTCTTAGGTAGGAACTAATTAATAATAGTGACGAATAAAAAATATAATACATAAAATGTATGCATACAATATAGTAACAAATAATTAAAACTTAACACTTGGATGCAATGGTATTTTTCAATTAAAATAACACATAGGTATTCATTCATATCATGAAATATGTTTGAATCTTCTATTAATCAAAAATTTGTTTATAAGAATAAGCGTAAGATACTAAAATCCTGAAAAAAAATTAAAATTAGGTTCCTTTAAATAAATATGAGTAAATGGGGCCTCATTTTACCTGCTAGGTAGTCTATTAGCTACTGATAATAATTGAGTCCACATAATTGATATTTATTATTATTAATAAATAATAACTAATAATGTAAAAAAATATACATGTTTATTTTTCAAATTTAATTTTTCTTAAAATTATTATTATTATTTTCAATTATCGGTATCGACGATCGACTGTATGAGTGTATTACTGATTTATATTTGTATGAAAATGGTCATATCGTCCTACGCTATACGAGTATTTCATATCGTTTTAGTTATAATTTTATAAATTACGTAGTTCAGATTGACGAGGCTGCGATATAGTAGCAAGTATATAATATACGATTATACGATTTATCATAAATATAATTCGAAATCTGTGATTGAATTGTTCATACCTATATACTTTATTATAAATGATGACGATATATTACATTTTTATAAATTTTCATTTGTTCGTATGGTACAAAAGGTACAACAGTAATAGTTTTAATGATTATACTGTTTAACTACCTATGTTTAACAACACCTTTATATTTTTTTTGTCTATATTCACACGTTAAGTGTATTTATTATGTAAAGGTCAATTTTTTATTCAATAATGAATTACTCGCTTAATGTTTATAACATCATGTAACATGTTATACACATGTTTATAATACCAGCTGCTCTAAATACCATTGGCATAGCCTGCAGACATTTTTTATAGTATTCTGTATTAAATATAAGTCAGTATTCAAAATTAAAGTTTTGATAAGGTTTGCTGATTAGTATTAACTACAAAATACTTATTTATGTAGTTTTTATTAATAATTAATATAATATATCAAATGTTATGGCTATCGGCTTAAGAGGATATCAGCGCACTGTTTGTTTTCTCTCTCTCTGGCCCGCACGCGCAACATAGACAAAACGCATTTAGTATTTACGCGGAATCATTTATTTTTTTATATTTGAGTAATTACTAATTTTAGAGTAAAATTACTCATTACAAAAATTATAGAGAATTATATTTTTGAGGATATGCCATATCGGTTTGTCTAAATATTGTCTCAGAACAGTTTAAACATCATTTAAATAGACAAACATTTTTTTTTTTTTTTAAAGTAGAGTACAAAGTCAAATAATAATTTTAAATAAATTATAAAACCGATATGTCATACCCTTAAAAATATTATCTTCTATAATTTTCGTTATGGGTGATTTTACTCGTAAGGTTACTCAAAGACATAAAATAAATGATTATGCGTAAATGCGTTTTATCTTTATTATGTTGCGCGTGGGTCTGAGAGAGAAAATGAATAGGTGGGCATTAACTAGTTAAAAAGTTATTTTTTTTAAACTTTTTAACCTAACTATGAAGTTGGTTCATTTTCTAATAAACTTTTTAACATAACTAGTTTAATTGGCAGTTGAAATACCTCAGCTTTTCACAGTTGATTTAAAAATGATCTATCAAGTTAAAAAATTGTGAAATTTTTCGTTTATACGTAAATATTAATATAAAAATAAAAATAATAATGATAAGAATTTTAACTATAAAGATAAATAAACACGATAGTGAGTGGCTCCTTGATGTACAATGTCATAGTATTTTTAAAACACTTCAGTGCCACTGCTGTTCATTATGATAAAAAATTCAATAAAATTGATTATTATAATTTAGGAAATTAGATCTTTCTTAAGAACGCAGTCACTGTTTATGTGATCAACATACTAATTAAAAAAAGTAGGTATTATGTTTTACACAATGTTGTAAGGGTATAAGATAAGCAGATAGGATTTGAGGTCTAGCAAACTTGCCTTTAGCGGGTCTAGGTGCAATAATTACCATAGAAATGTTTACTGGATAGACACGAAAAAAGAAAAAAACAAATTTAAAAATGTATAAAAACACTGGTCATTAGGAAAAATTATAAAAATACTAAAATAAAATGTAATACCTAATAATTAAAAAAAATGACGAATATAAAAAATGATTTGTATTTTGTTGATATCTAATAGAGAAACAACGATGGGTTCAGTCCTTTTACTAAAAATAATAATGGACAAAACAGACTGAAAAAAAACTCATCATTGTGAAATTATGAAGAATACAAAACTTTT
Source organism: Neotoxoptera formosana (assembly GCA_022818045.1). Classification (NCBI taxonomy): domain Eukaryota; kingdom Metazoa; phylum Arthropoda; class Insecta; order Hemiptera; family Aphididae; genus Neotoxoptera; species Neotoxoptera formosana. Next base: position 2,835,639 of record CM040631.1, on the reverse strand, counting down.
TTTTAAATATAATAATTATACATAGGTACCTAGTATTAGACAGGTAAATCTTAAATCGTACCGCCGAATTCTGATACTATAGTTTTGGCGGCTACTTTCTGGACGCATTGGACAATAAAATTACGTCCTATCGGAAAAATCCGGTGAAGTTCTGAACCGACGGTCCGCAGTGTGCGGCGTATACGCAAACGACCACGGTATATAAACAAGGTCTTGGCATCCGCTTGTTAAATTATTGCTCATCGAATAATATTCAAGAGTGGGCAGACGCGCGATATTTACCGTCGGCCAGTCTTAGGAAAACCATCATCGTCGCCGGCCGTTTCGTTTCCGATTATCGTTGAGGATGCGTTGATATCGAGCCGTCCACAGGTGGCGATCGTGAGTACTGCGCTTGCATTGACGAGTTATGCACGCGCCTCTACGATTACGATCGTTATTTACAATTTAGTTTATTTGCATATAATATAATATATAAATATGTATGCAAAATGTATATAGGTTTGCAATAAGCAATTCAAAAGTTGGTAAAACGAGTGACGCTTCGAATAACTAATTTAATCTTAGGTACCAAAATTTCAAACTTTAAATCAACAAATTTGCAAAACGTTTGCCCGGTTACACTGGTATTATATAATATACCACTGTAACAAAAAAAGTAATGACTTCAAATATTATAGGTGATATATATAATATATATATTATAGTATCAAGTGAAATATTGGTACAAGTGATGACTGACGATAGACATTATGGTGACGTTTATTTTTTCACGCGTAATGTGTTTTAAATTAAAGTTTTGCGTACAATTAAAATTGATAATAATAATAAATATTCAATGCAACTCGTATTAATATATTATATATTTTATAATACGTTTTATGATCCTATTAGTGGTGATATTTTACTCGTTAAAAATATTATTTCAACAGCGTTACAGGACCCGATTAAAATATGGGTTTTACTTTTGATTAGGTAATGAGTCATAACTAATGACTAATTAAAAAATAATAGTATTATAGGAATGCATAAAAAATCGTGAACATTTTGAAGTCGATATTTACAGATCGAGTTGACCAGAATCTAGTTTTCATCTTCTCGTACAACTTGAAATGTTAATAATACTTCACACACACACACACACACTCACACGCAATACATATTATACACAATACAAATATATATAGCCATATATATGTACCAGTAGAGGTTTTGTTGAAACAAGAACATAAAAAGTGGTTATAGTCTCGTTGAACAAAAAAATATCATGATTCGTTTGGTAGAGAAGAAATATATATTATATTGTCTGAGAAGCACATGCACAAAAGGAATTTAAAGTATTTATTTTAAATCGGTAAACAATGAATAAAAAAAATTAAGCCATAAATACTTCCATATTAATTTCAACATTTGGATTGCACAACTGGTCTATATGGAACCTATATAATATTTCGACTTTCGAGTACCCTATTGTACTATCAAAAATAGTATTCATACAAAACAAAATAAAATACATTTTTTCTAGAATAATTTTATGTCTTTCTAATACACACATTGTATACATTAACATTATTTTGAATTTAGTACGCTTATAAGTTATAACGTTTATATTCAATAATTGTAATCGTAGATATTATTATATACCTAAAAATTATTATTACAATATGTCAATATATCATTATCAATACAACAACTAAGTAGATCCAAAAATAAAATTATAAATGTTAAATGTAAAATATTCAATTCATCATTAAAAAATCAGTAATACGTTTAAACTTGTTCAACTTGTTGAACTGCACTCAAAATTGTTGATGAATGCCTAATTGCCTATTCTACATAGTATAAAACTGGATGTGTGTTAAAATCAAGCCAGTAAATAAATGTTCGAAACTAATTTGCAATAATATATTATTGTATAACAGTATATTTTGTCAAAAAATTGTCTGAGCTAATTTGTTAAGAATAATTACTTTTAAGACTTACTATTATAAATAATACACATTTTGTAATTCATTACGAATAAAAGACCTTCATATAAATATACATATATATAGTTTTAATTTTAAAACAATTGTCAGGTCATAAACATGTGCAAGTACGTAGTATAATTTACAAATATTTACATGTATAAATGTATACAACAATGCTCATTAAAATAATTATTATTTAGCACACAATGCTTCACTTTGTGTTGTTCTTTAATTCTGTTTTGATGAAACTTATTAATGTTTACTGTTTATAGTAATGGTAATAAAAAAATACATATATAAGAAAGAACACAGAAATATTTATCCAAAATCATTGAAACAAAATAATATAGAATTAGTATATAGGTACTGATAGTTTGTGTTCATAATACAAAAATAATGTTTCAAGAAAATTAAAAATTTAATAATAAAAGCACGTGTGTAATATACTAAAATACTAAAATTAAAAAAAAAAAATCTTAAATTATGAGATTGTATAATAGCCATATTTATGTGATTAGTTTATAAATTTATGAAAATTTGATTTTTTCTAATATAGATACGCGTTTAATTTCTACATTATTTTGTTTACATAGTTTAAATGTTTGTAATAGGTATATGTACCTATATTTATACATCACCAGATATATTTTATTACAGTGGGTTGGTAAACAAGACATTTTTTTTAAAAAATAACTCATGGTTGTTAGTTTTTATAAACAATATTAATCTTGTCTGACAATACTATATATGTATGGTCATTAAAATTGTATGTATTTTGAATTTTTCCATCATTTTGTAACCGATCTGGGACATATATAATAGTTCAAAATAACCGTTATTTCCGTCTGTTTGTCCGCGTATTTTTTTTTTTAAATATAACAATTTTGTGAATGCGTGGGAGTTTAATTTATGAAAATATTCGTTATGATACAAAAAAATAAAACAATAGATTATAAAGTTTATATATATATTTAATAAAAATATTGTCACTAGCTAAACTGTAATTAAAATAATAGTGTCAATGTTTTTTTTTTTGCTTTTTAAATATGCAGTGCCTGCTATTTGTGAAATTAAGAAGTGTTTATAATTACTAATTAAGACATTTTACGGCTATAGTTTACCAACCAATAAATTTGATTTCAAGGATTCTTATTTCTTACGATTGAATAACTGTTATTATTATACGAAAACTCGACGAAGCGTATTATCGTAACAATGTTATGTTATGTTTCTGTAATATAATATCTTATATTTTATATACTATTACCAAATACTAAAAAGTACTTGCATGCATTTCACTTAAACTACATACACATGGACTTAGTGCTAATAAGAAAAATAAGTTTAATATTATGTTAGGTTATAGTCTATATATATTCGTAAGTCATATAGCGCTGAGCACACGGCGGTGATGTTTGTCGTAGTTATTAATTTGAAATTTGTGCACGTCCAATTTTGTTCAACCACTCATTCTGCACTTTCACTATGCCCGAATTAATAGCGTTTGATCTGTTGAATTTGATTTCAAAATGTCAAGAAATGTTTTTATCTAAGGACTGATTAAATGGTACCTTAGACGTTTTTGGTATGCCTTCGGGGGAATCATTTGTCACATTTATAATTTTCTCTTTTTGTAAACAACATTTTGATGGTTATTAGTTATTACACTATAATATATTAATATGTAGGCACCTATAGAATGTTCAATAGCGATTCCCGAACTCATTTTTATAGGTGTAGTTATACCTTATAAGTTCGTCTAATTTAATATTAAAATATAAACCGAATACGATAGTTGTTTCCGATCGTTTTTGCTACCTAGCTATATAATATGTTGCAGTATCTCATTATAATTATCACATGAGTTATTATATAAAAATGGTCAATTTATTTTTAATTGTGCATGTGATATAATTTAATCTTCAGTATTCACTTAAAGTATATTTTTTCTTGATATCCGAGCGTATTATTTATTCATTCAAACAGCATGTCAGTAAAACATAATAAACTAATGTCTAGTTGAAATAAAGATTTCAGTGTTTATGGTAAATATAAAAGATAAATGCAGTTTTAATTTACTTCCGCCAAGTCCCGTTCTTATTTGAAGTGCATGAAATGAACGGGCAGCATTAAAATAGCTCAATTTGAGTAGAACTCATACTTGCATATAGTCGTATATAAATATATAATGTTTATAATATATTGTTCGACTAGCTTATATCTAAAAGTGTATACTTCTTTTTTACCCCCATATTGAATCACTGCATGCAATATTAGACAGATAGATTGAATCTCGTTTTGGCGCTATGAAACTATATGAAAGTTTTGCACAGACTGCGGCAAAACACGAGTAGGTAGTTAATATATTTTGATATCATATATTATAAACCAATTGATTGGATAATTTCTACTTAACGTAGCGGCAACACTATATATAATAATATAATCTAGTGTAATTATATTAATATTATAAACGTATATTTTGTGTGGAAAACGTATATAACTGCACTTGCAGTGTAACGTATAATATAATAATGTTATACATACGACATACCTACTCGATTTATCCTCATGTATGTAAGTCGGAGGCGACGTGTGATTCGACGTGAGGTAGGCGTCTGTCGGTAGGTATATATTATAGCCAAGATTATAGGTATACCGTCCGTACTCCGTATACCTACTGGATACGAAAAACGTCCGGAAATAGTCAAAGTACGCGAAATCTGTTTTTTTTTTTAAAAAAATAACACACCAACTGCGTCACGTATAATGTACGATAATAAATAATAATACACATTATTATTGTATAATATCAATAATAAGCCTACGCGAGTTTATGCAGCACAGCAGTGTCCGTCAGTAGTTACCTACCCATAATGTTCGGCAATAATATTATAATACCTATATATTATATGTTTAGTAGCTACCGATTAAACGACGAAACGAGTGGCGGCGGCGGCGACGACGGAATCGTGTTCATTGTCGTTGTATAATCATCGGGTGGAGCACTACAGCAACAGGTCAAAAGTCAATGAGCATAGGTATATTCCTATACAAAGACATAAAAAGTAACAAAAAAAAAAAAAAAAAGAGCAGGTGATTCTGTTATTCGGGACCCCAACCTCTTCCAGTCAACGGCACGGCGGCGGCTTATATGTTACCTATATCTATAATAATAAAATATATAATATGGGTAGGAGAAAGTAGTGGTGGCGGCGGCGGCGGGGGCGAAGAGGTAGTGGACATACGGAGCGTTTGTGGTGTGGTGAAAAAAAAAATTAAAACATCGGTCGACAGCTACCAGTGGTGGTAGTGGGGGGGGGGGAGGATAACACCGCAGGTAAAGTGTCCGGCGGCGCGGCGGCCGTTCATTCCGTTGTGCGGTCGTGATACGAGCGTATCGTGTGTTGTGCGCGTTCAGTGAGTTTCGTTTCTATACAGACATATCCGAACCCCATGGACATGTGCGATGTGCGACTCGGATGACTGCTTAAACTGTGGTGAGTACCTACCTCTTTTTAAACGTAATAGTATTTTGTTTGTTTGGTTCACACGGTGCAAGTGTATTTTTTTTTTACTTTACACCTGTGGTACCTGTACAAATATAGGTATAACATGCGTATAATATGTATACGGATCGCCGACTTTGGGGATGTTGTATTCTAGTTTTTTTCCGGAAATTGTCGTTCCTTTAGTAGGCATATATATTTTACGTAGAAGATTCCGAAATAGTATCGAATATACTCTTTCGCGATAATCGTCTGCTTTTATAAACGACTTACCGCGATATTGAACTATATACGATCGTCGTAGTCGTCGTCGTCGTCGTCGTCGTCGTCGTCGTCTTGACGTGTAGATCGTACCGGCGTATAATATATTTTAACGTTAAATTGCCGACTGTCGTTTAGTAATTTTCGAAAATAATCGACTTTCTCGACTCGAATTGTATTCTTACAAAAATTAGTATTGCATTTTAACGAACGAGCCCCTTCTTACTGCACACCCCCGTGGCAGTATTTATAACTGAAACCACTAATCACAATGCCACGGGGCGTTAAAATCTCTACGGGGGGTTTAGGGGTTAGTGTTTTTGTTATAATGATGCAATGTTGTAGGTAAAAATAATAGGTAGTATTTTCACTAAAACTCGGCCTTCGTCGTCATGTGCTGCAAGTCGCGTGTTTCAATGTTAAATATGCGCAGTACCTATGTATAATAACAATATAACGATCCTCTTACGGTACACACGTTCAGGAAGTCGTTTCGCCTGAAAGTCACAAGTGGAGGCCGGTTTTATAAACATTACGAACGGATTTTATTACATTATAATATTAGTAGAGTCATCGACGTTCTATACTATATCTAGTATGCAACTACGAAAATATAATATATTCGAAATATATGTTCTGACAATCGCAAACGAAACTCACGTTGGTATAAAATATAAATATACAAACATTTTATTTGTTCTGCAGATTAAAAACTATGTTCCTCTACCTAACTAATTAGCCCACGGAAATCCGTATTTATTGCTTGAGTTTTATGTGTTTATACCTGTGAGTACATACGCGATTTCAATATTGTTGCCGCTTTCATCACGCGGATATGAGTCTTTCTGTGGTATAATTTATTATTTATGGCGATTTTAAAGGACGATTCGCATGGGCTTACAACCTATTGTTAAAAATCTGCAGTGTCCCGATCAAAAGCAGGATTTTAAAATATAATAGAAAACATTTTTCTTTATCCATTTCGCATTGATCATCAATCACAGTTTCAATGTAGAATGCTGTACAAAATCAACTGCACCTGTTCTGTATTAGTTTGCTTTGTAATAAACCTAAAAATTATACAAAAGTAAATTTTGAATCGGTCTAAATTTATATGTAGAAATATGAACGATGAATCTAAGAAATTATTAAATTTTTTTTTTGTATCGTAAATATAATACATAGATTTGAGTCTTAATAATTAAGTTTATTGAATAATTACTGCAATTTAAAATGCATACATTATCCAAATAACACCAATTGTTTCAAACCCTATAGTTAACAACAAAATATTGAATTCAAAATGCAAATACTTAAATTGTAACAAATCGTTACTTATACGAGTAACGTTACGTTTGATGTATGATAATATTGTAACGAGAAACGAGAAAACAACATAATATTCCAAATGTTATATCAATATATCAATTTCATTTTTTTGATATAAATGATATTATATTGAGTCGTGTGTAGATGGTAATGCTTATACATGAACATGAGTATAGTTTCTATGTCTAGAGTAATACTTACATATGCGAGTATAGTTTCTTCTTCAAAAAGATATATAACATTAGCATACAATATACACAGATTCTTCTAAATATTGTGTAATTAGATCCGTATCAAATTGGAAAACAGAATCACAATATTAGAGTTTTTAAAATAATGGCGTATTAGGTTTCATTCATACGAAGACTGTATAGTTATTTTCCAATAAGTAATGGCGATAATAATGATGGTACTATGTAAGTACTATAGGTACTATATTAGTAGGTAAAATAATTTATGAGACGAAAATTAACATAAATTACACGTCATATCATTTAATATATTACCGTCGATTTCTGGTTTTTATGAGTATATATATAATATATTTATGCATATATGTTGTAAAGTAGGTACACGTGGTTTTAGTCTGACCTAAAACGAACACAATATTCAGGATTTCGATCGAGTCCGTATATGTCACGAGGCAATATGTTTCAGTATATCACTCGTACCCGAAACACAGCAAACATTATAGGGTTTAAACCTATACCTATATAGTACATAGTATACTATTATATAACAGTGCGCGGGTCATAGTTATTCTCTAACACAAACAATACAATAAACTGCTATAGGATAGTATACACGAATGGTAATACCATAACACAGCGGTAAGGCTCTCGTCAATTCTTAGTTTATGTAGTCATGATATATTATACAAAAAAGCGTCCGTTTGAATTTCGCGTCGATCGTTTTCGATACGATGACCCTCGATGGTGCAGGAATCGTTACTCCGGGTACTCGTCCGCGGCAAGTGTGATGCAGTATTAAAATACGCGTAAGACAGTATTCTGTATAATATATAATATTATATATGTATAGGTTTAAATGAATAGCTAATTAATGAGTTTCTCTGGCGTATAGACGAAACCAGGTTTGACGACCTTCATATTATTATATGCTGCTCGCGCTCGTTCACAGCAAGACTCCTCGTCGGCTCATAAATTCCTATATGTATATATGGGTATATATAATATTGTAACATTATTATTTCGACGGCGTGCACAAAGTCGGGATGATATTGCGGTTGTGTGTCTACTGCCAGAAGAGTGTTCATCGGTATATATCGTCCCGAGGCGCGCGCGCGCGGTGACTCCGTCTCAGGCGAGATTCCCGCAAGTATACGACTTTAGCCGTTTGTACGCAACACTATAACGACATTTAAGTGTTTTACGCGGTACCTACCTCCGTGCGGATAGGTGGGTAAAGGTTAACCGCTGCAGCTGCCATATCTCTCGTCAGTCTCTCTCCATATATTATACCTATCGCACGCATAAATATTATATACGTATTGCCCAATACACGATTTTTGGCGCGCGATATATTATGATAATATTATATATATAATATATATATCCATACGGGTATACCAGCTACCTATATAGAAATACGCGAATTCCGAGCGCCGTTCGCTGCAACTGCAGACGACGTGTTAGACGTCATTGTGATAATACGCCGCCGCCGCTTAGAGAGGCGTATATATATACCTAATGCCATTAAGCAACTCGCGATTTGTGGTTTTACTATTTCAGAGCTCGAAATTCCGTCGTCATCAGTTAATTGGCCAATTCTCACGCCATACATTGCTGTTCTATTATTATCATAATATAATATACGAATAATAGATTGTATTTCGTATTGGCTGCAGTATTATTAATATACGCTATGTGGGTAGTCTTGCCACAACAGCAGTTATCGTCGTTCTATCGGATAGTTACCCATAATAATTATTATTAAATTTTCGTCTCGAACCACATTTTCGGTCAGGTTCCGCGCTTAGTTAGTTTCGTTTAGCAACTCTACATATATATATATATATATATATATATATATAAGTACCTATATCTGAGCGTGCTTTACGTATTTATATATTGTAGTGCGTCACGCGCCGAAAACGATTACGAGTGCAGCTACTTCATAACACGTCGCAACCGTATTAGAGCGTTAATATATACGTATAATGATATATAATATAATAATATATCATATACATATTATATTATACAGTTGTAAGTTATACAAGAGTCAAACAGAGACGCGGTGGCGATGAATTCCGCTTGCCGAAACGCGATTTCGCAGAGATTAGTACAACAAAACAATGTTTATGTAAGCACATATATTGGCTATTTTTCTCTCTCTCTCTCTACACAACATATATATAATATATATATATGTATTCCTAAGATCGTCGAACGATAGGAAATTCTACACGCGATGGACGAAAACGATGCGCATTTGATTTAGAACCCGCGGGGCTGACTGAGGTTTTTTTACGTAGCAAACGTCGTACAAAAACGCCCATTTCAACCCAAAACGACCGTCATATTTTTAGGTTATAGAGAGAGTATAGGCGCATACCGATTTCACAATAGTGATGGTTTTTCGACAAAAGGTCTATCATCAGCTACCAGCCGGGTTTGCACGCAGGTAAAATATTATTGATATATTATACAACAATATCATCACGGCGATGGTGCTCAGATTTCGAAATCGTGTACCATTTTATCGCGGTTAATAATTATTATAATATCGGAGGATTATTATAGTTTATTGATTGAAATTATTTATTTTTGAAAAATAATTTTGTTTATTCGTTTCTATCGATTTATGATTAAATAAATCATAAAACCCTGCAAATATTTTTAAAACGAAGACACTTAATCATCTTGCAAATTTCAAATGCTAAATCCTAAAAAAATAGGTAGCGTTCAAAAAAATTAAATTTTAAATTGTTTATAATTGACATATAGGTAGAAATACATAATACACCATCAGGTATAGTTAGAACCTATTTCTGATAGAACAATATCGGAAGTGAAAACATATTTCACATCTGTACCTACATGACTATTATTTACTATACGCGCCATATTCGATGTATCCAAATGTAATGGCGATGTAATGGCACAGCGTATAGTTTTTTATTAATTGTATGTGGTTAACTTGTTTTTATAATATTATAATTGACGTTTTATATTACAACAACGAATCGCACATTGTTTTGATTGTTTCTTTTATTCTATAGCGGATCGCCAACTGTCCTAAACTTTCACGAATTCATATAATATAGGTATACTTAACGGTCCTGGACAATAATACAATTAAAACCATATATTGCAGACATACGCGCATTCCCTGCAATGATATACATAATCCAATAATCAGCAATATATGTACATCGCGGACGAGGTACGAAATGTCTACGTAGGTATATTATTATGTATTCTAAACGGGAAAACTGCAATATTGTTGATAGCATATTATAATATATATATATATATGATAATATAATACGTACGCGCGTGCACTTTATGCAGCTATTACTCAGCACGAGAGAGGATGCGCTCGCTATATTAACTTAGTATTAAAGACGTCAACGGACCGTATCACCATAACGGTCAAATTATTTCCTATTATTGTTTTTTTTTTTTTATTATTATTATTTATTTATTTACCTCTGGGTCATACGACTGGACGAGGATGTTTATAAGAGGTCTTTCTAATGATTCATTCCTATAGAAAAACCACATTATTATATCTGGTAATTTTCTGGTTTAAAATTCTTGAAATTTTTCACTCAATAAGACGAATTGAACAAGGCAAACCGCGTGTAATAACGTCTAATCCGGCCTTAAAACCACAACTAGGATTTCTCATATTATGGACCAATATATAAGCCATTGAGCTTATTAATATATTTTTCTAATAGCGAATTTGATCTACTTTCAGCAAAACATTAAGCTTTTCTAAATCATATGAGTCGAGCCAATGATGATGAATGTTTATGATCGAAACGAAAATACCAACAGCACATAATATTATTTATGCATATTAGTCGCAATATTATAAATTATAATTATAATTAATAGTATAATAATAATTAAACATAACTATTATTAAACAGTATACCATAAATATAGTCATTCATAAGACTTTTGTTTTACATACAAATTTAATTAAATAATACGTATTTCAATAAATTATACGCATTAATTAATTTTACATATAATAGGATTTACATGTATTTAGGAGTTACTTATCAATTATCATGTATAAATTAAAGCTTTTTCAAAGAACATATTTTACATAATAAAGCATTAAAATGTAATCTCTTTAGAGAGGGGGAGGGGGGGGGGTTAAAATATCTGTAATACATGAATTATTGTACCTGTATTCCCATGTATACGGGCCTGGTATGTATCCCTTATATAAAATAAATGTATTTAATTAACGTATATGCGGTGATGCTGTGATGGTGATCGTTATACAAGAATAATGTATAATAATTAGTATGGTGACCAAAACAGTACTTGTTTTAGGATAAATGATGTCCCACACTGTCCAAAGTAAATGGCTGAAGTACATAAAAATGCACTTATTTTAAATTATGTGATAATTAAAAATAGAATAATATTAAAAAAAATTCACTGATTCATCAATTTGATAACAATTCAACTATTAGTATCCAAAAACATTTATTCGTAGTAATATCGGCAAAATACTATACGGCATACATAGTTTAAATAATGTGTTACAATAATATTAATTTCGTTTCAATTATTTCGAAATCGTTACTGGAGTAACATTCGATGGTCATGATTTTTGATCCTTGCGCATTAATTTACAAATACATAAGTAACTAGTAAGTAGGTATCAAGTGACAACATTGGCAATAATCATATAACACGCAATATGGCTATTATAAATTATAAATTAATAATATTATTTTACTCTGGCACACCACAGTTGAAGACGTTGAAGTAGAATAACGTTTGACTTTTTTTGCAGGATGCGTGTTTATTGTTTTTACTTGTTATTACAAATTGAAATATGCACGATGCACTTCTCGCAAATAATTTGGGACGATATTGTATTGTTTAAAAATATTTTAGTACGGTAAATGATACAATAGGTACATTAAACATTAATTATGTAACAGTATATTACGCGCTACGTAAAGTAAAACGATTTTGGAATGTGTAACCGCGGAAATCGTCAAGTGGCTGTAATATTTCCACCAGATACTCTCTTAGACGTATGTAAAACCCAATTTTACCGCAAGGTATATAAATACTTAGACCGCATTTGGTACGTTTACACACGTTCAACGTTTATACCACTCACTTTTCATACATTAGAAACATATTATAGGTAGAGGCATGACTATATGATTATTTATGTATGCAATATCGTACAGTTATGCATGTGTGTAAAAAACTATACATACATATCTAACTGCAGTTGGCAATGTTAAGTCTGATTTGTGGTCAAAAATCAAAACACTCCATAATATACTATAGTCTCTAAGCAATAAAACCTCAAGTATATTGTTGTTGGAAAATTGTTAGCTTCTGACTGAAAATGATGTAAAACGCGCATTGCTTTCGATCCTCAAAATGCTACGTACACAGCCGAACGGATTCGATATCGTATAGGTCATTTCAAACTTTCTGTTTCGTTTCGAAAGTCATTGGTACCCATAGGTATATATAGCAGCGGGTCACCGGGTGCATCGGTGTACGACACATATATTATGTATGTAAATACAAATAAGAAAATGGGGTGCACGGCGGTGCATATAAGGACTTCCCGATGTCCTACAAAATAATATATTATAATAATATAACGAACTCGCTCGTGTGTTAAAAAAAAAAATCATTGTATTAAATGACGCCCTTGCGATACCGCGTTATCGGAAATCTCGTCGGCAATAAAAATAAAACCAAACAAACGAAATAAAGAGGCAGGCGTAGACCCGGAATATTGAGGTATACTTACCTCAATGGCTCAATGTTCTGTACAGTTCAACGAAAAACATATTATTATAATATTACAAATACACGGCGGGTATACTATTACTATATTATGCTTTATTATTAGCGAGTGTTGTAGGGGGCAGAGTCGGAAGTTTGTGGAAAAAGAATACCAAAAACGCAATATCATTTCCCGTGTCGTTTGCCCGTCGTTTCCGTGTCGTGTTCGTACCCATATAAAATAATGTATATATTATTCGATGTGCACCTAAATATATTTATACAAATAATATGTATATGAAAAATATGTTAAATATTATTATGTTGTGTGCAGAATTTCGACGGGACGCAAGACTCGTGTTATGCGATATTATTTCTCTCCGCGGACGGGGTGCGTGCCCGTTGTCACGACCTTAGAATAATAGAAATAATAATATTATACTCACGCGCGTGCAGCTGGTTTCACGACGAAAACCTTGCGACGGAAACGCGCGAACACTACCTACCGACAATTTCACATGACCGTTTTCGGCGATCGCAATTACCTATTATAATTATGATTATTGTTAGACGATAGAATACCAGACCGATCGCCGTCATCGCGCGTGTCCGGTCGTACACAGTACACGTAGGTACGCACAATAATTATAATAATTTATATCATAATATTTATTTTGATAATAATAATGTTTACGCGTACAACGGTCGTCGTCTCCGATTTAGATGCATATACAGCCTGCTAGGGATCTTTTATATGCCGAAAACGAATCTGCACGCGAACCGTCGAATCGTGATGGGCAAACACAGTGCGCGATGGGCGGCGAATACGGTGAAATTATTGTTTTGTATTTCTTATATGCGACTCGGCATAATACGCGAGGAGCGGAGCCGATTCTTCGTATACGCAAAGAAAACCGTCGTATATAAAATATAATATTATAAAATAATAATATCTGATATTATATACAAAGGTACGGCCGCGATGTTTATTATAATATTATTTTCGTACGTCCCGACGGCGATGCGATTCGGATGAGAGTCTAAAAACCATTGCATACGTCTATATAATATACGCGCGCGCGCGTGTGTGTGTGTATCGTAAGAAAGTGGCCGCCGCGCTAACTGTATAGACGTGCAGTGCGTGTGCGTATTTAACTCTGTCCGTAATAATAATAATAACTAATAACACACACACACACCGTCCACGGAACAATATAACGTTTATCGGGCAAAATGTGTGTGTGTTGCTCAAGGAAAATATTTATAATAATAATATACTCACGCCCAATATTCGTTATCCGTCCGAATCATTAGTGTTTTAGAACCGACGAAGAAAGAAAAAAAACGAAGTATTATCGGTATACTTTTTTCTCTCCTCTTTCAATATTTCCGAGTTCCGACGTCGGTCGTCGTTTGGCCGCGATTATTATTATTTGATTTCGCCGTTTTAATCGACTACCGTGCCCCGTTCGTGCGCCGAGAAAAGCGCGCGCTTTATACGGACGCGACGTGCTCCTGTTACATAATATTATAATATTATAATGACAATCGCAACACTCGTCACTCTCGCGGTGCAATTTCTTTCGACGACGATCCTACTCACTTCACGAACCTAAAAAAAAACCAATATACCTACTATAATATGATATTATTACATCAACCACAATAATAGCAAACGCGCGTGCAGTATTGAAATTACGTTTGTCGTCAAATATATAAGTAACGCGTAATATGTATAAAGTAAAACGAGAAAAGAACCAACAAATCAGCGTCGACAAATCGCATCACACGTTTAGAAAACGAATGAGGTTTACCATTAGTCGATTTCAACGTGTGTTTTTCGTCACGTTTTCGGATGTTTTCCGTACGCGACGGAACTGCAGTGTTGTGACCACCGAAGCCCACTCGCGATATTATGCCCGTCGGACAAGACATAAAAAAAGTCAAATTTATAATTTCACATACTGCCACTAAACGTGTGTATAGGGATTGGATACGATGACGATTTAGATAATAATAATATTACGCCTTGATTATCACTGTAGTATATGATGCGCCCAAACACCGGTTCGAAATCTTCTACATAGTAAAACTGGACTATATCAGCTGATCTCCCGTGCAGAAAGAAACTTTCTGGGTTATATGAACGTACGTCTTGCTCGGAATTTTCTCGACTACACATAATTATTATACTCATTATTCATATTATAATATCATAGTCATACGACGTACAGCACGTTCATAATATATAATATATAAGTATATTATATAATTTTTTTGAGCAAACAAAAAACGGTGTATATTTCACGTCGCTCCGGTTAAAAAAAAAAAAAAAAAAAAAACAAAAACGAAAAAAAGATAAAACCTGGTAATAATAATAATAATAATAATAATAGTAATCAATTCGGCCATGCACATCATAGTGACTTCCTCGATCTGATTGTAACTATATAATATATCCCAAAAGGGTATATACATAATATTATACTCGCCGCGCCCCGAGATTTCTCACGTTTTCGTCGATCTCGCGCGATCGTGCGCCGGCCGATCTACAAATAGGCATCTCCGCATGTTATTATTACTATATATCTACTATACCCACCTACCTATAATATAATGTGTACAAGCTATGCGCACACCTGCACGCACGGCCAATACTCGATGGGCGATCGACGACACGATATCCGGTGTGCCACCGTGGGTCCATACGGCAGCGGCGGCGGCGGCGACACAATCACACGATTCTCGCCGCTGTGTGTGCCGATAGTTTCACTCGGACGGATCACGCGAGCCGAGAGTTGCGTATTATATATTTATGTATTATATACATTTATATTATATTCCAGTAGGCACCTATCGTATATATATATATATATATACGCGGACTATTAGAAATGCCAAAAAAATATTTGTTTTCACTATACTACGCGGAGAGGAAAAAACCGCAAAGATCATCACGAGCTGCATTGTGCGGGTACCTATATACCTAATAATATATATGATATTATATTATTTATTGTCCGGCGGCATAATAGCATGTCCATTGACGCCGGACAATATAACATCGAAGTCTGTGGGTACGTCGTCGTCGTCGTCGGTATATGAGCGAAAACGTATATAGTTTTCCAAAAACGAACAGAATATTTCAAATATTCTTCTCGCACTCCGGCGCCGGCGAATGCTAATATTACTTATTATTATATGCTTATTGGGTATGCTAATATGGCGTCGGATAATGATTGGAAAGATATATCGGTATAATAGTTTGCTTCGCAGTAGCGGCCGTCTGAGTATAGTGCATGTGTGCACATATAAACGATCGCGGAGACGGTCACACCCTTTTCTCGTCGTTATATTGCTATACAGGACTCGAGTTTTTTCAGAATCACCGGCGGAATATTATTACGGCTTGCGTACACAACAGTCGTGTAGTCGTGTATGTACGCCGTGTCGTATCTCCGCCGTGCGTACGCTGCGTACGCGTATTATTATATCGTATAATATTATAAGTACGCGTACGTATATTAACTGCATATTGCGATTTACGAATAATTGCACGATTTTTATTGTTTGACCCTATTATCTGCGCGGGCAGCGGTGTATAATAGGTTTATTATATTATTATAATAGTCGGGCACCGCAGAAGCGGGCACAACACTGATGATATTATGTTATGCTATGGACCGCCGCGGTGCAGCTATTGTCGGCGAAACGTAATTCGATATATTAATATTATAACCGTTCGCAGATGATATATTATATTATAGCCGTTCCTTCAAATTATACGTATTTTATCGTATTATAACGAGAAACGCGGTAGGTAAGTAATAGGTATAATTTTTAATAATATATTTTATAATATAATATATATATATAATAATATGTGTACTGTGTACGCTTGCAACTATTATCGCACGCCCACTCGAATGTTACCAATAATTATTATAATTTATCTTTCCCACGTATCGCGGATGACGTTTCAAACACATGTATATAATATTAAAAATTAAATTTTGATAAATTTGGAAAACTTTAATAATTATCTCCGGGTATCTATAGTTTTATAGCTGATTGAGGCGTATGACGTGGCTGATGAATTAAAATTATTATATAGGTATTATACTGCTATTATAATATATGGTTCACATTTTTGGTAATTTTTAATTACACTATTTAACACCGCGATATAATTAATAATAATCGAAAAAACATGAGCACATGCGCTTGGCGAATCACCCTGTATATCCTATATGTTAAAAAATATAATGCATTATTATAATATTATGTGCTGACGTCAGAACTTGGCATTTAACACCCGACACCGTTTAAATTTTGTTGAACCTTCACGTTTCCACTTTTCTCACTACGCCCATGAAATTCGATAATTCGTGGATTATTAATTGTACGGTCCATTGAATATAACACACAATAATATACCGTCATCGCTAAACACGGCAAAGCGGTAGTCAATACAATGTATAAACAGTTTATTGTCTTTTTTTTTTGCACATTTTATGTTTACACCGCGCGTACGTGTTTACTAACAAACCCTAGAATGCCATGTAGGTATAATAATAAGCTATAAGTGGCGGTGTGTTCAGTTATATGTTTTCAAAATATGTGTAGGTATATATATATTTTTTATACATACATCAACACGCGATCGTATAAATTATTTGATTTAATATAGGATGAGAGGCCAGTCAATGACTATATATATGTGCTATATGCCTATATTTCATAAATAACACAGTCGGAGTAAAAAAGCACACGGACAAAACTCAATGTTTATTATGTAGGTACTTATAATAATATGTATGTGTATGTGTATCTGCGGTAAAATCACAGATTTCTATATTGCACTCTATTGTAGTCTAATGGGTAAACGAGTCTGACTAAAACGGATAAAAGATAATCGATGCTCGTCCGCCATGTTTTGGGTTGGAAAAATGTCCATGGAATACAAATTGCAAACGAATTATGTAGTTTACCGAAATACCGAAGACGTACATATATCCATGTCAACTTTCCACTCGAGAAAATGGTGAAACAAGATTCATCTGACGACATGAGTCATCAAGTTTATCTAGTGTAGTAGAAGTCTGCAAGGTATCACGAATAGGTACCAGAACACCAGCTACCAAAGATATAATAATAACTAATATTCATCAATCGATTTTATATTTTTATGATGTAGTATAACATTATGTATATATACAATCTGTATATACAGCGCTTGTTTCCTGTAATTATTATTATTATTATTATTATTTTAAATCGACCGAATTAAAAACTTAATCAATCGTCAAAGTTACAGATTATATATACTTACATCCCTAGAAATCCACGTGAAAACCAGTACTGATACGCTATCGAATTGAACCATCGTGTGCGTTCTTATACCTAATATATGTAATTAGAGAACGCTCAAAAAATTTCTAATGTAAGTTATATTGTGCTATAATAAATGCGACAAATATCGATTGATTTCGCAGTGTATATGCCATTTGGAAAACTACGTCATAACTGCTAAGCACATATTATAGGGGACAATTTTTTTTCGATTGTCCTCTATTTTACTTTATACGTATTCTTTCCTGCACTCAAAACGTCGCAATATTTTTGGTCTTATTAATTACGATTATTACACTATATTTTACAAATTACAGTAAAAATAGAAACAAGGAAACGTAACAACAATAAAAAAAAATAGTATCACTTATTAGGTATATTATATAGAAGAAGAAAATGTTAAATTAATGATTTATACGTTATGTTGTCAGAAAGTATTTTTTTAAATGAGAAACTTAACCAAACAAAGTAAAGGACAATCACTTTGTGACTAGGTCGACATGTACGTAATAAAACTAATTGTTTTTACGAGAAATAATTTTAAACCAAATTAGTTAACTTTTACAATCGTATAAACTTTTCCACGGTTGTCAGAACAATAAAAAAATTTTTATTTCTTATGCAATTATTTAGTTTATCAATTAAATGTTTTTGTAAATTTTTTTTTTTTTAACATACTTTCTTTAATGGAAATTCATGTATACTAAAAATATTATTATTAATACAATTTTTATAATTAAACTATTTTATAAGATTCGATAGTATTATGATTTAACAAGTACATGTACAAATGCATAAGTCATTTAGTTTATATATTATTTAACACAATTTTTATTATTATTTAAATATGTACCTATATAGTTACTAATTACTATTATTTGCATTACATAGACGTGAAATATATGGCAAGGACTTCAGTTAAGCTTATAAGACACTCGTATTATATGCTCCGAAACGTTATGATTCGAAGCGGTTCCGACGAAGGCCATGGAAAAAGAAATGATTAAAAAAAAGTAATAATACTGCTAAATATTTCAAACGCACGAAATGGACCTTGGGACGGTCTATCTGTAGGTATATACTTTCGTAATTTGTAATAATGACGTTTTTTATTTTGATAAATTTTTTCGAGCACACCAATAGCATACTAATTACTGTCGGTATCGTATCTATAAATTCATCGCGCGGGGTTATTACCAAACAATTTTCGGATACATTATTATATTATATTAATTCATTATGAGCGATGATTGTGCCGGATCGTCTCGGAGATAATTCGCGTGATGCGATTCCGTTACGAGTATGGTACACGGAAAAAGAACGAATTATGGTTATAAATGGTTATATGGTTATAGGTATATCATATATATGTATGTATTGTAATAACGCCACTGACGTAATATTCGTGTATTGAGCAAGTGGCGTACCTATCGAGTCCATCGGCGTGTATAAGTAGCATATTATATACCACCTACCCACGACCTACCTATCTCGTTACTACGTACATTTGGCGGACACGAGCGAGAGGGGTCGAAACGGGTGAAAATATTGTAATTTGAAATTGTCAGAGAACTCGCGGTTGTAATCAAAAAATCTAAACAAATCTTAAAATTAAATTAGAACTATGAGGACACGCCGCGACTATTTCACGACATCGTTTATAAAATCGTTTTTTTTTTTTTTTTGTGTCGTAATAATTCTAATTTATAAAAGCATAAAAGAAAGAAAAAAAAACAACAAAAAGCGAAGAAAATACTAAGTAGCTCATTATAAATTTAATAATATATACTATATACATTTAAACTGCAGTAAACTCGTGAAACGTGTTAAAATTGTGTTTATATTTTTATCGTTTCGCTATGGACATATATAATTCGTTAAGAGTTACACCGTTAGATTGACGTAAAATGATAGTCTATAGAGACATAGAGCGACGGTCGTGTTTTATATTACATATTACATAGATAGTATATATAGATATGCGTAGGTATATGATGATGATGATTGTAGCCACGTAATAGTCGAACGATTTTTTTTCCATGATGGTCCACGTTAAACAAATAAAACAATGGTTATAATTGCTTATCTTTTTTCAGTATCCGGTTGCAATGGTTATAAAATCAACGTTTTTTGTGTGTAATATATGTATACGAAATACGAATATTGACGCGTCGTTCAAAACGTTCTAATGATATTATTCAACACTGCTGCAGAGAACCGTCGTAACCGTCATAACATAATTTCAGCGTACGACGTTTAAAGTCCACGCGCGATCGCGACGTTTTAGAAAACTACTTTTGAAATTCATCTCAACACGCGATATCTTATTATTATTCTTGCCCTTTGGAAAAATGTTATTATTATAGGATTTCGTCACGGTCGCGGCGGTTCGTTGACATTCTTAAACGAGTTTTCTGTTTTTACCAAATCTAGATGTAAGTAATGCCAATAATTTTGGTCATACGTATAGTAATCGAGTTTGGTTGGTTTGGTTGGTTCGACGATTAATGAAATCGGCAAAGCTGCACAGTACAACACACACGGTGGATATCGATTGCGCTATATATTTAAAAACAATTATTTCTTTTGTTTTTAACTCACCGCGGATTTTGAGCTCATTGAATACTAATCACGCCACGCACGGTTATAAAGTGTTAAGACGATGGCCGTGATGATACCGGCCAACACCGACGCTTAAAATTCCTTGGCCTGTTTCATTATGACGTCTTTTCTTCTTATGGTCGCATATATTTACTCAAAGAATACGTCTTATACATCTTGTAATAATTACTATTACTAAATAGTAATTAATAATATATACACAATTATGACATATTATTTATAGTGAATATCGCTCGTACATATTATTCCTTTTACGTGCATCATAAATTAATTTCTAAATATAATTTGTACTTTATTTTTGAGTTGTTGTTATATAATATATATATGCACGTACATATTAATAATATATATATGTGTTATTATGGAGTGCGAAATTATGGTTTTTTGAACTCTTCGACTTGGAAAGGTCACGGGTGATGTGGTGTTAAAATATTATAATTTAGGTAGGTATATATAGTATATATATAGTCGTAATGACTACAACTTTATGGCGCATATGTATATGTGTTCGCGGGCGAGCAATCTCGTAGGCACCACAGTACCCATGTGCCTTTAATAAGTGGCGGCTCCATATGGCTATACGTATGTATATGGCTTCTTGTTATAATAATATATAATATTATCCGTATGTATATAAAATATATTCGACGAATAAAATAGGGTCCGTTTCGAAAGTTCTTCACACGCGTTCATTACAGATGTTCTCGTTCTAAACGTATTCGTTTCGGCGTTTGTTATTATATTATTATAAGACCGTCATCAGTCATCGTGGCTGCGGGCCCATCATGGGAAGACGATGTCGGATCGAAGTGAAAAGTCTCGTGGACAGTCGCTCCGGACGGAAATTTTCACTTTTTTAAACGCGTGCTCGCGCGCACATTATAACATTCATGAGATCCTCGGCTCGAAACAATGGGCGTCATGCGATTCGCTTAATTATACATAAATGTGTATATACGTAGTACACGGTTTAATTTATATATATATGTATATATAAGTAATACTTACATGCACACTTCAACTCAGTATATTATATCGATAGCTCATATTTATGTATGTATATATTATATTATAGTATACAATATATAATATACAATTTAGTATATACACGTGCACACTTGTGCGCTGCGCATTGAAAGGTAAAATTAAAAAAAGTCTATTATTTTTCTTAAGAGCATTTCATAATTCGTTTTGCAGCAGTATCTATATTTAAAACAACGATGGTGTGTGGTGGATCAATCACGGCGATCACGTGCAATCTCGATTTCCTTGATCTTGAACTCTGCGTCCTACGGCCAGTTCCGCTCTCGTCCGACCTATAGGCCACTAAACAATACTATAACTGTCTGCTTCGCCCACCTAGAAATTTTGATAAATTATAATAATTATTATTTTTTTTAATCGTAAAGTTCGACTAGAATGTGTGTCGAAAATCGGTCTGTCCCGGTAATTGCGTTTAAACGTGTGAACACCTCTCACGTCCCTTTTCCCTTGAACCGTATACTCATATACGGAAGTTAACGTAAGCTGATTTCATATTTTTCGATGCCGTTTTGGGTGACTATATATTAGTGTACTTTCCCGTGTCGGTCAAATACTCGTCTATAAATACTGTTAAAAATAATTGCACAGTTTTTAATAGGTTCTACTTTTGGCGTATTTATATTATGTTTTATATTGACTCTCACACGGACTGCAGAATGGTACTTTTATTACTAAATATAATGTACAATATAAGTCCATGTGCAACCATTCATTGACACAATAACTCCGAGAAACGCGTTTTATGGTTTTTACCAAATTTGGCGTAGGTATATCGAACAAGTCAATATACAAAACGTCTAATTGAATGATTATATTCTAAATCGAGTAGTTGAACAAGTCAGTATTTACATAATTAGTGCGTAATATAGAATTATAGAGATCGAATTAATATGCGTTTATTTATTTGTATGTATCCGATCAAACTATGAATGATAATATAGGTAGGTATTTACCGCAAGTAATCTGAAATATAAATTAAGTAATTATTCGCATATTACATAATTAATTATGTATTGATGCTCCAGATGGTTTTTTTTTTATAGAATCTAAGGTCCTAGCACTGTTTATTAGTCAAATATGTTATATAAAAAAACGATATAATAAATTCACTCAATTTTATGAAAGTTAACGTATCTCCTTCTCATAGTTTTTCACATACCATAAACATGATTATAGATGCGCATAAGATATGTATATATTTGACGTTTGCTCTACATTTACTACTTTACTATCAGGTCTGCATAGACAACCATATTATCGGTGTGTGTTGGTTACTCGCTATCCTGTCCGGTTATAATATAAAATACCGAGAAGGCCGAAACCTTCTTTAATACTTGTATTTGTTCAACAAAAATACTTCTAGTCAAAATATTTTAGGTTAGGAGCATAAGAGTTTTTTTGTTCCCAATAAGTATATTACAAATAGTTTAAAAACGAAAAATACAATATACACGTAATTCTTGTGTTTTTATAATATATGAGGACGCATCCAAAATTAAGTTAAAGCATAATACGTATATACTATATATATATATCTATATTTCCCTAGTTATGTTATTATATCAATCTGTCAGCCTTGAGCCATTAATTATAGAAATAAATTGCGCTATACTATAATAGACATTTCACCTCAAGTTAACATCTCTTGACAGTGTCTTGATGTAATATTTTGATTTTTTAAGTGTTATTCGATTACTGAGACATGAAGAGGTATAAATAAATGTACTTGAAAATAAAACAATTTGTATGCTCAAATGTGAGTATTTTACTGGTATTATTTTAATATACGACGATTAAGTCGTCACGAATCACGATATTTCACATATTATTATAATTTATATTGAATACGCGTGTATAGAGAATTTTCAGAGTTTAATATCGAGTGATTTATACTCGTTTAAACGGAACCTTTCCTAGCTGCAGCTATACACCTAACATGAATATTATTATATATTCGCAGATATTTGTACTTAGATAAGATGCCTAAAAAAAAAAAAAAAATGTCAGGGATAAATGTCGATCGTGACGAAACCCCGCGCGGTTGCGCAAAACTATGCGCACTGTCAAATAATATGGCGTACGATATATGTATAAAACCTGCAGCTCGGTCCGCAGCACGATTTTGTTTTTGCACGTAGACTGCAAGTATTGACGTTACAATAATATTATGAGTTCCTATATATATATATATATGTGTGTCCCGTCGTCTATATATTACAAATAATAATTCATAATATGCTGTGCATTTCATATTATTTAAAAATATAATAATATATATGTACCTATAATAAAGCGTATAAACGTATATATACAACCGAGTTTCGCGGGGAATGTACCTACAGTAAACGTTTTTAAAAATGTAAACAATATATAGTCATATAATATATTAATACCAGTACGCGTAGGTGTGCAGGGTACAACTCTCGGACATCATCGCCGTCCGTGTACGCGGTTAAAGTGTGGAAGTAACGTGTCATTATAAACACACACACACACACACACATAGGTAGGTAATAATAATATTATATTATATATTGTACGGATGTAAGCCGCCCGAGTTTTTACTTTCCACTTGCCATTCTCGGGCTGGGTATATCATTATAATGTAGGTATATGTTGTGTATTAGGTACGACTGCGGCAGCAGTGTTGTGTTTTGTTTTTTTTTTTTTTGCAAAACAAACTGTTTATATAGTATTTTGAACGCCTGCGATCCCGCGGCTATAAGTACTACATACCGCCGACGTCTATATGGATAAAAAAAAAAAAAAACTATATAATCATATATAATACACTGTACGAAATATTATATAGTAAACAACATTATAACAGTGTGTTTAATATATATTTTATTTTGACGATAAGTTATTATATATCGTAAGAAACTGACAAGTCGCTGAGCTATATGTTTACGCGAATGGGTAGGTACAGCAGATAGGCTACGTAGGAGTGCGCTGCAATAATTATTATATTAAAAACATTTAAAACCATAACAAATTCGACTAAAAACAATTATCATCATCTCGTGTCCCAGTCCCCTGACTTCTGAGACTATTTAATTTGAGTTATTCCTCCAGTCCGTCGTCTTTATGTATTACAATTTATAATATATACTGATGTGTATAATACCCATGTCCTATATATATATCATCATCTGCAGATAATAATTATGCAAACACATCAACTTCATTAAATATTTTTGTATTTTTTCTTTACTGAAATATGTTTGTCGACATCCGAACGGTTTAAAATAAATCTGCCGACTCGCCATTTGTATATTCCAATATGTATCCAATGGTCATGTCCTTTATAATTTATCTTCTACGATTTTATTTTCCGAGTATCTTACGTGGGAAGCCTATAAATCATTTCAAAGCTACTTCGCCGCATTCGAACGTACAGCGTATTATTAGCTTTCAACTAAAACGTCTGACCGCGGCAATTTCATATATCTCACTCAGACGCATAAACGATAATATACTGTTTATTATTTTCTAATTGGATCGTTTAAACGAGCGTTTAAATTTAAATAATTAAACGGTAAGATGCAGCTGGCAATTTATTTACTTTCCTATTTCAATTCACATAGGTAATTATATGTTTATCTAATTGTAAATCACATAATATGTAATAACAAATAATTGAAATGACTCGAGATTAGATAAGCATACAATAATACGAGCTTTTTTTAATTTCACATATCAATAAAAATTAATCAAATAATTGAAACTTCTTTTCGAGTTCTATATGCTGTATGCAGACAACGATGAAATCATTTAATAATATTATACACAGCACGCAGCGTCTCGTGTAATGTGTTATTAGAAATATATTGTTAACTTCTCGGTTCTTCCATAATATGGCATCATGATGCGGCGTGATAATGCACACACCGTAATCGTGATAATACAAGTGTTTGACGAGGTGTGTACAGAGATACGCTATAGGTAATGGTAAAATAATGGATATTAAATAATTTTCGTTCACTCTCTAATAATAGTAGTTATGTTTCCGTTGCCATATGGTTAGAAAATGCACTATGTGATTTCATATATAATATGATTCACTTCAAACGATATTATAGTCGATTATTGTGCTTGTCCCAACTTGGCATACTTATTATAGGTAGTGGTTTACTTGTACATCATCGCGCTTTCTACCGAAAATTGAATAAACAATTTTTATTCCATCGTCGGCTCATATCTTATAATAGTATAACCCGAACTGAAAATCGTTCGGACTTGACCCGATCCACTCTCACTCGATCCTGCAGCTGTCACTCTTCGATTTGTCCAGAGGTCAAATGTAATAATAATACGATCACCATACGTGCGACCGCCACACCTCTGAAACAACGTGACGCGGCTTCTGGGCGGTTTATCGTAATATATGAATCCGAACGAGAATATATATAGGCTAGATGTACTTTTTACTTGATATTACTACTGCAGTATGAGTATATATTATTATTGAGTAATTATTATCGTATATGCTGTGTGATATATTATATATTAGCTATACGTTTAAATAGAATACTTAATAATGTTGTGTACCTAATAAGAATACTGATGCATTTTTGTTTGAAATTACACATATACACATGTGGTAATTAGAAAACATATTGTATTCGTTCGTGATCAATATTACATCGAATAGGTATTCGTTTAACTGAAATTTGAACGTGCCTGCTACTAGATGGTGTACGTTAGTCGAAACTCGAAAATACGCTTTTCGTTTTGTAGTTTCGTCTGAAAATTGTAGTTTTTATCAAAATAACAAAGAATTGCGTGACAGATTTTCTATTTTAAGTCCCGAAATGACCCTTCCCCCAAGTAGACGTGCATTTGCACCCCAAAATGGACAGATGTTTATGTCTTTCACCCCGCGTGTTTATGTCTAGCGGGGTGAAAGTGGGTGGGATCGTCGAATGTTAGTCTTATATTATTATTTACTAAACGCAGTTGTTTTCAGTACCTACCTACTCCGTCAGTTACAAATCTTTAACGTCTCTATTTTCAAGTGCCCGCAAAATATGATTACATTTTTATTTTTATTGAACAAATTTAAATTTAACAATATTTTCTTTAAGTGTGCCTATTTAAAAAAATGATTTCCTTTCATTCGATTCAATTATTTATAATGTAGTTTATCAACTCATACATTTTCAGTACCAGTATGCTTTTTTTGTTTTAAATTTATTTCAACTCTTTTTATTTATACCTACGTATTTAATTCACTCATACAACCGAATTATTATGGTAAGTTATAAAATCTAATACATACATATTAAACATATATTACTATTATCTTGCACTCGCTTCTTTAGGTGATTAACCCTTCTTTCGGTTCGCCAGATATTCAATTTCTCCTAAATCCTGCTATTATATCTGAATTATTATTTCCTTAATTTAATCATCTGGCATTCTTATTTTACTAAGTACAATTTTAAGCCATATTTTTGCTGTTAGTTGTTCAATTGTTGTGCCAAAATGTTATAGTTAATAAAAGCAATAATAAAAAAAAACTAACATATTTCAATCAGTTATATTATACACCAATTTAAGCAAATCTACTATTGTACGATTAATAAGAATAAGCTTTATAGAGAAGTATTATCAAAGTTTTTATCATGGGTTTATTCAATTAATAAACTTTGGAATAAATTGTGTCAATTATAAATCCAATTTAGAATTTCACCATTCAGCAGAGTTTAAAATAATGTAAAAATACGATTCTTTCATAGCATAAGGTAAATACTAAATACGTTACACGTTAAATTACAATTTACATTTAGGTATGGGATTAGTGACCAACAATTCAAAAACTCTCACCAACTATAAAGAATCGTGTATGAATGTTGAATAATGATACTTTTCAAATGTAGGTACATTGTATAACAATATAAGGTGAACAAAATGATAAGCTAGTTTCATGCAAAACACAAAAATATTATGCAATTTTCCTTTTGTTGTAATTATTGGTACATACATAAGAATTGAAACAAGTTTATTGTTTTGGACATTTGGATAATACGTATAATTTAAATTGTCTGGGTGAGCCAATTTTCTGATTTTTAAATTGCACTACCTTTGCTATATTATCATAATGTATGTCAATAGTCAATATATTATCTCAAAAGAAATACTCGAAAAACATAACAACAAACGTTTTGTCATTTATTTTATTCGAAAAAAGTAACTGTTTCGAATAACGCAATATTTTATTTTTGATTTCTTTTCATAAACATGTAATATAAATCATGTAAAACCTAGGTTATGGCTATAAGTAGATTTTATATTCAAGGTATATTGTTTAAACATAATATATAAGTATTTATTAAGTGTAATATTGTACATTTAAAATTTAGTGAAAAGTTATTAATTTTTTGGTATAGTTTTTACACTCGGATAAAATACATGGAACTCGATAGTTTTTACCGCACATTAACCTTAAATTCCATTATATATAAATAGTATATATCCTGCGTAAAATGCGTTGCGTATTCGTTTGTCACGTTTTTAAATTTCCCTTAGAACAAAAATTCGACCGTATATATTATCATTTTCGTCGTTATACAATCATGTGTTAAATATATAACATAATTTAGTGATGTAATTAAATTATCGCTGTAATGCCGTATATGCCACACAAATAATAACATTGTAAACTTATAATAATATAATATATAATAGTTATATTATAATATTATGTGCTTGCGCTTGACTACAATATTATTATTTGATTGTTTTAAGCGCGCGTTTCGTGTTTCTCGCGTTAGTCGTCGTGTGTGATAAAAAAAATAAAAATAATGTTACTTAAACATGACACATAATAATATTATACACAGGCACATGACGCGTTTTAAAACAAATTCTGATCTCTTACAATCTTATATGTACACACACACACACACACACACACACACAATATTATATAAGTTATCGGCACGCTATCTCAATAAATTATACTTATACTTGATACACGTATAATGTATAATGTATATAATATGATCGTCGTCTCGCACTCTCACGTTGTATAGGTATTATACGATCTCACGGAGATACCGTCGACGCCTCCCCGTATGTAATGCGTGCTTTAAATTATATATATTACAGCAGGTTACCCTTTATTTATATTATATTATTATTATTATTTTATTACTGTATTAATATATTGATATCGCGAAGACCACATGTACGTGCGCTGAGTCGTGTACGTATATCCAGATCCTATACCCACCTGCAGCTGTACAAACTGTATAAGGATCCAGCCAATAATAAACATATTTATATATTATAAACTATCAGTGCTATATATATATACGACGTCGCGTGTGTCGTGCGTAGGTATTATATAGGTACCTCTAATAATATTATATTAAATAAGACGATGGTCGATGACCCCGGCCAGGGTGCGCTCACTCGGGTGTACCCCACCCCACCCTCTCGAAACGCGACTTTAGACATATTAAACTTATCGAACGCGCGGAAACTTAATCAATTCATCATAATTTGCATATTACTATATACATGCAATATGCATACATAGTAAGGTTACCTGCCATAATAATATGCTAGTCGATGTAAGCTGCATACAGCAATGCAGACGATATAACCATGCACGCATCACAGTATAATATGTGGAAGATTTAGTAACACCGGTCACAACTGATCCTTTTTACTTTAATTTGTATCAATACGTTTAAGTACCAACTGTGTATTATATATATATTTCCAAATAAATTGTCTTATATTAATACAAGCAAAGTCTATTACATATAAGGGATGTCCTGGTCACTCTACTAACACGTTAAACTGTTTAAACTGTTGTTTAAGTCCTCAAGGTCCCAGCTAAATACCGATTGGGGTGGGGTATAGGGAGAGAATAGTAATGCTCATGGTGCCCCCCCCCCACCAATGCGTTGGCGATACTACACGAAAAAAAAAATCCAAATACCGAGTTCATTATATTATTATATTAGCAAAGTGGTTTTGCTAATAAACAAACTATTTGCGGGAGAAAAAAACCGATAAAAGACGGCTACTCTTATAACGATTCGAAAAACATAGCGAATCGCATCGTCTGTCAGCTCCGTATGATATATATTATTTATTATAATCCTTCGCGTGTAATGACGGTACCCGGGCCCATTATTATTATTATTATTATTATTATTATTAGCGTTGTTATTATTATATTGTGTGCGGTGTGTGCCGAGACGAGACGCGATTGCCGCAGCCGCCAACCACTGATACGAGATCGGTTTTTACACCACGCCGGGCGAGGCCAACGCGTTTGTGTCGGCGGACCGTGAATGCCGCCGCCAGTTGAAAAACCACATCCATAAACAGACGGCGGCGAACAGTTCCGTCGACGCAGTATCCCTGTCTGGGGCAACAATACTCCGCTGCAGTCTTCGCTTGCACCACGCGTGGTACCTACTATATTAATAATATAAAAAATATAATACATACACACTTGAGCTATTATTATGTCAAAAGCTTCAATATTTCTATATACGACCAATCGCGACGCACGAGGGGTGAAGACTTTTCCCGTGATGGCTCAATTTACGGATCGGTCCGCACTGCGGTCTTCTGTAGCAATACTCGAACACACGGTATACATATTTTATAGTGGTGATACTTTTTCAAAGTCAGACACTATCGTTTTCTCGAAGAGTAGGCTCACAAACGTTTTTGCACATTTTTTATTACACAATTATTGAAGAGTCATTAGAAAAACTACATTTTTACCATACATTAATATACCGTTATCGTCTTTGATTTCATGTTCCAAATCATAGTAATTTTCTGCAAATCTCATTAGTCATTAGGTACCTATACCTATTCAAAAATCGAATTTAAAACAATTGTACCTATAATAAGTATACCTAAGTCATATGTATTTGATATGGTCAGATGAGCTGATGAGTGCCTATACAATGCTCAACATCTCTTGTGGTGTATCTACCGTATCTACAGGTACCGCACCTACCCACGCATATAACTTTAAACGATTTTTACCGATTGACTAACCGTTTGAAATTTCTTACTTTATACGTTTTACACACGCTGTACATAGTAGGTACCTACGACGTCTCGCGTACGGGCCGTAGCGAACCGCCTCAGCCGCCGCCAATAAACAGCTCACGTATTATTTGCTCTGTGTGTGTGCGATACGCATTACGCACTGGCGTCTTTGGTCGGCAGCGGACACAATAGCGGCGGGTTCGTTTTCGCACGCGACCTTGTCGGCAGCGGCAACGGTGTTTCCGTCGCGGCAGGCACGTCCGAAATACGCGCGCGCACGGCGTATACCGTTTTCCCATAAAGGGTTATGCACGCCGCCGCCATCGTTCATGACCGAGTCATGACCGTTGTTCGTATATAATATACGTATAGCGACGACGACGATGGTTGTGATCTGCGGACAAGTCTCCGCGAACGAAAACGGTAAACACTATAATAATAAAATATTATTATACTGTATCGCGGGACAGCGAGTACTGTAGAATATATATAGGTTCCCCTCCCGGCATAACTCTACTAAAAATACTGATTTTGAGACATTTTTTATGTTATATCTCATAACGTATTATTACATTCTTATACGATAAAACTCGAGCAGAGACGCTCAACGATTCGACGTTTTGTGAGCGTGACGTATCTGTATTATATTGACGTAAATACCTCTGCTAAGTATATCCCGATGGACCGACATGTATAATATTATAAATTATGAAGATAAATAAATAATATATATTATAATATACTGTACTACAGTTAGACAAGGTCGGCAGACTATAAAAGTAGTAAACATGCGTCACGTGTATTCCATATAAATATCCATTGTCCGGTATCTTAACAGGAGTTTCAATTTGTATATAATATTATGTTTATGACAGATTTCGTATTGTTTTAAAATGTTAGATCAAATAACATGTTATTATAATAGCTTGATATATTTTTACGTTGCATATAAATGTATAGGTATTGTAATTATTTGTTATGTCTATGAAGTGTAATGTTCGTTAGCAGTTTACAGCGGCGTTGATTTTAGTATATGACGACAATAGAATTAGTTTTTATAAGTTAAAAAAAAAATGAATAGATTTTGAGAGCATAATTGTTTGTCATCAATTTTGTTAAGATATCAAAATAACTGAAAAGTCGACTTTGTGAATTTTTTAAAATCGCTTCAAGCACTGATAAATTGAAACATAATAGTGGTAGGTACCTATATTATAAAGTATGTGTTATCAAACCAGAAATTGAATAACGAATGATATTATTGATATATTTACTATGATAATCGATGAAAGTTAATTTAAAATTAAACATAATTTCAATACATGTACCTGCAAAAAACGTAACGTTTTGAGCTTTATGTGGCGGTACCTATTGGATGTTATACAAAATGTTTCAGTAAAACATACATAAAAAAAAAATAGAGCGATAATCCTTTAACCGGATCGTCTCTACGACTCTACCAATATTGTCTTCTTAGCGGACTTACCGCTGCATCGAACGGCGCAACACGGCGGGCCTTACTTCCCGAGCTGCAGGTACCAGGTACCTGGCATACCTGTATTAAAAAAAAAAAGCGACATCATTATAATATTGTTGTCGGTTTACGGCCGTATGCGATGTCGGACGAGCCGTGAGCCACGCGTCCCGGTCGAGAGCTGCGTGTGCAGATGAAAGTCTTCGGATCTCGTGTTACGAGACGACTATAATACACGACGACGAGCGTGTGCGTACGCAGTTCAAATCGGACACGTACCTGCTCGATGCAATAATATGTGCACGCGTATATTATTGTGTACAGACACCGAGCTCACGAGCAGGACCGCGTGTAAACGGCACGAGATCAGTCCGAAATCGTCCGTCGTGCATATACGCTCGCTCGGAGAACAAAACAAAAAAACGTCGCCGAGCTTTAATTGAACGGTTAAGTATTTTTTGTGCGGTAAAACAATTCCGCGCGTGGACCGTGCAGGACGGATGTCGAATTCGAGGCCGTTTTCGACTCGGCGATGATAAAAAAAAAAAAAAAAAAAAACAACGCAATATAATATATTACATACTATACGCGTATACCTGTATATAGTATTTTATTGCATATATAGGTAGGCTTTGCATTGTTATCGTTTGCGCGCCGCACAACTCGCGGGACAGTAAAGGTATATATTATATTTTATATTGTGTGCAAATCTGTACGGCGGCAGCCGCGGCGCATATAACAAGAGCCAATAAATATATATATATTTATGACTATACGGGATTCAAGTTCAGCTGTACAAATAATTTGTGATTGTTATGTAAACATGATTTATTGCATAGCCATGCGCTCTAAATCTAATTTCGTTTTAATTGAACAAACTAATCAATTTTAATCGACGATTGTCCCGAGACTCCGCGTAAGGTTTTTTCCAATTAAATCCACGCACGCGGTCGGACTCAACAGTCATGCTCTTTATGCGTCGCAATATTCCGAGCTCTAATTTTTTTATCACTTTCGTGTCGATATCAAATCCTTCTCGGGATTATACAGTCTATTCTCTCTCGTGCAGCTGCAGGTCCTATACCGCCGGCGAACTTTGAACACAAATGACCTCTCTGCTGCCTCAACTCTATTGTTTTTTTATTCGCGTCTACAGTAGACATACATAATAATATAATACATCAAATACGTCAACTATACCGCAGACACGACGTACGAAAACACACCGCGGGAGAAGGGAATAACTTATTTCTTCTAATAATTACCCACCTACCAGTAGAATAACTAGAATAACAGTATCAAACTCGACGGACGTAATATTATATTATATGCGTGTCTATTATATTTATATTTTACCATTGCTAACACAGTTTTTCGAAATCGAAAGTCTGTCGCGAGCGTATTATTATTATAGTCGCCGTATATTCGCTACATATCATATATATATAAACGATTGCGACCGGTCCGCGTGTCTTTCGATCCGTCCGATACGAGATCGATCACAGGCGGAGAGAGATTCAAAGAGTTTCACGCCAGTCATAATAATATGTACTCGTGTGACGCGTGTTTGGCCGTCCGTCCAGGGTCGACGCGGCTGCTGCTAATCAGTATAATATAAATTAAGTATAGGTACCCGCTATAAATTATAATATATTATGTGGGTCCACTCGTTTCGTAAGAGCATTTTTTAAGACGTGTAGGTACGGCTTCGCTAATCTTATTTTAGTGTGTGTGTGCTTATTCACTGTGACTTTATGTATTATTATTATAGAACGTGTATAATATGTGTATATACTACATACTTATATATATTATATTGATAGAATATAATATCGGAGCGATCACGGTCGTTCGATCGGAACAGAAAACAATACATAATAATAAAGTCTTATCGCGGTCCGTTCAAGGTCGACGAGAGCAAACCGTAAAAATATAATAGCATTTAGCTGTTGTGTACAACATAATATAAGTTTAATATTATAAAGGTATTATTATTATTGCAGTGACAACTGCAGATGACATTGCGTGGCTGCTGCAGCGGGCGCGCGCACACACGCACACATTCAAATAGGAAATAGGATATCTCCGAGGGTTTCGTATACACGATACAATATATTACGGGGGGGGGGGTGGCGTGATCCTTCCTGCGCGCGTGTCCTGGCCCATTATAATATACGCGTATACACGCGACACGGTGCAGAGGTTTTTTTTACACGGCACGCGTTCACCCCGACAGCTGCGGTTTTTCCGAAAAGAGATACGCCCGCACCGAGAGATATTATATAATAGTTATATATGCCTACCTATATATAACTGGAAATCGTGGTTTTATTTCAGGCTGCAGTTTCGGCTCAAAGGAGTGGGGTTATGAAAAAATATGACGTATATAGGTTTATAATATTATAATGATATTATATTGTACATTATAATAATATGTTGTTATGCTACGGCAATCGTGCGAGGGGATTATATTTTTGTTGTATATCGTACCTACCTATATATATTACACTCATCACGTGTGTCGTGCTCGTTTACGTTTCGAAAAATACTTGATTAGTTATAAGTCTATAACGTACATTTATTATACGATTATATTATACACGAGTTATACGGCGGTGTATAGCTGATGATGTGTTTTGTTCATATTTTATACTTAAATACACGAGTTTAGTCAAGAAATGCACAGACTGACACGCAACGTAAACAATATAATCTATATATCATATTATATATTATATATATATGTGTGTGTGTGTGTGGGTATTGTCGAATAGCAAATTACTTTTACTTAAAGTCCATTAGTCGCTATTGCATTAACGCGGCGCTGAAAACCTTCGACGAAATATAATTTCGATGGTTCAAATAGGTAAACAAACGAAATTACAATATGATTATCCGACACGTTAACCGCAACGTTAATAAGTATCCGTCACGTTTTATTTAAAAAATAAATGTTCACCTTCTCGTATTTGAAAACAAATATGATTAATACCTAATAATTCAAATTTATTTTCGTAATACAGTGTAGCGTGTAACTTTACCTATTGTTTATTAGTTTTTTTTTATATATTTTTACACGATCAATTGTAATAATAATTGCATTCAACTCGATAATCTATTTACATACAATGTAAGTATATAATACATAGGTACATATTTTAACTGTGAAACATTTTTATAAACTCCACTTTAACTTTTACTAATAACGTTTTTATGTATATGAGTTTAATAGCAGAAGATTGTTTTTAGTTTAAAAGAACACTGATATAAAAATGTATAATATTATTATTATGATTGTTCCAGAGCGAATAATTTTAGTGGGTTATAAACTAACATAATATTTAATATAATAAAACATTACATCTCTTACAGTGTTACAGTTTTGTATAATATATGTTAAGCTTTATTGCCTGAAATCAAATACTCGATTTTTTCACACTCATCGTCGTCTGTACAACAATTGTGTATATGTTTAAAATTCTTATACTTTATCATTGTATATAAGTGAAAAATCCATTGAAACTCAGAATACCTACCTACCTATAATATATGTGAACGTTACGAAACAGATTTTGTTTCCAGCTGTGAACCATTATGAAAAGACAAAATGACGTAAAGTGCACATTATATGAGACGGGGTCCCGATGAATAGCGTACATCTATATATGACCTAAATGCATCCAAGCAGATGGTTTAAAGTTTCATAAACGAACACCACCGATCACCTCCATATATATCATAATAAAAAATGTGTTATGATATTTGAACAGCTGTGCTGAACGCATATTATACGTAAAAAGCACACGCTCCCCCGTCCAATAGTTTTCTATAGAATAGTATATATGATAAGCACAATATTAATTCATCTATATATATAGGGTCTTGTAGGACGTGTTCAATAACCGCGCGATGTTTTCAAGTAAAACTAACGATACTAACCGAGAGTAAATAATTATACTTAAATACTTAAATACTTTTATATGCATACATATTATGATTGAAGGTATAGGTACATGTAATGTTACGTTTCGTAACAATAATTATTTCCCAGTGAGAGGTGATAAAAAACTGCAGTGCATACTGCAAGAGGAGATCCCCGCGTATGATTGTTCGAGTTTGTGCATCTGTCTAATAAATTAAATCATCATAAGATAAACGATTAATCAACAATATCAAAACGTTTGAAATAGCTCTATTATTAAATACAAAATATTATAAATTCTTAATCATAATTTATTCCGAATTGATATAGGTTATATACCTACGTCATGCATATTATGTACTGCGCACCGTTTTGATTTTCTCTCCGTTATATATAGTGTTATAATAATACGTTTTAAACTATTGTCTGATTTCATGATTTTTCGTAATTAGTATTATTTGATTCAACGAATTCATAGGTTTTCTTTTTTAGCAGTTAACATCAATATGCATAAACTTTGTACCCATATTACTTTATTATATTCTACGAAAATCTAATATGAATATTGAACAGGCCGGGTCGCCGGGAACATAAAATAATATATAATGCTTTAAAATAAAATACTATTATGCGTTATAATAATATGTGCCTTTATACATCCGACTTTCCACGTTGTATTCATACAATCACAGTCGTGTGTGACCATACATGAATATGATGCATATACAATATATATTTATATATAGTGGTTAATGATGGGGGAGGGGTGGGGAGGAAGAGTGAACACATGCGCATAGTATATAATATGATGTCGCGTGATGCAAATCCCGGTGCAGGATTCATATATAATATGCGTACACGGAACGACTTATATGAATTCAATGTTTATTATGGTCCACGAATCGAAAAAAAAATCTATCTATATACCTATAGGATTGTTATTCCGTTGTCGCCGCAGTATATTACCTATATATAGAAATTGCTTGCACAATTTTTATTTTTTATACAAGCGTTTCCAGGTGAAATTTGTGTTAGAACGCGTACCGCGTATACATCGCAGATATATTATATTATGTGCCTTCCGCAAAAATAATTACAAAGTAGGTAAATAAAAAAGAATAATAATAAAAGAGCCATAATAGATATATATGAGGTTATATACAAATAATAATATATGAAACCTATAACTTAACCTTACACTGCGGTGGTCTGTAATCTGTATATCTAGCACAAGTCGCTAGTAAAAGATAAACAATATATAATATAATATACGACTCGAGTGCACAATATAAATTATAATATTTAATTTGAATTTTGTACTTGGAGAATTTCGACGCGCATTGTAGTAATTTACGTAACCGTGGTATATTATAGGTTTATGTATATATAATATATATTATATGATATATCTCATGTTGTAGGTACATTTACGGAAACCGTCGTTGTCGCGTTCTTAGCAATAGCAGCTATACACCAGCTGCACGGAATTTAAATGTACAGATACCTATATTATACTTACAAAATGTGAATATTATTCTGAGTGCGTGAATCCAAACAAAATCTGTCGTCGTCGCAGTCTCGTGTCGTATCCAGTTTCCCACGGTGTTTCCGGAATAACTAAAACCGAAGTTTTAGGTCGAAACCCGCGAAAGTCAAACGCCACGCGTGATTATTTTCTTTAAAATAAAACGCAATAATAATAATAGTAATAACGAACGCGTCGCGCTAATGGAGTTGAATAGGATAATATATTATTTATACCTTACGTATTGAATATCGATACATATATCCTATAACCTAATATACGTTCCCTACATTTTTATACATATATACGCCGGCTTAAACCTACGTGGTGGTGCGTGTTGTTATCACTGCAGTGGTATTTAAAAAGAAAAAACACTATCGATACGAGAGCTTGTGCGTATGTGTGTATATATATAATATAATATATTATATTTGTGCGAAATGTGAAAGTTAAGTGTACTTAGGTATACCTATATATATGTTTACATGCGAGTGCGTGCGTTTTTTTATTTTGATATTTCGCATCAATGGAGGAAACGAGGGTATATATAGGTATATTATTGTATATATATATATAAGTACTGCAGGACGACGAAGGAACGGCTCGCACGTGAAACCAGTTTGGAAATAAATAACTTGTCTCCCAGCAAATGTTCTATTGGCTATACCTAGCTATAGGTATATATATGTAGGTATATAATATAGGTACCATTATGGTACCTGCAGGAGGGTATATATACATATATAGGTATATATAATATACACGTTCAATATAATATGTGCGTATAAATACATGTATGTTCTTACACCGACTACATATAATATATAATACATTTTAGATATCTTTACAATAGGTACCCCAAACTCATCCGTATACCTCATCATCCCGTTAAAATAATATTATATATGCACGGAGACTTTAACGAGCGCACCTGCAGGGCGCTGTAAACCAAGCGCGTATATATAGCTGCGGGAATAACATTATATTATGGTGTAATAATATAATATAGTATTAAATAATAAAAAGTCTAACAGGGGCGTTATTGTTGACAGATTTGTTCCATCGTCGTGGTTGTTGAACGATGAGCGCTCGCAGCAGCAGCAGGATCAAAAGTCCCGTGGGATGCAGATGCCACTACATACTAAAACGATGTATGGCCATCCATCTGCAGAAACAGTCGCTCGTCCGGTACGTCCCGCAACAAGCGGAAACTTCGCCGTACTGGATGTACGACAACGGGTACCTAATATTCCAGGCAAGTACAATCAATTATAATAACATAATATAATATGTATATGATATTATATCAAACATAATATAATATATATTATGCAGTATTACAATTTGACTCGCCTTCGATATATTATAGATTATTATGCATATTGGGTCTTCGGCGATTTTACGATAATCTATACGCAATGTAGCCAATATATATGTTTACTGTGTTTAGGTATGTACGATGTACTTAATATATATATCTGTTAAACGTTTTTGTTTTCAAATAGTATACAGTCAGTGTTTAATGTTGTAAGACTTATGCAGCACGGTCGTCATGT
This sequence comes from Neotoxoptera formosana, assembly GCA_022818045.1. Lineage (NCBI taxonomy): Eukaryota > Metazoa > Arthropoda > Insecta > Hemiptera > Aphididae > Neotoxoptera > Neotoxoptera formosana. Next base: position 2,796,073 of record CM040631.1, on the reverse strand, counting down.
CATTGTCGTGATAATAACGTATTTATATTATATACGACGCATAAACTCGCTTCTTCAGTTCGCATCCAAACGCTTCTTATTTGAATATATTATTAATTATTATGCACTTTCGGGTTTTTTTTATTATTATTATTGCGTTTTTTAAATCCGTAAATGGTTGTAGTCGGTGTTTTCGTGGGGTTTTGTGTAATAACTTTTTACTACATCTCATAAAATGTTTCTATACATCACTAAACGACTAAATCAACATAATATACTATATGATATTATATGTTACATTGTTACGTATATATAAGATATTATAATAATGTGTAAAAGTAGGTAGGTTATACAGGCTAATTACGAATGTTATTACCATTTTTCTTTAGCATTAGGTACCTATATTATGGGTATAATAATAAGAGTATATAAGACACGATATATGTATTCGGTCAAACGGCGAGTATAGGTACCGGCTGCAACGCTGATATAATAATCTCAACAAAATATTGTGTTCCCGACAGATTGCAAGTGTATAGCTTACAGGCATTGATATTTGTCGTTATACGGTCAAGCTCCGTATACATATAATTTAATACGACTTAATTTGCATCTCATAAGTGGCGTATAAATATAGGTACCTAATACCTATACACATATTTATCGACGAATTTTAATCTGAATTTTATGTTACAATTATTAGCCACTCCGAGAAAAAATTTCAAACGAAAAAAGTGCACGATTAGTTCAAGTATAAAATACTATATATATATAGATCTTATATATACATGTTTTACAGCTGTTGTGAGGTCGGGCTGCTGATATATATAATGAGATTCAATATCTATATAGCGAGTCCTACCTGCGCGACTATAATGCCTATTCATTTATTATTTATTATATTATATACTAGATATTTACATTGTTTTGCTATTCTTTTCGTAATGAATAACAATCATTAAAATACAACTACTGTCTAATTATTGTGCGTGCTATTTTCTATAATACTATGCAGTGTCATGAAGGAGTTCTTAAATAGTTAAATATAGATTATGGTAAATTATAATGTATTATCTGCTGAGCATATACCTATTGTATATATATGTACGCATATTATAAATATATAACTATACTCGTCTAGCTGCGTTTATTCTATCTATAAATTATATATTTATACACGAATGAACGAATTATATTATATTATAATCCGAGATTCAAATTAATTTCATGAGAAACGTTTGATTTTAGAGCTTTTTGGAATCGAATCTAAAATGTGTCTGGAATCGAAGTCTCGTGGAGGCGATGCAAGTGGTCAAATACGAGGGATACGTATCGCCGGGAGTGTTGTTGCTCACCGGCGATCCGTGCTCCATGGAGGTAATAAGAGGCGCCTGGTGTCGTAATGTGCTCAGGCCACCGAACAGTTACGTGATCACTAAAATCGGTAAGACGATTTGTACACAATAATTATACATTATTATATTATATAGCAGCAAGTCTATATATGTATAATTTAAAATAGTATATATTATAGTATGTAATATGAAAATTGATGTGCAGCCCAAACGTGGAAATAGTATAGACGTCATACGATATACGATATTATACATAGGTATACCTACGTGTTTGTTTGTTTGTTTCAGGCGACGTGGAAGACTGCGTGGTGGAGGATTTGAACCAAGGACAATTCACGCCGTTATCCGAAGCCCTATGCTTAGTCATACTGGAGCTAACCAGCGCAAACCAAAATGCCACGATTGACACTGTGCGTTCAGCCCTAAAAATATTTTTTTCCAACATACAACCACCGGCCGAACACATTATCTACGACGCGATGGTCAATCTCATGTCCGACAATAAGGTATATTATTGCGTAAAAACGATTGTAACCCGATTAGATTCGATACCTACGTATATGACCTGAAAACATCTTGACATTGTACAAACTTTTTATTTTCCTTTTTTTAGTCACATATTAAATTCATATACTATATTTTATCTAAACGCTTTTATCGTGTAATTTGTATGCATTAAAATAAATATTATCATCGATGATAATTTTTATTCATACGTGACTTTGTAAAAATTCTATAATTATACCTACTACAGTTTTATGAGATCAAAGCAAAAACAGTTTTTTTACTTCGACAGTAATGTGATTTATGATGATGAACGTACGATTAAAAAAATTAGCTATATATAATATTGTATGTATTATAAAATCTGCAAATCTATTGGAAATTATATTTTTAACTTAATATATTATCGGCCTTGAATGAAATAAATAGTATCTGATATTGCTTCATGGGATATATACTTAAACATATTATCCTCGGTTCTATAAGAAAATTCCCTCGTAAACCGGTTTCATCTGAATTATTGTTCGGGCAACGGCGCAATGTAATATAATGGAATTTTATACAGATATACCAGACCTCCGGGGGTTACTTTGTTGTGACGCCGGAGGTGCAGCGACTAGTCGGTTCAGCGACCGCAAGCCCTGCGCACAGTTTGCGGTTGGGAGGAAGTAGCCGGTACAGCCCGAGCAAAAAAGGGTTCTTGATGTCTACGGAAGAAGCGTACGTCAAGGTGCACGGCGACATAGAGACCTTAAGAGATGGCGACCAAACTCACCAAAACATACAAACCAATTTGGCAGACATCATATCCGGCGGTGAATTACGAAATTATATAATATACACTGTATTCCCCGATCTTTAGTTTTTAGAAACAGGGATTTTTATAATGGTATTAATATACTATTAATGTCTTCTTTTTTTGTTTTGTATCGTGTTTCAAATGCGTGCACGTAAGTAGGCAAATTTCGTGTACTGGAACGTCTTAAATTGATAACATTTTTTTTAATTCTTATATATTATGATAAATTTAATAATATGAAATTGGGTGGCTACAAATCAATCGATTTGAAACGTACCGCGAGTGTGAGACATTATTAACAATATTGTTAGCCGAGTGCTGGCAAAATGAAAACAAAAAGGTGAATGTCGGAGCCAAACGTGTCAACAACATTCATCATTCATCAAGTGCCCCTTAATATACGTGATAAAAAGATTGAAAAACGTGCCGTTAACTCACCTCTCCCCACCCCTATCCACTCACATACACACACACAGAGAACCGCCGACATTGGGTCGTTTTTGTTGCCAAACAGGTGAAAGGACTAGATTTTATTTAAAACTATATACAATATGTATACTACTCGTACGTTTATAATATGCGACACACGAATAACCGTTGTAGAAACATATTTTTTTCACTATCATTAATCTGCAATCAAGTTTAACCCATATAATATTATTATTATTATTATTATATATAGTGTCATATTTTGTTTGTTTCACTGTACATTTCCGTTTCGCGCTGATGCAGCGGCCGACAAACATTTAGGCGTAAGTGACGAGACAAGGTTATATATTATATTATATAGGATCAAAGTGTCAAGCCACTTGATGAAAAAGTCTCTACGGGAGTATCGATCCTCTGCTTTGAACTATATATAATATCTCCTATCGAACGCCTCCTATCGAATTTTCCTATAGAAAATGAGTATTCACATTTAAAATAAATAACCTATTTTTCCTATTTACATGCCATCATATATACACGCCTACCTATATATAATACACACGTAAAATACAAGTATAAGCAGTGTCGTATTTTCAATTTTTTTGTGGGGTAGTGGGGGGGGGGGGGGGTTAAATATTAAAATCGGGGAGTCGAGACCCGGGACCCCCCCCCCTCTCCCACCGTAAATACGCTACTGCGGATAAGAATGACTACATTATATTACAGCGTATATTATATATTATAAATTATAATAGTTACGTGTATGCACACGGTAATATTTTTTATTTATAATATAATATTGTAAAATATATGTTATTCAGGTTTATAAACTATAATAATATGACGATTGGTGGTTTGCACAGGTAATTCGGACGATAAAATGCTATCACCCAGGCGGGATGCATCCGGCGACAGGCTGGGCAGGCGCAACTCGCTCAGGACCAACTCGGCGTCTCGACGCTTGCAAGCCACGCTGCAGCGGAGCGGTTCGATGCGACAGATATCGAACAAAAACAAAACGGACGAATACTACAGTGGCGTGTCGGCAGAGCCGATGAGTAAGTACCCGCTGCTGATGATCCTATGTGGTTACATAAGAATAATAATAATAGGGATGGGTTGGTTCTTAGAAAATTATCGGTTCCGGTTGTCGTCCGGTTCCAAAATATTCCCCTTCGGTTCTCGATACCGGTTCTCCTTTGAAAAAAAATCATAAAATTAAGAATAGTAATTAATTAATTAATATACTGTATAATACTATTAATAGGTACTAGGTATAATTTATTGAGAATTTAAATTGTTATTAATTAAACCCGAATAATAATTATCAATTAATATTTAAATGTAAAACATTATTTTACTACAGTATTCAGTTCATTAAAAATGAATAAATAATTAATAAGTTCCATATTCATTATAGCCATCACCAAACAAAACTTAGTTCGTATTGTCACTCTAGTAATCGGCTTATCAGTTATTAACTTATCACAGTATCATCAAACAGTGTTAACCATGAAAAAAAAAGTATACCGGTACCTACCGATAAAGAATTGTACAAGAACCGATGGAACCTAGAACCGGAACCGGCGCCCATCCCTAAATAATATGTTTTAATACCATGTACTCACATTATTATGACGACTATATAGTATATATATATCATACCTATAAAATAATAATAATATTAATGGTATATAAAGTATTTATATTTGAATAGGTACATTATAATTTAATATTCGTCGGTGTGTTATTCGCAGAAAAGTCGCCGGGTATTTTTTCGAGACTGTTCGGCAGCCGCAGATCGAGTTCCAAATCTCGAAAGTCCAACAACTATTGTTGTGCCACTCAGTTCCCTCCGGACGAATGGTTCAACAAAAGCGTGCAACCACAGCACTCGATCTCCACGCAAACGGAGAAGGTATTTATGCTATAATATTATAATATGTTATGATGTAGATGCAAATATTATAAGCTGGCTCGCCTTATATAATAATAATGATTTGCTTATTTTTATAACATAATATCTGCAATTTGTTTCGTTCAAAATTTGACCCACGAGGCAAAAATGTCATGCGATGTCGAAACAACAAGTTTAAGCTGTTATACAATAGTCGGCTCTATCCTATAACCACCGAAGAATTATTTTTTAAAAATTTGAATCGTCATGTATTACATAGCATGTTAATATGAAATTTGTCGTTCAAAAAAATTAATTTATCATTCGATATCAGTCGTATGTTATACTATAGTACCTATATAATAGGTGCAGCATATATGTGAATCGGTATACGACACTATATGACCAGTCAAAATCTTAGATTTTTCGTGCGTGTCTTACAACTATTTTTAACTGTATAAAATGAATTATAGCCCTCGAGTAGCCCCAATAACGTCGTAATAATTATATTAATTACATCACGGACTGCAGTAACCGTTACACGGCGCACACTAATATTTCAGTTGGCTTATAATGTCTAATACCACTCGCAGTTATTCAGTTTTCATACATAATATAGGAAGGTAGGTATATATAGGTATATAATATACAGGTATAGGTAGATGTATTATTTGTTTATGTTTGGTTCAATGACATGTCAATGCCACCCTATATAGGCTTTAAACAAGTAACAACCAAACAATATTTTAATAATATATGAGTAGTAGAAATAGGTACGTAAAAATAATTCGTTTTTCATTCGCCGCGTTGTCGTAAATACCTATTAGTCACCCATCCGAGATTTAACAACCTTTGACGGCGTTCGTGTAAGACCGGCCTCTCCACTTATTACTCGTTACTTATCGGCATTTCGAGATCCAGACCATCCAGTAAATCCAGTTTTATATGCTCATATCACTTATATTGTATATACATAGGTCGTGCAAGATAATATGTTTTAATACAATATTTTACGTCCTCGGTATATATACCTAACTAAAACTAAATACAATAATTTATTTTTTATTTATGAGTTTATTACTTTATACTGTAGGGTATAATATTGCATACGGCGTATACAACAAAACTATACTGTTGGGAAATAAGTCGTCGTTAAATAATTGTTTAGATCTCGAAACGACTTTTTCTTTATTATGCATGCATAATATAATATTATGTTTTTGCGTAATTACTAATTATTTCAAATATTAATCCATAAAGGTTGAAAATACATTGAAAAAATATATTTATACACACAAAATATAAATAGAGTATAAGTATCTAAATATATATACACCTATAGCTTATAGCTATCTACTCGTGAATGAATAATAATATAATTATCTTTAATAAGGCGTTCAATAATGAGTATGCAATTATGATTAATTGAATGGCAGGGTTGGACGATTTCCGAATCATTGAATTGTTGATTCTTTCTTGGCTTAAAATACGAGTCACGATTTATTGACATTATACACTACTACTATTCTAATCCCATTTCAGCAACTTTCATAACCGAAATCTCCAGTAGTCCTCCGCGAAAGTGTTTAATCATTCGTAATTGATAAAAATAATTGTCGTCGGTCGCATCGGACGTACCTAATCATTTTCATATTTATTTTCATTTATAATTTGTTGGAAATAATTAAAAGTTTCTGTAAGTACCTATAAAATATATTAAAAGCTGATAGCGGTGGTAAAGATTGGATAAGCTTAAACAATAATTATTAATAATATGTATACACGGCCAAAGAATATTATCGGTATTATTATATCGTCATATCGATATATCATTATGTTATTGCTATAATAATATTGTAGCGGTTGGTTTAAAATTTCACATCTATGTATGACGACTACATATACGCAAAGTTGAGTATATAATATTGTTAGTTGTTACGTTAGCTATCAATTTATTATAGGTATGTTTTTTAAATAGTCTTTAAAGTTTAAATTAAAATAATATTTTGAATCGCGAGTGAAAAGAGTCGAATAGTATACGAAGCATTCCCGTTATTATATATACGATTAGAATATTATTGCAGAGTAGGTAGGCAGTACCATTAGTTTTGATGTGTCAGAACTGAGAATCGTCAGAGGGAGAGGCCGTGTTCTTAGATGTAATAATATTTTTTATGGCATGCAAGTCATTCCACATTTAAAGTTTTACCTGCCACAGTGACATATAGTACGTCATAAATAGTATAGGTAACATGTATATAATATATATATAGTGAGTTGTGACGTTGGTACAAATATACAATGGCGTATACCTATATCGACACGACGGAATATTACAACAAATACAAATGTTTCAAGATTCAAAAAAGCCTTACACTGTCATCTTAGCGTGCATACGCAGGGTGTTCTGTGAGCATTAATTCAATAAAAATGTGCATAATATATGCTACTGACATGCCAGTTAATCAATTTACGATTAGATCGAGTATTGCCTAATGAAATAATAATTATGTCTTATAATCATGATGCCTATATACCAACCTTATTGTTATGTCCAAACTCAACTGCACTCTTGAGACATAATGTAATTTTTTTTTCATCCAGTGTCAAAAAACAAAAATAAAATCGTTGTCGCATGCCAATAAAATTAGCCTAAACATTCCTCGCCCCAGAAATCGATTGGAATCTAAAAATGATTGATTTTAAAACATTTCAAACGAAAACGACAACCATTTTGTTTACGAAGGTGTAGACAAACTGCCTAAAACGCAACCTTCACACGCGCTTTCGTTAAAATCGTTACACTAGTGACGTGACTATATACGTGAGTTACTATATTAGTATAATAGGAAATGGTAGTACCTATTATTGTTAAGAAATTTAGAACAAATTTAAATTATTTACAGATAAGAGTATCAGACTGCAAACATTTTATTTATTTAATTGATCACATTAATAAATAAACACATCGCGTTTTAAGTTTTGGTGTTTATATTTTATTTCTTATTCATAGTCTATAATTATGCCTCAGCCTGCACTCAACGATGCGTATATACATTGTATTATGTTATCATAATACAGCGTACGTAAAATATTATAAATTCAGAGTGGAGGCTATATAACGCCTTAAAGACCGTCCTGTAGTTTAGGAAATTGTACGTAATAGATATTCAATATCGCATTAAAAAACAATTAACATTTCGTAAATTTTGTGCGCAGGACGACGACGACTGCAAGGCGAAACAACAGTGGTCGGCCGCGAGACTGACGAGGAGCGCGACGTTGCCGAGGAAATCGAGGGCCCCGGTGACCGCGGGCCCGTCGTCGTTGGCCTGCAGCAGCGGCGTGGACGGTTGCGGCGGCTGCCTCGACGACAAGACTCCGGCCGCGGCCAAAAAGGCCTACCCGTCGAGCGGTTCGTCCGGATACAACTCTCTGCCCCGGATGAACGGCGGCCGGAAGTCGGGCAGCGTCAAGAACTCGCCGTCGTCGGAGCTGTCGTACAAGATCGCCACGGCGGCCAGAGCCGGAGCGGAAGCCGCGAGCGACGCGCCGTGCAAGCCGGACACGCCTCTGGGCCGCGGGAGCAACTTCGATTCGAGCTACAGCTGCGACGAGATATCCGTCGACGACTCGTCCATCACGGTCACGGTGGTCGCGACGCCGCCCGCCAAGCCCAAGACGGCCGCGGACCTGCGCCGCGAATACTTCCGGGGCTTGAGCAAGTACGGTCCGGCGGCCACCACCGCCGGCGGCGTCCGAGGCAAAGACCACCACCACCACCAACAGCAGCAACAGCAGCAGAAGCAACAGCACTTGCAGCAACAGAAGCAACAGCACTTGCAGAAGCAACAGCACTCGCAGCACAAGTACTTCAACCGCGGTGGCGGCAGCGGGCGAGATAAACAGGCGATCGCCGCGAGTCTGCACAATTACCTCGACAACGCGTGTAAAATCAAATGACAGCAGTTCACCCCCCCCCCTCCCCCCTCAACATCCCATCCCTTCGCACCACAGCTCTCACCCGTTTTTCTCCTCATAACAACGCATCGTATTATATAGTAGTCGTAGTCGTCATCAGTTATTGTATAATAATATATATTATTATAATAATATAATTATATTATTGTTTCTTCTTTTGGACGAACATTTGCACAGTCGTCCGTCGTATATATTATATTATACGTTTTATACCTATATATAATATATAACAAACGCATTATACAGAAGACCACTATATCAAGTTAAGCGCCAAGCCAAAAAAATGAGTTTTGAACTTAGCGCCATGTAGGGTCTATTAACCTGTCGATGTGACTTGTAAATAGGGCCACGTGGGGTTTTGAAGCCCGTCATGCAGTACTTGTCTTTGTCGCCACGTAGGGTCTCCAAAACCTTCATTTTACATGTTTTCTTGTGAAATTTAAATAGAGCGTGGCCTGTAAGACAAGTTTTTTTAGACAAACCTACTGAATTTGATAAAAATAATTTTGACAAGTCGTATGAAAGGTCAATAGACCCTACGTGGCGTTTAACCTGATATACTAACACGACGTACATTATAATAATTTTTCATATTATTTTTAATGTTTAATTTACACTCATACTCTTAAATAGTATAGGTACGCCATTATAATACAATAGTTATATATAATATTATATACGGGTGACTGTAAATGTTCGGCTATGCAATAGCAATAGTTGTGAAAAGGTCAACGTTATATTGTTCGTTCCCGATTACCGCGGGTACCATTTGACGTAGAAACTGAGTCGCGATTTTTATTTCTTGTTTTTATGGACGTATTATTGAAATGTGGTGGGCCGAGTGCAAAATATCGTTTCTATTATGCTTAGAATCGCTTTTTAGTTTTTAACATAATCACTTTTCAGAAGACACGGCACACAAAGTTGGAACGTTTCCGATGTCTTCCAAAAATGTTTTTTTTTTTTAATTTTCATATTAAATTTATGTTTTACATTGTAAATTATAATGATTTAAGAAAATTCGTACTTTCTTACTTAAATAAGCAATAACCACAAATAGTTATTTGGGTACGTGTTTTTAAATCGTTGTTGCTTTATTTTGTCTCTTCGTGATTTCCAGCAACTTTCGACAATCGTTATATTATAACACGATATAACATAATAAACTCAGTGGCACTGAGAAGTGTGAGAACCGTATGTCGAATACGGGCTTTGGCCTCACGCATCTTTTGAAAATTTAGAATAGGACGCAGCTTCATATCATTTTTTTATGTGGTGGGAGGGTGGTAAAACCTCTATACCCCTCCTCTCCAGCAGTACTCCATTGGGACCGATATTTAGATATTGTAGCCAAAGCAGATGGATTTGAGTCGTGTTTATTTTACGTCGTTTCAGCGGGAAAAACAATTATCTGGGCCGAATTCACAATCTATCTTTTTTATTTCCTCCTAATATGCATCAATACATTACATTGCCGACATTACATTTTCCCGTTATACATATTATATATTGTATACAAATTTTTTTTTATTGTATATATATATATACCTACAACCCGCTACGACCAACCTATATACGTATATATTATTATGTTATGAATTTATGATATTGTTAAAGGAATGCCATATAACATTTTTTTTATTTATAATTATTATTATATACAAACTAATCAAACAGTACTATATATATTATTATAATTTTATTATAGACGATTATAATATTATGTTATTACCTATATAGTACACTTTACATATATCAATATTTTGAATGTATACCTCGTCCATACTTTTTTTTACGTTAATGTGATATATTATACACAATATTTTATATTATTCTGTATACGGTATATTATACCTATAGAACATTATTATTGACGACTTGGATATGAAGACGAGGAGTATATTTTGTAAACTTTTTGGGCTTGTATAATATTATATGCCTAAATGTAATATCACTTGTTATAAGATATAATATATATTAATAATAATTTATACTTAACTGAATAAAGTACTTAATATTCTTTTCAGTATACGATTCACCTTCCTAATAGATACGCCAAAAAAACAGTGTAACTAAGTGCAAGCATAAACGAATATGCGGTTATGATTTTAATATTATTATAACCTAACCTCGGCCATAACAGTGACGTAGGTACATACCTAGGATCATAGTATTTTTGTGTCAGCCCAGCTCACTTGAGGACTAAATAAAACGATAGAGCACGAAAGACCTTTTTGCGACACGATTGAGCAAATTTGTTGGAAATCAAAATACAAAAGAAAACCTACACCATTGAGCATAAAAAACTCTACAACGTTACCATTTTAAATTTTGAACTTTATTATACAAAAATATTTATTTAAATAATATTATAATAATACAAAATATAACGTGTCAAAAAAATAACATGATTTGGTAGTTAATAATATAGTTAAGTCATCATATTTTGATGACATAGCCACAAAGGGTATCTAATTACATAGGTACAAAACAAAAGTGAATTTTCCAATTTTTTATAAATGCATATTTATCAACTGTTAGGTAGTCAAATGACATATAACCCATCAAATTATTTAAAGTTTAAATTTCAAACAATTTCAAGTCAGTTTTATTTAAATCTGTTAAGTGTAAATGCTTCATTTATTAAATACTAATTAGAAGGTAGGTACGTTGTACGTAGTTCTAATCAGAAGCAACAATAAAAATGATGTCATTGACTCTAGACCTTTCATCTTCGTCACTTTTAAGTTTTAGGTAAAATTTATTTTTAAAGAAAACTTAGATAAGTACAGTATAAAATAAAAATTATAAACTAAAATAATTTCCTTCAATTTTTCATTGGAGAAATTGTAGTGATTATTTTATTGCAATCAGTGCTTAATATTGCAAAATTGATAAATGTTCAATTATTGCGGAGCGAAGATAAGTCTTAAGAAGTTTAAGTACACTAAATTCTAAAATGTTTTTCTGTAATTGCACTGTACATAGGTACTGTTTAGTGTCAATAGGTACAAACATAGGTATTAGATTTGATCCAAGGATCAATCAATTATGTATATAATAATAATATTATTATATAAAGGTATTGATATATTATTATGATAATAATAAAAATATTCACATAATAATGGGAAAAAAAACCGTGGGATCAGTTGACTCCTCATACCCCTTGTTTGACCATACACGTTGCCACTAATATACAATAGCTGTTACTCAATTTTAAATGTATAAAGAAGAGCTTCGTTAGATTAAATGACAAAATAAAATATAATACAGAAAATTATATCCAATCATAATAATCAAATTTTATTTCAGTAACCATAGCAACTGAATATAAACAAAAAAAGGTTTGATTTTTGTGAGCATGTACAAAATCTATGTGAGGCACACTATAATGACCTATATGGGGGGGGGGGGGATGAAGCTACAAACTCTACAGGTCTAAAGAAATCTATTGATACAACTTATATTGAAAACAGTTTGTTAGTTTTTGAGTCTATAGAGTATGGAGGATGAACAAGCAAACGAACATTAATTTGTATATATTAGATAATATTTACGTCAATGTATAATATTTTGAAGTTTGAACAACTATTTACTACAAAAAATATAAAGTAAATGATTGCATAGTAATACACCATTAGGCATTAGTCAACTACCATTTTTAAAGTAACCAATAGTTTATCAGTATTATTCAAAAAAATCTAGTTTATAAATTTAGTATAATATAGGTTAATAATAAGTATAACCTATAACCAACAAGCAAAAAATGTTATAACCTAAAAATATATTTTAATACAATTGTTAAAAATATACTATATAAAGTTTAAAAAAATGAGTTATGTTTTGAATACATTTTGATCAGGGTGCTTCAATTGCTTTTTAATTTTTTTAGAAAACAACGTCAAGTCTTTAGCTCTGAAAAATAAATACACAGATTGAGTCAAGGTGATAAATAAGTATGTGCTAAGGATATTTACAGTTGGGCATTTTGTTTTTTTTGGCATCCTTTTCTATGTTTTTTAATTGGTGCACCTCGTATATTGCTATTATTTGTTTTTCCAACTGGCCAATCCAGAACTTTTTGATTACTCATTTCGATGTCATCCTGATCATTGTCGTCATTGTCGCTGTCATCATCGTTATTAGACTTCTTTTTTCTCTTATTCAACTTTTTCTGTGTCGTACTAAGCTCTATTAAGAAAAAAAAGCCAGAATAATAATTTTTAAACTATACATTATACGTATCTTTTGAACCCAAAATAACATACTTTTTATTAGGAATGCATGTTTCAAGTACCGCTTTGCGTCCTTTTTTAATTTCAGAGATTCGCCGCCGTTACAAGATTTGACACTTTTCATCACAGAACAGACGCTCATCTTGTCGTCGTCTTTCTTCATTTTCATTAGCTCTTCGGCCAATTCCAAATAATTGGTTTGTTGCGGTTGTTCTTCATTTCCATAGCCGTCGTTCGTCGTCCCCTCAGCGGCTTTGGCTAATTTCTTCTTGTACCTACGTACTTTTCCCATCCTGTATTTTGGAACAACAATAATTATATTATGAAACTCTGTTACAAATTGAGTGTAGTGTAATAACGACGTTTCGAGACGTTTTGGTGTTCACTATCAAGTTTTAAAGTCAAACGTACAACAGGAAAAGAGAAAATAAATTTAATATTCTGTGTTAGCAGTTAGCACGTTTTATTCAATTTTACTGATAACCACAACTGTTGGTCTGGTTTTAGTGATAGCGATAATTGAGCCACGATTATAAAGAACTTTATAATCGTGAATTGAGCGGGGGTCGCGAAATTTTAAAACATGTCACGGCGCATTTACCATCCGACAATCTTATCAAATATTAGATATATGATAACAAGTTAACATTGATAACAAATTTGAATTTTGTTAATGTGCTGTTTAACAGCTTCAAGTGCTTCAACATTATGTTTTCTAACCACTTTCAAGTATAGCATGTTCCATACATCAATTAAATTTTGCTATTAAATTGTTATTAATTTATTGTCGATTCAGCTATTTCCAGTAATTTTATTAAACAAATAATTTATTGTACGATATGTATGTCTTACTTACAATATATGTCTTTCCTTTTTTTCTCTTTTGTTTTATCAAAACATTAAACAACAGATTTTCAAAACTGTTATGTACTTCATTTTTAAAAATATAGTTTGTTATTTGTATGTAAATTTAAAAGATATATTTCATTTATTATTTATATGCAATAAATTATAAATATTTATATAATAACAAAATTGAATAATTCAAAAGTATTAATTTTAATATTTATTTTTAATTATTAAAAAACAAATCATAGTATAATAAAAACAAATATTTCACTGTAAATTAATATGTTTAACAATTCTCCTAACTGTTTGGTTAATCATTTTCATCATCAGCTTCTAGTTGTTCGTAGAAACATCAAGGGTTCTTTGGGATTGCATTAAAATGATATAATGATACCAAATCTTTCTTTTTTTTTTGAAAGATATTTTAATGTCAGAGTTGAGATTTCCTAATTTTAAGCCAAATAATGATTTTCTGCATTTTTGTCTTATGTTAATTATATTGAAATCATTATCATTGTAGCTGGTTTTGTATTTTAATAACGTTGGATTGTCCTTTTCAATTTTTATTATTTTTATTTTATTCCATAATACATTTACTCTATTCTAAATTATTTTATAATTATTACCAATATCTGACAATTTCTATAGCTAAGGATTGAAAATTTAAAACAAGGTTTCTCATAAGTTCTAAATGCAGTTTTAAAATATATATGATACAAATACAATTTTTTTTATAAGCATTTAAATTTCAAATTTTGACCAAAATTCACCAAAATCTCAAATTTTTTGTAGTTAAAAATGTATAAAATGTTCAGTTTTTACTTTATATAGCTCAGGATTGGAAATTTAAAACATAGTTTTTTGTAAGTATGTAATAGTTTAACCAACAAATCAAAAAAATATATTTACATAGTTGATTTTTATAGACATTAGTTCAATTTTGGATGAAATTAGATATTTAAATAAAGAATATCAATCTTAGTTATTTTGTTGTAATTTAAAAATATTTTTCGTGGGTGATTGAAACTTCAAAAATATGTTATATTAAATATTTTATATACTCAATGACATTTTTATATGTAATGTTTTCTGCAAAAATTAATTTAACTTACTGTATTATTAATAATAAAATAATTTTTGTCAGTAGCAATATCATAAAATACACTTAGTTATGTAGGCTGACAGGACAATCTTCTTTCAGAATCACTTTTCGTATACAATGATTTTATATCATTTAATTCAAATTAAGCAAATCCATTAGTGACCCCACTGGACACTAACTGTATAGTAAAGTGATACCCACTGGCTGACCTTCTTTTTAATTACTGGTATATGTTTATTTTTTGAGGTCAAGATAAATATTTTATTTAATTTAAAAGTACTTGGAGTTCTCCTCTATTTTGTTGAAATGTATTTTCACTGCTAGAGATATTTAACAAGTTTTTGCTGCCAAATAAAATGCAACAGCACAACTTTGTGTTAAAAAAACATGAAAAGTTTCTAATTATTTTTTAGTTAATAGTTCATACTTCATATCATTTTTATTTTCAATAACTTACAAAATAATTGGAACCCTTGATATATTTATTATGTATCATCCACCTAATGTAAATATATTGACAAAATTACATCACTTATCACTTTAACGCTTATAACACAAGTCCAAGGTTTTATTTAAATTGTTAAAAGATTTATTGAACCTTGATTAATAAAGTTATTTGAAACACATTATTAATTTCAAAAACTTGAGTGAATATCATATATTATAGAAATATGCATTGTATATATGATATATATATATTTTATATCAGTCATCTGATGTTAAATTTACAAATTTGTCTAAATTGAAAAGCATGAAGTTTATAACATATTAATATTGAATGCATAATAACCAAACAAAGTGGTTAAAAAACAAGGTAGGTCATACGCAATGTAATAAACTAAATACGTATGGCAGAGATTTAAATAAAATATTGATGTAATAGATTTCAATTTTGTAAAAATATTAATACTAAATATATTTAATTAATATAATATAGGTATACTATTGAGAAGTTGTTGACATATATTTTAATTAGTTCTCAATAGATTTAGTTACTAGTTAATTTAATCAATTCTTTGACTTAATAATAAATTATAATTATCATATACAAATTGCAAATATGATAAGCATAAAGCAGACTATAATATATTTTTGGGTAACATTTTTTTTTTATTTTAATCAATATAAAAGTAACAAAAATTAGTAAAGTTATTGTGAATAATGTGGGGAAAAACCATGATAATTAATAATTATTAGTGAACAGTGGTTATTAACTTTAATAATATAAATTCTATGAAGATAAATGTTGTCCAGCACCGGTCCATTGTTCTACAAAGCTAACATCCAAGCCAAGATCTCGTAAAGCACTTTTGGCTTCAAACTCACAACTTTTATATTGAGTTATTATTTTTTCAATTATACTTTCAATATTATGTGCCAAAAACTCTGAGGCTAGTTCACGGTTCCTTGAAACTATATTACGCACAGCTGTACAAGCATGTTTCTGCAAAATGAACACAAACGTATTATATAAAATATTACAACTATTATTATTTAACGTAAACAAATTAAAATATTTGATTTAAAATAATTACAAAAAAAATAAAAGTGGGTATTATAAACACAGGTATCAAATGAGATTTATGATATTTGAGGCAAAATACATAATATTTTTATCGTTTCAATAAATTACGTGTCCTCAGGGGCGGCTTAAGGCGTAGATGACGTAAGCATGAGCCTACGGCGGCACCAAGGACTCTATTGATTTAAAGAGCCATCATTTTTTGACATCATTATGATAAAAGGGGCGGCAAAATTAAGTTTTGCCTACGTATAAAAATCATAAGATCCTAGTTCCTAAGTAATAAAAATAAAAACTATATATGTTATTATACTATTATGCGATATTAGGTAAAATAAAATATGAAGTAAAGGCACTATGCATTTTATTTTATTATTGTGATAACTTTAGTTAGTATTCAATTTAAATAATTCTTATTTCCAGTAAAAATGTGTTTAGTATCTTGTTAATTTTTATTGAATATTTGTATATGTTCATAAGCATTGATTTTAGACTCAATACTAAATTAGTAAATTAAATATATGTTATAAGATACCTGATGTTTGTCATCATTTGAATGCACTTTCATTGCCTGAACAATGAGTTCCGCAATACCTAATTGTGTCAATTCAGCACTGTTTTGTGGAGAGCGCAATGTCAAAGCTGTCAATAACTTCATAGCGTCAATACATAGATGTTTGTTGTTCTACAAAAACAAAAGTGAGTTGTTTTAGTTTAGTTATATTCATTAATTTAAAACTTTCTATCAAAGAAATTAACTCACTATATGTCTTTGTAAGGCTGATAGTATAAGTGGACAAAATCCTATTTTTCTGATATCGTCTTTTACAATATCATCCCCAGCTAATGATTTAAGAAGTTTAAATGCCTGACAATTCAATCTCTATAAGTAATAAAAAGAACAGATTACATTTTGTTACATCAAATTACAAATTTTTTTTTTTGTTTTATTCTAAAATATAATATTATTGAGATAGGATACTCAATGATATTATGTACCATTGTGCTATGACGGTCCATGGCTAATTTAAGTCTTAACAAGCCTCCACATTCATTAAATTTACGACAAAATTCGAAACGAACAATAATCGTGGCTAAGGTAAAGAATATTTCACTAGTTACTTCTTCTAACTCAATTATTTGATCATCTGAAATAAATAAAACAATATTTTAAACTCCAAATTTATTATCTTTTAGGTAAGTTTGTAGTTAATACAAAACAAAATACAATTTTTAAATAATTAGGAACAAATCCTGATTGGAACATTTTTACCACAAGTATTTAACTACGTTTTCTTTTTGCTTTGAACAAACTAAATATTCTACAAAATAATATGCAATATATTTTAATTTTAATTACATATTTACATCTTAGTTATCAGCAACAATCAATATATGGAATGAGAATTTTTTGACTTTTTCATTAGTAATTATAATTATCAATTTAGAATATAATTCATGTTTAACTCACCTTTTAACAATTGAAGTAGAGGTAACATTAGTTCACAGCCAAAAAGTCGTGATCGTTCCCCCGCGTTTGAGAAATCTCCACTACAATTATCTTCACGCAGTTGAGCTCTAATTAGCTGGCAAGTTGCAATAATCACAGCTTCATTTGAAGAATTTGACTGTAAAATGTCTTTCATAATATCGCCTATACCAATAATTTTAAGTTCCTAAAAATGTATATACTTAGTAAGAACATTTTCTTTTCCAATATTTTATAAATGTTGATATTAATAAAAACAAAATAATATAAAAATATGACAATATTGTTAGTTTAACAACAATAGTTAATTAAATTTAAAAAAAATGTTATAGGTAGTGGAATTTATTTTTGTTTATACGTTATAGATACCTCTCTTTCATCTTCAAGTTCACTAATTGTTTTGAACCAGGATAATTGAGCTAATAGCACTTTTTCATCTTTGGTATTCTTCAACAATTCAACCATAATGTCTAATGCTTTACCATACACAACTTGTCCACCTGTAATATGTAGTTTGATGTAGTTTGATGAACAAAATGTATAGAAGGAATTTAAAAGTTGGAATAAATATGAGAATATAAATGAAAATTTATATAATGTATTACAGTTTATTAATCAGTAATTACATACATAATTTAAGGTATAACTTCTTAATGTGCTTATAGATTTTACCTACATAGCAAACAGATAATTTAAACTTAGCCCACACCATAGAAACCATAATAGATTGTATCATATAAATATAAATTACCTCCAAGGAGTGAATCAAATGACTTAATCAATTGTGCTTTTTGATCAACATCAAGTTCAGCAAGCCTTTCCAAATATCCACACACAATATTATAAGCACCACTCAACTTGGACAAATGGCGGCCCTCGTGTGTTTTGCATTCATTTTCAACAGTCAAAAGGTTACTCACAATCTGTTCCTTTATCGTTTCATCCCATACAGAAGTTTCATAATAAGTTTTTAATTTAAAGAGTGCTGATGGCAGTGGATCCGTAGCAATTTCTATGTTGATTTTAATTCCGGTCATGTCCATTCCCTAAAACAATTTTAGAATAACAACATTTTATATTTCTGACCAAGGAATCAAAAATGAAACACACCATTTGTTGGAACTGGCTGATTGTATCTTTTAACGCCTCAGAATAGTTCATGTCTAATAAATCCATGGTCTCATTCACAGCCTCGTCGAATGCTTTCTGATCCATTGTTATTTCAGTCGTAAATAAATCAACAAATATATAAAATATCGTATGTAACGTGTTGTAATATTTATTATTCCGGAGTATACAACTTTAAAAATGAAAAAATTATTTAAATATTAAATTGAGTTCTAGCACAGACCACAGTTGTAGATACCAAATATAATAAAAATATTAAAATAACAATTTCCATAGATAAACTCATGGATTGTTATCTGTTATCAGACAGCTGATAACGACTTGAGAGAGAGATAAAAATTGGTTACCACTTACCGTCAAGCAGCTGTTACTACAGACTTCTGTTACCTCACTTACCTATAGCCACGATTTAAGATATTATACTAAAATATATCTATAAAAACAAAAATAAATACCTATTTAAGTATAACTTAAATCATACCAATCATGGTGAGTAGTACTATAATAGTACTATTATAGAAGTCTGTGCAGTCAAGGTGTATTCATACAAACTATCAACACCTATTATAAACCTATTCAATATTTCAATATATCTTGTCGAAGACGTGCTCTCTCTCTAAAGTCGAAAGATGTTGTAGAATATGACTTTTTTTTCTATTCATTACAATAAATTATTGAAACAACCATACTTAGATTACATAGTTAAATTCAATAAACATAATTTGAATAAATATTTAACCTGAAGTAGGTAAATTAAGTATTATTTAAAACGAATACCTAAGTACAAGTATTTTATTAACAATTTTAATGTTTCACATTTTTATTATTTTGGTCAAAAAGCTTGAAAATGTACCTAATAGAAAGGGTCTTCATAAGTTCTTCTTAAAGCAATTAAAAAATATTATTAAATAAATTGGTACACTTTTGTGTTCCGGTATACAGAAAATACCGCCTGCAGCCCTACATAAATACCTATATGAAATACAAAAAGTTCTGGATACTGGTACCTATACCTAATTGGTTGACTAATATTTATGCGCTTGAAGTGACATGTTCAGTGGTACAAGTTGTTCAATTATTATAATATAATAATTTGCATAAACGTTGTTGTATATATAAATACAATATAAGTCACTATTATAGTCAACACTTAACAACTCAAGATTAGGTTAGGTCAACGAATAAAATCTATAAAAATATAAATCGAAACCAGAGACAAAAATAAATTTAATATTTCTACTTGGTTATTGGGAGAAAACAATATTAAGTACCTAACTATGTATAGTTATTGCATTCATAGGTCGATGCTCAAAAACGATTGTTGATATTTAAGTTTTATGGTTTTCATTAAACTTTAACTTTAAAGTATTTTAGAATTATTTCCAATCTCAAAATATTAATATATAATATGATTTTTATTTTACTATCTCCCGCAATCTCGTCGACTCAAAAATGTACACGCGTGATACCATAGAATAAAATATATAAGTAATCCCTATGGTTCCTCGAACTTTCGAAATCATTTACGTCTCTCTCTCTCTAGTCACTTCCTATAGTCTCTCTCTGTACATGTAATAATGTAATGTATTATGGTATAATACAGAGCACACCATATATGACATTTTATATACCAAAAAATTATATTTTAGTTTCTTAGAAACTTTTGATTCCGTAACAAATAAAAATACCTATGTCGTACCCCAGTGGAATCCTTTTTATGTGCTATTCAGTGCCGGATTTAGAACAGGTGCCGCCTTAGCCTTTTTATATTATATAATTAATTAATTTACACAGTTTCATAAATACATAAAATATTTATATGATTTTTTTTTCAATTTCTTACAAAATTTGCCACCCTAGGCTCCGGTCTCACGGGCCTAGGCGTAAATCCGACCCCGGTGCTATTGCGTTTTGGCCATCATGTGTGTTCAAAATAAAATAAATGTGAAGAAAAAGAGAGACTTTGCATCCATGTTGAATTGTAAACAGCTTGTCATTATATGTCACACTCACACGTAAAGTTGATTTCGATCATTCTTATAGCATATAATCATAATATTATATAAACATTTATATTTTAAAATGGGACACATAATATAATCACCTTGGCGAAACTAGGGTAGGTACAAGGTGTCAAAGTACATTTAATATTATTATTGTTTCGATTACGGCTGCAAAATGTGACAAAACTAGGCAACGTATAAGTACCTATCATCTGAAAACCATATCATGTCTGGAGGAATTATTAAAAATGGTATTATACACTATAAGTCAGAGTTGGAAGAGAGAGAGAGAATTATCATCTAAATACATATTCCAATAAACATATATTCGAAATTCGAATACAATTTTGTTTATTTGATTTTTTAAATGAAAATGTATTCAAATACATCAACTTAACCTACCTCAACTATACGTATATCCAACCTAACAAAATATACCTATCTCATAATACATTTAGAATACAATATAGTTAATAGTAATACATTTTATCACTTTCTTTTGTTTTTCCCAAAAACTATGCTTAGAAATTCGAAAAATTGACTATTATAGAATTGGTATACGCTCTATTATACCGCACTGCTGTGATCGATTTCCAATGAGTTGAAGTGCCGAAAGAAACTTTTTGAGCTTTTATGACAATTGCAAATTGCGTTTACCGAAAGGACACATGCTATACTTCTCGAGGTCTAAAAAAATCTAATTCTTTTCATGATTTATTCATTTATTAGTTTATACATTTTATACACAAACATAAACGAAAAGCAAATAAAAAACAACGCGTGTGTTATCGACAAAACTACATTTATACATGGAATTTAGAGGTAATTCGCACGAAACTCAAAAACTGCGTACTTACTTCAAAGGGATACCTTATTTATTAAACTGGAGTTTTAAATTAAAAAAAACGCGTACTCTCGTGTATAAACGTAAAATTGAATGCTTGAAAATTAGAGCGAAATATTCATAATTAACACATTTTTTAGTGATAATAATATATTATACACTGCATTTACAATTAACTGCAGGGTACGATAATAATAAATAATAATAATAGTATGCGAGTAAGTGCGCTGCTTCAGCAACACGCCGGAGTTTCACGAGTGTATTCCGATTTCCGTGTGCTTTTGGAATAAGACATCACCCGAGTGCGTCCCAAGAAAAAAAGTTCATATTTTTGACGTAACCCAAGAGCGTCCCTAGAAAAAAGATAGTAATATTTTTAACGTAGCTCGAATGCATCCCAGTGCATTGAGTTACTCAGGGTGCCCCCCCCACCAAGAGGCGTGGTTGTTATTATTGTGGTTATCACGTCATGTTGAGTTTGGATGAGTCATGAGTGTACTAATTTTGTAAAATATAAATATAAATTTTTTTTTATATAATTCGACTCACTCAATCATATTTTTCAAACTATTTTCTAGTTAAAATTTAGAAAATATTTAATATTATGAAGTCATTATATATGTACAAAAAACGGTTCTAAGCAAAGACGGTCTGTCAGCCTATATTACTAATAGTATATTTAATGATATTAATATATTATTGCTGAAAGTAATTTGTTTTACTTTTATAGTAATGCCTACTATTTGCAGGGGCCTTAAAGTATTTTATTTTACTGTTTAACATTAATTTATGTACATATTCCATCTTGAAATAAACATTATGTCAATTTTATTAATATGAATAAAAATTATAACATTTTTTAACACAATATTATAGTTTTGCTACTACATCCTTACAAAAAACAATACGAAAACGCATCACGAAAAGTTTAAAAATTGTACTTAATGAATAATAATAATTCTTTGAACATTTCACTGTGCATACAAAATAATAGATATTACTTAAACGTAGATAATAGGGATGAAAAGTTTTAAGTTTCTAGGTAGCAACAATACTGTAAATATTTTAATTAAATATAGAACATTTATAATGTATGTATTTATTTAAATATAATATTTATATTTTATAAATTAGTTTGATGTAAGACTGTCTTCAGAGGAATGGTTCTCGGTAAATTGGAATTGAAAAATGAGATGTATATACAAAACATTTTGTATATAAAGGTTCTGTACCATTTTAGAATCGTATACTTTAATAAATTAATATTATAATGCATATTTTATGCGCTGACGCACAGTAAATAGGTAAAAATAATCACAATTTAAACCAAAGTATCGGAACTATTACTAAACTTTATTTTTTATTTTTTTGAAATCACTTTTGTTCTTTCATTATAAATAAGTCCATTTTATCTAAACGTCTAAAACAAAAAAACAGAAAAGATAAAGATGTTAAAAAGTATTGAAATATTTTACATTTTAAATAAAGCTAAATTAATTTACCTGAGTAATTTTATTTTCTTCTATCGACTTAATAATGTTATTTCATCCATAAATACTTCTGTACTATCTTTGTTGTTCGGAAAATAATAATTTATTAACGCTTGTATTTTTTTTATTAGCACTAGTACTATTTGTTGTTGCAAAACTTGTTACAGCTTCTGATATATTCGTTTGGTCGAATAATGAGTATTCTTGGACTATAAAATATTTTTCAAATACATTTTCTACGTAAACAATTGAACAATTAATACCCACAATATAAATTGCATACTTATATATATTTTAAGATTTACTATCAGCATTATTATGACCCTATTTGTGTCATTTGATACATGATACATTTTTGACTTGAAAAATAAATGGCTAATCTCAAATTTCTTGATTCCTTTTGTAAAAACTATGCAGGAAAAATACTTAAAATTAGTATGCATTTTATAAAATATAAAATAAAACTCATTACTATGTAGTTTTTTATTTTATCATCCCATTAAAATTTTACACAAAAATAATATTAATAGAATAATTTCAATGTATTATAGAATATTTTTTTGTTGAGGCAATTGCCTTCAGAAGAGTACATTGGCACGCTACTGATTATGTACACTTTAAAGTAAAAACTAAGAGGTAGAAGGCAGATATCTAAGCACTTGGGGGATATAATTATAGACGTATTAGTTTGCTTGATGAAAAAACATGAACATTTAATACAAGGTTCCTCATCAGTTTTTAGTGAAAATCAAAAAAAAAAAAATGATCATAAATCCATAGTAATTTTTTATAAGCGCCTAAAGTTACAATTATGACAAAATATGTCAAAATCACGAAAATTATTGCAAATTATTTTGAGTTCAAAATTCAAAAAAAATTTTATCTTTATATCTAAGTTTTGAAAATGTAATAGAAAATTTTTCATAAGTTCATGCAGGTACCTTTTATATAAAAAAAGTTTATTTTAGAATCAAATTAATTTTTGATGAGCGTTCGAAGTTCAAGTATTTAGTTAGTTTTGAACATTTGAAATATTTGGATCTATAATGTAGTAAGTTAATAACGTAAAAATAAGAGTATAATTTAAAAGCCACACTTGTAAGACATATTAAATTGTATTAAAGGTTCAGTTAAGGACTTGTATGATTTTCTGCTCTTAAGTTCTGGAGAATAATATCTGGTGCATAAATTAAAACTACACTATTTTCTTCCTCTAGATGTTCGGAGGGCTTTTAAAGGTCATCTATTCGAGAATTTGGTAAAATACAATTAAACACATTAAATTCAATACGGTTCAATGTAAGATGTACATATAAATATAATATAATGTTTAAAAAAATATGTTATAGGTATATATTGTGTACAAATGTGCCGTATGGAGTACACTCTTACCCGGTTGGCAGCTGCCCAAGGATGACTATGCTGTAGTAGAATAAGGCGTGACACAAAGCAATTAGGTGCTCAAAATGCGCGAATCAAAATAATAAAACACACTGATCACTGCTCGTTAAAAAAAGTCCAATTATTGTCGCTCGTAAGATTCAGTATTGGTAGGTATTGTTACTAGCGAATGAACTGGCTAAAAGGACACGGTCATGTTGACCAGAGAGTGGCAGGCGGCTTTATCAAAGGTTTTTACCTATCAACTAGTTCACTCTTCGGCGGCAAAGACTCTTTACGGCCATCCCTTTTCTCTGGTGGCGTATTATAAAAAGGCTACGAATGCGTGTTGATTTTTTAACCCGTGATCGTATAATTCTACGGATTGCATTTTTTTGTCAGTTAAAAAGGGTTTTGTTGGAAGGGTGTCATATTTCTACGCACAACAATCTGGCCGTTGTTTATTTATCTGTTACATTTATGTTTGCTACAAAACAATGATTTGTGAGTATATATTATCATTACAATAAAAATACAATTTCGGACGAGTAGTTTATTAGCAGGGCTTGAAACCGATTTTGGATAACGATTTTGAACATCATAGTTAAGAACCGAAATCGATATTAAAACCGAAAACGAAATCGAAATAAATCAATACCGGTAATTAAACCCGAAATCAAAATCAGAAAAAATCAATACCGGTATCCAAAACCGAAATCGAAACCAGAAAAAACAAATACTGATATCAAAAACTAAAAACGAAATCCGAAAAAATAACATCAATATCCGAATTGGAAATCGAAAAATTATAACATTAATCTGTAGCATTTAAATAGCTCTAAGCATTAAAAATATACCTAATTGAGAAAAATCGGATAAATAGAACATTTGTTTAACTCAATTTCAACATTCTGATGCATCTCAAAAAGAATCGAACAAGGGCAAAGGCCGTGCAGACATACCTCGGTGACGTTTTACGGATAACCAGGTCCGTGACGACCATTACGAGTGGTAGAGGACCTGCCTATATTTTGTAAATCATATATTAGTATTTCTTTAAATCTAATATTCATTGAACATTACATTTTGCATTAATTGGTGTCTGTGTTGTATCCTCGCCTATCACACAACACCAATATTACGACCAAACAACGAAAATCAACTATTGAAGTCATCGCAGTCTCTGGACTCTGAAGTCGAGATCTAGAAGCCGTGATGAAAACCCAGTAATTGTTAAACGTAGACGTCGATCATTATCTTGCAGGACGAAGACATTTGCGCACGGTTTGCAGCACATAGTCCGAACGTTTTTTTTCTTTTTTGTCGTTTCGAATATTATAACACATGTATATATTATTATATGCAATTAATACATTAGTATATGTATAATATACTTGTATAACGGATATTATAAATTATAAACAAATTACTTTAAAAGTAAAATTTATAATGTCACGAACACAAGTTGAAATAAAAAATAAAATGCCTTGTAGTCATTTAGTTTGTATATTTTGTATTATATTTGTTTTATTAATAAACGCCGAAACGCTTTTGTGAAATTAGTTTATGGTGTGTGAAAATTGTAACGAAGTACTTTCGGTTTTTTTTTTGTATAGCCGATTACTGCTATAGAAGAAAAATTCACGAGAAACCTTTCAATATTGAGTTTTTAAGTTTGTTTTTTACTTGAGAGTTTAGCGTTTTAAGTTCAGATTTTGACAAAATTGCACATTTAAATGAAAATTAAGGCGATTTGTTCCACCATCGATTTTAGTTATTTGGTTTTAATTAAAACTTTTCACTATTGCATCGTGTATTTTCTGTACACGACTACATTTTCAAAATATTTAGACTTAGATCTTAAGGTATATTTATAATAACCACGAACCTATAGTATATTCACACCGTGTTGGTCGTTGCGCCTACAAGACAGTGTCGTTTACAGTTTTAAAACGTGTGACAAATTCGTCTCATTAAAATTACAGTGTTTGTCTACTGCAGCAGTATAACATATCATCACGACATGTGCATATTATTATTGTTGAGGCGTTGCATCACGCAGAATATAATAATAATATGGCGTTCGGTAGCGGATTGTAGGCGATGTTCAGCAAATTCGGGCGTTTAAACGCCTGCACGCCGAGTCGTAAAATATATAATTTAAACGAATGCAAATTAATTTCGACGTCTTCGCGGGCCGTCGTAATGCAATTCCGGCATTCGCGGGTTAATTCGAGTCGACGGCGGTGGCGGAGGTATGTGGAGGTATATATATATTATTATCGCGAGCTGAAGCTGGAAAACGAAAAAATTTATGAAAAATAACGTCGGATATTATTTTATCATGCGACGGCGGCGTCGACGGCGGCGAACAATGGCGGACCGCGCGTGCATGTATATAATATCTCAGCGTGTTTACATAATATTTATCATGAAATTGTACATCGTACGCATAGTCTATGCATCACATTATAATATTATTACATTGTTTTAAACGGTCATAATATATTGGTGCGCAGCTGGCCATGGCGAATACTGCGAAAAAATAAAATATATAAAATACCACGCGGACACGCGTTCGACATTCATAAACATGTTATATACATAATATTATATTGTATACCTAGCAATAATAATTCGCATCGACGGTCATCGAGTAGAGCTGCTAGAATATAAAAAAACAGACACGTCGACACCGATCGTCGTTAAAAAAAATAAAATAAAATCGTGAACGCGTATCGCTGCGGGCACCGTAAAAATGGCGTTGTCCAGCTGTTTGTTTAACGATATGAGGATGAAAATAATATAATACCAAAGCCGGACCGCGTCAATTAAAAAAGCGCATACGAAATAAAAATGATAATCTCGTACTTTCTTTCATATTGTTTATTATTATATATACATATAACCTAAGACGGACCAGCTCAGAGACACTCGTATACATTATACTATTTTATTTGTACTTTATGTTTCTTCGTATTTTTAAGCATATTATTTTATTTTACTGCGATGCAATTTTTACAATAGAATTACATCTTTCCTACCATGGCGATGATCTTATTAGTCACAATAATAATAATAATATTGTAGTATAACACTGTGCTCAGGTACGTATATTTTAATTTCAGAATCGGAAAACAGTATACTTTTTGAAAAATTTTAATGAATGCAACTTGATGAATTACAGTGAAACTTCAAATAACTCGAACCGGTTGGAGACAAAAAAAATTTCGAGTTATAGAAAAATCGTATGTACGTACATACATAGACGCAGGAGCAAAATCATTCTTTTGAGTAATCGAAAATTCGATTTATAGACGTTCGAGGTTCCACCGTATATTTTTTTTATTAATAATATTGCAGTTGTAACGAACCGCACTAACCCGCTCGTCTGAACTTACTATTTCTTTTAATGAAATCATTATAAACCATTATATTTTTTAGAAAAGTATTCTGCTTTTAAGTATGAAAAAACAAATAAATATAAGTCTCCAAAACAGTTAATAAGAAATTTAAAAACCATAATTTATCCACTACGGATAAGACAATAAGACATATTATATATTATATTTTCCTTTTATAAAAATGTACAGTGTTATAAACACTTCTTAAAATCCATACACTGTGATTTTTTAATAAAGCTATATTTGCACGGATCGTTCCATTAAATTCGTTTGGAATCCATTATTTATGAATATATATATATATAAATCATCAATAATTTCCGTCGATACGGTCCGTTGAGAATAAATCCCTCGAAACACGATATCACCACATCCCACTTCCAGGAACCAATATGGAGTTTTATAATTTTATATATAATATGTACCGCACGAGTACGACGATTCGCGTTATGTATAGTATTTTTTTTTTTGTTCGATTGATAATTCCCCGCACCGTCGCCTCGACGACAACCGATGTTTTATTCGGGTCAATTCGCAGGCGTCACTCCGTCACACATCAGTAATTGTACGTAAATAAAGGGTTTTTTATTTTATATACACAAAAAAAGTTTTAAATGTTTTTACGAGGACCCCTGCAAGGGGTTAATTCGGGCGCAAGGCATAATAGACATTATTATTGATATTAATATATCATTGTAATAATATGCGCGTTCTATATTGTTGAACTGGCGGTCGGTCGAAGTGTTTATTATTGTACCTACACCGCTATTATAATATTGGTATAATATTATCATTATAATATGTGGTTATTGTAAGCGAAACGTTTGGTTAAAGTCAATCATAATATTGGTTTATTATGACGTTTCGCGTCCTTTATAATATTATGTCAATCGCGTTGACCGGACAATAATAAAATAATAATTATATTATATTATTTTAATATATAGAAACCCAAAGCGGTGTCGAAAACAATGACAACGATACACAACAAAGTGCCATAAAATATATATTATATAGCCATATAGGACCCGCTATTATGTGGTTTTCCCACAGGCAGACATGACGTGTATGATAACAAAAAACATTAATGTAATTTTTATGCAGTGTATTTTTTTCTAGAAGAAAACGCAAAAATATTACGATATGATAATATACGACATTGTATGGCGATCGCATAATATTATATTCGCGTTCCTTTGGGTTCTTTTTTTTTCCTCTTGTTCGTATTATATTAAATATATAATTCAATCGCTCGGGAATACAGACAGTGCTACAGTGTTGATGTGATGCCTACACAGACACTACAGTGTTGATACCCATGCGACTGCCGCTCCGCGAACAATGAACAAGCGACCGTTCAAATGGAGTCCTCTGGCCATGATAGCGCCCGTCTACTACGCGTGCAAATTGTTCGGCATTTTACCGGTCAACTACGCCAACTGTGGAAAAATTCCGTACAGAAACACGGTACACTTCATAGGGAGGAGACACGAGAACGGTGAGGTTATAAAAACGTCCGAATCACCGTACCACGACGACGGCGTTCTTACTAAATATTAATGTTTCTGTAATAATATACAATCAAACGGCTGATAATGCCCAGCTTTCTTTCTGTTAGGACAATGTTAGGTTATGCCTTATAATATATCCAAGCGTCACTCGCCCGGTTGTTATTGCGGAGTCGACAGTT
Source organism: Neotoxoptera formosana (assembly GCA_022818045.1). Classification (NCBI taxonomy): domain Eukaryota; kingdom Metazoa; phylum Arthropoda; class Insecta; order Hemiptera; family Aphididae; genus Neotoxoptera; species Neotoxoptera formosana. The sequence continues at coordinate 2,765,990 of CM040631.1, read as the reverse complement.
ACTAATAAACGAGCCTTGATTAACTCTATTTCTTGTTAAAAAATCACGTACTTATTTCGAATGGATTACAATATAATAATAATATATTATTATATTTTTGACGACCTCTGTCAATAATAATTAGTGGGATTGTGATAACACGGCGACTTGAATAGGCAATTTAGCTACATGCCTCCGTCATGTTCGGTGCGGTGCGGTATGGTGTTTTTTTAAAATTTATTTACGATTAATTGTAATTAGTATAGTCGCTGTTTAATCCATCCGTTGGATGATTCGAACCACCAAACACCTATACGGACAAAATTCTTAGAACCAAATCAAACATATTATACAATTAACAATTGAACTTAATAATTATTAAAGCTGTCATTGAATTCAGATTTCGTTTTATCAGGACAAAAAACTTTACGTTTAGTTTGTCGATTATCCGGAATAAGTAAGTGGCAACTAATGTATATAGTATATATTTTTCAAAACCAAAACTATATAATTGATTGAATTAAAAATTGATCTATTTATTAATTATAACCATTTTGGTTAAAACAATCAAATAATATAATAATATACGTACCATCAAAAATAATTTAACTAAATAATTTTTACTCACTTTCAAACTCACAAACCTTTGTAAAATGTCCAGTAAAATTACTCGTGAACTGTAGTAGAGGTAGATGTAGAGCGTTATTCCCATAATGAAATGCATTTTTACAAGTTACCACGCCCGTGGTAAAATTAATCAATATAGTGTCAACAATTTAAAAATGTATTCACAACTAGGTAAAGAATTGTTTAAGGTAAATCAAACAAAATATAAAAATAATTAATTTTGATTTTAGCGTTATTTAAAAACGCTATTACACCCCAGTAATAATTGGTCACCTCCAAAAATTTGCTCCCTCAAATCGACAATCCCAAAAAACAAAATGCCACCATCAAATCGAGAACAGTGACACTTATGAGGAGTGGTGACATAATTCATTGCTCGCTGGCCTAATGTTGCAGGTTAGCGCATATATTGGATTGTATAAAGAAATATAATTTGTATAAATAATAAATATTCATACAAACTATTACACTATTGCAACACCCAATTAACACACAGTAGAATTACTAAAATTCAAGAAAGGATAATTTATTATATTTCATATATTTCGATCATAACGTGTAAGACGTGTTTAGGTCCTTGTAATGGATACACATTTTATCGATGTCGTGAAATGGAAACCATTATTTTACATTTAGTGTAGTTTATGTTCTATTTTATTATAGAGTATTACCAATATAATTATTTTTAATTGAAGTCTAGTTCATACAGTGTTTATTAGTAAACACTTTTATAATATGTATAGGTATGTTTATGGTTCATTTATTATTATCATTTATATTTTTAAAAAAGGAAAAATGTCTGGCCCGGTGAGTAGAATCTTTGAATCCGGCCTTGTGTGTACAATATTAGTGCTTATATTTTTATTATTTAGATGTAGATAAACAACATATAAATGCTTGTTGTATTATAGTTTTGCAGATGTGATACCTACAGCAAAGCAATTAAAACATGACTATTTTATTAATGTTCACCATTATCATTTTAGTTATGTAATGAACGTGTTATGTGTGATATTATTTTATAAATTACATTTATACCTTATTATTACTGTATTATTTTGTTAATTTGTTATAATAACCCAATGTTATTATCCAAGGTCACCCGGAGAGGGTTGCAAAAGAGGCCACTTGACTATGGTATTAAGCAAATGATATTCTAAACTTGCAGTGTTGGGGAATAACTTAACTCAAAAGTTACAAGTTACTGTAATGAAATTACTTTTTAATTAATTTAATTGTAAATTCATTGCGTTTCGTTGTAAATTAATTAAATTTCATTATAAGTAATTTATAGGTAATATTTAAGATATCTTTTTCCTGATTATTTTGAATAGTTCCAACAATTTCCTATTTTGACACTCTCCAAAAGTACCAACTAGATCCAATTTGATGCCAGAAATAATTGTCAAATTTGATTATCCACTGTGATGATGCGTCATAATATTCTATCTATTCTGTGATTATAATACACAATTGCCTGCAGTGTTACAAGATGCACGACACTAATTATAATAATGTATTATGGCAGTTCGCGACGGATGTTTTCACGTGAGCAACAGCGGCCTGGCACTGTGGGCCGCCCAGCTGGCACTGCAGACGTGGGCGTTCGTCCGGATGTGCTTCTACCTGGGCCACACGCTCGTGCAGCGCCAATCGCTCAACTGTTCCCGGGACAACTATTGCAGCGTGTTCGGCATGTTGCTGTCGCACACGGTCATCAGCCCGATCGTCGTGTCACTGGTGCTGGTCCGGTTGCCCCAGTCCGTCGACGTGCTCAACATGACCGCCCGGCTGCTGCTCCGGTCCAGGTACCCGCGCCGCCGTCTGTCGACCAACGCGTACGTGGTCGTCCTGTTCTCCGCCGTCATCGTCTTCAAGCTGGTCACCACCGTCATGAGCATACCGCAACGGTACCCCACCCTCTACTACCCGTACTTTACCGCTTACATGGTACCCATCGTGTTCATAAACCTGGTCAGCATCCTGTGCGTGGTCGCCCAACAGTCGTACGAGGACATCAACAGGTTAGATCAGGTCGTATACGCTGCGCGTTTCCGCACAAGCCAGCCCCTCGCGGTTGCGAGACCATTGTGTTGCTTTTATTTTCTTTGTTAAGGATTTATTGTCTATTCCCTATTTAAAGGTCGACTTAAGTCTGCATAATAGGTCAAAATCTAATATACCTACCTATATTATTATTGATTATTAAACTACCACACATTCCTAATTCTTAAAATGAAAGTCTGAACATTCTTAGACCAATTCTATAGGATAACAATATAATTTAATGTATAAATAATGAATCAAATGTTGATGGTAAGAAATAAAAATAAAATTATAATTTATCGATATTTTATATCATTACTTGCGTGACTGCGAAATACTATACTATACTATACTTATAGGTGCTCTCGGAAATACCAGCAAAACTTGTATAGATAGTAATAATAATTAAAGAACATTATCATTATTCTAAACGTTAATATAAAATAATATAATATATATTATATTATTATATACATCAATGTAAAATATAAATATATTAGGTTGTGCTGGATCCCGACTGAAAAGAATCGATATTAGTACTCAAATACCTATACACAAGTTGATTTAATATTATTGTAGGAATATAAATTACTTGTGTCTGTTTTTAAAATAAAGATAAATGTGTATAAGATAAATAACACGAGAGCTGAGCCTCCTCTTAAAAATGTTGGCCTAGTAATATTTTTAATCTATGATATACTTTATGGTTTATGCACGTACAACTATCTAAAGACAAATTTATTCTTATATTAATATAATCGAAAAACAAAAATAATATATGAATATTCAAAATGAACCTAATCGAGAAGATTAAAAAAAATAATAAATTAGATTTATTTTTAACGGTAAATGCCGGGGCAAACAAATTAAATGTAAATAGATAAGTTGATAAAAAAAAAACTCAAATTAGTGCTCCAAGTTAACAAAAAATTAAAATCAACTTAACTCGTTAATGCTCAGCCAAAGACTGATTACTGCGATGATTAGTGATGGTTCATATTTGGGTCTTACTACGGAGTTAATTTGTCGTTGGATGCGATGTCAGCCAGCTGCATACTTTCTCGAGCTCCGTTTTATTCGATGGATGAGATCGTGCAACTGTTGCCGACATAATAATATAATATAATATAGTTTGGCCCATTGGTACGGGCGATGTTCGCGTTGGGTTAGGTTAAGTCACGTGTGGGCTATAAATAAAAACGTAGATGGTGGCAATAATCAAATAGAAAAGTGATAGATATTCTAAGGGAAGCCGATTATTAGTTTTGAGCCGAGAAATTTGAAGAATTTGTTCTAGACCGGTCGCCAACACCACTACTAGGTATACGCCTATTAATTATACTTATAGTGACCCGTAATAATTAAAGCACACATGGCGGCGTACGTTTTAATTACGGCCCGGATTTCAATGCAAAGTGCATTAGTTTTTGGGTGCTCTTGGATAATACATTCCAAGTACATAATTCGTTTAATGTAACAGATACTTCAAAGGTAGAACTTTTGATTAGCATTTGTAGTAGGTTATTTTAGTAGTAGGTTATCTATTTTGCTATAATAGTTTTTAGGTATTTTTCGTTCGTATCAAATGTAAATTGTTCTATATAAGAATGCGATATCGTCTTTATGTAATATCTACATCCGTTATCAGATGTGGTGTCTAACAAATGAGTGGGACTCAAATAAATAATAACAATTTCGTCAGTCGGAGATATATTGCGATTGAATTTATTTCCAGTATGCTGTTTATTAATTATTGTGCGTGCCTAAGTTTGGTATTTTTTTTTTATTATTGTTTGTTTGGTATGGATAAAAAAGTATTAAAAATTACCAAAGTTAAGCGATTGTATCCCCGACGCTTGCGGATGTGAGTGTCTATAAAAATATGTTTAGTCATTTTTAAGGGGATTGTTGCCTTTTAAAGGCTTTTTATTATGAAATGTTGATTATTTTTTGATAGGTTTTAGAGCAATATACACCCTAAATGTATTACATTCTTCTGCTGTTGGATATGCGACACTAATTATTTGTCGCGGAACGAAAAATGTAGATTCGATTAAGTCGATGATCAATATTAAACGTGTTCGGCTTTGGTAACACTGCATGATGTAGGTAATATAAGTATACCCGTGCGTCGAATAACGACATTTTAGTATGCATAATAGTTGAGTACAATATAATATAATAATAATTATAACACACATTTTTTTCAATATATTTTGTTTTCGACTACCCTAAAAAGAATCAAGCGACGAAAACGTGCTGAATCAATAATACTAAACGCACATATTATTTTAAATATTATCATACTCACAGCACTCTACTATCAGCTATTTTATGAATATTTTTGTCATTGTATTTATATTTCGTAGAGAATTAGAAGAGCTATGCGAAGTGAGTTCAAAGACTGAACGAGCGGTGCGGTTAAATGCACTAATGAACGATCACTGGTTTGTGGAGGATTACATGGAGACCATGTCGGACACATTTGGACCAGAATTGATATTCACAATAATGGATATTTACGTGCAGCTGTTGCTGTTCATGTACGTAATGATATGGGACACGGTTGTCCGTCGCGTGTTTAAGGACAACGCATATCCATATATCAGTGGCATCATCGAGTCGAGCATTATTATAGGAAAATTCATTTACCTATGCTATAGATGTGATTCTTCCGTCAAAGAGGTAATTATTGAAGATAAATTTTTAAACATATTATTTGCTTGTTTATTAATACATTTAAAGAGCAGAATAGCTCTTTGAATATAATAATAATTGTGTTATGATTTAAATACAGAATATTACTAAAAACTAAGAATAATTGAAACATAAAAGTATCAAAACGTTGTCTTCTTAAGTTTAGCGAATCCAGAGCAATTGATAGCTACTGAATGGTTTTATTGGAGATTCTGTATAATATACGTTTATTTGGGACAGTAGCAACTTTAAAAAAAATTTATATTGTACTAACTCAAGACTCTCTAAATACAGTGGGCGCCACTTAATGTAATCACTTTGGTACTGAACAAAACTGAGAACATAAATTGTTGCATATATTAGCATTTGATTTTGAATTCAATACACACATATAAATATTGTTAATATTTGTTAAGTAGTTTTTAAATTCGAAGAGTTGTATGTTGCACTCCTCTTCGCCAAACGCGTAGGGCCTCCCTTCTTTCAGAATGACTTAATAAGGTTTTTCTGCATCCATTTCTGACTCAAGCTCAATCTTTTCGTTTTAAATTTCTTCAAGTTCATTTGTTTGTGAAAAGCATGATAATATCTTCTTCGGTATAAAATTGTGTCAGTGTGTAGTAGGTAGGTATATTTTCTTTGATTTTCAGCCAATTTTCAAAATCTAAGGCCATTACTTTATTTTTTGATCTAAAACTGATAATATTTTGTGACTTATTGATACAATAATTGACATAATTTACATATAATATAAGTATTTATCCAGCCTATATTTATACTCTTCTACAACAATAAACGATTTATAAGATTAACCGTGATTATATAATACTCGGCGACCACAGTATGTATATAATATAATAGTTTATTCGCTGTGTTGTGATGCATCAATACACCGTCTAAGAATAGTGTGTACAGATCACTATATTCGCCCAATTTTTCACTAAAGTAATAGAATATATTATAATGTACCTATTATAATACATTTTAAAGAGAAAGCATTATTGGCCGGGTTTGAATAGCAGAACTTCGGATACGCTTTCCCCTGGGTCAACTAGATAGATTTGTGAATCGTTCTGCCTTTTTTTTTCGAATTGGATATTATTCTATAGGTACAGGATTACCGAAAGTTGTTTTTGTGATACTGCTTAATATTTAATCCTACCTAAAACGGGATACTTTACTGCTCGATGTTTTGTTATTTCAAAGTATCCTATTCCGAAAGAATACCTTTTCTCGTATAGATTATAGGAATTTGTTTACTGTTTTAAATAATATCTTAGTCATGTAAATATATTACAATATACGTTTTACGATCCAATCAGCGTTTTTGAAAAATAAATACTTGAATAAATGAACCAAAATTAGTCTCTGATCAGAACTTATAAGACATCGGACACGGACATCCTGTATATTATTTGAATTCCATACATTGTATAAATAGTATCTTCAATTAGTAAAAACAAACTAAAAACTTTCTTCAAACTGAACCTTCGGAAAAGAAGCCAAAATTTCGACGACCGAGAGAGACCGGTATTTTAGAGGTTTCACTGTATATTGATGTGTGTAGGTATTGTGAATATGCCATATATAGTAAAAAATAAAAATAAATAATACATTATGTGTGTACTGTTGAAATTGATTTCAGAGCAAAAAGATAATTTTTCACCTCAAACACTTGTCCTCGAACGTGTCGAATGATTTGAATTCTCAAACCATTGTTAGTATACAATCATATTATTATTATTATTATTATTATTGTGTAGGTACGATAATAAAATAACCGAAATAATATAAGTATAACTAATGGTTGGTGATATTGTGGTAAATATTTTATGAATTCATACACGACATGTGATTGTTATTTTTTAACACGGACGAAGGTAATAATGTAGTAATATTATGTAATAGTAATGCCCAATAAGTTACAATAATGATGCAGCCGCAAAGACTTACGCCTTAGTGCCCATCAAGTTTTCGCAACTTTATGCGATTCTGACCTCTGGGCTGTATATTATTATCATAATAGGTACTCGTAAATTGTGTCAACAATGACTGTCCGTCAGAAACGGTTCTAATTATTATTCGAATTGTAGTTCGTTTGCTTTCATTCACAGTTCAAAATATATTATAATATTGTATTACGTATATTATACGATTTTCGTATGCATTTCGCTTCATAGTATTGTTATCACATAATAATATAATATCTATTCGTATGTCATGCGTAATCTTATAATTATTGTTAAAACGATTAAATCAAAATTAAAAATCAAAAAATAACATTTAACAATACATTTTATAAATTCCTCGCTAATTTCATTCTGTCAATAGAGTTCTACCCTAAACAGTTTTCGTAGCTTTTCTCAAAACGATCAGATGGTTCGAACCTAATACAACTTAACATCTAACCTAGCATACTATTTCGGAGTTAAAAAAACATACATCGATCAAAAGAAAAATAAGGCTAAGAAAAAAAATGACAATATATTATTATTATTAAATACTCATACGGCAGTTGTATACACAATAATATAATTTTTACATCAGATAAAACCTGCGTTGTGGCTAATATAATATCATTTTATATAAAACAAATGTAATCAATAATAACCGAGCGATATTATTATATGGTCTATGTCTCCGACTGTCGTAACGCCGCAATACGTCCTACGATATAGCAGATGAATATTATAATAATAATATATACGAACGGAAACAGAGCAATGTATTATATTATTATTATTATATTAATATCCGCGCACGTTTCTCTCGTCTGCGAGTCGGAATCGATTTCTTCTTCCGATACGTTTGTTTCGCGTATTTTTAGGTACGTCCCGAAGTTTAGCAGTTTAGCGGTTTTTCACTGCAGTTTATTGTCGTTTTTAATGACGCCGTTAATCCTTTTACAAACACGCGTAGATGTATGTACAATAATAATATTATTATATAATGCGTAGCGCAGGGTCTGCATCGCACGGGTTAGCAGCTTTTAACAGCTTCGCGAATCCTTTTCGCACCGTTCTCGCGGGCTATGTTAATAATAATCGCGACGGCGGCGCCGCGCAGAGTTTAAAACAATATAATATAACAACTAAGCTACGGACTGTATTATTATTATTATTATTTGTTTTACGCCGTGGCGTTTTTGTACCGAAACATTCTTAATGAATTCGATTTGTTATATTATAGTTTGCCGCCGAGGCGCTGAACGCCGGTGCCGATGAGTGAGCGCGGAAAATCGTATTCTCGGATAAATAAAATATAATATCTATATCGGATATACGAGGTGATCCGTACGACACTATAATCGTCATTTCAGAAAAAACAAACATTTTTGAAAATATTCCTTTTACATAATTTTAATAGTCGTTACAAAACAACATTTTTGAAAAAAAAAATTATACACTTACAAATTGTTGTCGTTATCATTTTTTAAAATATTTTTACTCTTTCAAAACACATTTTTAGTTTCATGGTCCGAAGCGAAATATTAATCTTAGTACTTACAAATATCAAATTTTGGACGAGTAGTTTATTATGATAGTTATAAGTATTTAAAGTTTAGATGAGCTGACCAGCAGAGTAGTGAACCGACACTTTTTGGGGTACCCACTCCGCTCCATACTCATCTAAACTTTAATACTTATAAATCATAAAGTAATCGTCCAAAATTCGATTTTAATACATAAAAATACTTTTGAAAAATATTCTGCTTTTTAATAAGGAATTAAAAATGATTGTTGTCATAAAAAATAAAAAAAATAAAAAACGATAACGATAAAATATGTTCGTTAATTTTTTCTGGTCGAAGTCAGGTTAAACAGCTAGAATAATATTATATCGTTGATTGCAGTTTAGTGGAGAATATTACTTTTATTTGACCGTATACTTGTCACAAAATCTCTATGCTTTTACACATTTTTTTCTCTAGAGATAAATAATTAGGTACTGTTTTTGTATAGTATTATAAAGATAATCAATTTTTGAAAAGCATTTGTCATCTATTTTTTTAAATGTCATATTTTATTATTGTTATTAATACCTCCTGCAAATGTATTTTATACGGTTTGAATTTTTCTCGCTGTAAGCTTTTTTTTTTATAGAAATACAATAAACTTAGAATAAGTACATGTACTTTAAATTATTTTTATATAATATTTTTCCTTTATTACATTTTTATTTAAGAGTGAAATATTTAACCCAAGTAAATATGACAGGTGCGTTACCCCAGCACCCGTACTTTCAAAATCATGAATTGTAATCACTCAGTATATGTACTTTATTTTGTACAATTTTTTACAACCAAAATTAAATTTTGTACAACACTCAAACCCTCCCAAAATTCAAAATCCTTTTACGGGTGCTGCGGTAACGTTACCCCAGCACCCGGATCACTAAATTTTCACGAATTTCAACTTTGAACCGCACAGTATTATGTACTTTATTTTGTACAACTATCTAAGGTAACCCCCCACCCCCCCAAAAAAAAAAAAATACTATTTCATCTAACGGTCGTTATCGAGTATCTTGTATCAATATTGTATCTAAGATACTGCACAACCTTGTAGGTAGGATTAGTTGTTGTTGATTAATTTATAATTCTATAATTATTATAATTTTATCTTACTATTTAGATTCTAGAACATTTATGTTAATACTTTTTTAAACTTTGGCTTTTTCTTTTTTCTTGAATATCATTCTCTACTTAATTATAGAACTGTTTATTTTATATTTTTTCATTTTGTTTATTGCTCTCCATATAATCAATTTCTTCTTCTGTATAGACAACAAACATATTGCATAATATTCATTAGTAGGTAGGTAGGTAAATTACTAGAATAAAATGAATCTATTAGTCAAAATATTAGATACGTTTTGTTGTAGTAAAGCTTAGACGCGCGACAACACGAATTGACGAACTAGTCGACAATGTTGAATGTAGCATAATGCCCACGTTCGATGTACCAACTATCTAGTATCATTGTTCATTGATTATAAATAGTATTTATTATTGTACAACCTAAAATCAGATTGTATTAGACTATTTTTAGAGAAAAAATATTATATTTTTAACAATAAGATAACAATAATAAATTACAACTCGTAATGTTTGATTATTACAAGAAATTGGCCAGACAATAAAACGACAATATTAAAATACGGTATACATACCTACGGCATGACAACATTTATAAAATGATGTTTAATTTTGTTATTCTTATCAGAAAATAAATCATCAAATGTAAAAACGTAGTGATATTATATGAATGATTAATTTAACTATTGTTGAAATAATGTACCTACGTAATAAAATTTACATTATTTTAAAAATGTATATCTGTGTACCTAATATTATTTGTTGATTCTTTTTGAATTATAAATTCAAATTATAAAATTAATCAATAACAAATATTCCTACCTCTACAAGGTTGTGCAGTATCTACGATACAAGTATCTTAAATACAAGATTCTCGTTGAAATTCTTGAAAATTTAGTGATCCGGGTGCTGGGGTAACGTTACCGCACCACCCGTAAGATGAATTTAGATTTTGGGAGGGTTTGAGTGTTGTACAAAATTTAATTTTGGTTGTAAAAAATTATACAAAATAAAGTACATAATACTGCGTGATTACAATTCATGATTTTGAAAGTACGGGTGCTGGGGTAACGCACCTAAATATGACTTAATCTTTATAGTTTACAAAACCCTTCATTATAAACCTCTATTTTTAACTTAAACTTTATTTATAATTTCAACTGGTCGTTTTTAGATTTCAAATTATACCTCCATTTTTATTATCAATTAAAATGTTATCCTTGAAAAACGTTGGCTTTAATTGTCAGTGAATAAATCGCATTTATTTTCATATTATAATATATTTAAGTATCAATTTTGTTTTCTTTAATATTCTAAAAATATTCATTAACTCGTAGCTTTTACACTCGCAAAAAACGTATACATTTAATTAGGTATTAAACTCGGCACGGTGATGTACTTATTTACATTGTACGTTTTATTACTGAATCCAAGAGATTTTAAAATTAATGTCTAAAATTCTTATAAAACTATCCCAATATTACTGATTAACCTTCGACCTTATAGTTAAAACACTCTGTTTATAGCTGTTTAGATGGTACATAGTTTACTTCGTTATTGAGTATAGGCCATTGTAATGGATGTGTTAAATTTGAATTCGATGATGAATTATTGTAAATTATGAAAAAATATACTGAGTGGAAACGGTTGTCAGCCTACATGTCTTCAAAATAATTTTAACGATTTAGACGAATTTTTCAAGTTAATTTGAAATTCAAACGTTCATAAAAAATGTATGTGACTTTATGGTAAACTTTATTTAAAATTATAGTTGAGAAAATGTGTGAGACACTTTATATAACATTTTCAAACTTGAGGTACATAAAATTAAAAAATTGATTAATTTTTAATTACTAAATAGTTTGATGAGTTTCTTCCAAATTTGAAGTTCAAATACTTACAAAAAAAATTGTGACAACGCATTTATGATATTATTTGTGATTGCCGTAAGAACTTGTGAGGAACTTGAGTTTTATTCAACTGTCGATCTTTTTTATTCACAAACAAATATTGTATTAGGCTTACTCAAATTAATTAAAACTTACAATTTCAAATGTCTACAAATAATAGCTTGAAGAGAGACAAAAATTGTATCATGTTTATGAAATGTAAGTACAAAAGTCAACTGATAATACCTAGTCTGTGAATTTTTGTTTTTGAATTACAACAATAAAACAAATTCGATTTTCGTTTAACTGAGTTTTGTAAATATTCTCGAAAGTACTGTGCAATTTATATTTCTGACCTCTCAATGTACAGTGTTCCAATTTTCTACCAGAAACCTCTCTCGAAGTTTTATATTGAACCATTTTTTCGATTATGAAGTGTCTTCATACACAAATCATTGTAAAACTAATACGTCCTTAGTTCCGCTCAAAATCTAATACCAGCAACAATGTCACTTTATGACGTTATTGCTTTATTTTATTACATTTAATAGGCGCTTCAGGTGGACTGGATAGTATCTGTTTATAGCCTATTAAGCTTAGGTTTTTTTAATACCAATTATGGTTGACTTGGATGTAAAGGTGATTATAACGAATCGCATCCTCGAAGTTGATTAAAGGAATCGAAAGGATTTGGAAAAGTTTCTAACACTTTCCTAATTTATCCGAGTTATTAATGGTGGTCTTCTCTTAAATGTATAAATTTGTATTTTAATTGTGTGTAGCCTTGCCAGATTCGGATTACAGTATTAGTATACTGCTAGAATGTGATTTAAATAAGCTCAACTGCTATTAAACGATATATAGGTGTATAATATACTATATAATATATTGTATATAGATTATATTTTACTCGGATACCATAATAGAAATATATTGTAAGTTCTTATCGAAATTATTTCGAATTCATATACGACTTAGTGAACTTTTGACGGGCGTGGACTTGCACAGCAGCCACGCACTTAGTCTTCTCTGTGATTTTTATGATACGGTCGGTACAAATAGCGTGTAAAATATTACCAATCGAAAAACATGACGACGGTTTTTGCTGGCTGGTAAAATATATGCATATTATGTATATATAATGTGAAGGCCTTGCGACAGATGTTTCTCTTGTTAATTATTGTCGTCATTAAAAAAATATACGTTAAACATTTTCATCATAGAATTATTTTACCTAAATATTATGTTAAATAGGTATTGTATAATTCTCCCCGTTTTTTTTTTTGTCGACATTTCGCCTTAAAATTTGTATTATTATTGTCATTGTTATGCGCCATAATTTACCGAATATACTTATAGTATTATGATCGGCTTTCACCCGTCAATGATGATTATGATCATTAAATTTATGAATCACGATGTTTTATGATCGTGAGTTTTGCTGTCGTTTGACTACTAATCGTAATCAACAATATAAATTACTACTAAAATTGTATCATTGTCAGTGCCGTACAAATAGGGGTGGGGGTTTGAGATAAAACCTCCCCATGGACAGGACGAAAATGTAATTTGTTGGGTGATGTCTTACGATAACGATACATATTATAATAATATGTACTTATATACGTAATTTAATTTCCTCCCTTCTCCCATAAGACAATTTAATATGTACACTACTGATCGTCGAGAATGCGTGATTCGTATTTGTTAGTCTTGGATTTGAAATAGGACATTCGTGCAATTTAATGCTGCATCGTGTTATACTACAGGCACTTTTAAACGATTTTTTTTTTAAAATTTAAAGACATCACTCAGGTAGTAGGTACTATGAAAAACAAAATACATATTAACAAAACGTCCGTGTTTACAGTTTTACTGACGGCGCATCAGTTATTAATATGTCATATACAGGCACTTAATGGCGCCAAGCAATATATCCTTGTAAAATGTCAATATCAAATAAATATATTTTGGTGTTTTTAGATATGTATTAAAAAAAAAAACTATTTTTGTCTTCATATTCCACTGTTTTTCTACATAATATTAGTAAATGTCGAATGATTATTTTCTACTCCCACATTACAACCGAAATGTCTGAAAAACATATAATATTATATTATTTCAACCAAATCAAACAAACACAACGCTGTGAAATGGCGCGGAAAACGATTATTATTATTATTATAATATATAAATAACTGCATCTGTCCAAAGTCTATATAAAAATATAGCATAGTAGTCTGCTGCTGCAGTATTTTACTAGTGGTCTTCAGCTTTATTGGACTCGTGACCCATTTTAATTATTATTTATTTTTTGTGACTCATATGATTTTTTTTTTAAAACCGATTGATAAATAATTATTATACTATGCTGTTAGTTTTTATATATTGTGTAAAAATAGTCACATTTTAAAATTAATTTACTATTATTTTAATTATTATGTTAATTTCATAATAATATGCTCTTCGTACAAATGAAAGAAATACATTTTTACCGCTTGCATATTATTAAAGTTTGAATAGTTTTAAATTTTAAAGTTTATCGCGATTCAATTCAGAAGGTCACTGATTCAGACGATTCATTTCTTCGCACAACAAAATAATATAGTTCATTGAACTGGTGATGATGCTTGAACCATTATTGTTTGTTTATTACAGCTAAGGTTATTTACGCTTCGCGTTAACAGTCGCGCAGTGCAAGTTACAGCTTCCGGATTTTTCGACATAAATCTATCACTTTTGTTTGCGGTAAGACGTTTGTATTTTAAATAAATTCTAATTAGTTGACAATTATTGCTACACTGGATTCCCCGGGAATCGTAGTCCATGTAGTTTGATTAAACCCGTGATGTTACATTGATTAATATAATGTAGTGACCGATACACATTTATTAGCCACACATAATATTTTTGTATTATTATAAATTATTAAAAATCACGTGATTTATATACTTTATATAATTTGCTCGAAAATGAAACGAAGTAGTCGTGTTTATTTATGCCACTCATCAAAATTACAAGAATCATACACCATCGTTTACCGTTTTTACAGACTGCTGGCGTTGTGCTGATATACTTTTTGGTGTTGGTACAATTTCAAATGGAGGGCTACAAACAGATGTTAGGATCAAACTCTAGTGATGCGGTTGTGGCGGTGGTCTGCCATTCGTGGCCGTGTCTCGAGAGGGACGTCCAAGATTAATAATTTTATTACGATTTGAAATCAAAACCATAACAATAATATACTGTTTACTGTAACATCTACAAAAAATGTTTTTTTGTTTCAGTTTATGGTTTTTCATTATATTTGAATAATATTATAAATATCGCGTATCGTATAATAGGTACATAATATATATTATGTCTATATATAACATAATATATCACATTGCGTTTTCTCTCTGAAAATGTATAGTTAACTGCAATTTAAAACTAAAATACAGTTGAATTTCAAAATGTATCAAATTTATTATTCTGTTTCTATATATATAATATAATATTATGATTATTTCAACTGTAATGCATACTCTGTTTCCAAGGTGCCACGGCGCTGTTTACTTCCATCGATTGTTGCTTATACGTAGGTTCAAATCATATAGTAAGTATTCGACATTCGTGATTATGTAAAAATACAAGAATACGTATATTATTATTTATTCATACAAACGTTTATTTGATATAAGATCACCTTTATTATTTCTATAGTCACGATTATTTGCAAAGTAAAATCTCACCGTATACTTTATAATATACATTACGCATATTATACAGTCATAAAACGTCATGTGGTCGTATCTAGACAAAATCCGCATTAATTATATATTTAGTTAATCTGTAGAAATCGCGGCCGTAGAACGCGATGCCGGTTGACAAATCAGTCACGATTACAATATTTGCCGTGTATATTGGATACAACGCAAATCCCATCCGCTAAAATGTTCTCTTCTAGACTTTTAAGGGAAATTAATTACCGGACGGCTATTGCGACTGCGCAGGCTTAATGCAGAGAGGAGGAAAAAACGTTGTAAATCCGAACGTGTCGCATTCCGAGCGTTAGTATAAAAATCACACTGCGAGGGTCATATCCGATATACGTCGAAATTCGACAGTGCTCGACTGTGTCGAATTCACGTCCCCATACATAATTTATAAATTGCTTTCAATTGAATTATTGTTAGAATTTTGCTCTCTAATGTACCTATGTAGGTATTCAAAACGAAAAGGTGCGCGAGAAAAATAAATTCGATCGTTAATAATAAATTGACATTTTCGTGATAATGATTTACCGCGTGCGTATATAATATTATGTATATGTAAGGGGTGATTTACCAAGCGTGCTCGACCCAATTTTTCCTTCCATAATGATTGAATTCAAATTCTTATTTTCGGAACTTCGGAGTATACTCGAGAACCTAATTTTCAATTATTTAGATTTTGCATAGGTACCGTTTAACGAGTGTTCTGTGGCGATGAAAACTATTTATTTTCAAAATAGAACCATCCTTTTTTTCCCGCGAATCATTAACCAGATGACTTTTACAAATTTTGATTAATCTAAATCAAAATTCGAACGATTAGTTTTTGAGTTATTTAACTTTGAGTACTAAAGACAAAAAATCGATGATAATGGGCTTGGATGATATAGGTAGGGGCTATGGAGATTTGAAAACTCGAGTAATTAAGATTAATGTATCAACATTTTAGAAAGGATAACAAATACTAGATCCAATATTATATCTGTCTTATATTTTTGTGTAACTGTTTCAATGAACTAATACACTAAGTATATAAATTAAGTTAATAACTCAAAAACTAATCATTCAAGTTTTGACTTAGATACAATAACAATTTTCAAAAAATCATCTGTCAAGTACGTTGCATTAAAAAGGTTAGTTTATAAAAAGAAAGTTAATAATAGTATAAAAAATCCGAGTATTTTAAAATCCAAAAAATCTGAACTCGAATAAAATGATCATTCTTAGAGAGAAAATGGGGCCGAGTTTGAGTGGTTAGGTTACACGATTATAACGTATAATACAATATAAGTACACAAACCAATTTATACATATAATAATATTATGTTCATCTGAAATGGATACACACATGTATATATATATTTTGTATAGAATACACGAGAGACGGCGTGCATAATGTAATGTAGGTACGCGATTAATTTTGTTTTGGACATATATAAAAATATGTCGTATAGACAATTCTGAGGGGAAATGAAAGTGTACATATCATACATATTGTTTTCGTCGACTATCACGTATATAGGTACATCCCGGCTAGCAGTTTTTCATCCCGCATCGCGAATAATAATAATAATAATAATAATAATATATAATTTGTGCGTAAAACACGTTTCGGGACGAGTTTCGATAATTTCGTTATATTGTTGGACGTCGTAAAACACGTACCGGTGCGAACGCCATCGATATTACTGACCGAACGAACGTTTATTATATCGCGAAAAATGTATACAGAGGACTCGGCGGGTGACGTTTCACGAGCGTACAATATTTCGGGTTCGTATTGTGTGTGTGTGTGTGTGTGTGTGTGTGTGTGTGGGCACGAATTTGCAGTTTCGACACTTTACCCGATCCGTATGATATTGTTATTATTATATATATTATTATACAAACACGTCTCGTTTTCGCGAAATCGTCGGTAACAATTAAATCGAAAACAATTAATTGACGTTTTCGACCTGCAGGTATCCAAACGGAGATTGTATTATTTTGGCACCTATATATTATATATTATATTATGATATTATTATTATGTATACGTAAGACGAACCTACTTGTAGCTTTGAAATTAAAATATCAACCGACCGTAAGAGTTATTTGCACGGACAATATATTATTATTAGGACAGGAAATGTTATTTCATAAAAAAAAAATATAATAATTGTATGTCCCAAAAATTCAAAATAATGCATCTATTGAATGCACTTATTTTTGTTTTAAACCAAAAAATATTTTTTATTAAATTTAAAAAAGTTTTGCAGGACCACACAATTTAAAGTCTTCTGCTTGCTCTGAAAAAATAATAATGATTCTCATTTAAGTTTTCGTCGTCACTTGTCTAGATTTTTACGTCGCACCGATCCATTTGAATAATTACGATTAATAATATTCGATTTGGCATGAACCTTGTTAGCACGTAAAAAGTTACATTTTTAATTAAAAATCATAAAATAAAATTTTAAGAAACCGGAATTTAGTGTTAAACGCCTTCAAAACTCTAATAAATAAATACAACTCTAATAAATGAAACACTTTCAAAAGAACAACTTTTTTTTATCTAATTCAAAAATACATCAAAACGTATATATTATAATATTATGTTATATTAAAACGAGTATCCCGTAGCTATGAAACACAGTGCAAAGCATAATATCGAAATCCCAACCTTATAATTATTATGTTATATTATCGTATTCGGGGTTGGCTATCGTTATAAGTACTACTATGGATACCTTGGGAGTAGGGATACATTTTTACTCCGGCATTAAAATCCGCGAAATGTCTACAGGAAATGAGGATTGTAAATGTATAGTAGTTATACCTACCTACGTTATAATAATGTCATACTATTATGACATTGTGCATGTGTACAGCTCATCATAAGCCAAATGTTAACGCTTTAAAGTTAAAATGAGCGATATTAATAGTTTTCGCAGTCAATTAGGTACGACGTGGCACAATAATTATGTCACTTATTATTATTTACAATATTATTAAACCAGCCGTCATTGTCGAACGTACCCGATTAACGAAATTGCAGTTATGATGGGCTCTCGGGGTCTATCGTGGTATATTATGTTCTTACCATAATAATATTTATATTGCACGGAGGCCTATTTTTATGGGCACATACCTGTTGCAAGCGCGTTATCAGGATCAATTTTTGGAGGGGGAGGGGGTAAATATTTTTAATAATTTTAATAAATACATAGTTTTATACACATATTTTTTTTACATATTTATTATATATACCTACTTTACAACTTCGAAGGAGATGGGGTGGGGGTGGGGGTTTAACCACTCTTTCCCCAACGTGTAAGGACTTTATCTGTTGTCTGTCTGCTGTATATTCATTACCCACAATATAATTTACACGCTAATACAGGCTGTCCGGTATATTATAGCAACGAAATAGAATAAAACAAAACTCCAAAAGCGCAAATCGTCTATTTTTTTTGATAATCTAAAAGCGCAAGACTGATTTACGTTTTTGCAACTTAGTATAGTGGGTAGAAGGGCAAAACTAAATGTTATTACCTGCAGGTACAATATTGTTTATAATAATTATGTTAAAATGCATAAAGTACATCAAGCAGAAGTTTACTTAAAATTTCAAATCAAATGTAAAAACTTCGAATTTCAGATCTAAAGTCATCTCCAATATTAAAAAATTCACCTACACCGAAAAATGTCCGAATTGGACTGAAAAAACATAGCTTTAAATTTCAAATTTAATTACAAAATACTCATACTAATATCACTGTAAATGCTCAGTTTTTAATAAAATTAACTTTATATATTTTACTCAAGTAAAATTTATTTGCGCGAATGGGATGTTTATTTTTGTTCTTTTTTGTTGTGCTTGGGTCATGTTTTGAATTCATGAGCTACAGCCAAAAAAAAAACATTTTATTCAAAAATTAATTTTCTTATTGTAATATTATATTCATTACATCCCCGATTCGAGTGTGAAAAATAACACCTAAGAAGGGCGCGCCATTGAAGTTTTCGACGAATCGTTCACAATAACGCCAGACAGCATAATATCATTAACGAGTTCTTCGATCTCTCCCTTTGATTACCGGAATCGATCCGGATACCGTTTGCTTACGTTCGTTTTCGACTCCGAGAAATCCCCACAAAAAGTAAGATCTGGCCGGCCGCATTCCCCGTTGCCACGCAATGAGTTGACGCGCTCATTTGCTCCACAATGGAAATAATCAAAATCAAAAAACACTTCAAGAAAAACCGCCGTTACACAAGAAATCGGCATGATAACGAACGACGGAAATAATAATACCACGACGACACCCAGTCATCGCGAGAACAAACGCTGTCAACTTAAAATTCGGCCCTATATCCCGCAGACACTCTACAGTGTGACCCATCTAACGTAAGACACTCGATATTTCAAAAAGTATTTAAGTTTTTGATAATATTTTTATTACATGGTATCAAGTCGTTACAAAACAACATTTTTTCAAATAAAAAAAAATTGCTTAAATATTTTTTAAGTTTTATAATTTTTTGAATTACAACATACAGTTTTAATTCTATAATCCAAAGCAGAATATTTTTCTGAGTATTTAAAATTAAAAAAGTAATAAAAGATTAAAATCGAATTTTGAATGAGTAGTTTATACGTCCGTGAAGTTGCCCCCCCACCTTGTCCAATCGACTCAAATTCGGACAAATTCTAAAATGTAGTAACCTTTTAGTAATACTAATTGTAACCGACGTCCGACAATTTGTAACCAAACAGTTTCCGAGAAAACTAAAAAAGAAAAAGTAAAAACTTAAAAAATATTAAAAAAATTTTTTTTTTTTGAAAAATGTTGTTTTGTAACGACTTGACACCATGTAACAAAAACATTTCCAAAACGTAAATACTTTTTGAAATAATGAGTTTCTTAAGTTAAATGGATCGCCCTGCTGTATATACAATATTGTAGAATATTGAAACGCATAGGTCTGCTCCATCGCAGCTTTTGATATTCTGTATAATTTGTCGGGCTAATAACCGTCTTTGAATACCTACGAAAATCGGTGGTGTAAACTTTAATTATTGTATACAACAACCACGGACATCGGCTACCGCTGCAGCCGATGCAGACGACACGCGGGTCATGTACGCACGACCACCATCATAGGCTGTGGCACTATTTCACAAAAGTAAATATTATATTAAATAGATTAAATCGTTATTGAATCACGTCGTCCGTTCGCCAGCTCATTTGCGCACGACTCACCTCCACTCTTTTTAATAATAATAATAATTGTAATTGGATTTTACGCGTCCATGTCATATTAATGCGCGCTCGATACTGTCGCCTCAATTTATGTAATGCGACCGATCTGACGACGCCCTCCCAGATGATTTCGTTTCCGAGAGATTACGGGCTTATATTATTAATGAGTGAAAAAAAAAATTATAACATTATTATTAGGTCTGCGGAAGTATGGTCGCGATCCAATTGTTGTTTTTGAGCCCGACTAAAATATTTATTAAATTTTAATTAACTAACGATCTTTATAAACGTCATAATTCCGGTTTCAGGGTTTTTGAAAAGGAACTAATTGCTGGATACAAGATTTAAGCCCAAAGGATTACTTAATCTGCTAGTGCTGGATTAGTCTGTCCATTGTATTTAAATTGGTTTAGTGAATTTTTTTTCATCCGGAAAGTGTATTAAAATATTTTCTTCTTTTTATTATTATTATTTTTCAAACATTCATTGCGCATACCAAAAATATACACCCAAGCAAAATTAAAATTAAATTATAATCGATACACAAAAATGTGAGTTTAAACACCTCAGGTCGACCGTAATGTATGTATGTTTCGCTGAGCCTAAAAACTGAAATTGCTCTTCAACATTCTTAAACACACTTTAATATTTATAGATACTGAGAAGAGCGATGAATGTATTGATTTTACAATGAAGTGTGCTTTTTTTTGGGGGGGGGGGGTCTGTCATCACGTTTTGCTGCAGTAAAAGTGCTTCGATTTTCTCTATCAGAATCTTTTTCGGTAGGAAAGGGAATCTAGACGATACTTGGGGGGGGGGTTATGTAGGCTGACATATCGTCTTCGCTCAGAATCGTTTTTCGCATACAATGATTTCATATTATTGAATTCAAATTTAACACATCCATTATAGTGGTCCACAATTATTAAAGTATTATAATGAACTATAATTCTTAGTACATAAACTTAAGTAAAACAATAATTTTTGAAATTTCATTAGGTAGAGTCGTAGAGATAACGATAAGAAAAAAATATAATAAAAACGTGTCCTCTTTCCACATATTTGTGTTTCGATAATGAATGCTTTTTAAAATTCTCAAGTATTCATAATATACAAAGAATTTTCGAATTTTAAATTCAAACAAACGATTTTGAAGTTTTGCGAGTTAATAATTATAAAAAAATATCAATATGCTGCCACGTGCGTGATTATTAAAATGTTATCAATAACAAATAACGTTTTACCGATAAAAAAAATGATATTAAAGATGTTTATATGAACAACGGAATTGTTATATGATGGTAATGACAGTAAATAGACTTAAACATATATCGATAGATTACCTTTTAATTGTAATTTTGGTAAACGGAAAGGGAACGGTGAATGTTTGAAATTAATGATGGTAAAATTTAAATCGATTTCGAATGCCGAGCAAAACTGCTGGGAACGTTAAATCATTTTCACTGTTTGTATTTTTATTTATTAAATTTCATTTAAAAAATGAAATATACATATACCTACATATTATGGGTTGACATTTTTATAAAATGAACCATTTGCTAAATCACGGATATTATTATTAATCATTTTTTTTTTTAAATTCAGAATTCCTATTATTTGTATAATGATAATAAAATATGTATCCACTTATTAACTTATAATATAGTTGTACTTATGTTAAAACTGACATGGAACGGAGACACGCAGCTCTTGTTTAATTTTAGATATTTATATTCTTCCGGTTTTTAAACTTAACGGGATTTTAATAATTTCACATTATGTCTATTAAATGAACGGATTTGGGATTTTAGATTTATACAGTGGTTCACCAAGCATGCTTATTGCTCACCTCCAATTCTTCCCATTTATTAAATTAGAATTTTTTTAATTTTTTAGATTTCCCGTCCCGCGGGGGAACTAACTTTTTTCAAATGAGAACCAACCTTTATACTGTTAATCATTTGAAAGATGTTTATGCAACTCAAAATGTTTATGGGTTTAATTCGAAACCGGAACGAGTAATATCTAAATAATTAATAATTATGTACCAAGTAATTGTCCTCTGTAACGTTTTTAAATAAAATATAAAATTAATGTTTTATTTAGTATTTTAGTCTAATTCTTATTATACTCAGAGAATTTTGACAAATTATACAACTGTAATATTATATTAATATATAAGTTTCAAATAGTAATAATAGCCTCTATATCTTCCAAATCTCATACCATGGACATTCGATCTACTATATGTACACTATTATGTTACTGTGTGTGATATTTAGTACACAAAGTTGAATAACTCAAAAAAAATTCGTTTAAATTATTTTGATTTAGGTAGGTGGACTAAAATTTTCAAAAAACGAATTTACTTAAACATTTACGAGAAAAAGTGTGGGTTTCATCAAATAAAGAAGTTGGTGTAGATCGCCTTAGAATTCTGCTTAAATGGTATTGGAAATCTAAGTATTTAAAAATATCGTCCTTACGTATATGCAAATGAAAATTTGAATAAATATGTAATATAATTAAAAATTGGGTGTAAACATGGTCCCTGAATCACCGGTTAGGTTAGAAATTACAATATTAGTGGTTGACGTTTTCAATTAAAAAATTGGACAGATTTCCGACAACATTATAATCATTAATATTACAATTTTATGTACTAGGAAACGTATACATTTTTTGTAAATCTGTGGAAGTAGGATTTTTACGTTTCTTTAAAACGTTATTAAATAATTTCCATTAATAATAATATTTTGCGTAAAAGATTTTAAAATATTACATTGTTGTCTTGTGATGTTAAATAGTAATGTGTTTTAAAATGTTTTTCTTCGACGAAAAAAAAAAAAAATTACTAAATAATATGTTTGTGACGACGAGTGGATTGAAAAAACATTTCGGTTTTCCAAATGAGCTCTGTAAAGCAAAAAACTAAAAAAAAAAAAAAAAAGACTAGAAAAAACGAAACGACGACGACAAAAAAAAATAAAATAAAGCTCTTCCTGTAGGTATAATAATATTGTTTAAACATAATATTATACGCCCTTGAGTATTGCGTCGTTTCCTTTTTCGGGTGCAAACGTGCAATAACATCGCGGAAAAGTTGCTCCGTGCATCCCCCCGACACTCCCTCCTACATGACATAATCGTCGCGCGCCGGATGTATACACACAATGTGTATTATACGATATTAATACTATTATTATACAGGATGGTTCACCGAACATGCACGCCCTAATAATTTCTTCCTTAAATAATGAATTTTTTTTTTTGAAATTTAGATTTTTGAAATTTTTAAATAAACTCAAAAACCATAGTGTTATTTCCCGATATTATTGAATTTGTTTTATACTACTTGAACAGTGTCGTGTGGCGATACAAACTATTGTTTATCAAATGAAAACCCCCCTCGTTTAAACTGTAAACTATCGAGTGGATAATTTTTTGAAAATATTGATGTAATAAGTACTTGTTTCGAAATTCGAACGAGGAGCTTCTCAGTTATTTAAATGTTTATACTCAGAATATTAGTCCTTAAAAACGGGTTTACAAAAATATTAAGTAGATGCGACATAGGTCTAGTATTTATTTAACAAATTATTAATATTGATCAATTAATATGAATCACTAAAATTTTAAAATCACCATATTTTTTTTATCCTCATATTTTAAAAACCTATTTTATCTCGGTACACAAAGTGAAATAATTCAAAAACTACTCGTTTAAATTTTGATTCTGCCATATCAACATTTTCAGAAGAATTATTCGCCAAGTAATTTGGAGTAGGTATAAAAAAAAGTAGTGGGTGGGTGGTTCTCATCTGAAAAACAGATGTTTGTGTCGTTTTATGTCGTAAGTACACGAAACATGTCGACAATTCAAAATTATTATTGTGGTCTTGAGTTTATTTGAAAATTCCAAAAATCATATTTCGAATAATACCCGACAAAATAAAAGGGAGTGTGCGCGCTCGGCGAACCACCCTGTATATTATTACACGCGTATATGACTCGGACGCGAGCATTAAAAGACATATTATTATTATTATTTTATCGTACGGATGACACGGTTTTAATACACACGCACATTGTACGCACGCGGGCTTAAAACAATAATATATAATACGCTCCTCCACGACGACGGTATACGCGACGAGAGATTTACTTACGGCCGAATAATAATAACAAACACTGCACAAAGGCCCATTGTACGCGCGTGTCTGCGAATGTAAATAATAACAATAATATTGTAATACCTACACTCATCGCGACGGCGGCGTGTGTCGGCCATGTCGCCGCCTTTATAATAATAATATTATTATCGTTATTGTTACGTTTATAGGTACGTATTATATGTATATTGTAGTGCATAGTTGTAGTAGGTACAACGACAACAACCGAGCAATGCAGTAATGCACTCATGGGAGTGCGCACTTGGCGAGCCGGTAGAGCCTAGGCTCGACCGGAGATTTTTTAGGGGTAAGTAAATAATATACATTTTGCAAATATAATGCACACCTATATTGTATAACAGTGGAGATCGTGGACATATTTTTATTCGTCCCGGCCGCGGCAGTGAGATAAAATTCAAAATATTTGAATGCACCCCTACACCGGATAAGCTAACGAAACAATGCCGCGATGAACAACAACCGTGGTTATTTTATTAGAAATTGTCTTGTATATTTAAATTTATGTAATAAGAATTTAAAATTTCATTTTTAATTTCATTAACGTGTGTCTACAAGCTATACAGCACATTAATGTCGTGTTCAATAAATAAACGTACCTACATTATACTCGATTCTATATGTACATACAAATATAACGCAGTTTCAATTTTTTTTAATTTTCAATTAGAATGTACTTTGACGTTTTAAAAAAAAATTTGGGGTACAATTTTTTCCAGGTTCGACCATAAATTAAATTCGGCGCACGCCTATGAGTGCACTACAACTAAAACACCGGTGTAGAATGTAAGAATATAAAATAATATTGCCGCCGGTGCGGCGACGACGGTCGTCGAAGTAGTCGTCAAGGCAATAATAATGACAATATAATTACTCGTCACTGTTATTATCATCGTCTTCGTCATCGTTTACGACCTCTCTGTTTTGAATGCGAGCCACTACTAAATTTCTAGCTCCTCGTTCGGATTGAAATCGGACGAAAATTAAAAACTAGGAAACCGGAGGTTCTCCGATATCAAGAAGGGTGCGCCATTGAGAATAATATTTTAAATAAAAATATAAATAAAATAAGAACAAGTCTTTATTGTTTCTTAGTTGATAATTTGATATACTCTCTACAGAGTTTCCTTTAATTTTGTCTCGCTATAAAAAATAATATACTTCAGTGCAACTGCAGTATTTGTTTTTAAAATCATATTTCAACAGTATCTTTTAGTGTTTGTAGTTGTTTTTAAAGCGCATTCTAATTTTCTGATGTTTATTCTGTACACAATTATATCAACCGACCTCCTCTTCTTCATTGTTCTCTGCCGATGAACATCGCTGATTACGATACTTTTTTTTACTAGGAAGTAAAATGTTATTTTTGTCAGACTGTATACTGTTATTTTATAAACGGACTAAAAAATTAAAAATTACTTTATGAATTGCTCGAGTGAAATTATTTTAATATTTGAATACTCATAGTCACAGAAAATTGTATATTATGTGCAGAGGAACTATTTTTCACATGGGGAGTCAAAAATATATATGGTGTAACTATGGGTCTCTTCCTGGGGCCCGTCACACGACAAGACGCAAACAGAGAATGGGCTTAACCCCCTTATCTGTTTTATTATTGTTTTTCAATCTTCAGCCAGTGCTTGAAATGTAAAATTCACTGAGGCACAGCACTTCATTTTTTTTAAATACATCATAATATAACGTATACTTAAGTATACGCTATTGTATACAATTTACATAGTACGTTTCTAAAAAATTGATTTGTGAACATCAATGATAAAACTGTTTCCTTTGTGAATCTGCATGATGGTCCGTTCTGAGCCCTTTCTTCAGCACATCATTGGAAACAAACATAACTAAAAACCGCAATTTCATTAAGTTTCTGTAGATAAAAAATTAGAATGCGTATATCACGTCATTAACACACAAGCATGCACAGCATTTTGTAGTAGTAGGCATAGGTGGGTATTCGGTCACATCCATAAGATTTATGCATCCATATATCCGTTATCCTTAGACCCATTTATTATCCATAAGCTTACGATTTTTACCTTATTCATTAGTGTACCTAAACCGCCAGTGGCTACTCCTATTTTATTCTAGCTGAGGCCCAAACTGTGTATAGGTAAATAAGAACATAAATAAATAAATTATTGAATGCTACTAAATTGTAGAGAGACTAAACAAGGGGCTTAAATGCTTGATTACGTTCTGGGGGTGCTTAAACCCCACGCCACCAACAAATATCCACCTATGGTACTAGGGTTACTTCTCAAGAATGATATTTAAAATAACTGATAAAAAGTAATCAGTGATAAGTAAATAGTAGGTAGGTCATGAATTATAAATATGTCTTTGGTTCTAAACTTGTTTAATAACATATTTAGCATATAAATATTTGGTACAAATTTTACATTCTTTTCTAGTTTTCTTGTAATGAGCTTTTTAACAATATAAATTACATTATAATATTAACCCTATTACAATATTTTGTACACAATATATTTTTTAAATAAAAACTTGAAACAAATACCAAATTAATTATTTATGGAAAAAAAGGTAGGTACATAAAAAACTCATTAAATCATAAAAACTAGTAAAATTAATTTGAAACCAAAAATGCTGCAACTCTGAAAAATATAAAAGAAGATAATGATTATGTCACAGAATTATAATCGTTTTAGACTGTTTTTGAAACCAAATATCAATCATTTATATTAAAATAATCAAATATCAATATTGATTTGCAATTTTAATATTAAATATTTTTGTTTATGAGCAGATTAATGATTAATATGAATTCAATTTAATTTGAATAATCGTTTTTGTTATTAATTAAGTTTTATCACCATATAATTAAGGGAATGAGAGGGCGAAATTATGGTATGTTAGCCCACCTATGTTTTAATATGGGGGGGGGGGCTGATCCAACTATCCTGGCACTACTGTTTATGTGGAGTAGGGTCCCTCCTTAATAATATTGTATGACAGAAAAATTAATTCGGACCATGACTCTGGGTCTGGGTTTTGAAGGATATATTTAAATTTAGCAAGACATTTTTGTTTCTCCTCGATGTTGTTTTAAAACTATAAAGCAATGTCTGTTGTAGAAAATAATGTAATTATTATTATAACTAAATCAATAGTAAACGTTTTTCGTTATTATTATTTATTTTTGTTGTTGCTCAAAACTTTAAAATTACATTCGTTTTACATGTTTTTTTTATTTTATTTTAAAATACATACCTATTTGTTCTTTTTTTATTTATTCAAACGCAATATAAACATGCTATTTATTCAAAAGGTAATTATTACTTTTTATTTCGGTTTTTGACAGAGAATATTTTACAAACATTAAAAAAATTTAATATTAATCAAACTGTTAAAAAAAAAACCGTACCATTTAAAGTTCAAACGTTGGTATTTTTTTTCTCTCGAATAGGTAGTTATTAATATCTAAATATCTATTAACTTTGTTTTTTTTCAGCCGATTCAAATTTACATTAATCAAATCGTGTAAAGGCGTATATATACGTTCAAAGGCGTAGTCTCATCAAGTACATATAAACGTTCAAAGGCGTATTCCCATCGAGTTGTAGAGTGCCCTACTTAATGATAAAATATGTTGGTGTCATGTGTGACCTAATAATTAACAATAATATTATTTTCATGCCGTAATGTGAAGTGGGAGTATTGATCATTTACTTGCCGATATTATATCGGTTTGGAGTTGAGATAAAATAAGAACAACTTAATTTTTATCTACAAAAAATTATAATCTAATTTTTTTCCTTAAATCGATTATACTAGAAGTATGCGTATATTTATAACTAATAATTATTATTAGTTATCGTATAGAGATTAGAGTTATTGAGATTGATTTGATTAAAAAATGTAAATAATCAAGTTTGTGTGCAAAAAAAATTTAAAAATGTATCTTTTGCTTTTTATACAGGTTTTGAAGATAAATAGGTCATCTTGAAATATTTTATATTATCAAACAATGGTTTGATTTGAGGGAGGGGCTGGCGACAATGCTGGGCATTTGAACAAATATAATAATGACAATTCTTTGTTGTAAAACGAACTTAGTTGACTTTATTTGCCATGCTGCAGGAGTTAATAAAAATAATTATGTTGCTGGTCCCTCATTTTAATACTTAAAATATATAAGTAATGTATAAGTATGATATAATTATTTCATAATGTATCGTATGAATTTCGGGAACCTCCGAACTAGTTCATAAATACACGAACCAAGTATTTGCATAAAAATTACTTTTCACAACTGATATCAAGCTCGAGGCGGGTGGGCCATATGATACGCTTGACAAAAAATATGCGCCACGGAGATGGGGCTTTTAGTCGAAACTGATATTCGACAGAATAAATACGAAAATAATACTCTCGATGTCGTCAGCAAGCGTTGCACTCTGAACAGTCGGAGTTCCGATCGTTGATTAATCGGAATTGTGTCGCGGGAGTGAGTGGGGGGGGGGGGGAGAGCTGTAAATAATTTTTAAATGTCCACAATGGCTCTACTGCAGTCTACGTACGTACAAACAGATTTAGAAATCGAAAGCTCGGGTTGTAAACGTGAGATCGGACGCGTTTGTTTTCGAATATATCATAATATATATATATATATAACTAGCTGATCCCGTGCACTTCGTGACACGAAGTGTCAGCTATATTAGCTGTCCCTTCCAGCGTTGCCTGAATCGTATGCCCATATATTATGTTAAGATTAACCTCAAGTGATTTACATACTTCTAAGCCACCTAGGTAAGCAATCCACTGCATCGGATCGTGGATAATATATGCGATCAGTAGTAAATTATCAGGTAGGCAATCCACCTGCGGTGGATTGCGGACCCCACGAGATGCGTAAGTAACTGAAATCAGAATTAGGTACATAAAAAAAAAAAAACAACAACCAACTTAGTAGGTTGTAATCAATGGCAACCATTTATAAACAAATATTTCCGCATCGTAAATCTCAAAATAACTTAAACTCTTCATAACTTCGGAACCACTTATCGCACCGCATACAAACTTAGATAGTAGCCGATTCTCAGACCTACTGAATATGCACATAAAATTTCATAAAAATCGGTCAAACCGTTTCGGAGGAGTATTGTAACTAACATTGTGACACGAGAATTTTATATATAAGATTTATAGGTACCTAATATTATTCTCGATAGAATCTCGAACACGGCGGCGAATATTGGGACTCGCGCCGCTGAGCAATGTTAGCGGCGTTAATGGTTTTTCGATAAGGCGAGGCGACGATCGATCGATCTGGTTCCGTCTGGTTAATAATTCATCGTGTTGCGCGGTCGAGTATTATACCTAAGTTAACCGCAGATCCCGACGAAAGCGATTAGACTACAACCCAGTCGGCGTCGTGGGTCGAGAGCTGGCATTTGAGAACGGGTAGCTTAATTTTTTTTTCGTATTATTATTATTATATTGTTTTTCCGTTAACCGTTCTCCGCGATCGCGCGGCAACCGTCCCGCCCTTATAATAATACCCGCGATATGATTTCATCGACCAAACTATAACGACATAATTTATTTTTTTTTATATTAATAATGCGATATTCGGGCGGTCGCTGGGTGACGACGGTTGGTGCGGGCGGATTGTCGGATGGGTGGGGGGGGGGGGTATGAGGAGAGGAGGTTATAGGGATTCGGAAAAATTCGACTTTTGCACCTATATAACCAATACCGCGTATAATACCGCAACCCTAACATATTATATTACTATATGTTGTAATATCGTAATATCTATAACCGAGTACGAAAGAGTATTATATAGTTATCGTTATCGTTGGATTATTATTATTATTATTATTATTATTTTATCTCGGTACGATTTTCTCTTCAATCTGTTAACCGCAATGATAATAATAATAATAATAAACTATAGGTACCTATCGTTTCGACGGTGTAATGAAATTTTATGTGTTCGGATTATTGTGCACCGCCGTATTACACAGAGTGTATCCGGAGGATTCGACAATTTTACATAGAAATTGCATTTGAATACTTCATAATATTATATTATGTTTCAGATGCACATTGTCTACAGTAATAATATGTGTTATAAGAGTATCGACGTTTTCTACGTGAATACGATATATATTATGTCGTTTCGCTATTAAATATTATTATTGTGATTGACTATTATTATCAGTTCCGCAGAGGGAAATTTACTATGGTGGGGAGGGGTTCATCGTAGTACAAAAAAATAAATTAAAATTTGTTAGTAGTTTTGAATGTTTGTAAGAACATTTAGATGTAGATACATTTCACGGGTTACCCCCCTAGCTACCCCTTCTCCGTGTCTATGTCACTAATTACTATTAATTATATTAATTCAGGTTTTGTCGATGTTTCGCAGTAGTGAGCGAGACATGCAGTTGATGATATTTTGATCGATTATGAATTTATGATGATGATTACGAGCTATAACGTATTCACAACGGTACGCGGGCAAAAGCAATTTCTCGTTACCACGACAAGGTTATGTTTGGATTTTTTTTTTTAATATATCGTGACCTACAATGTCAAAAGTAACAATATAATATATTTGCGTGCAACGACTTTGGATTTGAAACGATTTTTATTCACTACTCATAATATACACATTTATGTGTGAAATTGAATTTTTTAAATCTTCAGTATAGTGTGTCAAAGTCAATAAGCAAAGAAAAAAAATGTCCATAACGACTGCAATTGAAAATGTATCGATCGTAAAATTTAGACGTCGAGGTACATATTTTTACGATCAAAATTTTTATGTCACTGAACGATAGAGAAACAAATTATACAACAATAATCTACGGAGTAAAATCATAATATATAATTTCAGTTCTGCGTCGAGCGAATCGCCCTGTATTATGTTATTGTATTGAACTTTTGTCGTAACGCCCAATAAAACCAGAACCCAGATGCGGGTGTTTTGAATATTTCATCTGCGGGCTGAATTTATAGCTTTCGTCGTCTCGAAGTCTTGAAACACTACTATTACCACCTGTATATATTACATCTGGTCGCGATTATTACTGCACAATTATGGTGACCACCGAAGTCCTCCTGGAATATATAGGTAGGTACTTAAAACACAACACTCGTAAATTATGTGTGTATGTTCGGACAGAGACGTATTATTTGGGATTTCGGCGTAGGTATTATTATATAAATTTGGTTGCGCCTATCTCGTTAGGCATTTCAACAACTATTTCATATCTGAATTATTGAGTTTATGTTTCCACTATAGGAACGATTTTCATTTTACCTCAGTATTTATTATTATTTATTAATAATAAAAGGTCAATCTATGGCCATTATCCCACAAACTGCATAACCAATAAAATAATTTATTATTGATTTTATAACGCACTTAATAAATTACACACGAATTATTAACTGATCTAAAACTAAAATAATATACGAAGCATAAATCTTAAAAAAATTGTAATAATTAAGGTTAGAATATCACTTACTAATATTATTATGATATGTTTAACGTATACACCTATGCAAACCAACTATATGCATTCACTTAACATATTTTAAAGAACGAATAGTGAACAGTGAACTTATTTACATGATAAACATAAACATAATTTCCTGGTCCATGATAGGTCCATTCGATTTTAGTAAATCTTTAAATCAATTAGTCCTTAACGCCAGTCGGTATGAGTAAAATATAAATAAAACACTTAATATTCGTAATTGTTTTTGAACTGTTTGGGTTGGTAAATTGTACATATAATTATTACCTATGATAACACTAATTATTTAATATAATTTAATTACAATAAATGAGTCGTAAAACTACGTAACGCGGTGTGCAAATAAAATGTATAGTTTAATTATTGAGATGCGGTCGTCACTAATATTTAATTTCTCAACGAACCAAACTATATTATAAAAAAAAAAATCAAAATTGTATAAATATTTTAAATCGAGGTTACATCGTTTTGAAAAATTGTTTACCTCTAATGTCGGCATCCCTCGGAATTTGCAACCACAGAGGAATAATTGCTCCCCTGTGTCCCCTAAACACGCCACTTTAAGTAGGTTCAGACTATATGTACAATTTGTATACACCGATAAAGTCTTGATGATTTGTATTCCCTCGTGGGCGACGTTCTCGAGTACAGTTATTGACTATTACGCGCATTATCTTATATCTCTATACACATAATAATAATTTATACATACGCAAGTAAGTGTATATATATAAGTATATGTAAATAAACGTTAAATAAAATATGAAAATAATTTAATGACTTAAGTTTGATGAAAACTTTTATCTCCTCTATTGATTTTCCTTTGTACTTTAATGAACGTACTTTCCTAGTTTGTTTTCTGTATTTTTCTTTCATACGCACTTCAAATGTCGAAAAAACAATATTGTTTTTACTTTTTTCGTCTGCTGCTACGTTTTTATATTTAAATTTTCAATAATCGAGCAGTTAGTGGTTTAAAAGAGTGCACAAGAAAAATATCATACGAAAACAATCATTTTTAACAGTCGTTTACAGTAGGCATAAATGTATTATATTATATACTTAATGTTTTATTATACTTTGTGCAATGTGCATAATATTATAATTTATTATTATTATTATACTGAATATATTGCACATTATAAAAGAATGTCTAACACGATAACTATAATATCATTTGTAGAGATTTAAGCCCAAGAATTGAACACTTTTGTCGTTTGAAATTGTATGCAAATACCTTGCAAATATCTTACAACGCTGAACGTTTTTAACGTTATAAATCAATTAAAAATTAAAAGATGATATTTTAATACACAAAACAAAACTATAGTGAAAATAGTTTTGAAACTATAAATAAGTAGGTATTAATATATAAATACCATACTTATTATATCGGGAATTTGAAACAAATTTCCTAATCATTAAACAATTTATTGAGTTTTAACTTTCCAGGGTATGCTGAACGCGCGTACTTTTCAATAAACGTGAATATTAATTTTTAAATTTTATATTTTTTATGTTGTCATTTTATAAATATGCTTCAATAAAAAAAAACCAGACGAATATGATATCAACATTATGCTTGTATTTATTAAAAAATTTTCTTAACTATTTGTTTAATTTCTTTATACTCGTGTCTTAGATCCGAGGCAAACAAAAAAAGTTATTTACATATTTTTTTGCAAAAATGTTGTGTAGAAACTCTAAAACTTTTGATTTTTAATTAGCTTTATTATTAGTTATACTAAATTTAATTAATTTGTTTGTAAGTTGCTATAATTTATTATTCACGAAAATCGGTAGTCATTTTTATTTAAAAGAAAAATAACGTTAAGATTGGATACAATTTAAAACAACTGTATTTTTTGAGATTTTCAAAAAATAACTATAATAAAAATAACTTTATAACGAATATATTTTATTAAAATCGAATTACCTAATGAATATTATGGATAAACATTTTTGTGATTCAAAATATTTTACACGGCCAGATTACATAACAATAAATTGCCGACTACCGATAACCTCTTTGCCCTTTACTTACCCAATGCCTTTAACCTATTTTAACATAATAATACTACTTACTGATTGTTACGATTTTTATAAAAAAAACGTGTCTTTAAATCAGAGATTTGAATATTGGTCGTATAATAGGATTGAACCATATTTTAAAGTGTATAAGCTTCATATTTTGCATTATTGCACACTTTGTCAATATACGATCTAACTCGGGTCAAATAATAAACGGTATATTATTCTATTTAAGTTTAACTAGACAAATCAATGCTAAAATAAGTGTTTTTTTGTTATAAAAATAAAAATAAAAACGTTATTGTCATTTTATTTCGTCCAGTTTGTATACGCGTTCGGAAAAATACATATTTTACGAAAACGTAAGTAAAAATATTGTACGGTTTGCCAAAAAAAAAAAACTATTCTCCGTGTTTTACTAATTTCTTATTAAGGTCGAAAACGTTATGAAAGGTTTCAAATTCACAACCGCATTTACATATATATATATATATATTGAAACGTAAAGTTATTTTAGCGATTTCCGACCTTCAACGTAAACAATTTTATGACTGAAATTAAGAAGTCAAACACATTTGTGGGATTTTGTTACGTAAAAATGGAATTAAAAAAAAAGAAGAAAACAACAACTTGGAAAACAGCCAAACGAGAAAAGTTACAACGGTTCGCTTGGTCGTAAAAATTTGTCATCGATTTTCGTTTTCCTTACACGTATATTTTAATACCTCGGTCGAGCAACTGGAATGTCTTTGCGCGGTCTATATATATTAAATCATATTATATATACCTACATATATAAATTATAACATCGTGTATAAGAGTATATTGCTATTAACAGCGTAATTCGACTGTCTAAAGAAAGTCGTAAAAAAAAATTGCCATAAAAGAACTCTCAGAGACAGAATATTGTAGATGTAATTTTTTTTTTCATCATTCTATCATCGTTCATCATCATATAACTCGATATAATGATTTACTGCCGTCTCGTCTTGTAGACAACAACGACGAGCCAACGGAGGGCAAGTATAGCATTTTATTTTTTCACTTCCGAGAAATCAAAATTAACTTACGGTAGCCGGTAATATTGACGGAAAAATAATAAAACGTTAGACAAAAAAAATTAAACGAATAAAAAAAATTGCGAAACATCAAATACGTTCGAAATAATAATTATGACTCACATATTATTACTCGCATTATATTATTACGGTCGAGGTAGCGGTTTGACGCTTGAAACGTAACAAGTCGTGGTTGCACGTCAAATCGTTTGTCGTGTTATTATTATTATTTTTTAAGTTTAAGTTAAGTATTCAACTTCTGAGGTCATTAGCCTGCCAGTAGGTTATTTTAGTAGGTTTTTACTCATAGTAAGTTACTGTGGGGGAGTGCGTATGGTTGATTGTAACTCGTGTATATGTGGGCGAGGATTTGTCACTAAAACCCGGGTGGTCACCCATCCGGGAACTAGTGACACAGGCTGTTGCTTGACCTCAGAACACATTAGTGAGTCAGGAGGACAACCACCACGCCACACCAGGCCACCGTATTATTATTGTATTATGGGAAGTTTGTTTTCATCCAACAATATACTGACAACAAAATATAATAAAACAAACTGGATGTTGTAATAATAGCTTTTGGTGAATTTTCGAATTTTGTACGAGTGTTATGGAAAATTAACTTTTTCAATATAATATAATATAATATATTCGTATAATTTCGTATTGGGTAAACGACATTTAAATAAAAACTCAGTTCTTAAAACGTATATTTAACGCATTTTTTAAGTCAAGACTTACCTACGGTTTAAGCTGTAGTGTGGTCTTAATTTTGTGTTAGCACAGCTAATGTGTCGACACAAATCATTAAGGACGTGTTCTCAACTACCTCCGGAAGCAAAGCAGTCAGACACTCCTGGGATCAAGAGATTTAAAAGTATTTCCGTCAGTTGGTTTCTGGTCAAAACCGGATGATGTTAACATTTATTATTATTATCATTAATAATATTATAGATATTCATTTATTACTTTTATAGTCGATGCTATTATACAGCTACTTACTATAATAATATGGTCTGATTAGGCGAACTGCTCTGATATTGACCGACCTTCGATTTTCGTATCACATTTTCCGATGATTATACTTCTAATTACGTTTCATTTTGGTTTCGAGGTTTTCGAGGTTTTTTTGTTGTCGTTTTAATTTGTAATTTTCATCATTAATTTAATCTTTTCGAGATTTCCTATCTAAAGGATGACGCTCAAGTTGAGAATATAATTTAATTTTAAAAACGTCCGGAAAATGTTATGACGTGATGTATATAACGGCGCTGAAAAATGAAGAAAACGAGGAAAACAAAAACACGAAAATCAGAAAATAATAGAGAAGAAAAATTACAAGCGTACAGGGTGATTCGCCGTATTTGTCATCGTGTTCGTGTTCAAATGTACTGAAAATATAATGTTATGTTATTACTTATTATACTCATATAATATCTCGAGTCTTGTTCAAGATTCTGAACTAAAATTACTGTCCGAACACTCGACGGAAATCAATAGTTCTACTAATTTTAAATAAATACCTATTAATGTTAATTAATATGTTTTATAAAGTAACATGAGCATAATATATTATTATTTAGGATTTTTATATGAATTTTAATTATGCCATATTGGGTATATAATATGAAGGTAGGTACACTAAAATCCAGTTGTGATTTTCTAAAATCATAATATTTAAAAAAGCCCGTGGAAAATTATACACTTTCAGAATTTACGCTTAGAACTATTTAAGTCGTTTGCAGGTGAAAGTAAGACGTTTCGATTGCGTATATACATAATATATACCCAGCCTGTGAGTATATATTATACTGCACCTGATATAATATATTATAAACATTATAGTGGTGAAACGTGTACGTTATTCGCACTTTGAACTTTTAAGTGCGTTTGCACTTTTCAAATTTTAAATTGATTTATATGCCAAGTTCAGCAGACTGATGCGATTTTTTTATTATTATTATTATTATTGTTGTTGTTATTATTTTAAAGGGAAGCACGTTAAAAAATAAATAATATACTTACTGCAGCGGGCGAAATAAGTTTTTCGCAGCGATCCGTGCTTAAAATCGCAAGGCGAAACGATTTATTGCTCGGCAGTCGGCGGCAATAAACTCGCTAAAGTTTGTATACATACTCGGCGATACGTGAACGACTTAAACGATTGCCGAGGATCCGCGAGAAAACCTGAGCATATACGCGAGCGCATTACGGCTCGCAACTCCAATAATATTACTATGTAAAAATGGATGATAATATTTTATAATGAACCTTCTCGCAGTGTCGTTTGTTTATATACCTACCTATATAATATTATTATGTATTATGTAAAAAGTAGAATTTATTCAAAAAGCACAATACAATAATATACACATTGCCGCAAGCGAGCGAGCGACGAGACCCTGATGCTGACTTACCTGCAGTAGACAGTAGTTCTTCGCCAAACGGAGTTCTTCGCCTAAGTCACTGTATCCTCTACATAGCATTATCGTATCGTGTTCGGTTCTCTACATAAAATATTAAATGGCCTACGAACGTCGTTCGCAAGGTTAATATGTTCAAGCGCCAATAATGTTCTATCGTAAATTTCATCAAATCGAAAGCAAGAAAAAAAATGAGTAATCGAATGAGTCTTTTCTCACTAACCGCACTTACCTATGTCCTTACATACCGCACGTCATAAGTCTAACATGCCTAATATAATATACAGGTATCTATAATATTATTTACCTGATATATATTATATATGACACTTATTTTTAAGTACATTGATTTTTATTTACCGACCGGAGCTCTTGTGATCGTATTTATAATCCAATATACGAACACTTCTTCAACTGCATCCCACTATTGACCATCATACGACAAAACTATACGGGTAAAATTAATAAATGCGCCGTTAGTATTATTTTAATCAAACGAAAATGTTTTGGGGAAATTTTGAAATTCGAATCTAGTAGAAAATCTAGGTCGATTTGTAATAACTATTACAAGAAGTACTGTATATTATAGGGGAATCCCTGCTGCATTCTCTCGGTCAGTTTGGAATGTACAAGAGGCTACGTTAAATGATAGCCAAAGCATTAATAACCAAACTAAAGGATGGAATCATAGATTTTCAAAATAAGTTGACCGTTTCCATCCGATTATATTATAGTAGCTCTTGGAAAAATGACAAAAGTTAGAAATGTAGACGAAGTTGGTTTCAAATAAAGGTTAAGACAAATAAAAATGATTAGAAAACTTCCACAAAATTAAAAATAATATGCGTGGAATATAAAACTAATGAACAAATGAATATTGAGAAATGAGAATGATGTTTACACGTTTGTAATAATTATGATTTTTAATTATTTACTTTTATGATATTGATCGTTATTATTTTTTTTTTTGACTTTAATTATTACTATACTATTATTTTTATTATAAAATAATGACTACGTACCTAATTTAATATTATTGTAATTAATAAATCAATAATAAATTATAAAATTCCTTTGTAAAAATATTTTTTATCATTTGTGGTTTTGCACTATTTTAATGTTGGACATTTATGAATAATATGACTTTTTTTGTGGATACATTTTTAGCATATTACCTCATATTTTATTATCAATATCGATATATTATAAACAATTCAATTGAATTTTTATTGTCCATGTTAACAAGGGTATGTTTTAATCATTTTTGCGTATTTTATTCTATTAAGTTTAATTCTATTAATTTGCCAACTTGAAAATATAAAAGTACCATGTAATAACTAATAG
Organism: Neotoxoptera formosana; assembly: GCA_022818045.1. Classification (NCBI taxonomy): domain Eukaryota; kingdom Metazoa; phylum Arthropoda; class Insecta; order Hemiptera; family Aphididae; genus Neotoxoptera; species Neotoxoptera formosana. The sequence continues at coordinate 2,726,579 of CM040631.1, read as the reverse complement.
TATCGTTAATTTATTTCATTTTTTTATTTTTCTGAAATAGTTATAATAATTCATTACTTACCTACAGAACTTTTATTTTAATAATGAGCACATAATATCATTGTTTTTAATAATTATTGTCGATCCTCCGTGTGATTGACTTGCAACGATACAAGTTTCCAAATGATACAGTGTGGGTCACCTATCATGCTCGGCCTCATTTTTCATTTGATAATACATATTTTATTTAAATTCTGATTTTTTAAACTTTTAAATTTACTTTAAGACCATAATATTTTCAAATTCTTGAGATTTTTCATACGACATAAGGAGTTTTTTGTGGCGATGCAAATTGTTGTTTTTCAAATGAATGTTATGTCCCTCACTTTCATTTTACTGTAAAATATGGATATGTGGATATTTTTTGGAAAACGTTGATGTACTTAATTCGAAATTTGAACGATTAATTAGTTTTTAATTTATTTAAATGTTTATATTAAAGATAATATTATAGTACTTAAAAATGGTTTTACAAACATATCAAATATATGAAGTATCGGATATTCTATTTGTATATTTATTGTACTCAGGCAATTATTACAAATTATAAATGTTGATGGATAAATATTAATTCCCACGTATAAAAAGGTTAAAAGGATCTTTTTATCCGTGTTAATTATTAAAACAATCTTGTCCCCGTAGCCCCTTCCAAACCCATTATTTTCTTCTTAGTATCACAGACCTGCTATCATTATTACTCGAAGTTAAAAACTCAAAAAATACTCGTTCGAATTTTGTTTCAAATACGTCAAAATATTCAGAAAATGTATCCGCTAAACAATTTACACTGGATAAGGAGAGGAGTATTGTCATTTGAAAAACAGTACACACAATGTTAAGAATTTGAAAATATGGTATTTAATTATAAAATTGTAAATTTAAAAATTCTAAAAACCAGATTTAAAATACTGAATTATTAAATATGAAAAAAAAATGGGGGGAGGGTGAGCATGCTTGGTGAATCAACATGACGTATAATAGTTATACGTTATGTTATTCCTGTTCGAATCAGCGAGTAATAAAAAAATAAAACTTAATCGTTACCAAAAATAATATATAAATGTTATATATAATAGGAAGGTAGTTATAGTTGCAGTGCACGTTGTAACGGAGAGGTAAGTCTCGGTCACTCGTCCCTAAATAATTGATCGGAATAGACGGCTGCGATTCGACGGCAGCAGTCGCGAGTAAATATATATATACATAGGCGAACAATGCGTCTGCTCCGGTACGAATTCTTCGACGTTTAATTTTTAATAGCACTCGATCGTATATACGACGTAAGTAATAAGTATATATATTATATACTTATATAAAATATACGACTTCGCTTAGGAGGGGCACTGAGAGTAAGACCATGCACGCTTAAGTCGTCCGACGTGTGTGGTGGCGGGTCTGAGGGTTTTACCGATCGATTTCCGATAATTTGTCGGCCAAAACCTATATTCGTTGCAAGGTTGGCGCCTCTTACATTAAGTAAGTACGACGTATGTTTCGTCAAAACAAACCACACGCGTGTCTGTCAAAAACAAAAACAACAACGATAATATTATATAGAAATGATATAATATTATACGCAAATGATTTTCCGATAGTGGCATTATAATCATAATATATTATAACATTAATATCATTCACCTGATATATCAACTTTTAGCGAAGTAAGTACGATTAATACAATATTATTTATATTATAATAATATATATATAATCGTATATGTATTATAATTTATTCATATTTTATTTATTATTTATTTGTATTCTAAAATCAAATTTTTCACTTTTGCATACCTATAATTTGAAGATGTATTCTATGTATCTATTTAGAACAATATGCATTTTAAAATAAATCTAATTTTTCACTGGTTTGTAACATAGTGGCCTTTAAGATTTTTTAAATAACAATATTTTCAAATTGGATACAGAAGACTTTTCTGAAAATGTTGTTCTGAAATTGAATAAAAAGTATTAACAAGTATTCAAAGTTTTGACGAGTGAGGTAGATGACCATGACTTTGGAGGGTCCCCCTTACCATTTTACTCCTCTAATATAAACTTTAAATTAATCAAAAATAAAATATCTATTTATACTATTAATTTAAATATTCGATATAATATTTAATATTCATAGAGCAACATTTTTATTTGTTACAATTTTACTGAGTAGTTTTACTATGCAATTAAACAAAAATGTATTGAAGTAAAATAAAAATGTTAAAAACCACCTTAAAACCACTACTGTAAAAAGAAAAAGAAAACAGTAGATTTTTTATTAATAAAAATATTATACTGTTAGAAATTGTAAGTTTTTGAACGGATTGGGAATTTTTTTTTTTAATGTATTAAAAATAAACAGATATATTATAATAATAGTAATAATAACAATATATATAATGTATATAATATGTACATGTCTTTATTCACAATATGTTTACATAGATAATAACCGTGTTTTATATTTATATATATATATATAATATATGTTGTATATAATATTATAATATAAAATACACACGGAAAAATGTAATGGTTATCCGTAATAACACGTATGTATTAAAAATCTAAGCATTTTACATATTTTTTTTTTTTTATTTATATAAATATAATAATTAACGTATTATATTAATAATAGTATAATATTGAACATAATTATTTAATAACATTTTATTTATATACGAGTTGCTAAATAGTACATCAAATCAATATAATATAATATAATATAGTAATAATAATAATAATAATAATTAATAATATTATATTATACACAAATCGTATAATATATTATAATATAGTGTACATTTAATATAATATATTACTGCAGAACAGTATAATAATAATAATAATAATAATAATAATAATAATAAACCATTGAATTCGAAAACGATAAACGCCAATTTTCTAAACGAGGAAACTAACACTATATAATAATAATATTCCACTAGAGCTGGTATACCACAAACATTCAGACTTAGACGTCATAAATAAAATATGGGAAATTAATTTCGAAATAAAATTTAAAATTAAAAAAAAAAAACAATATTTACACAGTACCATTTTACTAAATATAATAGTAGAATATTACGGACTGACATTTTACGCCCGAGCGGCCGGTGAGTGGGGGGGGGGGGGTGGGGAGCGGCACAGCGGTGAAGGATATTAATTATAGGTACGCTTTGATGTTTTTTTTAGCTTGAAGTTTGAGGACTACATTATTATTATATTTGAGTATAAAATTACAAATTTTAATATTAAATGGCACACCGAGATATTATGCGGGTGAAACGGACTAACGACATTAACGAGTATTCCGTCATTCGGCTTGCAGTATATCTGTATATGCGTGTATATAGAGATAGGTGGTACGTATATGTTTGATATTAATTCGTACACGAACTCGGGAAGTTCGGACGTTATATGCGAGTAATGATAATGCGTATTGAAATTTTTTTTTCGTCGGGCCTCGCTCGTCGCGTCGTGAGCAACAATGCACAACAGCCGATAAGAAACCAGGGCAAATTTCTTTGTCGGCGAGGGGGTGAGAAGTGGGGTGTTATCTTATCTCACGTCACAACCTGTTTTTTTTTCCAAACCATTCCCGCGGCAGCCGGGCGAGTTAACTCGAATGTAATTTTCGCTTTTTATCCGGACTCGCCATCTCGGCGGAAAGCGGGAGCAAAAAAATGTAATTGCCAGGGACATAAAAAAAAAAAAATTATTTTAATATACCCTTAGAAAAACGGACGACGACGATGACGTTATTTTGTGATGCTGTTTTTTTACTGTCCTCGAGTCTGCAGATTAATATTATGTTAAGACATTATCAACGCGTACATGCACTCAATATATACAGACTCAGAAGAGATATCACAGCTACAGGGTGTTATACCAAATCTGCCTCTCGGCCAATTTTTTTTGTTTCTAAATTTCATATTTTCGAACGTTTTAAGAAAATTATCACACGCGCACCTTACTACAGATCCGCGTGGTTATTAAAACGTTTAAAATGGTTTGTTCGATCTATAATATCCGATTATATATACCAGAATTAAAAAAATGACTGAAATTGTTGTTGTTTGTCAATATATTATATTGGTTGGGCATTGCCAATTTATATTATTCAACCGAGTCGTCGTTGATTTATGCGTACATGCATATTTCAAAAATAAATAAATTATCCAACCAAATAAATATTATGTCGTCGTGAGAGGTTCGGAAAATTCATTGCGAGCTTCCAAGCGTGGGTTAGGAGGACCGAAGTCGTCTGCTCTCGGTCTGTTCGTCACGGAGACGCGATGCGACGGTTCGCGCGACGCAGTCGACCGGAATAAATACGGAAACGGGTTTGTCGCGGCGAGACGCCTAAACGATAGAAGAAGAAGAAGAAGAAGAGTGTTGTAAAAGCGTCTATAGAATTGAGGAAAAAAGAAAATCCTTCGTCGTACAACGTACACAGTAATAGTATGACAGTTTATTTAAGACGTATTATACGACTAAACGCGTTCCGGACAAGCCGCCACATAACGTTATATTTATTTGTACGACATTGCAGCGCCCTCGTCGTCTCCGTCCGTCACCCCGTCGTAATATTATGGCGACCGCGAAGGGGCGATTTTTTTTCAAGATTAACGAACGGCCGAAACACTAATGTAGAATATAATAACATCGTATTCGTATACGCGACAACCGACAATTTTTTTTCAAGATAAAATAAAATAAAATTCTATAAAATAGAATAATAACAACAGCTGAGCAATTGTTTTTTTTTTCAACGCCCACGACGCTTGGCCGTTCGAAGTATATAAATATTGATAAAAACCGATGGCATAAATCTGTGCAAATTCAGAGAAAAGAGTTTATTAGTCTCACGATAAGTACTTTTATCTCTTTATGATTCCGTCGATTTGAGTTATTATCGAAAATCTCCTCGTCGTATATTATCGTCTTTCGGGAGTCTCTACGGAATCAATCTTACATCGGAAATAATGTGACTAGAGATTTTTATTCGTTTATTTGGTACCTAACAATTACTCTACAACGGATCGTGGCACTGTTTAAAAATTAATTTTTTTAGAACGATTTTTGGGTTTTTATTTTGATAACACGTGTTTTGATTTCCGCAAAATTCAAAATGCTTAGCCAGTGGGTTGTTTTTCAAGTACCACCAATTAGTGTGTTTACAAAACATTAATGTGACAATTTATCAATAGTGGGCTTTGAAATTATCACAAATAAGAAACTTCGGCCAATGCGGTGACATTTTCATGAAAGTATGTTCTGTTTCGAAATAAGAAATTAAATGAAAATATGAATTATCGTTGAAACAATATCCACGGTAAGAAATAGTAAAAATGAAGTATCTACTACGCAATGAGTAATTAATGCACTTAAATCCATATTATAAAAATATTTATTTATTTTTTTACTTTCAAAATCACTAATATACTGCAGACCAAACAGAACAAACACGTTAAACGGATGAAAAATAAATGATTCGTGTGCCAAACAGTTTATGGAAGTACGCATATTATATTATATCTACAATAATATTATTGTGTTTACGCACAATTTTGTTGCAGTATTTATTCGTTTACAAATTTATTACAATGCATGGCGAAGCCCTGCATATAGTTGAATAATAGGTCGCTAAAAAATCGATTTACTGATCGAACGAGAGAACAAAATTAATTTACACATGTTTAATCATCGATGCGATTATCTCGTTAATACACTGTTCAGATCTTTAGCATAAATAAGCATGACGACGACGGCGTGTCATTTTGTAAAGTACCTTCGTATAATATTACATATTATATAGGTACCTACCATGACTGGGGATGGAGTTTTATATTAATTGTTAAAAAAAAAATTACTTCATGTATGTATTTTATATTGTATATTACTATTATGGTGCAATATATATGGCGTGAATGGACATTTTTATAAAGGTCATAACGTCTAATGGGGTTTTAATCGATTATAAAATTATTTATCTACGCAGCGTTATGGTTGATTTAACTTATTCAATTTTCCGGTGTGTAGATTTTTTTTTAGTGTAATTTTGTGCATTAAATTTTCTGAAGCGTTATTATCACCGTAGTGTTTGCCGCTAGTTTATACAGAATCTCATAAAGTAAAACAAAAATAAATATGATACGTCATATAAATTATTTTTTCAGGGGGTGTATTTTTTTTAAAAACTCACAAAGTTATTAGTATTGAAATGGTTTGTTTTAATGTTTAATCGTCGAGGTTAAAGTCAGAATTAAAAGAGCGATTTTGGCATACAAATGTACTAAATTAAAATGTATTTAATAATAAAAGGCTACTCGGGAGTATTCCCTTTGAAATATTTTTAAGATAGAATAAAAATGTTTTAATTATTTATTTATCTTATGTATAAACTTGAATATATTAATCGAGTAGCAAAAAAAGTATGCCTTTACAGCCAAGAACGGTAAAAATCAATAGAAAACAAATGAAGTTTTAAAAATTCGAATTTATAAATATTTAAAACAACAACACCAGAGCTTCGCGGTTTTAAATTAAGGTAGATATATTATGATGTAGGTGTACCTACAAACACCATCATATTATTATAATATTTTACATTGTGTAAAAATCGTGCTACGAAACAAGTTTTTAGACATTTTAAAACAATAATGATTAGAGATAAAAGCGAATCGATCTAACTATGCATAATGTTTAATAAACACGTAAACGCGATTTGAGTAAAAAAAAAAAGTCCTAAATACCAGCTGTTCACGATACACATAATACATTATATTAAATTATATACCTATATCATAATATAATGACGTCGACTAAACGTGTCTGTTTTAAAATGATTTTTTTTTACCAAAGTTTAGACGGTGCAGGTTCGCATCGGGTTTGGGTTGTGAGTCTAAAAAACTGATAGTAAAACTGTATAGTTTTTTTTTTTTTTTTAGTTATATCGTATCACGTAATCAATGTCGTTTTTTTATAATATCACTGTCGACGACAAAAAGAAAACGCATTACGATAATATTATTATAATTGTTATTATTTCGTATGCATCTCGTAAAGTGTATACACATGGCATTCAAATATTAATAGTATAATATACGTTACACACGTTTCGAATCCCCTCCGCAAAGGCGCACATATAGTACCTATTATGATATTATTATATTATAATATGTATTACGCAATATCGTTAATTTATCGGTTTCGAACCGTCACGAATGGTTAATTTTTTACCCTCTCCCCCGAACCGTTCCACCCAGCGTTTACGTATACATCATTATATACATTGTATAAAATGTCCCGAGCGTAACGTAATCTGCACGCGCGCAAACAACCGTCAATAATAATAATTATAATAAAATCACCATTGTCCGGCGTATAGTTTGCTGCGAGCGAGCGCATCGAGGAAAACGAGGTGAAAATTAAATATTCAAAACGGAAAGATACAGGAAAATGGCACGTAAAATCTACATCGTCGCGGCGGCGGTGCGCTACGGTGCCGATACAGCGATCAATATAATATTCGTGCAGGTGAGTATTATATACATAACATTACGAGATTATCGTATTTTATGTTATTATTACAATATTGGCGATTCATTTCTCTTTCTCTTCATTTCTTTCTTTCTCTCTCTCTCTCTCTCTCTCTCTTTCTCTCTCTCCCTCGTTCGAGGTTTCTTCCGACTGCTGTTGTATAATATGATGTGCTTTTAACATTTAAAATATCGCCGGTCAAGTGACCCTGTCCGTATACGGGAGTTATTCAAAATGATTCATCCGGTTTCAAATATTGTTATACGGTTTAAGTTTTTGATGATTAGTCGTCAAGTCACCAGAACCGGTGAGGTTCCGTACGTGGCAAGTTTTTACCCTCCCTATACTATTGCGGACAATTATTTATAGGTGACATATTAGTATTTTTGATTGTTGTGTTAATGTTATAATATTGTTATAAGATATTCTTGCAAATATTATACGTATCCTGTCAACGTTCAACGAAAAACAAAAAACCAACTTCGGTATCTGAAAAAATAAGAAATAGAAATTAAGATTGTATTAATACGATACTGTAAGCGATTGATATCAAGATCAAAACACGTACAAAAATAAACCGTGAGATTAATTTATGAAAAAGGGTTAAATGCTCTATAATATTCTACACATATACTGCCCTCCTAGTGGAATAAGCAGTAAGTGCCAAATATACAAATTTGAGGTTATTTCATATTCAGTATAATTGCATAATTCCGCGTTTTTTTTCCTTATGAAAAACACCGTAACTCCACTAGAAATGGTTTTAAAATGCATTATAAAATGTCGTATCGACCAAAATATTGTCAAATACTAGGGGAAAAACGCAGTATGTTCATGTATGTAACATGTCCTAGAGAATAAAGCAGTATGTCCAATGGAGATACTGCTTATTTTACTAGTAAAATAATTTATCAATGTAAATACTGCATATTTACCTAGTAATCTTATCTAAAACGGATTCGCAGTATGTACAGACGTGTACACTGTAATATATTATATTTATCAATGAATGGTTGTGACTATAAATAGACAGTCACACACGCCATGTACCAAAATATGTTATGCATTTATTAAGATTTTTCAGATAACCTTGGTACTAACTTTAACTATTATGTGGTTATCGTTCTACTAATATTTGTATTACTATCACTTATCACTTAATCAGTAAACACAAATATTTTAATATGCCTTTTTTTCTAATATACAAATTTTTAAACGATTAGCTTAACTTGTAAGTTGTAGTACAGTGTTATTTTTTGTGATATAAGTCCATTCAAAAGACTGAAATGGTTATTTATTTAAAACATTTATTGTAAACAAGAAGTTACGTTTTTTTAATTGTATAATTATTTAGTTGATATAAGTCCATTCAAAAGTTAAAAATTTTAATTCATATAAATATGTACCTTTTATAATAAAAAGTTTTTTATGGAGATACTGCATTTTTAAAGTTTTTTTTCTTTTTTAATACACAATAATACTAGATACAAATGCAGTATCTCCTTAAATATGAAATAAAAACAAAAATAATGATCCAAGTACAAAAAAAAATGTTTTTAAAAATTAAGGATGCCTATGACTAATAATAGAAAAAAAAAATTGGGTAAATATAATGATTTTATGGTGAAAAAACAAAGAAATCGTAAAACTAATTTTCCCAACAATTCAATTATTGGAGATACTGCTTGTTCCACTAGGAGGGCAGTATAGGTATAGGTACAATCGAAAATATTACATCAATAATCGTTATTACAATAATATTATGTCACCCAAACGAACTGCCCGAAATAGTTGTATGGGCATTTGACACAGTATTTTTCAATCAGTTTTTTACGGATTCCGGACGTCTGTGCCACGAATCGGTTATAGCCTTCGGGAATACGCGACAGGGGCGTAGAGAAATCTATACTCTCGGTATATTATAGGTATGCCCACGATATCGTATAGCATTTTGAACACGAACACGGAAGTCTGACTTTCATCACCCCCCTCCAACCCCTCGAAATGCACCCGTTACTATATGCAGTGGTTACGATTGAGTACTGTATTATTGTTTATAACAACCCATTACACAATATACGCTGTGCAGTGTGAAGCAGCATACATTACATTATAGGTATACACCAAAGCGGTCGCCATTACCTCATTTCGATTTTCGTTCGTTTTTGTGGAGGTTGTGAGGGGGTGGGCGAGGGGTAAATAAGATCGTGTTTCCGCACGGGTGTGATTAGCCGGCAATACGCGACGCGGCGTATACTGCATACGAAAATAGAGTTCCCCCCCCCACAACATATACGACCGGACATAATATTATAATTACTATTAAACTATTTACGGGAACGCGCGATAACAAAACTAGTACGCGACAAAAATGGGGCGTGCATATTATTATCTACGAGAATTTGGGGATAGTTATATTATTATGTATATATTATGTACAGAGCAACAATTCGTAAAAAATAAACAAAAACCCGAGTTTCCGCTGTTTGTGACAACGATGTCGTTTTTGGCGGGAAACAAACCTGCAGCTCGCCGCGCGCTGAAGCGACATCTATTTATTATATAATAATATAATAATAATATCCACGTACTGATCGTGCGATTGACGACGACAGAGTGGATATAGAAAAATCCTGTACAACGTATATTATAATAATTAATGTAAAAATATTTACACATTCGTTTCAAAAAAAAAAAAAGGAAATAACACGAGCACGTCTCTTCCGACACACAACGGTCGATCGCAGAAGTAATATTCAATATTATTATCATTATAATATTATTACAGAATGAATCCGATGTGTTTAATAATGTGATTCGATATCGTGTAGTACACCGCGGTTACTCGAGAAGAGGTTAGGTTAACAAAATCACTTCCGGCTTTTCTTTCTCGCTCTCGCGTTGTTTCCATTTTGGTTTTTTTTTTTTTTAGTTTCTTATCAATATGGCGTGTATTTAAACGTAAATTGTATATAATAATAATATAAAATATATTATTAAAGTAATGGTAGCTGAAGAGGAGCGGATACATGCGGCGGACGCGCGTCTATTATCTCAGCTGATCGTCGGTCCTAGTGAACGTCCAGCTTAGGATCATCACGCACAGTATTGTGATGGAACTGTTGGATAAGCCAGCCGAACCGGTCTGCATAGCCGCTGGACTTTCGCCTGCAACAGAAAATGAAAAGAAAAAGTATGCAGCCATTGAATTAGTACGATTAATAATAATTAGTAATAATATAATAATGTTATATTTGGTTAAAAAAACGATTTTATATGCTTCATAATATTTTGTAGAGTTCGGATGTTTTACCTCTATACGATTTCGTCTATAACAATAATGTATAAATGTAAATAAGAGAGCAGAAAGAAATCTCAATAAAAATACATTAATAAGTATTAGAAAAATGTGTAAAAATGCATTGTTGTTAAGGTTAACAAAAATACAGCGCGTATATTTAAAGAAATGTAGGTTGGTACTTATAATATTTTCATCTGAATCATACCGGTATAAAATAAACTATTTTAAACAATACATCGCGTTCTATTGAAACCGATACGAATGGTGTAATATAAAAATAAATATTAACCTTTAAAATAAAACGTTTTACACATTTTTTTGGGGGGGGAATATTTAGGTACCTATTCAAAAAACCTCGGATCAAAAAAATAGCTAAAAAATCAAAATTGAATTTCGTGTATTTATATGAATAATAATAATTATTTATAGTTGAAAACGGTTTCATGTTATTATTTATTAGAATAATATCAGAAAAAAAGCAAATACCCATAACATCCGACTTCATGGTTATAGTAGATATAACAATATTCTATACATAATAATATTTAAAGACAATAGCAAAGTGAAAAGTCTAGTCCCGATGTAAGGGATATTTGGTATGTGATCGAAACCTAATAATTTAATATTAAAATGATTATACCATAACTTGTTTATTTAATAGACATCATATCTGTGACATGATTAGACAAATTTAAATAGAGGAAAACAAAAAATGGTACTAATAATTAAGAGGTATGAGCCAGCTACAAAATTAACATTGAATCAAAACCTAAATCAATTAGTATAACAACTCTATTTCACTATTGTCTATTATTGTAATAATTACTCAAACAAGATGTAAAAATAGGTTGGAAGAGTACAGATAATTTATTATTACCTATTCGAAATCACTTGTGTTAATAACACATAAATACGTATTTGTTATATGAAGACACAAAATTGTGCGTGTAAACAAAAGTGAAAGAATAACAACGAATTTACATAAAATTCTATACTTAACATAAAAATGTCACGTTCATTTGATTAAAAATAATTGGATTGTTTTTTGAAACAGTTGACATAATCATAAACGGTACAAATCTAAAGTTTCGAAGAATGACATAACAATATTACGTAATATTCTATAGTTGTTCTGGTACAATATAATATGCAAATCGGTTATTGCAGTAAACTTTAAATAATTTTACTAATTAAAATCAACGATTAAATTATATTTTTTTTAAAGCGATCCGAGGTGGAAAATGGAATGACCACCTGTCGTCTATACGGATTTTGACACTCAAAACTGTGCGTACTAGTATTAGTAAAATAACATATTTGTTTTGTTTTTCTCATATTATGAAAATTGGAAGTTTTATAAATTCATAACTATTTATACAAATATTGTTTCTTTACAAACTTACCGTTTAGGACGTGTACAACCACGCTGGACAAGTCTGCGTTTGACGGGTTGCACGTGTACTTGCCAGAATCCGCTTGCACTGCATCCTGTATGAGCAGGTAACTGACGGTCACGTCTCCCTTTTCTGTGACCACGCTCACACCCCCGCGAACTGAATCGTAGCTGATCACCTGAAACGCGATTAGTCAAATATCGGATCAAAGGGTCAGGTATATTCGTATTTATATTTGATTTTAAATATTATTCTGGTTGGTTTGAACGTAAATATTATATATTAAATATATTATGTTATTATATATGATATTATCTGTTGCATGGCTGAGACTTTAATGCACCCAAGACCCCAAAAAATAAGCGGAACATACTAATGCAATACACTAGTCGAGATAAATTTTTTAAAAAATATATGAATAAAAAAATAAAATAAAATAAACTATAACAATTATTTTAAACACTATAACTCAACATTATAATATCATGATTGTTGTCATTCTTATCAAAACAAACTTTATATATAAAAATATGAAAAAAAAACCATCAAGTACGTAACCTCTCTGCTAAACAGTATAGGTGTCAAGCACTCAAGTGTACAGCGAGTCACTTAAAGGCACGCTGTAATGGATGTGTTAAATTTGAATTCAAATATAAGTAATTATATACGATGAAAAACTATTTGAGATGTAAGACCATTAATGCGTGTACCTTCTGTACGAAGGTCAAAACAAATTTTTTTTTTTTTTTTAAGAAAACGTGCAAACGTGAATCAAATTCTCTGCATTACTGCGGGATTATTATAATATTCTAGCAGTGTATTGTGGCAAGTTTGGTCGTTTCTTTACCCTAGTACTTTACGGTTGAACTTTCAAAACTTCCAAACTTGTACCATTTCACGTTGATCTTACGAAAAACCGTTACGCTAAAAAAACAAGCACCGAATACGATATCATAACAGTAATACTCGGTTGGCCGCAGGACGTGATGATTACGACTAAAGTTTGATTTCGCATTTTGCAGCTCAGCCGAATTTGGAAAAAAATTACTCTGCGACTATAAATAGATTATATCATAAAAAATACGATTCACTGAATGGATGAACAGTGAGTTTGCGATGTTATATATAGTTATTTAGCAAACGAGTACTATTATAACACTACTTTCTTTAAATTGAATATATTCAACAAAATATTGTAACCGTGTAGGTCTTCAGCATTGTCATTAATACTGTCGATCGGTCTGCGTGTTTTGATTCTTTGTATTATGAAAATTCTATCCGTGAAATTAATATTTGCCCGTAAGAAAAAAAACTTATATGTTATTGTGGTGTGTGTGCCAATAGATAATAGTGAAATATATTAACCATCTATATGAATATTGTCAAATCAGACAAATAACCAATATTATCGTATGTAATTTAAGCCAGCAGATGAGCTTGGGCGGCACAAAATGTGTAAAATTTATTTAAGGTAACCGGGCCGACATTTGGACGGGAAGAATTTTCTGCTAATCACGTAGTGCGGGCTTGTACGATGGTCGAGGGGAACATATTCTATATTTGTTTGAACCGTGTTTATGAGTTAGGTATATTATTATAGTAAAGATTTCAGTGCATTATGTTATAATAATTATCTGGGTTTGTTTGAGTGGCCCTACTACTACTTAACCGTATCGTTTGCGTCCAATCTATGCCAGTCGGTATACGGTTAATTCATGGTCAATGGGGGTTAAAAGTCATAATAAAAGTGAAGGAATTTCTATATAGATACTCTTGAGAACCAAACTGTAACCGGTTAATTAATGGTATTTTGGCCACTCGAGTGTTTTTGATGGAGGTATATTACCGAAAGGTGCTTATACCCAAATCATATTCTATAATATTATGAAGTATGAGTCGAAGTCTTCACATATACAAGAACAACAACCATGTTATAATATTACACCTAAGTTGAATTTAAAATTACCCAATAATATGATAACTAAATATAAACTGAATAGTAATTATAATAATCATAATAGACAGTAAGTTATTAAAATTATGTTCTAATACTATTACCCAATACTTAGTTAAAACGTATAAAAATGACGGTAGGCACTAAAAAAAGTAGTAGCTGGTATCTTATACAGTTCTCAAAATCCCTAAATGATACACCGACTACAGTACTACACTAATGTACAATATATCAAAGAGAACGATTTAATAGCTAGAATGACTATGGTTTATGACTATCGTATGGCTTTCGTAGAAATAATTATTATAATATTTCAAATGAACTTATATAGACGTCATGTCGTTTAAATAAACCAAGACACTATACAATCGTGCTCCAAACAATACGGCAAAGGTGTAAGTATGATTTCCCTTATATATAAGTTATAGTTAATGGCCTGGTTTAGTATAGGTCCTAAAATAATATATTATATAGTCGTAGTGTCGATTCTCGCTTAACACTCGGCATAATATATTAAACAGGGCGTTCTGTATAGTGTCGCAAAATCATAAACTATAATGTATATTATATTATATTATATAATATATACCTATATACGTTTTGACGTCTTGAAATAGAACAATGCAATTTAGTTTAACCTTTTTATTTCAGTTATATCGAGCCAAACTTATTTTTAGTCAAAATCTACTCGTTCTAATTTTTAAAAATTAAATCACAACTCAAGATTTTTATTCTGAAAAAATATTTTAAAAAAACTCTCCGTATCGTCATATACACTGAGAATGGCAGAGGCATTGTAAACGGTTATTAATGTGGCTTAAAAATAAAACTGAAATGTAGTATTTTCTTGAACACTACCATTACACATAATTTTTTTATTTTTGAGAGAAACGAGGAGTACCTATATCGGTTTCAGTGGTTTTACAGTAATTTTTCCGAGAACACTTCTCGTTATAAATAAAATATTTAAAGTAATAAATTAAAGAAAATGGTTATTATTATAAATACCTAATATTAGACAAACATAATTTAAATGTTTCAACTACCAGGTAAAATACGATAAACGTCCACGCATATTTTGTATTAAATCATATATATTTTTTGTTTAAGTCTATCGTTAGTTTTATGACCGGTTAATAGGAATATGATTTTCATAATAACAATACAGGATCGCATGAATATAGAATACTAAAATATATTCATTTAAGGCGATTTTTAACGTAAAACGCTCATCGTTTGGAAAACTCAACTCAACAAAATATTTTTTACCCAACTTAATGCTAATAAATAACATAATTTTTGAAAAATAAATATTTTTTTATATTTTTTTTTTATTAATTTTGTTTTTGTAAATTATTTACTTTTTCGAATGACAACAAACGTTTTCAATTTCATATTTTGAAAGGAAATAATATTAGTTGGAGCATTTTGATGCACATAACTATGTCCTATAAAATACTAATATTCTAGTATATTATACACCACTCTATGAATATGTAAACACAAAATAATTACTCTCATGACTGTATTTAGTACCAAAATGGCAATATATTTTATCGCCATTGAGCCACTCCACAGATTCGATCGATAGTTGTACGTTAAGATATTAAATAGTTAATATTTTGCAGCCTGCCGTATAAAGTGACAAAGTGACTACGTTTCTAGATAGTATAGATGATGTAAATAACAAAAAAAAAAAAAATAATAATAATAATAAATAATAGCTGTTTGTCCTCAAAGTCAAATACACACATGTCACATAATAATTACATACGGTGTTATGATTAATAACGCGTAATATTTAGCGATTGACGTGTTGCTTTGTAAACGATTTTCGAGGTAGGTATACAAAGATTCCGCCGATCATGATATTATTGTCCGCGTAGTTATATCGTAAAATTTCGGTATATGAATTATCTATTATTTCCGTATAGAATAGTGTTGCGTAAAAAAAAACTCGAAATCTAACGAAAAATGTGCGTCTATATAATATTGTATGGAAAATTCAACGGCCATACGTCGTATAGTATCATAAATCCCATTTTATTTACATATTTTATATGATAATATTATATTATATTGTACTGTATATAGGTACTGTACACAAAAGCTCCGTCGGGTTGCGTTCGTTTCGATTATTCTTTTGGGCCCTCCCCGCAAAACGCTGCAAAGTCGGTAAACAATATTATAATTTATATCGAATTTGCATAAAACGTGAGTCGATACACGCGGGTCGTTATATATGTATGAGACAACTTTTGTATATTAGCCGTACGCGCGTACATACGTACATACATACATGCATAATATGTGCACCGTTGCCATACGAATTCCGTTTGAAAGTAGTTGCCGGAGAAAAGTTTACGGCCCGGTGTACAATAATATCGACGATATAACTTCGGTGAATCTTGAATAATATACGCGCCATAAGCGGATTATTGGGTTGTCCGCGTGCCGTACGTATAGTGGCGCGCGCTCAACGTCAGACATAATATAATATATACTTGTGTGTGTGTGTGTGTGTGTACGTATGTATATATTTCCATGTTTTTTTCCCTCCCCTCCCTCCCCCCCTCCCACCGAAGTCATTTCGGAAGTATATAATAATATATTCGTTGGAAACTTGGCCATTTCGCATACTACATATACGTATGTATAGCTAACCGCGGCAATGGCTTACACAATAATAATAATAATAATAATAATTCGTGTCGGACTTTTGCATTATTATTATTATGATATTATACATAAAATTATATTACACTGTGATATATATGTACCTACGTCCGTATTCAGTATTTTTTTCATTTACTATTCTCGTTTTCAAAGAATATTTCTAGGAGAATCGAGAACCGGGGAACGTCGCGGTCGCGCCGCCGTTCGTTGAAAATTAATAATATTATATAATGATCATATAAAATATGTATAAAATATTTACAGTATTATTATAAGCAATTATACATAAGCGTATGATTATATAAATAATTTTTATTCTGTGTACATGCCGCCGAATGATCTATTTAACGCGAGCCAATATTATTATTACAAAATAATATTACTATTAACGATTTTGAAAATGTTTTTTTACATAATTGTAAATTGTCAATACTTTTTTAAAAGACATTTTTTTTTATTTATTATCTCATAGTGAAATATCCACGTAAACGCATTTAGTTTATTTATTTAATCAAATTATTTTCTTTTTAAATATTTAAACGTCTGTTATTATTTCCATTAAGAAAAATTACACGGTAATATATTATATTATTGTTATTTCAAAATATTACACGTGTCCGTCATATCCCAATTTCCCGGTACGCGCATGCATTATGTTTTAAACATCATAATATATAATATTTATAAAAATATGGTAGAAAAAAGAGTACCTCATATTATATCCTATTATCTTCTAAATAGAAGAATATCACGTACGACGACCAGTTGTCATCTCGTAAACCAACCTAACTGGGATTCAACGAAGGTCGAAATTCAGCACATGCATGGAAGCTCTCCACCTGGGTATTCCCTTTTTTCAACGGTCAACAGAGTATAGTAATTTAATTTCGTACAAGGTTGTGAATAAAATTAACTAAAAAATAATAAAAAATATACGAACTAATATGATAATAAATAATATAAAGAATATAATATAGGAAGTATATGTACTAAAAATTCTAAAATATGTGAATTAATCGACAAAATTAACTGAATAAAACAATTTACAATAATATAATATAATATAGGTTTATAAGAAGTCTTGAAAGGCAATAAATAGTTTGAGTAAAATATCAAAATCATAGATAAACCAATACCACTCAGTGGTGTGGAATCGTGAGAAGAACATAATATTGGGTTTGTCCGATAACTTATCGACGATTTCTGTTCGTACGCGCGATTTGTCAACAAAATGCGTCCTGGGATTGTATTACGTTAATATTGTTTCCTGTGTGGTTAATATTATTAAAAAAACATATAGTTGGCGTTCGTTTTTTCTTCTCGGTTTTTAGCCGTTTCGTATAACAAAACCACCGACCGCTATAATCTTTGGCCGCTGCAGCATCACTCTCTGCTCCCATATATTATTATATGTCGTTTATCCATCGGTTTTTCGGAAGGGGCCCGCGTGTCCCGTCTCGTCTCGTTCTGATATACCGCGCGTAAACAGAAACTAACTGGGTCATCCGAAGATTAAACTCTTGTTATTGCTAAGTTTCGCGTGAAATACGCAGTCGTTTTTATGTGTCCGAAGGATCTAACCGTCAAAATAGTTTACGTACACACACTGCAGTGTTATGTGCGTGGATTAACTGTCGGCTTTCACACCCGACCGTGTCCACATATATAACATAATACCCAATATTATATTATAGCGATTTACATTATAACGTCGTATCGGAGAACCGCCCGTGCCTGGCGAGAATTCAAATATTCGAAGCGAAATAATTATGGTAATATAATATAACAGACGATAACATCATCCGTGAGTCTTCGGGTCGAGTGGCGATGTACCTACACTAGATTCGTGGAAATGTTAATGTTGGCTGGGCGGAACAAGTTTTTCGTATTGTAGATCAATAATATAATGAGAACGTCATCTTGATTATAACAAAAGATAAAATATGTAAAGCTAATAATTAATAAGGTCGACGGAGCCTGCAGCCGCACTGCAGCCGTGTGACGGAAAAACAAAAATACACTATAACAGGCACCTATATCCTGGGGGACTAATGAGCTATAGCCCCCCCCCCTTTGGAAATTATTACGTATTTATTTATATAGTATAAATAGTTCATACGTATTAAATTCCATAAATTAAAAATATAAATATGATTGTAATAATATTGTTAACAAACCTATTACCTATAATTTATAATCTGTTAGGTATGTAATACCTCCCCCCTATTTCAGATTTATAGATCTACAGCACTATAATATAACAATCAAAAAGTTACCCCCCCCCCAAAAAAAAAAAAAAACATACGTAATATTATTGTTACAGATACTTGACGACACGAGTGATCACAGTAAACAGTATTCTGTTTTAGTAACCACTATATAGTTGAATGGTTGCAAATTTTTATTAAACGATCGGAAATCGGAAAATCGAAAAAAAACTAGTAATTTATTTTATATAAAACATTTTTTAATTTTTTTGTCGTGGAATAACTGCACACGAGAGAAGTATTTTACACGCATCGTGTAGGCATTTCATCGATCGAAGGGAGAGGGGTCAAACCCCACGATTCCACCGCTCCTCAAAGCACGCCACTGCAGTCGCTGTCGGCTGTCATGGTATAAGTCATGTATATATATGGATATGTATATATATATATATATATATATACATAACAGAACAAAAGTCATTTATGAAATGTTTTTTTAATCGGTTTCGACGGGAGAAGAATAAAACGATTCGCGTGTAGAATATTATATAAGTATACAATTGTTCGTTCAATTTTTTTTCAGTTCATTTTATAAACGCCCGAGCTCGAAACGCTGCACAATCAAAACGAGACCATCGTGTTGTTTTATAATGTGTGCGGCACAATTTACGCATATTTAATATTTTAGTGCCGCCGCACAATAGTGCTGAAAATCCCGTAAACGATATTGCCTATATTAAAATATATTTGAATAGAGCGAGTAAGCCTCCTGCTTTTTAATGCGTTAATAACGTCATAATTTCACTCGATAACACTTAGGTACTATTTTATTAATAGTTATTAGGGCTCGGAAGTTGTAAGAGTTGCATATTTTTCTATATTATGATGGTCTGGTTTACAGCACACCAAGCTAGAAAATATGCATTCTATAAAATAAAAAGTTAAAAAACAAAAATTTAAAAATTTAATTTTTTGCATATTTTATTGATTTTAGGAAAAAAATGCTTATTTCTTAATTTTTTAATTTGTATGCATATTTGATATTTTCTGAAAAACATTTGCATTTTTTTTTTATGATCTATATATATATTGTACCTATAGGCATTTCATTTATTATTCAAAGTAGATATTTTATTTTATTTTTAATATGTGCAAAGTAGCAAATAGCGTATTGTTGCATCGAAACAAAACTTTTTGATAATTCCGCGTTTTTATCACGGCTGTATGACGACGACGGTAGCTCTAAGCCACGACGCGACGGTGACTACGATTTTGTTTTTATCGTCCTACCAGTTTCGAGTTTACATGTGTAGTTATTTTTAATACACAATAATAATTAATATTTAACATAACCCTATTTTAATATTATTTACCTAGGCAATAATAACAGTTATGATTTGTTTTTTCGCACAACTATTTTGGGTATTTTAGATTTTCATGTACATACTTTATCGATTTCAACTTCTTTACACACATAATTTACTTCCGCGAGCACCAACAATTATTTTTAAAGCGTTGGTCGGGTTCGGACATCGCGCAGCAGTGTGTATTTTATTATCATTAAGCTCTTAAAGAAATTTTATACTCTGCAATTAAAAAGGAACACTCTGCTATTATTTATTACCGTCCAGGTAAGCGTGCTCATACATATTATGTATATATATATTATATATACGTATATACCCATTTAAAACAACATTGCGAGTAACGCCAATCCATATAATATGTGTATATATATATATACACACAGCTATTATAATATAGGTGGGTATATTTTTCGCGTGTTCATTAATTACGTAAATTACAGGCATAATCCTAATATGATATTGTTGTACCGTACGGCGTATATGTATATAATAATTAATAGGATACGATACCGCTGAGGAGAATAATTAAAATCCTAAAAAATTTTTTTTGGTCCCCATTCCAACAATAATCCCGAGCTTAAACTCGAGGAACCGTCCCACACACACACACACACACACACACACACAAACACGACGAGTAGACTTTCGAAATGGCTCTTGTGTACCTATATAATATGTGTACAATATGTATAATGCAATACCAACGCGTATAAAACAATTATTAGCAGCGATCGCATTTTTTCACCCTCGCCGAACGAGCCCTTAACGCTATCATATGTTTTTATTTAACCACATCGGTCTTCCCCGCACAATTTTCTACACGTCGAACAGCCGTGGTCACTATGCACACACATATTTATAATTTTATATACATTTTTATTTTTTTTTTATTTACATTTTTGTTTATATACCTACGCGAAACGGATGACTTTAAGATTAAGAAAAAGTCGTAAGACTCATATTATTATTATATAATTATTAGATATTAAATCGCGGGAGACATAATATTATAGGTATATGCCTGCCACAATAAATTGTTATACTCGCGCGATTGTGATGGTTATGTATAAATGATAAACGTTTAATATGAATTCGAAAACTGAAGAACGCTTATTTATACCTATTTATGTAAGTAAACAAACTACTGTTATTGTTGGTCTGTTTACGTATATATCATATACCGTATGATAATATGTGTTTATATTGCAGTGGAGGAGGGGTTGGTGGGCGTGGGACCGAGATGGTCGAAGTATATTTGCTTTTAGCTAGACTTAACGAAATTAGAAGCAGTTCATTGCAAGGGGTGTATACATATACGTGCACATATGTGTGTGTGTGTGTATGTGTGCAGTGATGGAGGTGAAGGTGGAGTGAAAATTCTGCACGGAGGCAATTCAGTTTGTCGGTTAGCCAAAGTTGGCTTCGGTGTTTGCATATTATTTAATATATATATTACCTATATAGGTACTCGCGTGTAAAGTGTAATATTATGAAATCTACTCGCTGGGAATCGGTCGCTCAGTGACGTCGAAGTCCCGCGTGTTGTGTTTAATATATAATTATTATTGTTGTTTACTTTATATAACACACAGTGTTGCAGTGTCGCGTTCTCGTATAACAATTATTGTTACTATAATATTATCATAATATAATATACTACATTATATTACACTCTAAACGGGAATTTGTTTTTTTTGTGCTCATGATTTCTTGTTTGATTATATAGTAGCTTCAAAAATCAAATATTCAATATTTTGAATATTATTATACCCGAGAGGTGAACGATATATTATTACTAAATTTGTATAACATTGATGGATTTTAAATTACCTATTCTAAAACAAAACATAAGCCGTCAAATATAATGTAGGTAACCATTCTGCTGTACAGTTATAGGTGTTGAGTGTATACCTCGCGTCATTGGGTAGGTCACTGTAATAATATTGACTTGTTGTATTTGAATTCAATGGCAAA
Organism: Neotoxoptera formosana; assembly: GCA_022818045.1. Lineage (NCBI taxonomy): Eukaryota > Metazoa > Arthropoda > Insecta > Hemiptera > Aphididae > Neotoxoptera > Neotoxoptera formosana. Next base: position 2,704,128 of record CM040631.1, on the reverse strand, counting down.
TCATTGTATTCGATGAAAAACGATTCTGAGCGAAGACTCAAACCAACCGAAACCGACTTCGTGGATAATTTTTAAAAAGAGTACCAAGTTGTTTTTACATTGATTTCCCAAAAGAACCAACCAGCTAATTCTATACCGAACCCTTTCTTCAAAGATGATAATCTAAGCATTTTTTTACTAAAAAAGTAAAAAGTTTCCTCAGACACAAATAAAATAAAAAACACACATCATCGTAAAATCAATACATTCTTCGGTCGACTCAGAATCTAAAAAATGTCATAAATATTTCGACGTTTATAGAGTCATATATACGTAATATTTCAACCGATTTGCGCGTTAAAAACTATTAGTAATCGCATAATTTACATACCTCATCGTAATGGTACCAGAAGATGTAAGACGGCGGCTCCGGGCTAAACTTCACGATGCACGTCAGATTAATAGTGCTCCCTTCGTTCACGTGAATGTCTGGACCACCGGAAATCGAAGCAGACGGCACTGTGGAAATACATTCAACGATATTATTATTCAGTTACGATTATAATACCAAGTTATAGAGGGTATATAGTAATAAATAAATATTTTTTTTTAACAATAATAGGATCACGCGTGATGCACGAGAATTGAGTTTAAATAGTTTCGGGCGAAACGTCATACAATATTATCGGACATCAGTAAATGCGCATGACACATACAAGTCTTACAAATTGTACAAGTATTATAATATAAAAATATGAGACCATTTTAATAGTAAGTGTCTGGAAAACAAACGTTTCGGTATTCGGTGGAAACCTATACGTTTTAAGCAATCATTTTAATATGCACAATGGTCGTTACAAGGACGTCCACAAGTCCACAAATTGTATAACGTTTCACGTTTCCCGTTCGGCTAAATAGTCCAAGTCATAAAAATCTAGATTTTAACTATAAAAGAAGAACTTTGACCGTCGACTATTTTTTTTTTTCAATATCACTAATACGAAGAAAGTTATTATTGTTGTAAAACACGTTATTTTTATGTTTTTCAGAATAATCATTTTTTTGGGAAATATAGTACCGAAAAAATAAAAATTACATTGTTCAAAAAAAGTTTTTGTCATTTTGCGGAGAACATTTTGTTTCTCTCTTATAGCCTTCTCGTTTTTTTCCCACGGTTAACTGTTTTTCAATAATACGATTTCGTAAACAAAATATAAAAACGGTAATGATGTAGGACTATTTATATGTATTTAAATGTATTGAACATTTTCCTTAAAATATCATTGAAATGTCCTATACTAAAACCATTAAATAGAAAATGTGCACGATGTCCTCTTTAACTCGAATTGATGGAAGCTATTTATTTTTCCTCTGGTGCTTAAAATATATTAGATAACGCAGTACCTATAGGGTTGATAATATTTTCTATAACTCTGATCAAATTATAATATTAATTAATTAATTTATATAATTATAATATTATAAAACAATACAGATTATAATTGACACAAAATGCATAAGTTTTCGATTTGAATATTGAGCATTAAATATTTATGACGAATAGTAAATACGACACACACAATTATATATATTGTAAAAAGCAATCAAAATCGTTCAAATTTAACTAACTATTGTTTAAGTATTTTGAACGCGTTCCAATATATATTATAATAATAAGTATACGTATATACACTCACACACACATACACATATATATATATTAAAAGCAGCTGAATGGATAATTGAAAAACGTGACTAAAATGCATTGAATTCGGTCGAGGACATTTTGTTATTAAACGTAAGTTTTGTTCATACATTTGTGTACAGACGTAGAAGAAGGTTAAGTAAACACTGTAAACCATTATGCGTATATAAACTGGTATACGTGTTTGTTAAATATTTTTGTTCGTTGTTTATATTATTAACAAACATATACGCCTGTTTTCAATAACTCAATAACCAAAATTCAAATATTGAATAATAATATACAAAGTGCGCGCGCGCACATACACACACACACACACACACACACTTGGAAAGAAGAGCATTAATACTTTTAGTGGGCATTTATCGAATAAAACAAGCGGCTCCCTGCTCACACTGGGTATAAATTTGAATAAAGTGTGTTAGTGATAATAAATGAGAGATGACAGTCCAAAACGTACTATTGTCATTTAAAATTTTTTTGAGTATGCGAAAGGTCTCGAATGTTATAGATTGGAATGATCAAATTCAGTAAAATATCTTAAGATAATCTATGGATTTTTTAAACTTTTATGAATTGAAAAATCTAAAAATTTAAAGATGAAGTTAAGTAAAAACGCATTATTTCCAACCAAATATAACACACTTTGAATACATTTGTCAATATAGTACGCGTTATGGGAAAATGATGGATATAATATTATATAGGTAACCATCATCAGAGCAGGTCTTATCATATACTTAGACATACACAAACCCAAATCCAGAAGTTTATTTTTCATATTTTTAGTTTTTTTTTTTTATTAATATGCATATATTTTCCAATTTTTTATTGCTTACTGCACAGTGTAAGATATATATATAACTATACACATATACGAAGTCTATTGACTTTGAAGAAACTAACATAGTCATAGATTTATTATCTATAACCAATGGCAAACCCTAAAAATGAACAAAGATAAACATTCTTTTTTCGTGTGCCCATAACTATATTCATGTGCGAGCTACCCTTCAGCTACCTATAGGTGTTGAAAAACTAAGTTTTAAACACCCTAAAAGTATCAACGAATCTATTAATATCTATTGATATAACTTTTATTAAAAACGGTCCATTAGTTTTTGGGTCACTAGCTAACAAACATACAAACATAAATTTATATACATATATATATAGATAACTAGTAATAATAATCATGTCTTGGCATGATTTGCTATCATACATTTATATTTAAGTTAGAAAACTTAGTTATTTTTAATAATTATAAAATTGTAATATTTTTGGTAACTTTCTTCTTTCTTTTAGATAGAATTTAATTAGAACTACTCACTAAAATAAAATATTAAACTTTTCTAAATATAAAATTATGAAATAGTACGGTCTAGCTTAATGAGTCCTGGTTGGTAATATATCATTAACACGGGACATGATGTATAACGTGGAAATAGTACTTTTTTAGAAAAAACCAAGTCTATAGTTTATTTTATTTTAACATTTAAATTTATAATGATATCTACGGTTTAACACGGGACCTAGTACGTTTTAGATAACGTTTAAATACTTTAATTTACAAAGATTAATTCATTGGAAATAGTATTACGTTTTGGTCTGTTTTTTTTTTCATAATAATTTATACCGAAAATCATATTTTCATATTTTTTTGTTGTGACAAAGATCGATTCTACGCTAGGTTTACAGTATGATATTACGTATAACTCAATTTCGCTAAAAACGCCAATATTGCGTTTTGGATTGTCACCCGTCAAATACCGACACGGAACTAAAGGAAAAAACCGGAACTATATTATGTTTTCTTGTGGTTAAAAGTCAAACGAGAAAACGTAACCACTGTAGACCGCGTTTATTGATATACGACACCGCGTCCCACACGAGTCTCGTATAGAATACGACACTGCAGGCACAACGGCATTGTCACGTCTGCATCAATGTCGAACATATTTTCCCGTTTTCCCGACCAAATTTCCTACCCCGATGTCATCCAGTTTGATTTTTCGATATGTATTATATTATATTATAATATGTAATAATAACGTGTAAGTATACTATAGCTGATCCTGCACGGCGTCGTCCTAGACAATAATTAAATGCGCTTGGATAATTATATAAAATAACTATTTAGTTTTCTGTAACTAACGGCAACGATAATATGTAAATAAAAAAATGATAGTTTATTATAGTATAACGGTTCTCGCTGAATATATTAACAAACGTTTTATGAAAATCAATTCAAACTCAATAGCTGCGGATTTTCACAAAGGCATCCGCTTTATGCCTTTGGTTTTATAGAGTTTATATATTTATTTATATTATTATAACTGATCTTGCTCGGCGTTGCTCTGGATAAATTAAATAATGCCAGTGGATTTATCATTTTATCCTGTCTTAAACTCCCCGATTAAATGAAAACTACACGTATTTTTAACACAGTCAACCACCCCCGTTATTGTTTTTCTTTGGGTATTTTTGGTTACCTGTGTACCGTATTTCAGAACCACGAGTGCGATTAACTTGGCAGTGGATCGATTGCGCCCACTCACAAATATTGTTTTTATTGCCAAATATAGATAAATAGTAGACGTACCTATTTTTTAATATGTCTTATTAATTGTGGTTTCATCGATCAAGTCACATTTTATGCAACTACCTATATTATCATAAGTACGTCCTTATAATATAGTTGTAAGTCCGCCGAGAAGAAAATAAACGTAGGATGACGTTACTGGTTGAGCGTTTATGAAATCGTTTGAGTGTGATATAATATAATCTTGAATAATTGACGAGGCCCCGGGGCTTTGACGGGGAATAGCGAGGCAAAATATTTATATCGATGATACGCGTCTATCTTTTTTACGATATTTATTTATTTTTAATATTTATAGCATATCATCACCCCACCTGCCTCAGCTGTTTTTATCTTTCGTTCTCGGTTTGCGGCCACGGTGTTTTGTACCCGCGACTTTGCACCTAAGGCACTCGATGGCAGAACGTATATACTTACAACAACTGTTGTCGGCGGACGCTTTTATTTTATTACTTTTCAAGGTCGTATATACGCGCTCGTGTACATATATTGTTTATTATACATATATCGTATATTACGACACATCTTGATAAAAGCAGAAACTATAATAATATAACGAGTGGCATACACACGTCGACGTGCTCACGTCACACACACGCTCGCCCGACCGACGAGCATAGTCGTCGGCAAGATTAAAACGTGAAAATAGTGAGTTATTCGTGAAATATTCGAGAAGAACATTTAGATAATTTCAGCGATTGTACGTCAAAAAACTTAACATCCCCGGGAAAGTTTAGTTGTATAATATAAGACTACGCATACACATAATATTATACCGTATATGTATACGTGGAAAACAAAGTTTGGCCCTTTGTCGTCGCGATTCCTTCTAATACGTCATATTATTATATTGTAATATTATGTATTATACGCATTTTGTTAGACGCGCACGCCAGTCATCCAGCCAGTCGACAGTCGTCGTCGTGGATGCTATCGTTTATAAAACATATATGTTATTACGATAATATTATATTTGTGTGTATACATCATACAGTAAGAATCTCCGAGCATTTTCACCTCGTTTTCCCCTTTAAATAATGAACGTATTCAAATTCATGGTTTTTAGAACATTCACACATAATATACTTGCAAAGATATTATAATATTGTTTTCAAATCCTTGAATTGAATTCGTACTATTTAATAGTGCAGGTCTTAGTAATTAATATTAATCTATCAACGTTTATAATTTGTAAAAAAGGTTAATAAATACTAGATTATCCGATATTAAATCTATTTTATATATCTTTTTAAAACCATTTACAACTATTATGCTATGGGTATGAACATTTTAATAACTGGGTAACATACTCGTTCAACTTTTAAATTAGTTACTTCGACATTTTCAAAACAATGATGATCCGCTAAATAATTTGAAGTAGAAAGGGGGAGGGGGTCCTACTTTGAAAAACATAAGTTTGCATCTCCACAAGACACTTTTTGAGTAATAAACAAAATCTCAAATATTTATATCTATATATTTATAAGTATATCATTTAAAAACTCCAAAAATCAGATTTTGAACAACTGCCTTAATACTTAAAGAAAAGGATGTATGAAACTCTCTGTATTATTCATTTATAGTAACAGCGTCGTGTGACGTGTAATAAATTATTATAATTTTAAATTATCGTTACGAGCATTCGGAAAACATGATAATGGTAGAGGTTGCACACGTCGGATTTGTCAGACGACGCACGACTGATGTAATAATAGAGACGACGACGATAATAATAATAATATACGAAACTTTGGCGACGGAGGTGTGTCCGTAAATCACGACATATATATTATATGTGTAATATTGTGTATATATATATATCCATGGCAGTTGTAGTGGTGACGGTAAGGGTGGCAAAGAGCTACTAATTAGTCGACGCGACCCTTCTCTCCGAGGCGTACAGGGACTATACGCGCACGCGTAGACGAAAAAAGGCCAAAGGTCCGAAAAATAAACATCTCCTTTTCGGAGCACTTTCAGCCGCCACGTTATCGTTGTCGTCATCGACCTCACACTCGCGCGCCCGAAGGGATACATTTTTTTTTTTTGCGAAGGCACAAAACGTTTTATTTCGTGCGAGGGGAAGTAAGGCGGAAGCGATTTCTCCACCGAATAAAAATAAAATTATGATATTCTATAAGAATGACACGGTTGGTATGGTTTAAGTCATTTTTATCGTGGCGTACAAAAAAATATTATATTGTATTATATTGTAACTCGATTCCGTGTCTCGTTCTATTATGTTCTGTCGTTTATACGAACGCGACGTCACTTCGTTTATGTGATATTATATTATATCGTTAAACTGAGTGAGCAATTTACAAGGACGCACTAATTTTTGTCAAGTCAATTTTTGTGCAATTGAAAAAAATGTAAAAACAATATTCTTATACAAATTGGCAAATTTATAACAACACTGACAACCTATAGGTATCCATTTTTATACAAAAAATTTTTTTTTTTAATTTTAGTGGTTATGAAAATGTAAATTTTTTTACGACCTCATGTATATTTTATTTTATAGTAAATAACAGGATCCTTCTATAAAAAATCATTGATTTACAAATAAACCTAACATTACCTAAACGTCATATCAAATTCTGAATAAAAAGTTTTTTTCAAAATTGAAAATAAATGTACAAAGTATTTAGTTTTCGGATTTTTGGGGTAAAATAATAAAGGGTTCTTTTCAAAAGCTGTGGCACACTTCTCAGTTTTCAGCTTATCTAAAATTGCAAACATTTATTCAATAAATTAATTAAACCAATAAAATGGTTTACTCCATATATTATTGTAAGTCATAGGTAGTGATTACATGTTGATGATTAAATAATAGGTATCTATGCTAGACCTCGTTTTATCTTTTAATAAAGTATTTATTAACATTTTCAAGTACATCTACTAAATTGAAATGAAGTTCAATATTTTTAAATACATAGATTTTTTTTTATACCATCGAAGAATTGTCCTATTATGATATAAATTTCTTTTTATCAAAAAAGCACCATATTTTTTTTACTGTGGTTTGTTAAGGAGATGGTTTTTTTTGTAAATTTTGATCTATCTAAATTGCAATTTGAACGAATAGTTTCTGTGTTATCAAAATGTATGTACTAACTATAAAACTATAAATATTCTTAATAATGATTACCTAAAAAATATAAAATATAATAATATGTATACCTAATATTTAATCTAGTACTGATTAAATTCAGAAAATGTTTATAGATTAATTTTTATTGCTATAATTTCCAAATCATCACAGCCCCTTCTCCCCATATCTTTTAATTATATTATCATACAAGTATTATCTTTAGTGTAAAGTAACTAAAAAAATAATCGTTTGAATAAAGATTATACTAAACAAATAATAATAACAAGTGATGTTTGAAATATTAAATTATTGTTGAAAACGAACGTGTGCGATTCGTGACACGCGCCCTGTGACGTATAATACTTCTATTTATATATTTTATTATAAACTTATAAATATCGGACGAAAACGAGTTGAGAAATTACTCGGCTCGTAAAATTCGAAAATTCAATCGCTTTCGATCGATATTTTTAGTGGTTGCTCATTCTTCAACCCCCCTCCCCCCCACCCACAATCCCCACCCACAACTATAGTACGAGTCATCGGAATATCGCACGATTCGATCGGCGATGGCCACCGGTACACCCTAAGTCCCTAACCGCTGAAATAATACTGTAACGCGATGTTATAAGTTATTACGTATTCATCAGTCGTATCGCGTTATTTCGGTGGTTCATACTACAACGTATCGTTATATAAAAAAAAAATAATAATAATAATATCAAATACGAATATTATTGCCACACACGTCCGAAAAGTCGATTCCTCGCATGTGTATTATAATTTGATATATTAATATATCATTATTCTTATTGGTACCAATATTAATAATGATAATATTATTAATAATAATAATAATAATAATAATAATATTGATTATGCTATATAATAATATGCACACCATCACTCCTTCAAAATCCAAGATTTTTCATTTTTTTCTTTAGTATTTTTCGTCCATTCCCGGGCAATGCGACCGGATAATAGGTACTTTGGATTTTGAATGCTCAGGACGAATTTTAATAATTTCTATTCATCCCTCTCGCTTGAAACGCCAATATTAAATATTGTTTGTTTTTGAGAAGGTTATAATATAAGAGAAGTTTAAGATTTCGTGTATCTTTTATTGAAAATACATTTTATCGAAACTAGATTATTCAATTTTGGGTTCCTAAACATAAGTTTAGAACTTACGCTTTATACTTCACTTTGTATCTGTCCGTTTGTCCGTTGGTTCCCAGAACTTAAATATAGTTACGATAGGTACTATACACCTGTCTTACTTACTAACTTAAAAATGCATATTTTCTCGTCCATAATTGGGTTAGTAGGTAAAATTCAAATTAGTAGTCCATTTTAATATTAGAAATCATAATTTAAGACAAACAACTATAAATACATTTAATTTGAGTCTCATAAGTGTAAATATTTCAATACTACAGTCGAATAAATAGACTGGTAATTTGATAACGGTTTTATTCAAAGTAAATTGATAATAGTCAGTACTAAAAAAATATCAAAATTTCAGTCTATATATTTTAATGTCGATTCATACTACGCAATATTAAAAAATAGGTACCAAAATATAAAGGTTACCAAATTGTATAAAATTGTGTATAAAAGTACAGTTGCACGCTAGCAGAATGAGCTTTCCTAATTTGCTTTTACATTAAAAAACTATAGTATATATATTATATTCTCAAGTTTCCGTTATACACAGAAAAACACGAGTGAATTGTAAAAAAACAGTAAAGTTTCATGTCAGCCTATATATATATATATACTCAGTATAATTACACGGTTGACTTTCTTCGAATCACCAGAGTGGAAAGAACCTACGTATTTAGGATTTCAAGTACAGAGGATGTCGACTTATTGAATTCGAAACATCAAGGAACTTGGTCATTTTCGAATAATAAACTTCGCATGTTGTTTGTAGTATATAAACTGTAGTATATGTGAAATGGCCATATAGTATACTTATGCATTTTGGATTTTTCTTATACAATATACAGTTTAATAGAAATATTGATCGAAAACTTTGCGTACCTACCTACTTATATTGTATGATTATTTATAGTTTTTTACATTTATATTTAAAGTACCTATATGTTTTCATGTGTTTACTTATTTTCAAAAACGTGTTGTATTAATTAATTTGGCTAAACCGGGCGTATTTCACTTATAAGCTCGCGCACTCATTTCACAAATAATTTTAAGCTAGGTACCTGATGTATTGACTTGAGTCATCAAAGTCCGACCAAACAGCGTGTTTGTACGAAATAATTGTAATTATCAATTTATCAGGATTCAATGGTGGTTCAAATACATATAGTTTAGTTTCGACTGTCTAAGTTTCGAAATTGTGTCTACAGCACGTCACGGGGCTTCTGAAAAATCGGTACAGTCATTTTCATTTAATTTTGAAAGGATTTTCGGGTGAAAATTATTTCCAGATTCTTCGAATCACCCAAAGCCCAAACATCATGATTATACGAGCTTTGAACATTTCGAAATCAGCAACCCTTCTGAAACGGTTCTATAGAAGTCAGTATACCGTTTACCAATGTTTACGTTTCAGTTCGATAATAATTAGATAATAATATAACTTTCGAGAAAAGCAAACAAGTACTCAAATAAGTATGAATGCATTCGCCACATGTATAATATTATTTATAACGAATAATTGTTCATAAGTGTTAAGTATAGGTATATTTTGTCGATGCGCAAGTGTAATATTATGTATTTGACCAACGAAGCTAAGGAAATTAATTAATAAACAGTTAAACATAAGCGCAATTATTGTTATTCAAAATGATTATGCAAACAAATTTCAAGAAAATATTCATACACGTATAATTCATGTTGTTATTACATATTTTATATAATTATAACGAAACGTTGTTGTACACGGAGAGGAGTTGGTGCATGCAAAACGGCAAAATACAAAATAATTTAGTCGATGCGTATGTTGCAACGTAAACTTCAATGAACTGTGTATGTTGTGTATTTAACACGTGATAATATTATACCTATTTATAATTGCAGCGGTTTATTAATATTGTTTTAGATTTAATTTTAGATTTTCATTAAATATTATATTATTTCCGGTGCTTTTCGGACAAATATATAATAATTTAATATTATGCATCATACAGGTCATACGTTAGGGTTTTCTGTTGTACATTTTGAGAACGATCTCGAGTGGAATCGAAAACCTATTTTGCGTTTGACTAATGAGAGATTTTTAACGACGATAATGGTGTCTGAAAATATCAAAAACCGTGTGATGAAGTGTAAAAATATTAAATAGCTACAACAATATTCTCGTGTTGTGCTTAACGTTTAAGTAGTTATTTTGCAATTTTTAAAGTTAAATAAGTCGTTAATCGTAAATTAAAAAAAAAAACTTTAAAATCTTGCTTTAACCAAACGCGCAAAATAGATTTTAGTTTTCACTCTCCGACATGAGTTTATTTTAAAAGTTTGTGCGGAAAACCCGAAAGCACTGCATTTATATCACTAGACATTTAGCACATTATATATTGTACGTGTACTTAAGAGTAGTTTTAACTGTACAGTAAGACGTGTTGTTGTTTGGGTAATTTTTTATTTTTGTTTTAGAAAATTTAGATCATTTTTCGTCGGAATTATCTATCTGCGAGATATCGTTTATATCGCGAATAATGAAAACGGAAATGTATACTAATCGCGCGATGGCGTGTTGAAATTCCCAACAATCATACATTAATTTGATGCTCCGAGGCGGTCGTTTTCTTTATAAAATAATAGATATACGAAATCGATTTGTTTTTTTTTTTAATGTGCGTCGTCTGTATGCTAATTTCTGGCGTAAATAAGTGCCGCGCACCGCGACGGTCGACAGTGACCTGGGTAGGTTTTGTGTATTTCGCATTGGTACGATGATGACGATGATAATGATAATTATGTAATTTTTGGGCATAACGCGGGCAGTAGGTAGTAGGTACACGGTTTTTTTTTTCGGAATTCAACAATGCATAATATTATTATACCTAATTATAGTGCGGTAAAATCACCGAAAACAAATTACTTTCAAACGGCTGTTCCGAGCAGGTTTACACGAAACGTTTTGTGTAATAATAATAATAATAGTGTTATTAGCGTTAATTCGGCAAACGTTTGTTAACATCAAACCACACGCAAACACCATATACGTTTGTATAAAAACCTTTTGTAAAGTCTCCGTCTCTTATCATCATGTCTAGTAAACTATCGTCGCTGTCCGAGGGCGGCGGTTTATCGTCTGAAATGTAGGTAGGTAGTTATAGGTATATTATATACTATAATATGCATTATCGACAACGCAAAGTGTTGAAACAACCGAGATAATAATAATAATAATAATAATAATAATAATAATCATATAACAACAGCCGTGTTTCACACGCCATGTAATGCGTGGCGAGGAAGTGGACGCCAATCGATTATTATCATCAAAAACGACTACGTGAAAAGATCATTATATATAATAATATACTGTATAATATATTATATGGATTATATGTATAACTATATATAATATACCTTTGTTATGCACGTGATGCCCAATCCCTATGCATATGTATTATTATATATAAACAATATAGTATACGAGGTAATTGTTTAATCACAAAACAGTCATTTTCTCGGTAAACCATTGATATGCATTAATGATTTTTTTTTATGTACCTATACATAATCAAGAGGTGATAACAAAACATTTTTAATTATTCATATTTCAAAGTAAAATATTTAACCTAGGATCTAACAGTCCGCTCTTGTCTTTGCAAGCGAACATTTGCAATCCAATATATCTTCTTACTCTCCATTCTCCGCCAAAGTTCCTCGAGGAAGTGATTTATTTAATCAGATATTCCTAAAACCGCAATCACGAGACTATACAATCTATACTGACGATACAGAGCTATACCGGACTCCTACTTGGAATCTATTCTAGCTTCGACTGATCTCCCAAAATCACCTCGATTTAATCAACACCTGGGAAACGTTTACCATTTATACTTGTAAAATATAACATCCCTTCACTTCAACTTTAAGGAGTTGAGATACCTACTGGCTACTCTATCTGGGAACTATTTCTGGTTAGGTTAGATTTATTTGGGGCCTTCACTTGAAGTCCAAACAAAAATGTCTTAATTACCACCTTCAATCTGCTTCGTCCTATACGTAAATCCAAACTATCAATTCACACGAAATCTACAAATCTTTAACGAGAACCATTTGTGTTTACCGTATGTAAATCAAGGAATGCGCCAAACCTCTCAAAACCCACACGATCCATGCAGCCCTTCATTCCACCGCTATTCGCCCAATAGCCTCGGCTCCCTGGTACGTAACCGATAAATCTCTACTCAAAGACTTAAAAATAGAAACAGTGGACCAACTAGCCAAAATCCATCACAATATGTTTCCCTCTCAGCTCCAACACTATTCTAACCCTCTCTCTTTTAGTCTCTTAGTCATCGTCATTCGCTCTTATCCGGACTACCCACCTTGTGGCTGATGCATGACCTCCTAAAACAGTAATTAAATATTGATCATTTCATTCACTTATTGTGTTAAAAAAATGCATAATATTGCGAATATGTCTTAAATAAAAACAGAAAAACAAAAACTAAAAAAAAAAATCGATGTTTGAACCAGTAGTAAATTGTTTATGTAATGTGTTAAAAGTTTAGATGAGTGCGGAGTAGTGCACCAACATTTTACGAGGTTCGACATTAGCCACGCCATTCCGTTTCTCCATCTTAAATTCAAACGCTTATAATATAATGTTATAGTAAATTAATGGACTATGGTATTTGATAATTTTAGCCATTTAAAAAATTAAAAACCTAGAATAACGATAAAAAAAACTCAATATTAGCCTAAATTGAGAAAATGACTGTTTATAGTGATAAATGTGATATATTTAGCGTGCAGTATAATTACGTTGTAAATTATAATGTAAATTTTTGAAAAAAAATATGGAAATAAATGTGAGTACTTACCAACGACGTTCAGCGTGACGAATATGCTCCTCACCGGTTGTGTGCTCACCTGGCACTCGTAAATACCCGCGTCTCTCTTCTGAGCCCATTTGATGTGCAACGTCCACTGGTCCGAGTGCGACCTGTGGTGAATGGCCTGGAATCGCTGGTCACTGGTGTACGTGTATGCTCCCACAGTCAGTATGTGTATGTCCCTGTGTCTTATCCACGACACCTGAAACGTAAAAAATTAATAGTTTTATATGTTATTGCGTTATTGTTGTTTTTAATTTAAAACATATCATTGAGGCATCTATTATATGGACCATCGGACCGGCGTATTATTGACATGAGTATACCAGTTTTAGCAATAATCAAAGCTGCCCAAGAGTCGTCAGGTAATAATATAGTTATACGTAAAATAAATATGTATTATCAAATATAAAGACGCGCGATATCATATTTTGCATTATTAGTATGTATTGTAAGTTCTAACTATATATTGTTCGGACCAGAGTAAGAAATCTCGAGGCGGACGTTGTTTAAAACGTTTATATATTATTTATATAATATTGTTATAAGGCCGAAATGTCAGAGCAGAGTCTGACAAGAGTTATTAGTTATAAATTCTATTTCATATTTTCGTTTCGACCGAAAAATATTCAATCTGAAGAAAACGTCGAAACGAGTTTAAAAACTAATTTAAAGTTTTCAACAAAATTAGGTTTTTGACTAGGTGTTGGTAAAGTTTTACGAGTAAAATAATTAAGACGTGCAAATCGTTTTGTTATTTCAGCCTGCTTTGTATAATATATTATATATATATATATATATAAAGGTAGGCACTTGAGTATATAATAATATTATAATGACGTGCGCGGCGATGGAGTGCGAAAATGCACCGAATATTATTATTATTATTATGAAAACATCTAAACTTAAAAAGACGTTCGTTTAAAAGCGCTGAATATCGATATTTATTTTTAGCAACAGGTAAGCAACAACTGTGGAGACATCGAAGTAAATCGAACCGTTAGATACGAAAAGGTGGTCGTAATATTTAATATATATAATTATAATATCTTGATTATTCACACATTTTTTAGGACTAAATGGACAACTTTGAATTAAACTGCTAAGTTTTAGATATAAAAATTGAACATACCATCAATTTTTATCTACAAAATAATTTGTAAATTTTCGTGAATTTGGTTTAAATTTTAACTTCAAATGCTCATAAAAAAAAAAAGTTTCTACGTATCTTAAATAATTTTTAATAGCTATATTTAACACTCATGAGAAACCTTGTATTGATTTTCAAATGGTTTTTGAATAACAACAAAAAAAACAAAATGATTTTGTCAAAACTGGTTTTGCGTAAATATTCATTTTTTTTTTTGGTTTTTCTGATTGTCGTAAAAAATACTAGGCATTGTTCTCTTTTGACTCCACAAAGTACCAACTAGATCCAAATTACTACTAGAAACCATCATGCCCAAAGTTGAAAATCTGAGCATTTATTCTACTGGAAAAAGCGTCTTCAGACACACAAAAATAACGTGAACATCGTTATAAAATAAATGCAGCGCGTTTATCGCTCATAATCTAAAACTATTATAAAATATGAAGATCAAACGAAAAAAGAATATCATTATTGAAATAATTTAGTTTTAAATAGCTACATTTTAAGATGTTATGAGTGCCATTCGATGCACCCTGCGATATCTAACCGCAAATCACAACAGAGCGTCGTTATCATCATAACGAAGATAATATTTGAAAACGCCTTCGACCGAACGACGATTCTGCGTTGCTGCTGCACACGAGTGTCGAGGAGTGGACCGCGAAATAATTGGCGGAGACTGCGACGCGTGACGCGACCCTATTGCATTATAATATGCGTTGCACCAGCGGCGTAGGTAAGTACAAGGACACTTAGGTAGATAGTAGTATATATGTATATACGTATTTATGTATGTATATATGCATGTATGTATGTATGTATGTATGTATGTATGTATGTATGTATGTATGTATGTATTATGTTATGCGTGCGTACATTATAAATAGGTATGCGTTTTTGAGCAATTAAAATCGTTTTCCGACCCCTTTTTTTTTTTAATTATTTTTTTCTGGGATTCTTTATGGAACAGTTTAAAATGAGTGTCGACGACGATATAACAACGGTGGAGAAAAAAAAACAAACGCGTATAGTGTCAAAGGACGAGCGTTTTTTTTTTTAAACGTTTTTATTTTTTTCCTGTCTTTATATTATAATATATACTCAGAGACCTGCGTAAGCCTTTATATCTTTGCATAACGATATATATATATATATATAATACAGGGTGATTCACAGAGCAAGGTCACTCTTCCCCACATTTTTTCCTGTAATAATGAATTTAGAAAACACCGATTTTTGCAATATTGTTAAATAATATACTTACAGACCACATTTATAAAGTCATAAGATTTTTGTACTACCTATAAGGAGTGTAGTGTGGTGGTAAAAATTCTGTTTTTCAAATGAGAATCTCACTTTTTATTATAAATTATACATTTACATATGAGATAATTTTTTGAAGATTTTAATGTGCTCAATTCAAAATTTGAAAGAGATTGTTTTGAGTTATTACAATTTTTATATCAAAGATATAATAATCTTTAAAAATGGTTTTACAGAAATAGATGAAGTATTGGATCTTGTGTTTATTATACTTGGGAATTTTTTACACAATATTATAAATATTATGATCGATAAATATTAATTATACTAAAACTTCCAAATACCCATAGCCTCTATATTGTCCAAACCAATTATCATGGATACCTTTAGTACACAAAGTTAAATTAATACCCTTTTCAATTTTGATTTTAATAAGTCGAAATTGTTTAGAACAATAATTATTCGCTAAACATCTTTACAATAGAAAATGGAGGGATCGCATTTTAAAAACAGAAGTTCGACGCTCTTTGTAGATCACAAAATATTTCTAAGTATGGTATTTAGAAACATTTAAAAATACTAAAATTCAAATTTCGAATAACTGCGTTGTTGAGGAAAAAAGGGTGGTTATTATTGTCTGGCGGATCACCCTGTACATAGACGACCTTTTAAGACGTAGTTTCAAACGACACCACACACTACGATCTGTACAGTCGCACTGTGTCATCACTGCTTATGCTGCTTACGCTCGCTTTACGTGTAAAAATAAGCTTGTCACGACGAGCAGCGCTTAATCTCGGGTAGAGAGCGATGGAAATAAAATATTATTAAATGACCAAAAATAAACGCAATTGCACTGCAGGTATATAGCGATGCATAGGAATAATATGTTAATAGCGGTTGAAATGCACTAGAATTCACTTCAATAATAGTATTAAAATTGCCATTGTACGATGCGATTAAACCGTGAAAATAATAATATAATATAATATTATTATGATAAGGAAACGATTATTCATATAGGAACCCGTCAACGTAAAAAGGCCAAGCGCCCGGGCGTCGACGTCAGCCCCCGTCTTACCTTCGCCCGTGGTTACGCCACTGAAACTGTATTAATAGTTTAATAATAACGAACGTGTGTATAATTAAAAACATTATAATGTCACATGTACATAATAATAATATTACACACTATATATAGAGTACTTCCTTATTTCAATAATGTTTAATCGAATGACGATGATATAATATTAATATCATTATTATATAATAATAATCTTGTTATAATAATATTATATATAGGTACGTAACATTAGCACCGACGAGTAAACACAAATCAGTCGTATTGTTTATAAGAATTTCTGTTGTTTTATATTATTATTTGTATTAACCAATGTAATACAATCATCGTTAAAGCGATGAAGAGTATATTATTATAATTCTCAGTAATAAAAATATGATATAATATATAGGTGCTGACTAGTAGAATACATTTCATTGCGTTCGAAACATTCTCACGTCGAGTTTTAATTCGGTGTATTCTGTCTTACGAGTTATAAAATAACAAAAATGACATTCGAAGAATTAATGTGACGCAATATTATCTAAACACGTACCTTGTAGCAATGTAAGACATTATATTTCAACACTATTTAATCGTAAAAATGCAATAAATATTTGTACCTGTGCAAATATAAATATAGGTTATAAACTTTATGGGGAAAAACGACAATCGACAAGCGCTGAAAATACAATTAATTATAACAATAATATAGCGTATTCGGAAAATATTTTAAAACTGCATAGAATAATTTATTATGATTATAATATCAGATAGATGTTATTGACTACAAAAGTGCAAGTACAAATAATTAATAAACATTGCAATTATCTTAGAAATAGATATTAGATCCAAGGAAATATTATAATATAATTTGGTACTAATAATAATTATAATATACCACTATGGGTACATGTCATGTTAAAAAGAGGGCCAAAAGGGCGATTGTAAACTCGACCCAAGGAAAAAAATGTTCAAAAGGTCTATAGTAAACTCGGCCCGTGTTTTTTTCAGATAACAATGATTGACGTGTAAGCTCGGCCCGAATAAAAATGTATATATAATTTTCTTATAATATTTTTGAGAATCATATAACATTACCCTGAGGACACTACAAGGAGGCGATTCTCATTATCCTCCAAAAATTATTTTCAAATTATTATTCATGGTATGAAGTTTGTTAAACAAATGTAAAATGTAAGTAAAATGTTTCTGTATTGGATTTCATTTGATAATTCAGTGCAAAAAATATAAGTTAAATGTATTTATGTAAAATCGTAAGTGTAAAAAAGGGTAAAAATATATGTAAAATGTATTTACATTGGGCCGAGTTAACAATTGGCCTTTTTTAATATCTTAAATTTCCGGGCCGAGTTACAACAAAAAAGGTAACCGCGGGCCCAGCTTACATTTGCCCGGCCAAAAATACTGTAGGCACCCCCCCCCCCACCGAAAAAATTCAGGTCTGCGCACGCCTATGACATTGAGTAGGTATTACTCTTAGGTAAATTGAAAATGCGAGCAAACGCGATATCTTGCTTAGACTTTACGCCACGTATGCAATACGAGTATATAATAGAATATAACTTTTATCAGTAAACGTTAGATACGGAACAGTGGTCATTATCTGCAACAATAATATCAAAAAAAAAAAAAAATTGTAGTTTTCACCGCGGGGAAAAAAGTATAGGGATTTTCATATTCCCGCAACAATCCAACGTCTGCGAGTTATATTATTCCTTCTAAAATGTGTTGTAAATCCCGCGGCAGTACCTACCTACCCACTAAGTGTTGGAAACTATTTTTTTTCCACATAGAAGCGCATCGGTTGTGAAGTGTATATGGATTTATGATGTGAACTCTAGGTAAAAAAATGCACGTACACATACACGCGTGTATATTACATGTACGCGTGAAAGTCGAGTGCTACTATGATTAATGTGTTTTAGCTTTTAGTTGTAAACTTGTATATAAAGTGTAAATTTTATAAAATAATAAAAATCACTCAACGGAATTTTGGGTGGCAAAAAAAAGAAAATCTGTATTATACTCGCGAACACAAAATACTATATAATAATATTATAATAACTACTGATAATAATGTAGTACAACATATTAACATATAATATTATGATATAATTTTATCACGGGATTAAAGCTCACCTGACACCTCGGTATATACTATATATACGTATATAACATGGTACATTAATTAGAGGGGCGACCGTATCAACAATAACTGTTATTATTGATAATATCTCAAAAAG
The DNA here is from genome assembly GCA_022818045.1 of Neotoxoptera formosana. Lineage (NCBI taxonomy): Eukaryota > Metazoa > Arthropoda > Insecta > Hemiptera > Aphididae > Neotoxoptera > Neotoxoptera formosana. The sequence continues at coordinate 2,684,967 of CM040631.1, read as the reverse complement.
AATCAATGGTTATTATATACTTTTTATAATATAATATTATATTTTGTATCACATCATTTGAAGTATTTTTACGAGACAACCATTACGAAAAATTTACAAAATTACTTATCTCTATAATTTTCAAAAGTTTTTGTTGTGAGAATTTTAATGTATAACAATTTAATTTCAAAGTATATATAGTAGGTATATAGTTAATATTAGTTGTATAAGTTTTTCGAGTAAGATGAGCAGTGGAGTGGAATAGCACAGAGACAGAAGCACTCTGAAAATTTCTATCCACTCATCTATACTTTAAATCTTTATACGTATATATGTTTCATTACCTACGACTTGAAATTTATGCATATTAAAACACTTTTATTCGTGGATAAGATTTCACGAATTTTGTGAATTCGTGGAGAAAAAAAAATGAACAATAATTTATTGATGAAAAATTCAAATAAATGAAAACCACTGTTATCATCCGCAAAACGACGATGCACAGAATATCGATAGCAAAAATAAGTAAATAAAATGCCAATTTAGAAAAAAAAATTGTCCTATCGACGATTTCGTACCATATTGCGTAGTTTTATTAAACTTCTGTAAAATAATATGTTATATAATGCCGCATCACTATTAACACTTAATATACGACGAGAAAAGTGTAGTCCATTTATGTTTATAAATATGTGCACTCTAAGAATTAATAAAAAACCAGAATCTAATCCAACCCAACGCTAAGCATTACTATAATATAAGGTAAAGAATTGTATTTGATTTATTGTATTTTTGAAACTCAGTTTAATATAATATTAATGTATCAATTACGCAAGCACACTGCACAATAGTATAGGATATTTAGTTGGAGTAAAAACTATTTCTTGCTAAGTACTATATAACGACAGTTAGAATTGTTTTAACAGTAAAAATAAATAATAGTATGAGCAAAAAATGTAAAATATAGTTTTCGTTCGGTTTAAACGGATTTGTATGGGAAATATTCTTCGCGAAGAGTATAAAAAGATATATTTTGAATCATATTTCTATAGGTATTATAATAATATGTTATTAAGTTTTGTCATTCATGCGTTCAGAAGATTTGAAACACCTTTATTTTTATGATTATCTATTTATTTTTTTTCGAGCATATAATATAATATAATAAACTATCTTCTGTATAAGTATATAATATATAATACTCGCGTGTACGACAATTTATTTCGTGACGCGAATTCGGTACACTTATCCCGAACGGTATTTTTTTTTTCCGAAATCTCGCAGCAGCTAGCTGCAATATCGCATTCATAATCGCATTTATCATCGTCTTCTTCGGGCTCGCGTCCACGACACTCATTCGCGAAATATGTATAATATTATAGAAAAACAGTCACTGTCACGATCAGAAAGCCACTGCCGAGAAGAACGTCCCCTCCATCTATCGTGTCACTGATCGACTATTTTGAAGAAAACAAGGGGATCGCCGCATCGAATACAATACAATACCGGGTGATCCGTTTAACGTAACACAGTAATTATTTCAAAAACAATTAACGGTTTTGAAAATATTTTTTTTACATAATTTTAAGCCGTCAAAAACAACAATATTTTGTAAAACAATATATTTTCTACTATTTTTATCGTAGTCATTTTTTTATTTTCTAATTTTTTTACAACAACGTGCATTTCTAATATATTTTTCTAAAACAAAATATTTTTTGGAATTTTTCAATAAATAAAAATCAAACGTTGGACGAGTAGCTTATGAGTTATTACTTATAAGTTATAATAGTATTTAAAGTTTTGATGAGTGGAGTAATGTTGTAAACAGGAATTACCTCGCAAAATGTTGGTTTACTACTCCAATCATATATAAACTTTAAATACTAATAACTAATAAACTAATACTCGTCTAAAATTTGATTTTTATAGATCAAAATACTCCGAATAATATTCTGCTTTGGTATATGAAATATAAAATGTATGTTGTCATTTAAAAGCATAAAAAGTTTCAAAAGATAGTAACAAATATCGTTTTTTTTTCCAAAAATAATATTTTGTAAATACTTAAATTTATATTAAACGTAAAACGTTTTGGAAAATGTTAGTGTTTTCTGAAATAGTGTCGTCTTATATTATATAATATTATATGAATCACCCTTATAATTCCCCTTTATCAGTTCGGCAACAGTTTCTTCGATTTTTTTTGGGTTCGTTCGCTTGAACAATTTGAAAATCTCCACGTTTAATTTATTTTTTATTATTACGCGCGATATGATATTCAGAGACGTAAAATAGAGTTATATATAGTTGCAGACCAGTCACCGATTGCAACGTTTACGTTACTGATAAGTCCTATAAAAGATTTGATGTTTGCGTTCTTATAATATTTTGAGTCTTTTGCGAATATATACCTAAAATCTAAAATATACATGTCTATATTGAGTGACATAATAAAACGATGATAGGTATTTGGCAGTTTGTTTTTTTCTGACAACGTCAGTGAGAAGATGAGAATCGAGATCTGTAAAATGTATTGTTATAATATTAAACATGACTGGTGGTTGACAAATCAAATAATTATTAATTTAATTTGTATTTAACTAATATATATATTATATTATTTGTATTTAACTAATATATATATTATATTATGACTCAGGTTAGATTATTCGATTAAGACGAACACAGTTTGACTTGTAAATATAACGATTTTAAGGACTGTTAACCGAACAAAAGATGCTGTGCACACGAATTGCAGGCGTTTTGGATGTATACAATTTTTTCCAGAATCAAAACCGCAGTTAGTGCTGAAATTATCTACACGCTTATACATACATACATACATACATACATACATACATACATATTATATAACCTAAAAACAAAACGAAAAAGAGCTTTATACATATTATATATAATACACATATATATGTTACAATGGAAATGGACAAAATAATTTTTGAAAAATTTATGAAATTAGTTTTTATGAAATGGGTCAGTGGTCTAATTCGATTTCTAATAGGTGACATTTTGTCGTTTATAGTACTAAAGGAGCTGATGGATGGCGTTAGCATTTCTCTACGCACCATAGACATTACATTTTGTCCCGTCTCATTCCATCATATTATTATATTTCTAGACAACTGAAACGAATTATATTATATGTTTTCCCCCAACAGTCTTGGCGTCGTGTTATCTTGTTATTCTATATTAATATACGAAAAATCAGAAACTAAGCGAACGGTTACAACTGGGAAATGACAAAAATATTACCGTTGTTTGTTATTTTACGGAATACAGACAAAATACTTACGGAACATTAGGTATTTAAATATTTTCATATTCTTATTTTTGAAAAACTTAAGGTGTCTGAGTCTCAGCAACATCCTTTGAGTGGGGCCGTTGTGTGCTCCATAATATACGTTCTGAGTTTCCTACCATAATATTATAATAATATCATGTGAGAAGTACTCTATATGTTTTATCCAACAAATTCGGCGTCGTATTATTTTGTTATTCGATTATAATGTGCATGACGTGCTAGCCGTCCAACAAATTACAATTTAAATGAACGACAAAATTGTGAAATATCAAGAATATTACCGTTATTTTGAGGTACATCTTGTCAAAATATAAACTACGCATAAAATATTTAAATATTTCTATAGCTATTTTAAAATAATTTGTATACAATTCAACTTTTTAATTGTAATCGATTCGTGGCATATAATAATATCTTAATAGGCATTGAATATGATAATACATTATACATTTTTAAACGAACCGAGTTGTATGAAATATAATAATATATATATAAAAAGTACATAGTTATAATGAATACGGAAACGAGTAGGTAACATCGATCGAAATTCCAAAGAATATTGTTATCTGTTAATTTACGGAACACCGACAAAATATGTAGCATAATATAATAAGTACGATAAGCATAGAATATTTAAGTATTTACATGTCGCGTATTACTTTAAAACACTTTTGGCGTCCGAGTCTCACCATCGTTTTCGAGTAGTCGGTGTGCATCAAATGTAATACATAGGTACGTTCCTACCGTATTATTTTATTCTAATATGTGTACCCGATATAATATGCACATTTCGCAATAACATTGCTATTCTAGAAATGCACACAAAATGCAATGCCATATTGTCATATTATAATATTATGTCTTACCTAGTCAATTCGTTAGCCGCGTTACGTAGAAAATAGGTTCTCGGTTCGCCGTCGTTGTTATGGGACTTCAATATTTACCGAGGAAAATATGTGTAGTACGTTTTTCGTCAAATTTTAATAAATAGATAAAAAAAAAAACAAATTACTTTTTCGTTGTCGATTCTGAATATTACATTATAACGTCAATGATGACATTCCTCTCGGCCCTAAAATACAATATTGTCAGCCGTAATGGCGGGTCCGGTTTGGCCGTTATGGGATCGACGGCGGCGGACGTTAAATGCATTATACACCGAGAATATTACATAGGTAATAATAATAATAATAATAACAGTAACTCGAATAGGAACTACTATATGGTTCGATTGCAAAGCGGGAGCTGGTTAACAATAAGACGAAAATACCGCGGAAATACGCGTTTCGATCAAAAGTTTGCATTAATAATAACCGCACGAGCGTAATTTTAACATAATATAATAATAGATATATTAGGAGGTACCTAAAGGCTATCCGGCGAGCTATCTCCTCCACTGCTCGGCGCTCAAAGGAAAATCGAATTTAATGAAACAATAATCTGTGTAATATAACAATAATAATATATTAATATGCGTCCGATTAATATCTCGATTAAACGTTTGGAAATAATATTATACGAAACGCAAAACGCTATTACATTAATAATATACTGTTGTAAATCCGCAACTATGGCGTATTATTATATATACCTAGTATACCGCATACCTACGGAGAAAATGGAAATTTTTAAATCAAAAATTATATTATATTTTTCGTATAATATTATATTGTATGATAATATTATTATGTTACAGTAGACAGATACAAAAACGACGTGTTTATAAAATATTTCATGACGCATTATACTGTAGCTATATAATATTGTGTATCGTGTACGGACGTAGATCCTGATTTACTCGAAATTGGCTTACGTCGTTTTCGCATTCCGATAATATTATACGGTTGTATATTTAATTAATATCGTATTATGTTAAACAGCACAAAACGGTGTTACGATTTTAATCGCGATCACGAGATTTAGTGTGTAAATATAATAACAAATGAAATGTGAATACAAAATACGTTTCATTTAAATTGATATAATAATATATTACCACTAGGCACCTGCTCTACCTATGTAAAATAATTTTAACGTCTGATTTTTGTGTACTTCGGCGGAAGTAGATGTACGAAACGCATTAAAATATATTATTATAAACTTTAGAATTACGTTTCTGAAGTAATAATATTACTGTATGCCATCGAAGTTGCGTTATAAGTGTTCAAAGAAGTTGATCAACGATATGTTTCGTCGTCTGTGCGTGGCAGCGGTTAAAGTCGTGTTTAATGGATACTGGATGGCGTTTGTAATAACTAGGGAACAAGTGCGTTACCCTTTCACCATAACTTAAAATTTTTTTTTTTAATTTTTTCTATGCTTTAGTAGCCATTAGTAGCAGCCATTAGTAACCACAAATTTGGAATTCGTAACCTAAATCCAAAAACCGTTTTCCAGAAATAGATACAGAATAAAGAAAGAGAATATTATTGTTTTTAAGTTATGTAGTAACTTCTTTGTTGACGATAAATTAATATCCAAAGAATTCGTTTTACCAGTCAATCACAAAATATGCGATAACAATTGTTTTTTTTTATATATATAATAAAGTGCACAATCGCAAAATACCTTTATACTTTCATGTCACTGAAACAGAATTGTAATTTGTAACTAAATACTTCATATGATTTTTTTTTTTTGCAATTATCCGACTTCACCCCATCTCTACACGACTACACAGTACACATAGGTACATAATATATTCTTATGATACAATACTCAAGTATCACGACCGAAAATAATAATAATAATAAAAAATACAAATATATTATTATTATTTGTGTCTGCGTTGAAAACCGCACCGACATAATAATAATAATAATATGACTTATGTATAAGTATTTTACGACGGTCGCATTATTGCAACATAAAAATAAAATTGTATACATTTGAAAGATAATAATAAGAGACGTACGGACGATGTTATAGATCAGATCGCCAAGATAATATTACACCATGACCCTTTTATTTTTGATTTTGTATAGTATTATACTCCGCACTTAAGTGACATAATTATTATGTTTTGTAGAAAAAAAAACGTACTTCAAGTTCCAATGAAAGCTGTATCTTACTTGTATGTCAATGGAATCATAAGCAATAATTAAATAACGGAACAATATAAACATATTATATTATAATCTAGAAACTTATGTTGGCCCAATTCCACTTTTTTTAAATAACTGTTTCTAAATAATTTAGAAGGAGCGATAATAATACCGTACACAACATATTGTTTTTTAACTAACAATTTTGAATCAACTGAAGGTACCTACCGAATAAGTACGAGTAAAATAAAATATCTACGTGGGATCGAAATATTTTAGTCTTTTACAAAATAAGTAATGTTTTTCATCCCATGGAGTTGGAATCGGGCGTTTGTTTTTGTACATGTTTTAATCGATATAGACATAGAAAATATAATTATTGTACAAAAAGATTAAGATTGTTTTTATTTATCATTTAAACGAGTCTCGTTATTATTTTACACCTTAGGATCGACAGTTACAAACTTACAAAGTTACTTATTACCTACATAGTTGTAAAAATTATATATGTACAAATATAAACATAATGCATTTACACATTACCTACACACCGATAATAAATTATAAATTAAACATTATTTTTAAAACAATTTTTTTTATTAAGATCGGTAATATAATTAACTGAATACGTTTTAGATCGGATTATACGTTTGAATATTATTAGTTGCTCTGTTAAATTTCAACACCGGATAAAATTCAAAACGAATTCCCAGGATATATTACTATTCTATGCGATTGTATTTGGCGATTGCGATAATCTCACTTACAAAATTAAGACATAATATTAATACTACTATTATACCGTATAGCTGGTACCAAGTGTAAACTGATAATCGTTTACACTTATTAGTTATAACAACGTGCAGTGTCACAGCGTGTGGGACGAACAAAGTGTGTGTGACGCGTTCCTAATATTACATAGGTACCTACAATATAATACCGCGGATCGGACAAATTTCAGAATATCAAATATTTTTCATCGTCGATTTTTTTTTTATATAATGTCGTAAGCTCTCGTTTCTTTTAAAACTATCACCATAAGACACTACGACACAAACAAAATTACGTTAAGTACTCACTAGTCACTATTATAATATACTGCGTGATAATATATGAATTAATTATACGTATAATATGATATACTATCATATACACCCCGAGAGCACTAAGTGATCTGCGAGGGGAAGGGTCGCGGAAGAGGATGGAGAAAACCAACCGCGTTATTGATTTTGAAAATTTGACGAGAAAAAACCTATCGCGGTCACTAGCCGTGAACTGTGAAGATTCGACGGAGATATTCGATAGCACGCGCGGATTTGTAACCGATTAAGTGGAACGAAGACAGTGGTAAAACGCTGTGAAACATCTATACATTAATATATATATCGTTTTTTATTTCCACGCCACACGCAATCGCTCGCCAATCAATATACGAGTAGAGGATGACTCATTAATCGCGCGAATCTTTTATTGTCCCAGGAAACAACGTCGCGAGGGACATAACTTTTGTTTCGAGTAGTTCCAAGTTCGTAGGAAAATGTAAGACGTAATTTTATTAGATAATTTAAAATTGTTATTGTAATATTTCCCGAGATTTAGTTCCATGGTCGGGGACAAAATAATATTGCACTGTAAACATATAAGTAGATGCGATATACACCATGTATATATGATACACTCGCAAACTTTTCCACTTTAAATTAGTTAGCGGATCATTTTTCTGAAAGGGTTCACGTATCAACATTTGAACAAGTAGTTTTTAAGTTATTTAAATTTATGTACTAAAGACAACAGGAACACGATAAATTGAGTTTGTAAAATGTGTGGCTACAGTGACTTGGATATTTTCGTAATTAATATTAATCTATCGATATGTTTAATTAAAAACGATTTCAACGATTATTTGGTATAGTATATTGGTATATTTGGTACCTTAGTGTAAACATTTTTACAACAAAAAAACTACTCGTTTGAATATATTATTTAAAAATTCCGAAAATCAAAATTTGAATAAATTCATCATCAAATGAAGAAATTGGATTGGTGAGTCACCCTGTATATAATATATATATATTGCATATACGTACTCACCTTAGGCATAAAGGTACCAGCTATAGCTACATAATAGTATACATATAAAATTCACACACATATATTATATTTATATATGTGCGTGTATAAACGAGCGGATATATATAATAGACGTTCGCCTATATAATGCCGCTGCCGTTCCGAGACCGGCCGGGCGCACTCCATCAATCGTGACGGCAAACGCTTTTTCAAATCAACATCAAATCGGCGGAGCGAACAACAAATGGCCTTATTCCGTGCGTATACGTTACCTATACTCGTTGTCGTCGTCGGCGGTCCTGGACCGAATTACGCTCCGGAAACATTTATCACGCCCGGCGGGACCCACGGGTACGACTATACGGAGGCCAGCTAGGTCTCTCTCTTGCTCTCTCTCTCTGTCTCCCTCCCTCTCTCTCTCTCTCTCTCTCTCTCTCTCTCTCTCTCTCTCTCTCTATCTCTCTCTCTCTCTCTCTCCTCTCTGCCGGCAGTCCTCTCCAAGCACCTGAGACACGCCGTATTATACCTGCAGATCACATACTTGGCGCGAGCCACTTACGTTTACGCGTCCATAAAGGGAATTGCGCGAGCACACTATTTTCTTAATTGAACGACCCCCCTCCACCCCCCCCCCCCCCATACACGCAGTCATACTCGTCCCGCTTACCGTGAGATGTATCGTATATCGGAATGTATAGTCGTTTAGACGACGAATGGGTTTATTTGCACCTTTATAACCATATAAAACGAGTAAAAAACTAATGAGTTTGTATAATATGACGGACGACATTCACCGCCGCGTAATGACACTTGGCTATACCGAGGAATAAACAATAAACCAATAGTAGTTAATCATATTGATAGGTCATAGCTATATTTATTATAACCGTAAAAATAATAGATTGAAGGTCGTGCAAGTTATATATAGGGTATAACCCTTAAATTATATATAAGTGTCGTAGAATGTTAACAGATACAAACACTAAAATGATTACACTATCATACCTTCCTCCATCTGTTCGGATGACAGTTCTCGACGACACGTATTTGAAAATTTATCAAATACACCGTAGGTCCAATACTATTTTTTGAAGAATACATAATATTATATGCGTCTTACACTCGTACATGGCACTCGTTGATGCCTAAATAGATTTCGGCTTAGTGTGATTACAGGTGACACAATAACAACGCACTCAGGGTACGCGAGGCAAATGAAAAACGCACTGACGATGGCTTGTAAAAAAGAACCCAAAAGCCAGAAGTCACGCGCAGGACTCGGTACATCGAAACGGGTTTTTGTTGTGGCGATGGGTGGTGCGCTCGCACTGTCAACAAATACGACACTGTCGGTAATGACCAGAGAATGGCAGGTGCAGATTTCTCGAAGGTATTTATTTGCACTTCCACTATCTATATAAATTTCTCTTCGGCAGAAAAATTTTTTTCGGCTATCTCTTCTCTCTGGCGACGTGAGTGGCGGGGGGGGGGCTTTATAAAAGGTTTTTGCACGCCCAAGGACTGTATACATTTCTCGTCGGTGGCAAAGACCTTTTTCAGCCACATCCCTTTTCTCCAGTGGCCGATATAAGATAGCCACACCGTTACAAATAAGTGCTGATTTTTTAATATACGTGACCGCGTACGATAAGGATCGTCCCTCTTGTCAGTGATAAAGATTTATAATAGGGGTTTCCCGCTTTAGGTTCTACGCGCGAAAATCTGGCTGTTATTTATTTATTATTCCATATTATATTTAAGTTTGCTTATTACAATGAAGTGAGAGCATACATTCCACTTTAAAGATATTCCAAGAAAATTAAATATATTTAAAACTATTAATATACCTAACAATAAATGTAGAGAGTAACTTGCAATCTCTATGCGTATTGGTCCAATATCATTATATTATATAATTGTTGGTTGTTTGTAATTTCCTCAACAATTGTTTACTATATAGGTATAAGAATTTCAATAAAACCCACAGTTGCCGCTAAGCCTCTTCATATGGGTTATGCATTATTATTGTATCTAATGCGATCTCAGGGCTAAAAAACGTCTTATTGTTGTGAAAATTAGAAAAACATTTTTGAGGGATATTCATCGCATCTGATTTTTGCTTCGTTTTAAGTATATTTCTAGATATTTTCATTTTTTAAACGATATTGTAACTTTTTGCAAAACAAATATTTCAAAGAAAGAGTATAAAATGTTGTCATATTTCATTTTCATAACAGGGTGTTATTTATGTCTATAATTTATTGCTTTAAGATTATGCAGTTTTGTAGCTGAGATGTGTCAACGCGTCTAAGTACCAAAACTACCACTGTTCAGCCGCCCTTTAAACGGAGTAAAGATCATAGAATAGTTAAGATAATGAATAGGTACACGGATTTTGTATTATATTACAGTTTAATTATGAGGTAGTGATGTTAGTATGAAGTAATAAAATAATTATTAATTATAGTATATTATTATTTCCAGAAAAAATTTCGAAATAACAATATTTTAATGATTGTTTATGTTTAAATATTATATTTTATTAAATTATATGATAAATTAAAGAACACAGTTTATTAAAAAATGTATAAATTTACATAATATAATATTGACTATTGGGTACCGCGTTATAACAATAATATTAATTCCGTTTTCTAGTAGTTCTGTACCGTCTGCACATAAAGGCTTCAGATGGCTATAAGAAGTAGAAATAAGTATAAGACTAAGTAAAAAAAATCGCTTTAAAAATGTCGTTACGCCCAAAAGTTTGCCACCCGAGGGGCAACTGCAACCGATTGATCGTCTGCGAAAACACTGTTCGGCTCGTAAAAAACTTTTATTTTTGTTATGGTGCAAGTGATTCGACCGCTGCAGTGAATACCGCTGTGTGGAAAATTGTAAGTAAATTATTGGACCGTTGTCAAAAAATGTACGCTCCCGAAAATTACATTGTTTGGCAAACGCATTATTAGGGCTTAAACTTTGTTGCATTTGCATGTTTTTTTTTGTTTTGGCATTTTAGATTTATTTCTAGGTGAGCTATAAATTAATTTCATGACCTTGTAACAATACGAATGAAATATTAAAAGTTTTTAGTGCATAATTTTGCATATTTCGAGATGTTTTGCATTTTAAGAGCATATTTCCTCGGTTTTACGATTTTTTTTACCGCATTTAATGATTTTATGTCGTACTCGATGATTATTAATAGATAAAAACGAGCGTTGGGGCGGTGTGCAGCAGTGCTCAGACTTTGAACTCGCGTCTGCTGCGATCCACGTCATATAGTGTTCGAGAGAAATAATATAATTAAAAAATGTGTTAATTAAAAACAAAGACATTAATTTGAGATCTTAATCTCGTGGTCGTGTCAAGAATTTACGATCAACAAAAATATTTGTACGCCGAATCTCGTGTTTATTTTATAATACTTGATTACTACAGCTTACATTATAATATTGCACATACAATTGATTAATGCCGTAGATATGCGAAGAGTACAGATGGACTCATAATATATTAATATTTCGGATAATTTACAACGTTTCCTAGATTAAAAATAAACTAACTATAATTTAAAAAATATAAAACACGCAAATCCAGCGACAAACAAAAAATATTATAGGCACGAATATTATAATTTTTTTTAGTACGTCATAGGTACACTATTATGTATTGTTTTTATTTGCATATTTTTAAAAACTTTAACTTCCATGCTCGTTAAGTGCATCGTTAGAGCATATTTTATGTTACAGCTCTACACAATATTATATTTTAGAGGGCATACAGAATATGATTATGTACCTAGATTGTAAATACTCGTTTGTACGAGTAACACGGCAGAAGACGAGCGTTGGTATAATAATAAGACGTGCGCTGCGGTTGCTTAGCCAATGTGGTGTAATCAGTGTAAATCCAATTGTTTTCAAATTTTTTCCAAAAATCTAAACTACTGAAGCTATATTAAAAATAATAAATAATATATAGTCGGCGCATAGTACGACTTGAATGACGTAGATAACGAATAACGCATATAGTATAATATTTATTGCACGGAAATATAATATTATTTGCAGTAATTGACGAGTTTCTTGTATTCGACGAAGAAAATATGACGAGAATTTTATTTTTATACTGGTTTCTTTATTATGAGTATCGTGGTTTTTCATCAATATAATTTTATGCAGTTTCGTCTACGTTTTGTAAGTTAATTTGGTTTTGATTTTTTTAGCTAATATTGTGTTCAAATCATTTTATTTTTATGTTCAAAAACAAAATGTTTCACTTATCGATATTGTTATATAACATTAAACGTGTATGTACACATTATAAAGATTTTCTGTTTTTCCTGGCATGCCAAAATAAAAGAAAAATTCTGGCATCGCCACCGGGTGCGCGGGAGGTCCGTGACGATGCCTCGGGAACGAAACAACAATGTTTATAGGTACCCACGCTGTTTATTATATTTTATTTACACGCCGGCGTTCGGTGTACACCGAAGTATATTATTATTATACGAGCGCGTGTATATAGTTTGAAAGTTTAATTTTGCCCGTTTCGAAATAATATACTTTGCCGAAAAGCTTAAGTCTATATTATGTATACAGCGTGTGTCCGGTGCACACTGTGTATAATAATAAATATAATATGTTATATATTATGTGATATTGTATACCGTGTTACGGCGCGTGCGAGCGAGCTCAACTCAAAAACTTTCGTGGGCTTAATACGTATAATATGCGATACGTTATAATGAAAGACGGTGGTGGTAAGACGAGGAAATTTTTTTTTTGGGGGTGGGGGGTGACGAAACGAGGAGTGTTTTAATACACACACTCAATAATAACGGCGAATATATTTTATTGTCAAAAAAAAAACAATTTCATTTCGCTAAATTCGGTAAATCCGACACCGCGGCCGAGTGGATCATTAATTACATTATATTATATTATTATTGCTATTGTGTTACCGTCGTCGATCGCTCGAGAGAAAAATACTTTTCGCCAATATAACTCGCATATACGTATATAATATTATAATTTGAATTTTGAAATGACGACACGTGCGGTGTACGCACAAGGGGGTACATCGATCACACACTTTCCTATCGGGAACCAGGTGATCGGTTTGATTTTAATTCGAAACGACCGCGGTCGGGAAAGAATAGGAGCCATAAATAAACGATAAATCGGATTGAGCGACTGCAGAGACGGCGGCGGTGGAGGTGGAAACGATTTATACACACACACACACACACACACACATATATAAAATAATAACTATAATAATACGAACCGGAACAACAATGCTGGAAACGTCGACGGGCGAAAACCGCGAGCGGTGCGCGCAACAATAATAATATTTTAGCCACCCTTTCCGGCGGGGCGCGCGCGATAACTGATGTATTGCTGCGATAGTGTGTGTGTATATTTATTTATATATATATATACTATTATTATAGTTGGTGTATACGCGCACACACACCCAAACGTCGATCCGAACCTCCCGCGACCTGATGTACGATAACTAGTTTTTTATATTTTCCGCTTTTCTCTTATCAATGTATTATTATAATATTATTATGATAATATCGTATCGTATAATAGGTATATTTTAATATATACGATAAACATACAGATATATTATAGGTCTGCGGCGCGTCCGTAGATGAAGCTCGGCGTCGGGATCGACGGGCACAAAAAAAAAACCTTCGTCACTTTTTTTACGCGTTTTTCGGTTTTTTTTTTCTATAAAAATAATAACCCCTAGCCGACCCGTTGAAATATTATGTACTGCCGTTTCGGCTTCGGACCTCCACCGGCGCCACCACACGCGTCTGTATGATAATAATAATAATATGATATGTATAGTGCCCCGCGTGATAATAAAGCACGTTAATCCAGCACGAGTAAGTGGCGGGTTGGGGGGGGGGGGGTTGGCGAAACAACAATATAAAACCGACTGCGGCACAGCACACGCCACGAGTGTGACGGTGATGTTGGTGGGGGAGGGGAGGTGATGACGATACTCGGACGACGATTATACGGCGTTGACGATGGTTATATCGTTACGGGGGTTGAAAAAAACTGGAATAATACAGAGTAATAACAAACGGGAAAAAAATTATTAAATAAAACCGTCCGCTCCGATCTACGACCGGGTATATTTTTATAGTGCGATATGATATATTCTTATATTATGCGAAAATTATTTTAATAACGCGTGATTAACGCTGCACGCCTGCGCGGCGCAGTGAGTAACACTGAGACGATTTGCGTTTATTTTTGTCACAGGTCTGGCCATAACGCCCCCCCCCCCAAAAAAAAACCCCAATCACCTCCAGCAATGAGTATTATACGAGTATTAAAATATAATAGGTACCTAAAGCGAATACCGCTTAATGTGATCACATCGGTGCATCATATTAGATATTATTGATCCCATGAGAAAATAATTTTCTCAATTATCCTTTAATAAAAAAAGATAAAGATAAAAAACAATATTCAACATAATACCATTGAAATATATCATCATATAAAAAGAAACCAAAGTATATAGGTAGTTTATTGCACGCTTTGGCAACACAAAATCATATTTTCCATATAAGCCTATAACATAATTACTGACAATTTAAATACATAAAACAGTTTGATTAGCTGGTACACTGGTGATTGTAGATAGTAAAAAAGGTCATACAAACATTAGAAACGAACCTGATGATTTGGTCTAGTTTTAACTTTTTGATAACAATTAGCGGTTGATTCTGTAAACAACTATATTATATATATAGGTACCAGTGATCATATTGAGCGAAAATCGTAATTGTATGTACCTAGTATATCAGAAACCTACAGCTGCTGAACTCGAATCGAGGTCCCAAAAACGTTTCCAGTGTTTTTTTTTCTTACGACGATTTCTTTATTTTTAACTCCGCCCGTCGTGCGATGCTAGATTATTATATTATATACACGAAATTAGTACAGAACTTTGGAAATTGTAAGTACTTAGTGCGAGATAGTGAAAGAGGCAGAGAGAGATGACAGACAGACAGTCGTTGTTGGCTGGCAGGAAAAATTAATTTGCAAATAGACTCCCCTACCAATCGCCCTACTTTGGAAACTGACTATCTCTTATAATTTAATTATAACTACTTATTGTTTTTCTTGTTATTTCGTTTACCTGAAGCAAAGTTTTATACACGGAATTGATTTTGTTTACAGTAAAAATCGTCTTCCGCGTGTCCCGTAAAGTAAATTCAAAACAAACGTCCGTCGAATTTATAAATATTACAACACCAGACGGATTTGATGAAGAGCGCACGCTTTACCGAAGTCATTGTAGTTAATTTAAGTTATCGTACCTACATATATGTGCGGTTTATCTGATAAGTGGATCATGTGGTATATCAATACTGGTATTCAGGTATTAAGCTTAATACTGGTATCAAATGGTACATAGGTATTTAGATATCTTATACTTTCTATAGGTGTTTAGGTTTTCCAATACTTCGATTTTTATAATAATATCGATTTCAGGATTTTTGGAATTTCTTTTGTCACAAATTATAATATATTTTTATATCGAAAGTCAAACATAATTTTTATTTTAGACACCTAGCTGATACAAAATTACATTTTTTTATTTAATACAAATATTTTCAATTGTTTGGGTTTTCTATTTTCAATTATATCCAACATTTTTGGTACACCTATAACAATTCGTTTTAAGATACCTGTAGATTTGTAGATTAACCAGTTATTTGGTATACCAAAGATACCTATACTAAGCCGACTGATAATAGTGATGTGTTCGTTGTTATTTCGTTGTATTATAGTGATCGGTCTCCATAAATTATTGTTTACATTTATAATATATATTTATAGGCATCACGTGTTTATTTATAAATAATTACAGAAAACCATCGTTATACGTGCAATATTTCTATATTAATTATTATATCGATTTTCGAGTTTTTATAAATTTGCTTTCAACACAACAACGACACTGAAAATATAGGTGCTCGAAAATCGAGTTTGTCACCAATATCAACTGTGTCAACGAATAATGATAAAAATATAATCTATTAGAATAGCAAGTAGTATATGGCATGTGCCTATACTATTATAGCTGGTCAGTTATTGAAAAACCTTCAACTCGAGTTCATTAATATGGTACTATTATAGTAATTTATTTTTTGTTCTGACTAGTATATTATATTAATAGAAGCCGTGAGTTACGGTGGAAACGCCAAGAAAATTGACGATATGTATATGAAACCATAGTCGGTTACGACGTTGTGCAGTACAATATATATACCTACTGCAGGATGCGGCGCACGCCATATATTACGCCAGCAAAGTAATTGTTCGGAATTCACAGTAATTATGGTACAGTGTGTGGTTATTAACATACCAGTGAGTGGTTGTTAGTGATCCGGGGTTAGATGGATTAAAATACTTAAATTGTCCTAATTTAATAGGATTTTACCGCACACTAGAGTTGAATACTCAAGTTCAAAATGGAATCAGGAGTAGTTTATACCATGTTGTGTATTATAATATGCATATATCCCATTGTTTCGACTAATTTTGATTTAAACAAAGGTCGCGGCAGACGGTGTAAGCTCAAGAGTGCTTTATACATCTTGTTTCTTCGCAGTGTATTCATATACATGAAAGTCCGCGGTAATCTTATAGAGTTCAAAGAATAATACGATTATTGAAGTTATTCAGAAAGTGTTCAATATGCGAAATAATGTCATAACATTTTTAAGGATGAAATAGTATAAATTATTAATAACAATAACAATAATATGAAATTATAAATCATTATTCGTTGTCATAAGTATCACTGTCGACGATTAAATTTAATTCAAGTAAATACTAGTAATATAATACGTATAAAATTAATAGTTTTGTTTTATATCAAAATAAATATTGAGGTCCACGCACATTTTACTATAATAACTATGATATAAAAGTCAAAACACTAAACACGCAATTTATAATATGATATATTATTCAACATAATTTTTTTTTTTTTATGTCAACCCGTATACTTTGTATACGGTGTATATAATGTTAATAATAATTATTATGATACCATCGTTGGAAGCAAATTTACGTAAATTGTTTACCCTTGGTGTTACTAATGAACGCTATAAAAGTGTGCTAGTGCTATTACGAAATTCATCGTATTATATTATATTATATTAAATAGATAGGTTATATACAGAATATAAATAACTGTTCAGAATTATTGTGAATACAAGATGAATATTTTAAGGCATACACTAATTTTCTCAACAAATATAAACGTTTTTGGAAACATATTTTTATTTATTATTTTTGATATCATCACAAAACATTTACGAAAAAAATAAATAATAATAACTTTTGTTTTTTTACGATTTTTAATTTGTTTGAATGCCAGCATATTACATGTTGTATTTTATATATTATTTCTAAATAATTACGGGTAACGCTGATTCCGTGTCACGACTTTACACTGAAATCTAGTACGCGTAGATGTACGGGAACAAAAAAATTCTTCTATTTCGCAGTATAAATAACGGTTGAACATAAATAACAAATATTTGTTCTCGATACAACGGTTTAAATATATTATTCGTACATGGTATAGCATGTATTTGTTTGTTTTGCTTGGGACGAGTAATTCATTCCGCGTAAACGAGATGGATACAAAATCAATTATCGTAGCTGCAGTAGTATTTACGGGATTGGTTACACGAAGATCGGTTCGAGTAAATAATATATAAGTTTATTTTGTTTTTATTCCGGATTCCGGAAGTTGCTCTGTGATTGCAGGTCATGTGGTACACACTCGAGTGCATTTAAAATACATATTTTGATATTGCAATAATAATAATATAATATGGTAAATAATGATACCAAGGAGACAAAAGAATAACAGCTATAGATGTCATTTTTGTGGCTTTGAGTCGAATGAAACAAGCAGTGTTTCACCTAATGTTCAAAGTAAATAGTTTGTCAATCAATATTATAGATTTAGTCTAAATAAGTAAAATAAGTAAAATTTCTAAATTTTGTAGTTAAAATTATTTTTAAACTAGGTACCTATACTTATTTTTTTAAACAAAATATTATCATTTTTTAAAAATTAAATAATACAATATATAAATATATCTTTATACGTTTATATTATTAGGATTGGAAAATCATCAAACGCATGAAACTCCTTCGTGTTACACAAAGTATAGCATAACAAAATTATGACTAATGAAGTATATAAAAAAAAAAAAATAATAAACGTGTTAACATTATAGTACCAGTTGACCGGCGCATTGAATAGGAAATTTCAGTACATCACGGCGTTGGTGGCTTTCGAACCGTATCCCTTGCGCTGTTATCGACCCAAATTAATTGGAATAACATTAAATAGTATTATTAATTTGCAACGATGTCTGTAATGACGTGTCAATTATCTTTGGGAGCACACGATCGATAGCAATTTCGTTTAACTCAAATTGAGTGACAACGGTGAGCGAATGTTTAAGCAATACCACAGTTGTTGTAACCTATAAGTTTGCATACGTAATGAACCCATCATTGTCAATAGTTATTATAGACACAGTTGTTACAAACTATTTGAGACCTAATTTAGACGCTGGACGAATATCAATAAAAACTAAACGTATAAGACAAAATAAAGTTTTTTTCTTTATTAAACAATAATGTATTGTTTCATGATAAAAATATATTAGTATTTTGGTTTTATGAGTAACTTATGAGTGAGTTGGGGAAGGGGGAGGAGTAGTGATATAAAAAAAAATAGAACTCGATCCACTAATGGTATTGTTAACATAGTATATAACTATATTAGGTATTAAGTCCTTATTAGTCAAATGATGTCAAATTATTGGTTGCACATTTAAAAATATTATTTATTTTAAGATTTTTGATACCAAAAACAGAATGACGGTATTGATACAGCGGTAATTTTATACTATAATCATAATTGTTTAACTATCATCGGTTTAATTGTTAAAAGTGTTGACTTTTAGACTTTGAGCAATAGAAGAAATGTTAACAGGGTTTTTAAAAATGTTTTTTTTTAATGTTTATTTCTTAGGTTATTATTTTATACTGCCAGCAGTGCTAAAAAAAATAGCCTAAATAGAAACTCTGCGTAACCGTTTAGTTAACGAGCCTTATTGGTAATTTAAAGAGGAAATTGTTCAACATTTCCCAGAACTTTTCCACTTGTCAAACAAACTGAACGGAAAAACAACAGAAAGTGTTCAATAAATTAAGATATAATTATAAGAAAGTGGTTTTAACTCAGCATTTATTTTATCATTGCATTTAAATTTAATATTACAAATTATATAAAGACGTGTAATGCATTCCTTCCAGCCCTATTTTTTTTATTTTTGAGAAGGAATAATTTTAAAATGTTTAAGCCATTATTTTAGGATAAAAATAAATAAGAAATAATAAATAAACAAATAACATTGAAAAATGTGTTTAAGTCTACCACAAGTGTTTTAAACAAAGATTGAATGCATAGGTACCTAGTACGAATAAATTACCAACGTTTAAAATATATTATAATGTTAATTTTTTATTACTATTTACATTTACAAGCTTGAATTCAATTTATTAAATTGCATGTTATAACAAAGTAAATATTAACTACATAATATTATCTTTTTTTTCATATATGCACGTTTATTAATATTGCAAAATATGTTAACATTTAATTAATAAAAATTGAAAAATAATATTAGATTTATGGTTCAGCAAGAAATTCGGAACAAACCTACCTACTCGAATATATTTTACCATATTTTGAGTTAAAATAAACTAATAATATTAAAAAGCCGTTATTTGAACGTTAATACGTTTACGAACAAAACACGAAGAAGCGAGGAATTATTCATCTACCGCGTTATGAAAAAAAAAAATACTACATCAAAGAGTAATATAATATATTATAATGTTATATATACGGGAAGGGAATAATCCAGATATGACAAACTATATATATTTATACACTGCACAGTCTTTATAAACATAAATTGCGAAACGAAATGTTATCATAACATATTAATAATAATAATAATAATAATAATAATAACGGCTGCAGACTGGCACAGTGGTATAGAATGAAAATTAGCCTTCAGCGTGTACGAAAAGGAAAAATAATATGAATACACACTTAATATATATGTAGGTACTTTAAAAAACAACAAAAAAAAACAACAAAACAAATAGAACGAATAAAATAAAAGATTACGATTTATGTTGTTTTTACAAGTTTTGTTCAGTCAATCTTTTGTGTATTACAATAAACGAGCGACTGGGAGAAAAAAACCGTGTAACCGTGTAAAGTACAATGTTTTCGACGCAGGAGGGGAGAAAAATGAATACGATTATGGTGGTAGGGGTCGGGTGACGGCGGCGATGACGAGGAGAGGAGGAGAGAAGAGGGGAGGACAGCACTGCTGTGTTTCTCTCATTTTAAATCAACAACTCGGCGGCGTTAAAAAAATACGTTTCCGCGCACACTCACTCGGACGCAAAACGATACATAGATGTTTTCAAAACAATGTTTGGGGACTTCATACGATACGCGGTGTTATATTTCGTATTATTATAATTCAGCCGTTCTCCTGCACATCCGCAGCCCGAGTAGTCAACACCAAAAGACGAATTATTATGAAAAAAACAGCTAGTTTCCGTGGTTTAGACAAAAGAAATTAAGTCGGATTTGTAGAACCATTACAATATTATATTCGAGAGTGCCCCGTGTGTGAACGGCAAAATAAGCCGAAGAAGCCATATTGCTTCTGCAGTTTAGTCTTTCAAGCGTATCACCGAGGAGACGCATTGTACAATAATAGTATATTATTATTAGTATGCAAACAAACCCTATCCTTTAACGCAATAATTTGTATATAATATATTATTTAATATTATATATACACATACACTATATAGCATATAGGTATATATGCATATATAGGTATTGGCGAGTCGAGTGACGTTTTATGCGACTGATACGGGTTTGGCAGCAGGGTTAATGTGCATGTCGACGGATTGTCGACGCGCGTGTCTCGAGCACACTCTGCACTTTGGAGGAGAATCGCCGATAAGTGATCGGTGAGAACGATTGGCTCGAGTACGGATGGGGTGGTGAGGTAGAGGGAGCACCGGGTTTTTGGCCACACGCGCCGCTCGTGCACGCGTGGAGGATGTAAGCTGCTGCAGCATGGAGGACGAGGGTTCCCGAATCGTTGATATAGTTTTCCACAAAGTCACACCCTCCCCCGTCCAAACCCCACTCATACCACCTGCTCGTCACCGGAAAAACCGACCTAAAACGTTCCACTCGCGGCTTTTATAACAGCCTCCACACTCCCCCCCCCCCCACCAACCGCCGCCACTGTGCGCTCGCGAACGGAATTACCTTTTAAACCACCGCCGCCGCCACCACTGTCGTCCATGCATATTCATGTGTAATAATAATAATAATAATATTAGGTTTGCGCGCACGATCGTTTTAGGATTACAGCGTGTTTTATCCGGCGTTATTGCGAATATCGTACGGGAGTGCGACGACGGGGCCGTCCCGAGGGCGAGTGTTGGATAGGTAAGAGTCAACGGTGAGGAGGCGATGGGTGGGTGGGAGAGGAAGCATCAGTTTAAATATAAGCTCGGCAAGGATAGGGCGAGGTAGGGTACGTATACAGGGTGATGGGAAACGGTCCGCTTTCATCATAATATGTTTTGGTCACGAGGACGGCGCTTTCAAACGAGCACCCTGTGTAGTACCAAGGCGTGTTGACTGCACTCTATAATAATATTATTATGGTGTCGACGTCAAATGGACGCGATCATTTCAACGTACGATACCGTATTAGACGCATACAACAATAATAATTACTAGACGCGTTCGAAACTTAGACGCATGTAAAAAAAATAATTTACATTATTATAATTTTAAATTTATTTCGATAATAATATCAATTTAACTCTCAAATTATTATCTCTAATTCGTATTAAACAAAACGCACGGAACATAACAGATAGCCAGATAGGTCAGACATTATTAATGCTAAAATCACGACGAACAAAATTAAACAATGTATGGTACAGCAACAGTAATGACTCGTGGACTCTTTTCGCCCAAAAATGACTTTTTTGCTTTTCGCAAATGTCGCTTTTTGCCCAAATATTTTAAAACTACTTTCCCTTTTCGTCCAACAATATTACAGCACTTTTTGATCACATTTTTATAATACACAATTTGGGAAACACTTACTTGAAGCCATTTAGCATTACCCAGAGAGTTATATAACTTATAATAATTAAATGCCATTGATTTATAAAGTCATACTGATTGATAGTTCTTGTTTTATATTGTTGTATTTTTACTAATTTTTTCGTTGTCGATACATCATTTTTTTTGTCTTTGGGACAAGTTTGTAAATGGACACTGTTTACTGCATTTAGCGCACTCTGCGAACGAAACTGCACTGAAACAGTTGTTAAGTGATCAAATGTTACTAAGGATAGTATTATTACAATCATTACTATCTTATGTTCATAAAATAACTAGAGAACCACCGCGATATTATCTTTATTAGATATTAAACAGACCATTGTAGACATATACTGGACATAAATAATTTTAAGTAAGTGTTCCCCAAATTGTGTATTATAAAAATATGATCAAAAAGTGCTTTAATATTCTTGGGCAAAAAGGGAAAGTGGTTATAAAATATTTGGGCAAAAAGCGACATGGGCGAAACACGAAAGGTCATTTCAGGGCGAACAGGGTGTTGCCCCAGATAGTATAATCGGCCGTTATAATGTAATGCGATTCTGTGTATTGAAACGATAATGTACTCACCGAAATGCTATTGAGAGACGCGACAGAGAAATTATGATGTTTTCGGTTTTGTGATTTTTATCATTTCGACTGGAGAATTTCAAATATTATTATTATTATTATTATTCATTGTAATACAAATATTATATTTTATTTTATCAACTCGACATGATAAAATTTTACTTTAAAAGAAATCGATTTTAATTTCGCATTTACCTAAAAAGTAGCCGTGCATAGCAACATGTATATTATTGACGGTTAATTGGGTTTTTTTATTTTTTAATATACGAATAATCGACCTTTTATGTTTTGGAAATAGTATTAAAAAAATATAATTAAAAATATTTTAATTTATTCATTTATGTAGAATTAATAAAATTAATCGGGTTTACAATAGACGCGTGATCCAAATGCATGTTACAACCATTTTATCACACAAATAATAATTATGATACAATATATTAGTTTCAAAAATATTTTCATAATCAGAAAATTGTTCAGAGTATTTCGATAGTAAAAATTAAATTTTCTAACGAGTAGTTCATAAGTTATAACTTATAAGTATTTACTATGCTCTGCGCTTTTCATAAATTTGTGGTTTTCTATCTCTAAATGTGTAAAAAATATCTTCACGTTATAAGTTGCAAAAAAAAGTATAGATTCCTATTTGATTTTTAAAAGTCAATCTCCTAAAAGACTGTAAAAAATTACAAAAGTTACAAATCATTTAAGTGTTTGGAAATCAAAAAAATTTTGTACTACACATTTTTTTTTTATCTTTATAAAATGTCTTACAAACGTTATACTTAAGGATAACGTTGCAATAGGTTTACCTACGTGGTTGTATGGCTTTTAATTAAAAAGGTTACATTGAATAATTATAACAGTACGCGCCGAAGTATTGTATAGACTATATAGAACAATGTTTAAGTAGCTATATTTTGCCTGTTTATTATTATTATGAACGATTTATATCATTTGTCTTCGTACCACGTGATACCGATACCCTTTTCAAGTGTTTCGTTTCAAACGTATACGTATAATGATTTAAAATTAGTTTTTTAGTGAACCTTTATAAGCACTTTTCATTTTTAAAGAATTAATGTTATAATCCCCCTCCGTTTTGTTTCCCTTAGAACCGTCGGTTTTGAAGTATAAAAGTCTTATATTTTAACGAGATTGTAAATGGTTAATTTCAAAAGGTATTTTTTTTTTGATAGCCTCGGGATATGGAGGTATGTATGTCCAGTACATTCCACCCTTTTAATGTCAATAAACTGGTATTTCCATACATACTACTATTATAACCGCGTACCGATTGGTTTTATTATATAAGATTATTTTTGAACCGCAAATTCATTATAATATAATATTATTATCATAAAATTAAGTAATTACGGTTTGTTTTACTACTTAATAATTTATTATGAAAATAATATTGTGATTAAACTAATATTTCAAAAAAACTTTACGCGTTTTTATCAACGTGTATGGAAATAAGTTTCATTCCAATATTGTCATTTGTCACGGACAATGTGCGAAAAAAATTAAATTAATAATACGCTAGGTACCTAGTTTACAAATAAACCGTTATTATTGTATATATTATATAATATGTGAGCATCATATACATAATTATATTGTATACATTTTTATGGTAACTATATTATTATAATAAGGGATGAGAATTTTATTTCGTTCATATTATAAAATAATAAAATATGTAATATCATTGAGTATAGATAGTACCATACTATACTATCTATACTCAATGGTAATATGTAATATTATTCGTATGTACCTACGAGAACTACAACGGTAGTTCGCTGCAGGTCAAAAACACATTATGTGAACACATAATGATTTGTTTGGATTATTCCGTCGGGGCGCGCGGTTTATATACGGTAAACGAAAACGACAACGTAAGTCGAACGACAAAATGACGATTTACATAATATTATTAGGTGTGCTATAAATGCATATTACCGTGAACACATAGTAACACTATGACTCGTTCTGTTATAATAGTACTGTGTATGTCAGGGGTGTCCAACCTTTTGAGAAGACCGGGCCACATTAAGTGAGTGGAAGTGTTATCATGTGGCCATTTTTATAATACATTTTTTTCACCTTCGCCATCGTTGTAATAATTACGATAACATGCATTCACATACTATTTGATTAATATATAATAGGCATGAGGGCACCCCTTATATCAATAGGTTTTATTTTTAATAATTTTTTTCTTATTTTATACATCGGTTTTTGATGGTTATGAAACAGGGCTACGTCGAAACCTATCATGGGCCGCCCCTGTTGCACACCCCTAATGTATGTACGTATAGATGACACATGCAGTGTTTAGAGGCACTTCGTGATTTCTGATTCGATAGTTTGGATCGTTCGAAGGCAATGAGATGATTTTGTAGCTCTTATATTAGAGGTATGTATAATATTATTGCAAATGACTGCAGTCACTCGTTTGTCTGTAGATTATTGCGAACACGTTCTTCTAGTCCCGCAATATTATACTGACTCGTATGGAAGATACTAATCGAATTGCCGTTCTCCTTTTCTATTAGGCCACACACGAGCAAACAAGGCACGTTTCATCGGTCACCACATCCACTTGTCAGTGAAATTTAAACGTATATATATTAAGGTCATTTTTGAAAAAAAAAATATTGTAAAGGTTGTCTATACTTTTCCTTTGAAAATGTTTTTACGTTTTGATCGACGATGGAGAGTTCGATTCGATATTTAAGCGATTTCTGTGTTTCGTTTTTTTTATGATCGCCAGGGCCAGGCTGCAGAGAACTCAGATTCAAATAAATAAGCCGCCATGAATTTAGCAAAGGACTTTTAGGGCATAATTTTACATTTCAGGATAAATGGGTTAGTATATTTTCTGAAACTTTTCCAAAGAGGAGTTTAATCTGTTTAAATAATTTTTCGTGCGTGAATTGTTGTTCAAAAAATAGAGACAAGTAAGTTGTTTATTGTAGTTAAGGCGTCAGAAACTCTTAAAAAATAGTTATGCCAGTAGAAGAAGAACAAGAACAAGAATCGTTCTTCGTGTTACCCGATCTTGAAGTATGTCTGGCAATATTATGTCCAAGTCAGTAGCTCAGTAATTCATCGGTCAGACACTGTGTCATGCATGTTGGATCACTATATTTTGTAATACGGCAAGACCAATGAATTCTTGTATCACCAGTGTACGTCCAGTCAACAGGAGGGAGAAAAAAAATCCTCTTCGGTTACTCGGCATTTCCACAAGTATAGGACTTCTTTTAGAAACGAGTGTTGGTTAAATCGGCGGCAACGATTATGACGTTTGAATGTACGCCCTTGTAATTTGAGATTTAGCTGCTTGATATGCGCAAAGACGCAAAGTAGAATGTGAAGTTACCATCAATAAATCGTTCGTATATGTAATATGATATTTTCGTAGACATTAAATATTATAGCTATCAAATAATATGTACATTACGACTGGTAGTCCTCGTTTTTGTCCATCATCGATTGTCGTGACGATATCCAAGTCCTGTAATATACCGACTCGTAACGAGGGGAATCGAATCACCATTATTCATCTCTAGCAGGGCTACACTCGAGCAAACACACTTTTCGTTGATCACCACAACGCATCGTGTCGGTCGGTGGTGTTGTAATACGTATCTTAAAATGTCGGTAATAGGTATATCGATAATATTTAAATCATTTTTCACGGCCGTCTTGGCGCTGTGCATTATATCAGAGTATCCAATATTTTTGAAATCAATCGGGTCGACATTTTTTTTAAAATGAGCGCGGAACGATAATAATATAGTATTAGTTTTCAATATTATGGCTTAAGAAAGAGACGCCACGGGTCAGATTTTAATTCGGTACTAAGATTTCATTTTTTTCTCATCCCACGACCATAAAATAATATAGCGATATAATATTCTTATAACTGTGATTTATAATATGATTCGTGATTGAAATTTGAGTGATTTAATGATTTAAACGAATTAGGTTTATTCGGGCCATTGCAGTCTGTTTGCGTATTTACAAATATTAAAATATCTATTGTTGTATTATGTTTATACGGAAATAAGCGGAAAAACAAGTATTGCGTATGTTAAAATTAAATTTTCTAATTTAATTTTCCACCACCTCTCGTAATTCTAATTTTTATATCGAACATATTTTGTTCGAAAGATTAAGATTAATAATACAAGAATTATTAAAACTTCGTCGGCACAAATAGTTACAATATTACTTTTTTAAGTAAAATTCTAAAAAAAATAAATTAAAAACTCGATTTTAGGATTGAGTGTTCTATAAACAATAAAATGGTCTAAAAAATAAAAGAATGAACTAAAAATTAAAATTTGTCAACAGACATTAATAAAAATGCAAAATAAAATCTTTCTATTCTAATTTTGAGATACTCGAAGCGGACATGTTATAAAACGAGCATTGCGCGGCTAAAACAATGCAAAGTGCATCTATACATCCCAGCCATAGTTATTATTATTGCACTCGCATTGTTACTGAGCGTTTGCGTCGGAGGTTATTTTTGATATTAAACGTAGCCAGCTCGTCGACTTCAATCATATAATAATATTATGTATATTATAACGGGTACGACATAATAATATTATATAGCAAAACCGACTCGGCGTTGAACCAATTAATATTCCCTTTCATATCGTCCGCATCATAACAAGATATCGCGCGCTCGCGTTTGTTCGTGCTCACTTCCCCGTTTTATTTTTTTTCCATTTAAAAAAAAAAAAATTTAATTAACCCTATTTAAAACGACAGACTCGTATGGTTTAAATATGCACACCGCAGAGCTGATGTTATCTCTAAGAAATCTTTTTTTTTTGTCCTCTCATCACCGCTGCGTCTTCGCGACGAGCTCCGTTTTGAGAGCTGCACTTGATCGCAGAGATATAATATAATATTATTATAATACGGTGTTCTGCACTGCAGTCTGTGCAACGAGTCGAGTCCATCGCAGAAACGTTTTTTTCGAAATACAACCGTCGCCGTCTCCACCACCACCGCACGTGTATTTTAAGCGAGTATTTTAATTAAATTTGCCTCTCAAGAAATTAGCGGGAATAAAAGCCTTTTTTTGTGGCTATGCGTTCTTCTGTAATGGCTTTTTTCCGTTTTTTTTTTTACCGACTAATGTTTACGAATTTCTAGCTCAGCCGCCCACCCCCCCCCCCCCTTTAGTGTTGTTGTTTGCCACGTTGTTTGGCTCCAACGTAAGTAGGTGTGTAGTACACTATATTATATACTTACAGCAGTGTTCTTCTTATATCATAATAATGTACCACTAATAATAAACCTCAGCCACAAGTCCACCTAAGATTGAAATGCAGTTTGTGTTTTCATAGCTAATATTATTGTACCCACCTGTTTTATTCAGATTTCTGATTGATTCGTGTGTTTTGATAAATAATCGTTTAGGTTGTTAAGGGTGTTACAAAATATGGTGAAAATTATCGCTGTTCAGAACCATATAGTTTAGTTACTATTACGCCTTAAAATGTTGAATTTATATTATCTAGTAATCGAGGTAAGTTTCTATTGAATAAAGTTGACATAAACCTAGTTGTAATGAGGACTCGCTCACCACCAAAAGTATTAACTGTTTGAATTTAGCCATCAAAACGAACCACGTTTTAACCTAAGGTCGTAATAATATGACTGAGATATTATATTTTAGTGGTAGGTATATATATTATAAGAAATCGCACACCGGCACAGCACCGCATAATAATATAGTAAAATTGATTTCGTGAGACGGATTATGTTATGCGGTTTATGATCGGATTCCGGTTACCGTCTAGGAAACATTTTAATGCGTTTATATAGTCACGACCGTTGTTTACGTCAAAACATTGGAACCAAAATAACAGCAGCTATGTGGATGTAGGTAGTAGGTACACATGAAACTGCAGTATTAAATGCGAACGTAGGACGACTTCTTTGGCGGGGTTTATCGATGGTCGGCCTCGCATACGCGCGTACCTATACAAATCCGATGCGAACGAATAACGGTTTAATTGATTTAATTTTAAGAAGCTTATAAAATCAAAACGCCGGCATAGTGAAAATATTTCTGTAAAAACAAATTCGCTGTGTTCAAAGATTATTATTGATTCAATAATACCTAATGATATTATTATTATGTAAGTAAATGCGTTTAGTCGAACAGTTTGTTCATACTCGTGTTGTGATTATTACGTAGGTAGTCGAAGAAAGATGTTCTTAAAAAAAAAAATAATGAATTCTACTCGATAAGTACTAACGAAATAGCATAATAACCTTAATAATAATTCCTCCACGAGACACGATTTCTCGATAGTATTAATGCGTATGCAAACGTAATGTTATTTTCTTTTCGGATTATTTCGAATAAACAAAATGTTAAAACAATAATGAACAAACGCAAAGTTTTCAATTTATTATTTCTACCGAATACACATAACATATAATATCACCTGAAGCTATATATTATAATATACAAGGTAATTCACAAAGCATGCTTACTCCCCTTTTTTCTTCAATAACGCAGTTATTTAAAATCGCATTTTGAAATGTTTTATTATACTTTAAGATCATATTTTCAATTTCTTGAGATTTTCCACGAGAAAGTGGATGGTACGTGGTCTGTGGCTTTACCAACTTTTTTTTCGAAATGATAACTTACATGTTTTACTGTAAATTATTTAGTGTGTAATGTTTTTATGTACTTAAGTTCAAAGTCGAACGAGTAGTTTCCCAGTTGTCAAATAGTTAATAGTTAGTACCTAACTAAGGATTATACCTAGTCCTCAAAAAATGGTTTGACTAAAATACAAATAGTAAATTTATTAAACTTGGGACAATTTTAAAAAAAAAATATGGGAATATGAATATGAATTACTAAAATGTTCAAATCTTCATAGCCCCAATATCTTCAAAATCTAAACCCGTCAGCAAGAACTTTTTATCCATAAAAAATAAATAATTCAAAAACCATTAATTTGAATTTGATTAACATATGAAAACATTTTGTATTTCCACGAGACACTCCTTATGTAATACAAAAAAAATTAAAGAATAATTTGAAAACACGATCAGTACCTAATTATAGTATATAAGAAATTACAAAAATCAGATTTTGAATAACCACACTGTTGAAGAAAAAAAGGGGGTGGGTATGCTCGTGGTGAATCGTCCGGCATATTAACTATATATCCAAGACGTACATGAAATAATAAATGTATAGCATTTTTTTTTGCCACCGCCAATACGCGAATTATGCGCTCGTATTTGAATAAGAGATTTCCCGGGTCTTATCTCGTACGTGCGTTTAGGAACCACACTGTACCGAATCGCGTTTTACATAAATAAAATAAACCCAATAAAACAGGTAAACAATTGCCGTATTAAATCAACAACCCGCACGGCGCTGATACACACACACACACACTCCTCACATGCGCGTACATGGAGTTCAATATTCTCGAAACGTAAAATATGAAACATGATATTATGAATCATAGTAATATATTATAATATAGAGTTCAATTCCATAGGTAATATCACTAATCGTATTTTTATATAATTATCATCAATGTATAATGTAATACTATTATACGGAGCGATTCATAACACGAACTTATTTTATCGACTTCACTCGTTTCGTGCTGCAGTTGTGGTGTTAGATAGGTTCAATAAAATCATCCTCGGCTCAACAGTTAATAAACCGTATAAAAACGATTTAATAACTTTGCAAAAAAACGATGTAAAGTTAGGCACAAAAAACAGTATATTGAGATAATTTTATACATATAGGTATTAGGTATACTATTTAACTATCTGTTTTTGTTATCATTGTGTCCACGATACTACAAGTATTCATAGTTTTCCTTCTATTTGTACACGTTGGCGTCATAATTGTGTATCATACCTCAATATTAATTTAACACTTCCAACTGTTAATACAATATTAATATATTTTGTTATTAAATTATATCAAAAATGCGTATCCCTGACAATGACTTATTTTCTTATTACCTAATTTTTTTGTCAAATACCTTTGACTTTTGGTATTTTCCGAGTCAGCGTTTAATCACACACAAAAAATAATTAGGTATAATACCTCGTCGGACTTTTGAAAACTTGAAAATTCAAATCATATTATATTATAAGTTATCCACCGAGTATTCAAATAGTAATGTCAATAATGTCTTCATAGGCGGAATACAGGTACTGCTGGCTAGAGGATTATATACTATTGTAATATAAAGCGGTTAGCAGGAGAGTGCGACGAAAATCGGGAGATCGAACAAAGTGGACATGTTGTAGAATATTACACAAATTAATTATATATATCGTCAACTATGGTTACTTCCGAATCACCCCTGCAGTATACTTAGAGAAGCTATAATATTATGTAATATGTGCACCGAAAGCCTAGCAGAATCTGTATTATATTATATTAATATGTTTAAAGGATATACATAATAATATGGCGGTGGCTTAATAATAACATTATGATATAGATTCAGTCAAAACTTTGGTTTAGTAGGAACCTAATGTAATATATACGCACCGCCGCCGAGAAACGCGACGAACCAACGAAGCACTACTAATGGTTATGGTTGTACGCGCAGGTAATCAAAGATCGACTTTATAATAATAATATTGTAACACGCTGTAAAAAACATTATATACGCCCAAGCAGTTATATTTTTGAAGACGTTTTAAAACGCGAAACGAATTTATATACTGACTGCGTTACCTCGCTATTACAAATATAGGCTATGAAATATAAATTCGTGATTAATAAAAACCGTACTGAAATAATGTATGTCCGTCGGTAAAAAAAACAATCGATTTTATGTTAGCTGTATTGACACGACGTGCACGTCCACTTCTACGCTATTATAGGCGACGCGCGACGTGTTAAATCTTACAAAAATAATATTCGTTTATGTATGAGGATATTATATAGTGTAAAAATATTTGTTTGGGTTTGTGGCCATGGTATTACGGATATATCGTACATAAATCACGTTTATAGTATTTATAATATATTATGATCCAATGTATATAGTAATAATGTTATTCACATAATAGGTATAATCGTAGGTATGATATGTGTACCGAGTGATGTGCTTAACAAAAGAGTAATGACACACATTATATTATCAGAAATATTTTTATCATAGCTTTAATATTCGTTAAAACACAACATTTTTCTTCAAAAGTTATAGATTTACTATTTTTATCGCTATCGTTTTTTTACATTTTTTTTAATGACAACATTCATATTATTCTAATTTCTTATTCTGGAGCAGAATATTTTTTGGAGTGTTTTGATCCATAAATATCGATTTCTGGATTTCTGGATCAATTTTTGAACAAATTATTTATCAGTTTTTTATAAGTAAATAAGGTTTTTATAAATGGGATATAATGGAATGGTACAGGGGTACATTGCAACATGTTAGTACACTATTTCGCTCATCAAAACTTATAATACTTATAAGTAACCATAACTAATAACCTATTTGTTCGAAATTTGAATTTTATAGCAATAATAATAGTATTTCGTAACTACTTAAAACCATGTAGAATGAATATGTTCAAAAAACTTAAGTATTTTCTGAAATAATAATGAGTGTCTCACGTAAAACGACTGATCATCCTGTATACGGTACTGGTACTTTCTATTATTTAGCAGAATATAATGTCCTGTTCAAACTATACGGATAGATGGTAGAAAACAATATTATTACAGTTTTTTTTTTGTCATAAATACGTTTATGCATAGCGTATTAGTTATATGTAATATATCAGTCGACTCGCAGTCGATTTTTTCCTGCGTACTGCACAGCGTATATACAGATTCCGAGCGAAGCAGGCAAACAATTGGTTTTTACGACTTACAATTTAGGAAATTGGGCTAAAAATGTTCAGAAGTTTTCGAGATAATTGAATCCCATAAAAATACATGTCTAATGTTTATGTTCAAAAGTACCTATACATGTATAATATTATATGAATATATGATTGCAATTAGTATTTGTTCACATTCGCCTGCTGTGATATATACATATATACAATATATATGTGCATATAATATAATTGTATAAAAGCGTTCGTTGTCCGTTAACCAATATAGAATTACGTCGGAAAATTAAATCTCCGAATGGCTATATAACAATTTACGAAACGACAAAATACGACGCTACCAACGCCCTAGCCATAACGCAATGCTATTGTGTTATACTTTCATTTCTCTAACAACAAAAACAATAATAATAATTAGATAATATGATATTATACCGAACAATTTATTATATTAAATGTAAACTCCACCCTGTCGTGACGGTTCTAATCCGTTACCGAATTAAATATTTCATGTTCAGCTCTAATTTGAAAGAAAAATGGTTGGTTTTTCGCCCTTAATTCCATTAGCTTGTTCTCTCGACGTTTTCCGCCCCGTTGCACTAAACACAAAATTCGCCCGGCTGAAGACGGGTTTTACACGGAATTGTACATCGAACGATTCGTGCATCAATAAACTATATGAATTGTTTCGCATCGAATCATCATATACCTGACAATAATTGTATTGTTATGATTTAAAAGTAGGTAGTGCTTTGTTTAATATTGTCGCGTTTAAGTAACAGTTTGTATTTCAAGCGAATTAATCGAACACGGTTCCGTGAAAAAATAATAGTCTTTTGTACGCACAAGACGCGAAGTGTACAGAATAAAGTTTTTTTTACTGTGACTATATATACGTCACTGCAGTTAAATACCTTATAACACGGAAAACCGTTAGCAAGTTTGGCTGATTTTGGCTACTGCGAAAGCGACGAACAAACTACTCTCACGCGGTATAAAAACCTATACAATCTTAAACGAAACTTATTTCACGAAGAAAAGTCAGTGACGAAGCGAAATGTTCTTTACAAAATAATTAACGAATGCCAACAAAAAAAAAATTCCAAATTTTTATTGAACCCGGTCATTTAAAAAATACTTTTTACAACGAATCAATAGTTAAATAAATTAATAGTTATATATTGCGAAACACTAGGTCATATTTTCGATTATTTTACGTGTTGAGTAATATTACTTAGAAGTTAGATAAATAACTACTGCCGTAAAGGCGTGTTTATGGGGTATGCCTGACCAGTTTTTATTTGACCGGTTAGATTTTTTTTCATCACACGTAAAAATGTATAATTTTAATACATCAGGTATAGTTAGATGACAATGGGTAGAATAAAAGCATTCTTCAGATCTTCAATGACCACTGAACGCCTTCATAATACAACAATATTATCAATTGTATAAGAGAATTAATAGTATTCTGTTGATAAATGTCCCTGGTAGAGTGATTGATGAGCAGAAAATAATTAACAAATGCCAAAAACAAAAAATATACAAATGACTTCTACCCTTTAATGCATAAATTAAGTATTATTTTATATTTTTATAGTTATTTTATAATTTGGTTAAATTGTTAAAGACGTTTTCTCCGAAAATCCTTTAAAGAATAGACTGAATTTATATTTGTTATGTTTATGATTCTTTTTTGTAATAGGTATATAATAATCTATTGACTGTTGGCAGGTACCTATTGTTATCTGCTATAACTAAATAATTTTTAATATTTATTAAACAATATTATATTAGAAATTAATCAATATTATGACAAATTATTTGCTTTTTAAATATTCTTATAATCAAAAAAAATAAAATAGGTAAGTAGGAAGACATAGGCGACATAGACAAGTCATGTTTAATAGGGAATTTTACAAAACTAAAATACTCACTGTCGATCCAAATCAACAGTGATTTTGTAAACTGTTTTATTATAACACAGTATCACAGTTGTACTCCATAGTTAAAATTTTAGAAATCCAAAAGCTTTGAATAGTAAACTGTGTAATTCGTTTTATGACAAAAAAATCTTGTAATTAATTTTAACCAAGATGGAATTTTTCTATTTTATTTGTTTATTATTATCTCTATTCTCTATACCTACCCATTTACCTTTATATTGTTATCATGATTTTTTTCTTTTTGAAAGACAATAACATTTTTTTAGACCGTATTATATTAATCCCAAAACTGAAATTGCATTTGCTTCATTTAAATGACAATTCAAATAAATAACACTTTATTTTTTAATTTCCATAATCCATTACGTTATATAATAATATATGTATATGAAAAAAACCAACTAAACAGCATCATATCTGAAACTGAGCTCCAACAAAGCCTGTGGTCGGGGTTTCTTATATAAAAAAAAAATAAACAAAAGAAAAGCAAAATGAAATATAATCGAAAGACAAAAGCATATATATATATATATTTATTATGGCTGTTAGAATACAGTCTGAATGTATATAACCTACAGTGATAAATGATAATATTGATATCATATCGTGTACCGACATAATATATTTTGAGTCGCGCACAAATTTCTTATCGAAATTATTATATTATCATACTATGACACCTAGTGGCAAGAGGTTCAGGTTATCTTCTGAGTATGCTTTGAATATTCTAAATATTTAAAGGACCTTTATTAGGAACAATAATTGGGATAATTGATATCCTTGTTCGGGATAAACGTATTTTCGGTCACCATCTATAATTCACCTACCCCGAATTATTTTATTTTCGAAAAAAAAAATTCTCTCTGTAATGGCGTGTATCGAGCCACGTTTTGAATTTACACCCTCGAATCGTAATAAAATATTATTATGTGGATTCAAAAAATGTAACACTAAAATATTTAATCGACAAAACACAAATTAATTTCAAACGTATATAGCTGGTGCGCAGCTCTGCGGTGGTTTGCGTTTAATACAGTGGTAAATTCGACTATATTGGAACTAAAACTATTTGTTCGGTCGAAAAAAATTGCGTTATTTTTTTTCGGTCACAGAATATATATTGTTGACATGTGCATACAAGTGCGTAAAATACGTCACCCGTAGTTTGCCGTATATATATATACCCGTATATTTTACTCGCACGCTAATGATAATTTACGACTAACGCAACGACATGACCGACGACCGAATGCACGTGAACTTGCTTAGAATCTAGTCGTCGCGAGGCCCCTTAATAATTAGTTTGCGTTCTTTTGAGTAATTTATTAGCGTACACAACAACAACGACTATATATACATTATACACGTACGACGACGGTTCAACATTATTCCACGGCGCGGCGTTTAAGTATATATATTTCACCAACGGCCCGGCGCGGGTACTTTGCGCGTTTACACGATTATAAAAAAGTTATAAAAGACTATTATTATAATATTATAACACAACGATAATATAGCGGAACCTCGATATCTCGCGAAGGCTCGCGGGAACGAAAAAAAAGTTTGCGAAAGTTATATTTGATTATTGATAAGAATATAATGAGGGTATGTTAACATTTGTTGGATCCGGGCTCAGTGTTTTATCTATATAGGTTTTCGGTTGTGTTGAATTCTTTTCTCTCCTTATAAGAAAATCTGCATTCGTGGTTAGAACGCGTTTGGTTGTGAGAAGAACACCAAAACATGTGGAAATGTGTGGGTCTTTTTTCGTTATTAAATATAAACGTGAGTGAGAAGACGGGAATGTCCAATTCAGATTCGGTTTACCTATTATTGTATACACTATACATATAATAAAACAATATATATTTTTTATTTATAATAGGCAGCGTAGTCACACATTGTTTTCTACAGTTGTATAGAATCTGTTTTTATTGTTTTTTTTTTTTTTATCACTGGAAGTGCTTCAATAAAACTACCCAAAATGTTAAGTGCAGAAAACATTAATTCATCAAGAATTCCCTGCAACTGTTGCTGGGCGTGTCTTTGAAGTTCATGAGCAGGTCGTATATAATTCTCATACTTCATCTAATATTATGTCATACGTTCGAGTCGGCAAATCATAATAAAAATGGTGGGTACCGCCAGATAGTGACTTGGACAGTTGTTGGACATAAAGAAAGACTCGACATATTATAATATGAGGATTTGACGTACCGAAATAAATTAACACCTAAGTTCAACGCTAAACGAATGGGAATGAAAAAAGAATACTGAAACTCCGAGATACCGGGTTTTGAGATGGCGACTTCAGTTCCACTGAACGAAATAGTTATCGTTTTATTATTATTATTAATATTACTGTTATTGTTACACAACGAATATCCGGCATTCGT
The DNA here is from genome assembly GCA_022818045.1 of Neotoxoptera formosana. NCBI lineage: Eukaryota > Metazoa > Arthropoda > Insecta > Hemiptera > Aphididae > Neotoxoptera > Neotoxoptera formosana. Next base: position 2,647,418 of record CM040631.1, on the reverse strand, counting down.
AGGTACATAATATAATATATATATATATATATAAGCGTGTATACGGTTTGAGCCACAGACTAATGATGACGTTTACGGCGTCTTCGGTGGAGTATAAAAATAAAAAATAAAAATAAGGAGGAAAAATAAGAGGAAGAGAACAGAATTTTAGAAGCCCCGGGCCAAAAAGCGCAGCCAATAAAAACATTAATACTTACATATACTTACACACATATATACGTAATACGCGGTCACGAGAGAACGGAGCAGTAGACCCTCCGGCGGCGCTCGCCGTATTATATGCTATATATAGTACTACCACTACCGCTATTACCACTGCTACTGCTACGCTACCATTATATTTATATATTTATACACACACGCATACACTATCACCACCCACTTGAGCGTGTGCGTCTCTGCGAGATAATAATAAGAAACGAAAATCGAGAGAGAGAAAAAAAATTCTCTCTCTTTTGTCCCGCGTGCGGTATATACTCGTACACGCGCTCGTCGCGTCTCCACTTCGCAGCTTACGCGTCTCCTGCTCTTTATCCTTTTATTCCCGTCACCCCCCCCCCCCGGACCCTCCTCCACATCACGTACATTTTCATACACACACGTAGGTATTCCGTGCCTTTGTCCTGCACCTGCAAAGCAAGACTGGAGGAAACCCATTACACACGCACACGCGCGCTTGTCCTGCTCCAAAGTCTATATATATATATACAGGTATAACTCTGCCCAACAAACGCCTTGTTTTCCACACATGCATATATGTAGTATTGTAGTATATGTACAGTGTGCTCCATTTAACGTAAGACAAAACAACATTTTTCAAAAAAAAAAATATTTTTTTAAATATTTTTTAAGTTTTTTACTTTTTTGAATAACAACATGCAGTTTAAATTTTATAATCCAAAACAGAATATTTTTCTGAGTATTTTGATACATAATTTTGGACGAGTAGTTTATGAGTTATAAGTATTTGAAGTTTAGATGAGCAGTGTGGGGACCAATGCGGGCTCCCCTCAAAATGTTGGTCCATTACTCTGCTCATCAAAACTTCAAATACTTATAACTCAAAAACAACTAGTCCAAAATATTCAGAAAAATTATTCTGTTTTGGATTATAAAATTAAAACTGTATGTAGTAATTCAAAAAAGTAAAAAAATATTAAAAAAAATTTTGAAAAAAATGTTGTTTTGTAACGACTTGATACCATGTAACAAAAATATTTCCACAAGCATAAATACTTTTTGAAATAATCAGTGTCTTACGTTAAATGGATCACCCTGTATATGGGGCCATACGCGATCCACGACACTCTGACACAAACTTTATAATAGCAAATATAATGTACACACACACAAACACACACACACACACATCACAAAGAAACACAACGTCTAAAATGAAGTCAAATTTTTTTTGTTTTAATTTTTAAAATATTTACGAATACTCAAGTTGGTTAGAATGTCAGGAACATAATAATTTTTAAAGTCAATCTGTATTACGCGACGTGCAGTACAAAACACAGGTCCATCGACCATCGGTAGTTACGTTCGAAAACGAAGTACCTAGTTTTGATGATTTCAAATTTGTAGTTTTTGGAATTTTGAAAAAAAATAAACTAACTCCTTTGGGCGGAGCCCAATTTATACAATGGCACGTTTGAGTATATACATAACAAAATAATTTTAAAATATACACTATTGGAACAATATTATTATATGAAACATAATTTTCGAATATCAAACGGCGATATAGTTTTGGATGTATATTGACAGTGAATCAGTCAGTTAGGACTTCTTCTTTATATAAGATTTGTACAGATTTATGCCAGTATAACTTAAGCTGCAGATTGACGGACGGTCGTTTGTGTGCAGACCTTCGAAACGAGCACATATCGTGTTGGTTATATTATTTTATAATGTTAGCACGCACGTCACACGCCACTGCGCGTTAGTGTATACACCAAATGTTTATGTACACGGAGATTCACCGAGCATGTGCGCCCCATTTTTGTTCGTCAATAATGCAGTTATTCTAAATCTGATCTTTTGAATTTTTTAATAAACTCAAAGACTATATTTTCAAATTCTTGACATTTTTTTTGTACTACTTGCGGAGTTTACTGTGCAGATACAGACTTCTGTTTTTAAAATGACAACCCCCCCCCCCTTTCCAAGTCTGTAAACTCTTAAGCAGATTTTCAAACGAATTTTTTTTAAGTTATTTAACTTTGTTCTTCTTGATTATAATAGGTCCAAGACAATAAGTTTGGTAGATATGGTACTTTCAAAATGTTAATAGGTAGGTAACTCATATTAATCTATTAATGTTCATAGTTTATAAAAACAGTATAATTATATAAATACTGGATCCAATATATTACATTTATATTTTATATGTTTGTACAACTATTTTTAAGTACACCGTCATTTGTATAAACATTTTAATAACTGATAAACTACTTTTGTTCAATTTTTAAATTAGTTGCATCAACATTAAAAAAAAAATACCCAAAAATAATTTACGGTAAAAATGTGGGTTTTCATTTAAAAAACAAAAGTTTGTATAGCCACGGGGCACTTCTATTAAATAGGCATAGTACTGACAACAAATCTCAATAATTTTAAAATACGATCTTTATGTCTAATAATATTAGAAGTTACAAAAATCAGAATTTGAATGTATTAAAACAAAAATGGGGAGTTGGGGGGGGGGAGAATGCTTGGAAAATCATCCCGTGTACTATATAGGAATTATTTGGGACCGTTTAAGAACCTAGAGAGAGAGAGTATGATATTATTATTGTACAGTCATACATACACGAATATTATTATATTGTCCGATTTATTATATTTTTTTTTATTCGATACGACGGCAATAACAATATAATATCTGCACGCACCGTGACTGCTGCAGCAGCAGCTTATTGTATACGCAATATTTTACACGTCCAAAACCACGACACCCATAATTTATATATATTTTAAACGTGACGTGTCGTTTTACCGTCGTCGTGGCGTATACATAAATTACGTAATAATAATAATAATATATTATATCGTACCTACGCGATTTCCGTACATCTGCAGTAAGACGAGCCTTTTTAGCGCACGACGGAAGTATTATATCGAGAAGGAGGGCGAAAGTTGGGACTTTTGAGCCGAACAATATTTGCAGACGACCGCCGAAGCAGCCTCGTGGGCCGAGCTGCGATAAATCGATTTTTTTATCGGCGATTTTCACTGTTTTTAATTTAATAGTTGCACTAATTAAACTTGAATATTTAGTTTATAAGTCATCAATTACGACTAATCGAAACAACGGTCAAATAGAATTCGTTAAAAATTAAATCGTGCTGGGTTCAATGTTTTCGCTACTAAGGTCACAGCGGTGTGAATTTGAAAGATTCAAACTTTAAAATGTCCTTGTTAAATCATTTAGTCTGAACTCGAACCAATAATAATATTATTCGAAACGACTGAGAAAGTCCTCAACGCGTACATTCGAAATAAAACGTGTCTTATTTTTTTACCGCATATTTTATTGTGCACCCATCTGACAGACATGTCTATTGTTGTATTAAAATTATAAAAAAAAAACACGACTTTTGTATTACTTTTTATATTAATATCCTAGTGTACATGATATTTTCAAATATTACAAACTTTCTCCCATCCGCACATAATATATATGATCAAGGCCTAGCACGACACCGTTTAGGCTATACAGTGTTCGACGAGTTTGTGGGGATGGGGGGGGGGTCGGAGGTACGCCTATTATATTATATGGTCTACGTTCCCTAAAATGTCGTCATCCGCGGTTGCTTATTGGGACTTGGGCCATTACACCGCGTGTAATATTATGTAAATTGATAGGCCACCGCGATATAGCTAATTAGCCACTTTAATATAACATAATTTATATAACACTAAGCTCGAATCGAACGAGGGCAAACTAAACGTTTACTCGCGTTATGTTTTTATGTTTATATGTATATAGTATAGGCGCCTCGTGCTACTGCAGCACATATAGCTACTGCTGCGCGTTAAACACTTAAGTGTTGTATGTATCCTATTATATCCATGAGTGGATATATGATTTTATATTCTCTTCTCGGCTCCCGTATATAAAATGATTATATATGCGCCAAGTTCGCGAATATAATATATATACGTTCTTAAACGGATTACTTGGAAAACTTTGTTTCGACAATTAAATTATTTCTGGTTGCGTAGCTGCGTATCGTACAATATAGCCTAATAGCTGTCGAAGAGTGTATTTAAGACGGACACTATTACGCACAGCGCACGATAATAATAACGATAGTATTATGTATATATGTTGATCTCTCTTGTATAAAGTGAAATACTTTCGAGCGAGCCGTAAGTATATATATATATATATATAGACGTACTCGAAAATCGCCTACCATTGCTATTATATATATATACGTCGTAATAATGTACATTATTTTTTATTTAGGTACTCGGTGAGAAAAAAAACGCCCCTTTCGTATACTATAATATATTATATACGTATATAAAAATAATATATAGTTTATACGGTTTGCTCGTGATTTACGGGTTGTATTACTTGGATGCTAAAAATACGTTAAAAAGCAAAAGAATTTATCTTGCACAACGACCCGAAAAAGTCACTGGATCGATTTAATTCCGAAGACGCATCGACGTAACGGCTTTGCAGACTCCGATGATTCGATTACGCGTGTTTTAGTCGTCTAATGGGCGAGGCAATGGTGTTTGGATGATTGCTGTCGAAGCATTTTGAAATTCAAACACGTCAACCGTTCTTCTCGGTTCGTCGACTACCAACGGCTAACTCGTAGACAAAGGCTGTTGTATAATAGTAAAAACGTCTGCTTTGATTCCGGGTTGAGAGGATCACGCACATAATCAAACCGACAAATCGACCACTGCACCCGCCATTTTTAAATGTCATAATATGGGAAGATCCATTTTAAACCAAGTGCACTAATTTTATAAGCCAAATTTCGAGTTTTTTTTTTTTTTTTGAAAAAATCTTGATGGTTGTAAGCTATTATGGTTTGATTTATTTACCTAATATCTTAATATATTATGTTGGATGTCAGCACTGAGAGCTCTCTCATTATGTTATTCCAGACATATATTTATATATGCAATCAAAATGAATTACATATACGTATATTTATTATATTATACTTCACATTATTACAGATTATTTTATTTCTGAAACTTTAAAATGTTTAGAAACGTATTCTACTGCTGATCATTGTTTAATTACAAAAATGATTTGTCATGAACGATCAAAAATATAAAATTAGATTTTTGTTGTATACAAATTAATAGTGTTATATAACTTATAAATAATTCTAAGTAAATTAGAACATCTTTGTTTTTCATTAGATAATAATTGACTTAGACAACGAGTGCATGCACAGCAGCTAGGGTATTTCCTTTTTCAAGTTGATATTCTACATTTGTAAATACGCGATATTTTTACACAGATGCGGTCAGCGTGCACGACAAACAGTATACAGAGTGTCCCAGGTCTATTTGACTAATGCAATAACTTTTTTTCTATTCAATATTTTTAAGTTTTTTTTTTTTTGTAATGATTTGTAGAGCTCTGAGCTATAATTTGTATACCTTATATTTTATTTTATTTTTTTACAACAAAAATAAATAATTTAAATTTTGTATTTAATATTTTTCTAATAATCCAAGATAGCTATTTCATAAATAAGTATTTAAAAACCATTTCGGCGTTTAAAACTTTTAATATGGTTAAGTCGTTAATTTTTAAACAATTTTCAAAATTCAAAATTATTTCTTGCTAATAGTTGTTACTGCTGTAAAAGTTATTGCATTAGTCAAATAGACCTGGGACACCCTGTATATGAGTATTATTTTACACACATATTATTATGTTTGAAGTGTTATATTCCAGTTAAAAAAAAGATTTTAGTGTATTCAATGACATCGACGGGGTTAATATTTCAATAAGAAATAAATAAATTAAAAAAAAAAATTTAACCACAGACTTCAGACGCATTGTAAACGGGGGTAGTAATAATATTGTACTTTTACCACCGCTGTGACTGTCACATCCGCAATGTGGTGAGGAGTATATAATGTATACTAACTAATAAGCATATTATATTAATAAAATATATAATATATATAAATAAAATCCACGAGTGACGTGTTTCTACATGACGTCCACGCCTACGGTATTTAGAAAGTATTTGAAAGTATTAACCGGAATCGGTCGGGTTGGTAACGGGGAAAAAGCGGTCCCCGTGAACGTTCGTACGGGGAAACAGCGATGTTTTTGTTTTATTTTTCTATTTGAAAAAATAAAAGCGTCCGGGACGCGTAGAAAATTGTCTGCTCTCCAGTGCCAAATGTATTATTAAGATCAATAATATAGTTTTGCGCGTCGTAGACGCAAGTCGAACTACATAATAATATTTGTGTACCTTATTTTGTATATTTAATCATAATTATACATATAAAATTTATAATACTGTAAGAACTCCTGCCTCCCCCCCCCACCCTATACGTGTCTTTTCTCAGTGGGGCCCAGTATTTATTGTATGCAATTTAAAAATAAAAATCTATTACGTTTCTAGCGGTCGAACTAGAAACAATATTGTTGTTTCGGTTATTATAACATCATAAGAACGACACAACACATTAATAGTATACGACTTATATAGTAGAGTCGAATAAACGTGACACAGACGTTAAGACCAGCAGGGTTGTGATGTCTGCTTTTGACAAACGTTAATCATAATTTAAATAAAACCAAATTAGGATACAGACAAGCTGTTAATCATATTAAGTTAACATATTAAGAATTCAAACCTCTACATATAGATAGGTGCACTTAATGGAAAATACAAATTTTACTCTTAAATTAATCGGAAACGTCGATTCATAGAATGGATGATTGAAATTTTCTTGACAAAAAATATAAATAAATGTATTGTAAGTATGTTTTGAATCGGCGTTATAAAAAAAAAAAAATATATTTAGCAATCCGACATTTATATATCTTCACAATTGTAACGGTTTGCAAAAATTAAATTAAAACAAATAATATGAATAACATTTAGTCACAATAGGTCGGCCTGGGAAACATTCTGACATAATACGACGACGCATCGTGTGTATCCAGCAATATAATATTGTTTGCGATCACTATATGTATATTATTTATTCGAAACTGATTAAAACACTTTGACTGCTGTACAAAACATAAAGCATAATATTATTCGTTTGATCGGTTGAAATCGGATTAAAAAACGAAGACTGAAATCCTGGTACATAATATTATTGTATTTTAATATGGTCGAAAGTATGTAGAAGATCGTACATACAATATGCGCGACATCACACGACTGCCAAAGCGCAGAACTTAATATTTTAAAACGTTCACCCGTCTGCAGATTCGTTTGTGTGTGCAGTATTATAATAATATTATACATTTCGTTTTTATTTTTGGTTTGAACGTTTTCGGCTTCTTGGTTCGTATTTTTTAGATTCCGATATACATATATATATATAACCTGGTATTTTTGCGGAACAACACCCGGGAATCCGGCGAAAGGATATTTTATTTTTTTTATGCCATTGTGATGTTGATAATTCGGTTTTGCCATCAACCGTAGTTTGTTGCGAGGATTTTTTATTTTAAGTTTGTCAGAGCGCCGCCGACCTAGTCTGACTGTATATTACATCTGCTGCTGCTGCCGTCCCGCGTTGAGTGTCTATTGTTCTGTCGGTTTTCAATGTTTTATTCCACGACGAAATGTTTCGCTGAATAAACGCCACAATTGGCTGAACTTCGCTGGTCTTAGAATTTTATTACGAGTTCGTGTAGTACGGCTGCTCGAGTAAGAGTTGTATTTTTCCAGTACAAGGAAAACATATAATATATAGTCTGCAAAATGTATGTTTTCAGTTTTCTATAGATCAATTTTATGTTTTTTTTCGTTTTCCGTGTGCTGGAAGTTATTTTCAAACTGACTTTGCTATCTCCGGGAGGGTAGTTAGTTGCATGTTGCATCGTATTATTATTATATTTTGCTTTCATCACATTTTTTCACCAGAATTAAAACCATGTCGTTGCATCTGTTTGTTGAAAGATTTAATGATTTCCAACTTTGCTGTCCAAAATTGAGTTCCAACAACATATATAGATCGAGCAGTTACTGAGTTAAAATTATTTTTCTTATTTGGTTTTACACGTATTATAATATTATGTTACATGCTATTTTCATAATTATCTATATTTCAATAAAATAACGATATTTAATTTACTATGATACAGCTCAATATAAAGCTATAAATCAGATACTTAATTTAAATATACGTCTAAAAGTCTTAAGATATTTCTGCAGTCAAAACAATGCTAAAATACATTAAAACGTTATCCATTTACAATGCGATTGTTATGGTATTTATATTTCTTATATCACAATCTACGGTTATACATCTAACAAGGAAATATACTTAAAAGACAATTTTTATTGGATCATCTATTCAACCGACCCTATTGAGAAAATATGGCACTTACACTTCGATTTGTTCTCGGTTACAAAGGCGCAGTTATTCAGATAAAACAACAAAGATAATAATTGTACAAAGGTTTAATTTAAACAACAAAACGAACGAGATAACACAATAATACAACATTATATTGCAATATAATATAATGTAATGGAAATTAAATGGCGATTGGTATTATTATTATACGTTTATATAGATACTATAATTACATTTTAATAAACAAAAATATTGAACTATAATACAACTGATAACTGTAATTTACTTTACTACAGATATAATTGTAATATAATACTTTTCTTTAATTAGAGTAAGTAATCTTCTCCATCAATAAACAAGAAGATTTATCAATAACTAGATACTTCTGAACTATTATTCAATAAAGTTACTTAAAAATTCCCATTTTTTTTAAAGTCTTAAATTATTTTGATTTTGTCGTCCACTGTAGTCATGTGTATTTAATTTTGGAATAAATAAACGTGTATAAAATGTATTTTATCATGTGATCAAATTGTACTCCGATGGTAAATGTTAACCGGTATTCAGTAATGCAAAATATAATTAACTCCATTGAAAATCAATGTTTACTTGAACCTTCAAAGATTGTGGTGGATTGTGTAAATAAACATGCCCGATAAAAAGAAACCATAATAATATATTGATATTATAAATTGTTTTTTTTAAAAAAAGAAGCGTCGAATAAAATAAAATTATGAAAAACAAAACTTAACCGAATAAAAATATACATAGTGTTCGTAATTTATACTTTGAAAGTTTGAAAACTTATCTAAAACTAATGATAAGTTTAAAAGTGTATAGGTTATACTTTAATAAAAAGGTAATGCAATATTTATAGAAATATTATCTTAGCTGTTATAATAAAGTATAATAATTATGTACCCGTATTCATTTTCTAAACTGAATTTGTATATTATGCTATATTTAAATATTTTCAGTATTAAAAATATTATTTAATGTAGACTATTATAAACATGATAAAATATTAAAAAGCTGGCTCATGCGTGGTATTATAATATATGAGTAGTTAATTATTTAAATATGATTTTACGTGCAGATATTGTCCATTGGTAATAAACTATTTTGCGTCTTACAGTTGTATAATATATAGTAAGTAGTACCACGTTTCTCTGATTTTGTTTTACAATAAACATTTGCATATATATTTATTTGAGTTGAGTATATTTTTGGTTACGATATAAAAACATAGGTATACAAATTATTCCAGGGCAACACTATCGTTCTGTCGAACGTTTATTATAGATCGCTTGGATCTAAATAGATGTGAACACCTACATTATTTTTTTACGGTTCAAAGTAGGTCAGAATAAAAAAAAGTACACAAACTCGTCTAATGTACAAAAAACATAAAATAAAATAATAAAAGGTATTGTTACTCTTATAATTACGCATAAATACGTCATAAAACACATGGGTAAAATATCTCTGAAACGATATTGGACGAGGAGAAAAAACCGTCAACAGCGAGATACTTACTTGTTATTCCCAGAAATGACGTAACAGCAACAATTCGATATGGAGCTGTGGTAAAACTTTCAATGGAAATCGAGTTGAATAAGTTAATTTAAAACAATAAAATGTCACGATCTGTTCTTATATTATAAACATTGAAGCACAAGCCAAATATTTATAATAAACTATATTATTATAATATAAAGTATTGTGCGATAACTATAACTCATGGTCGATGTCAATGGCAAGAGATGAAAAAATGCATAAAAAACCGTAAATAGTATTTATTTTCTATACACACAATACATACATATACATACATCTTTGTATGTATAGTAAATTAAATTATATTCAGGGTCCCTTTTGTTGAAATGAAGCATATATAATATACCAACTTCGTGTACTAGTATGTATATATGTACGTATTTATTTATCGTATTTAATATATATTATTATATTTTATATTATGTATATTACATATCGTATACGAACATCATTTAAATGCATGTACGTCCATGTACGAATGAATACTATAATGTGAGCTCGAGATTGTAAATTTAAGAAGACAAGAAACATGTCCAAACCTATCGAACAAATTTTATTTTGTATACATTATGATAAAATATGTTGTTCATTTAGTTCGCACAATTTATTAATTATAATTTATATAATAATTAAAAGAGCAGAATCTAATAATTGATATTGTTATCTAAATAGGTCGTTGATAATGGTATTATATTTATGCGTTCCTAAATATAATCAAATTATTTTTCGTACATAAAAAACGTACAAAAATAATGTATTAAATATTAAAATACATTTTACTATGTTATCAAAACTGTTAATATGGCCATATTAAAAAAATAAGACCGGTCTTGAAATTTTCGAAGAAATACAAAAGTGTTCACTGGTTATAGATAAAAAAAAATCTTAAATAGTATGTTCTAAGCCAATGTTATTTCTACAAAAAATATTTGATTAAAACTGACGATAGCGTAATAGTAGTATTAGCTATTATAGTTTAGTCAATATAACGCAATAAATATATTTTTACTGAAAATTATTTTTGACTAAATTTAAAAGTACAATATAAATTATGGAATTAAGTATTTAGTATCAGCAATGTGATTTATTCCGGGCTTAATATCTTAGGTTCTTAGGTTCATGTTTCAATATAATATTATTTTCATGAACCGTGAATAATGAATTAATATAGGTACCTAAACAAAATAAAAACTATTTATAGGTATCAATTTTTTAAAATAATAATTAATTAAATCATTATAATATAATACGTGTCTATTTAAGAAATATTAAGGATAATATACAATTGCACAACTATTAAGAATATATTAATGGAAAACGCCCGCTTCGATTAATTAAAATAAGAGATTGTTTGTTGAATCTTCAAAGAAGAGGTAAAGGCAACTATATAAACTCCGAGGTCTGACCAGTGTGAAAGACAACGAACGACTGGACGTTAAGATATTGTTATTGCTATAACGATAAAAATATTTAAGATATTGTTCTATATAGTGGGATGACGAGGTAATTTATAGAAACCATAAATAACCCAACTGTTAGCGTTAGCCACTATAGAATTACGGTCATCCATGTTAAAAATAAAATAACAATATCTCGCATCCGAAATAAACATTATTGCCGTTTATTTGAATTTGTGAAGTTATGATACTAAAAGTAATAAATAATAATATAATAACAATAGGTAAGTACCAATAGTATTAGTTACCTACTGATTCAATAAAATTATCTTTCACCACTTGTGATTTCTCAAGAAATAAAAATAAACATAGAACTGCTAGAGCCTGCTCCAGGTTAGTCAACCGGCTCAAGGCGTTTCGGGTGTATTTAGTATTTTAGCTCTACTAAATGTTCATTCTAAAAGGAATAGAAATAATATTTACTTGAACTCTAAGTTATCACGTACTATCAAAAATATCTTAAATTGTATTTATAATATTGTTACTAATTTACTTTTATATTATTTATATGTTAGTTTGAATTAATTTTTAACAAAAACCTTTTATATTGTATATTAATTATATTAATTGATATTATATTATATTATAATACGTTACTAACATATAAGCTAAAAACCGTAGAAC